>CM052708.1:18226472-18247597 GCA_028551405.1 Uromys caudimaculatus | reverse complement strand
GTTCTGTAAGCTTCTTGTATATTTATGTTCATCTCTTTCTTTAAGTTAGGGAAGTTTTCTTCTATAATTTTGTTGAAGATATTTACTGGTCCTTTAAGTTGGGAATCTTCACTCTCTTCTATACCTATTATCCTTAGGTTCTGTCTTCTCATTGTGTCCTGGATTTCATGGATGTTTTGGGTTAGGAGCTTTTTGCATTTTGTATGCTCTTTTACTGTTATGTCAATGTTGTCTATAGTATCTTCTGCTCCTGAGATTCTCTCTTCTATCTCTTGTTTTCTGTTGGTGATGCTTGCATCTATGACTCCTGATCTCTTTCCTAGGTTTTCTAACTCCAAGGTTGTCTCCCTTTGTGATTTCTTTACTGTTTCTATTTCTATTTTTAGCTCCTGGTTAGTTTTGTTCATTTCCTTTGTCTGTTTGATTATGTTTTCCTGTAATTCTTTAATGGATTTCTGTGTCTCCTCTTTAAGGGCTTCTAGTTGTTTATCTCTGTTCTCTTGTATTTCTTTAAGGGTGTTATTTCTTTCTTTCTTTAAGTCTTCTGTCATCATCATGAGAAGTGATTTTAAATCTGAGTCTTGCTTTTCTGCTATGTTGGGGTATCCAGGGCTTGGTGTGGTGGGAGAGCTGGGTTCTGATGATGCCAAGTAGCCTTGGTTTCTGTTCCTTATGTTCTTGCCCTTGCCTTTTGCCATCTTGTTAACTCTGATGTTAGCTGGTCTTACTCTGTCTGGCTGTGACTTGTCCCTCCTGCAGGCCTCTGTGTCAATACTCCTTGAAGACCAGCTCTAAGAGGTGTTTGGGTTTGGAGAGCTGTGGCCCAGGGTCATCTCTGGGGTGCAAACAGAAACCAGAAGGAACTTGTCCCCAGCTGTCCCTTGATTCCTGTGTCCTCATGGCTCTGCAAGGGTCCCTCTTGATCCGGTGAATTTGAACAGAAGTGTTTTGCCTATGCTCGAAGGTGTGTCAGCACTCCTGGGATATCAGCTCTCTCCTGGAGCCCTGTGGCCTAGGTTGAGGTCCCCAGGTCCCGGTGAGCAGTGGTGCTTGTCTTATCCCCACTCATGACTTTTCCACGTTCCTGGGAGGATAACTTTCTCCTGTCGCTGCTTGGCTGTGGAACCCTGGCGGCCCAGGCAGAAATCTCCTGCTGCAGATGGAAACCGGAAGGTTCCTATGCCTGACTTTACCTTTGTCCCGCATGTTCCGGGGAGGTTTCAGTGAGCAGTGGTGCTTGTCTTAACCCCACTCATGGCTTTTCCATGCTCCTGGGAGGGTATCTTTCTCCTGGTGCTACTTGGCTTTGGAACCCTGGTGGCCCAGGCACAGGTCTCATGCCACAGATCTGGTAAAAGTGTTTTAATCCTAGCATTTTCAGGAGCCTGCCTTTGTGTGCTTCCTATGATTTCTGTATGCTGCCATAACATAGTTCTTGTGGTTTTTCATTTCTTTCCTTCCTTCCTTCCTTCCTTCCTTCCTTCCTTCCTTCCTTCCTTCCTTCCTTCCTTCCTTCCTTCCTTCCTTCCTTCTTCCCTCCCTCCATCTTTGTTTGTTTGTTTGTTTGTTTGTTTGGCTATTAGCTCAAAAAAACCAAGAAACTTAAAATGTTTATCTTTAGTTTAGGCGTGTGAATATTTGCCTGTATGTGTACCATGAATATGAGGAGGACAGAGGGGGACATCATATTGCCTGAAACTGGAGTAACAAAGGGTTGTGAACTTCCATGTGGATAATGGAAACAACCCTGGGCCCTTTAGCAAGAACGGAAAGTGCTCTCAGCCATGGGGAATTCTCTCTATCCCCAAACAAGGCACTGATGCTTGGGTTGTTACCAGACTTGTTCATTCAGATACCAGTGATACTTAGAGAAAGACCTGCCAAGACTGGCTCTCCCTCTCTTCCTTCTCACCCTGTTTATCTTCCTTACTTCTATTTATTCTTTGGAGGAACTCTAGATTCTAAACATATATAAGATTTAATGTTAACATGGAAAGAAAGTTATTCTTAGGAAATTTAATGAGATAGAATTGTGTTTCTGAGTGATTTCAGGTACAGAGGTAATAATGCTCTTGGCAACGGATGGAGCTAATGAAAAAGTATGACGTTCCTTCTAATCGAGGAAAGAAAGAGACATTTGTCAAGGCAGACATGGGCGTTGGATAGAAAAGAAGCATCCTAATTTGGAAAGGAACCACAGGTAGATCACGAGTGGAAGGGTAGGAGAAGATGATAGCACTGGTTAATGGTGTGAGTCTTTGAAGTTGTCAGCCACTTTTACAGGTTTGTCTTCTTGCTCCTGTAAACTCCATAGTAGGCTTTACTCCTGCTCTTCAGGCAAACGTACAGAAGACTGGGTGGTTTGACTTGCATGAAGATCCAGAGCTGGATATTAACATGGCCACATCACCGGTGATGTTCTCCAATTCTTCCTCATCTACTCATTCCAAACTCCTCTGCTCACCATGTTGTCTATGCAGTTGAAAAACTCTATTAAAACAAAACTGTTAAAGAAGGCTCTAGGGAGGTGGTTCCCTCGGTAAAGTGCTTGCTGTGGAAGACTATGGACATGGATTTAGGTCTCAAGCACTCACATAAAGAGCTGCGTGGGTGCAGTCCCATATGCTTGTAACTTCAAACCACAGGGAGAGGAGAGAGAAGGATCCTGAAGCCCTGAAGCCCTGGCCAGCCAGTGATATGAATCAGTGAGCTAAGTTCAGTGACAGATCCTGCCTCAAAAAAAAAAAAAAAAAAAAAAAAAAAAAGATGGCGAAGCAATTGAGGAAGACCTCCGATATTGCCCTCTGGCTGCCAGATGGACATGCACACACATGCACCTGCATATTGATGTTATATATAACATACACTTGAATAAAATATTCCTGACTCCTCTTTCTTTCTTGGAATGGAAAGAAGCAACTGGAGAACTCATCTGTCATTCATAAGACAAACCAGGTCAGATTATGCACATTCTCCTGCTTCTGAGTTCTGATCAATGTCTCCCAGGCCTGGCTGGCTGTTCTGTCAGATGTACTAAATAGAAGACCAGGAGTGTCCATAGGCTGCACTATGTCAGTCACTAAGAGCCCCTTTACCCAACTAAAATGCAGGTGTTTGTAATTCAGCCAGTACTGTGACAGTCAACATGACATTAAAACGCTGGGATACCTTGTCCAGTTGGCTGAGCTTTCAGAGGCTGGATGGAGAAGGGAAGCTATTTCCTAGTATCAGCTAGAGATTTTTTTTTTTCAGGGAGCATGAAATCCCCAAAGAGAAGCTAAGTGTATTCTGAGTAGAGTTTATATTAAGTACCTGACTCCTGCTGTGAACAGTGATATGTGGTTGTTTTATAAATTAGCCACATTTGAATTCTAAATCACTACAGGTGCAATAGAACCTTTGATATAAGAGTAAGCTTATTTCCTAACAAACAGAATACTTGCTCAACAGTGGGCTGGGGGAGGGTTGGCTCTGCTGTTTGGGGAACTTATCTGCTACTAAGTAATATTTTTGGTACCTGGTGGTACAAAATAATGATATTGATAAGAAGAATAAATCTGATCTTGGCTGTTTTGTGTCAAAATAGTAGAAGAAAAATTTTTGTGCAAGTGTGCAGAAAAGTAATAAAACTGCTTAAGGAACAAATTTAATGGCTTCTAAGACTATATATTTCTAATAATTGTTTATACTTCTAATTTAACACTATTATTCCTACTAGGAAGCTCGTTTCTAAAGGTGAAGAGATTTGAATAAAACTGAAGATTCTTAATTTTCCAAAGGAATTCAGAAGTATTAGGCCTGATTTCTATCATGTTCAGTTCTTTGTCTCAATGAAGTTCTTGAAATAAATCTCATGCAGGCTTCCATATAGGGGGCGAGGAAGGCTTAGATCTTTGGCAAATTTTCTGTAAGTAATATTTTAGATTATCACTAAAGGTATTACTACAATGTATACTTCTAGTTCAAGAAGTGAAAAACATCAAACTTTAAGCTGGTGATATATATATATATATATATATAAATTTTTGGCTATTCTTTGGTTCATGAGAATCTGGTCTTCTCTAGCGGTACCATCAACATATGTTTGAATTCAAACCACCTCTTCAGGTCCTTAAAATGTCGAGAAGTAAGTTTTCCAAAGCAAGTTTGAAGTCTGTTGGCAAGTCCAGTGGAAAATCCTGCAGCCACTGCTTAAGTTCTGCCTCTTCTGGGGATATATAAAACCCTCTGTCTCCTGGGCTGTCAGATCAGCACTTTTGAGGAGCACTTAGAAAGGATGGCATCCCCGCCTTTCCATCAATGACAGCCGAAAGCCCTAACTACTAGTAATGGCATAATGGGGAGTTAAGAGAGAACTCCAGAAAGGGTCTCAGGAAATACTTTCCCAGAGACAGTCAATACGAAAATGAGGTTGCCTTCCAGAGTGAGCGGTCAAGCCCTGTCACCGGGATTCTGACTACTTGTGCTATTAATACTGCGGCTGCTCTTATGGCTCGGCGCGTTGATCAAGCACCACTTTTGCCGGGGGCTCCTTGTGGAACAGACTTAGACAGAGTGTCTGCAAGAGAAAGCACTCCAAATGTTCTGTAGGAAACAACTCCCGTGCTGACAAGGAGAGAGGAATGGATAGTCTCCTTCCCAAGTCTCTGTTT
The DNA here is from genome assembly GCA_028551405.1 of Uromys caudimaculatus. NCBI lineage: Eukaryota > Metazoa > Chordata > Mammalia > Rodentia > Muridae > Uromys > Uromys caudimaculatus. Next base: position 18,242,945 of record CM052708.1, on the reverse strand, counting down.
CTATTATAAATTAGATGCCTACTTAAAAAATGAGCAAAGCATAAATAATTTAAAAGAAATCAAAGGCCTTTATTACCACCACTGTACCCGGCTTCTGAAGCTAACTCGTCTGCCTGCCCTGGCACATTTATGGATGTTTGCTCTGCTTTGCTCTCTATTTCTTCCATAAGGAAGGGTGTACTAAAGAAGAAAAACAAAATACAAGGAAAAGGAAAGGGAAGAAACCTCTTGGTATTTTTTTTTTCTTGATGTGGTTCAGCTTCTGTCTAAAACATGCCTGCCTCCCTTTCTTTCCCAATGGAAGAGGTGGGTTGCTTTAAAACCAGGGTGCGTGGATCACAGGACAAAGCCACCAGGGATGTCCTGGGAAACGTTCAAAAGGAAGTCTTCACTGAGAGAAGAGAGCCTCTTGTCCCTTTCCATCTTTGCAACTTCTTATAGCTCTGGTTGCAACTCTCTCTCTCTCTCTCTCTCTCTCTCTCTCTCTCTCTCTCTCTCTTCCTCTCTCTCTCCCTCTTCCTCTCTCACTCCCTATTTCTTTCTTTCTTTCTTCCTTCCTTCCTTCCTTCCTTCCTTCCTTCCTTCCTTCCTTCCTTCCTTTCTTCCTTCATTCTTTCCTTCCTCCTGGTATTTTGTTAGCTAACTGAATATGTAAAAATGGTCTGACTCTGTTATAAACAAAATGCAGTGGTCGTTTTTCAGCGAGAGACATGGAAGTCAATGGAAAATGTCTAAGAACTGGAGGTAAGATCCTGCCTCTAATGTGTACAATTATCTCAGAAGCTTATAAATGTAAAAGTAAAGATGCGGGACTGGAAGTAAGAATACATGTAAGTGGTGAAAGGTTTCTAAAACTGCTGTCCTACAAGAGAAACGGTAGATTAGGTAAACGTGAGCTCTGGCAGAGGCAAACATGCTTACTTCCCAACTTAGCCCCACAGAGTGCCACTTGAATCCTTCGTAAAATAGATTTGCACCAAGAATTTAAACATCAGGAAATCCAGGGCAAGACACAAGAGCAGGTATGTGGGATTCACGCTCTAAGGAGCACTGTTAATGCAATAGTTAGTTAGTGGGTGTCCTCTAGCTACATGGAACGAGCTGGAGCACATGAGACTAGAGTCTGCAGTGAGTCAGGTGGCTGAAAAAACAAAACAAAATAAAACAAAACAACAAAAACCCTTCAGTAGTCACCAGAGTAAAGTTAACCTGGCAAGTGGACTTCCACAGTGGAGGTCTCTAAGTAGTTTTCTAAAACGTAGGTACCTAAAGAATATTTGTCCATTAGCCAAGATAAAATAAAAGCCAGCGTGGAGAGAAAATTGATGATGGCCTTTTAGGATCGCAGGTCTCAAACTTTTAAAGGCTATCTTCCCACTCTCAAGAATTATTGAGAACTCCAAGGAGCTTTTATTAAATAATTGGATGGGCTGTTTCTATTCATGGCAACCATATTCTCAGTTGAAATAGATAACTATTTTTTTTTGTATTATTTCAATTTACTAAAGAGAAAGAAAAATAGCAACCATATTCTCAGTTAAAATGGATGACTATTTTTAATATTTCAATTTGCTAAAAAGAAAGAAAAATATACTCATCACATGTTAGCATAACTCTTATTTTGAACAATACCTGTATTCTAAAGGGAGAAATTGTGAAAATAGCATCATATTTATTTTGGCAAATACATTTTATATGACTGGCTTTATAAAAGACTGCAGAATTTACAGATCTTTATATGTCTGGGTTTTTTTGTTTTTTTATCAAGAAGACCAATACACCATTGGAAGAGCTAGGGGAAGGACGGAAGGAGCTGAAGGGGATTGCAACCCCACAGGAAGAACAAGATCAACTAACTGGACCACCCAGAGCTCCCAGGGACTAAACCAACAACCAAAGAGTGTACATAGAGGGACCCATGACTCCAGATGCATATGTAGCAGAGGATGGCCTTATCTGACCTAATGGGAGGGGAGGCCCTTGGTCCTGTGAAGTCTTGATGCCCCAGTGCAGGGGGACGCTAGAGTCAGGTGGGAGTGGGTGGGTGGCTGGAGGAACAGCCTCATAGAGGCAAAGGGGAGGGGGGATGGAATGGAGTTTGCAGAGGGGAAACTGGGGAGGGGGACAACATTTGAAATGTAAATGAATAAAATGATTTTAAAAAAGAAGAAGAAGAAGACCAGTACCTAAGGAAAATAATTTAAAGGAAGGAAGACTTATTTTGGCTCACAGTCTCAGGGGTTTTACTCTGTGGTCAGTTGGCCTGAGTTGAGGCTGAGCATCACAGTGGTGTGAGTATGTGGAGAAGGAGGGGTTTACTTCAGGACTCCCAAAAGGTAAGGACAGGGAGGGGCAGGAGACACACGCCTTAAAGGCGTGATACCAGTGACCTAGTTCCTTCAGCTACTTCTACTTCTTAGAATTTTTGCCTCCATCTTGGGACTACGTATTTAACACATGAGCCTGGGGAAGATGTTTCATATCCAAGCCAAGTAGTACCTCTATTTGATGCATTGCAAGACATTCTTTTGATTACAGCACAAGAAGAAACCCTGGCTTTTTACAGATACATCCATGAAGAAGAAAAGTCTGGAGTTCCTACAGAAGCATCTCAGAATCCAAGGCTCCTCAACCCATGCCTTGTGACTGTTCTTGTGGAATACAGCGAACACCTTGCCATTGTTGTGGGGTGACCAATCCATCAACTGGAGGTCCACAGCCACAAAGTTGGTAGTGACTGGTTCAATCCACAAGGGGTTCAGATGAAAGAGCAAAGCATATATACCATAGCCGATGGTGTCCAAGGGGGAAAGGAAACTACTACTACTAATAATAAGGAGGGGTGGGTCTTTGGATGAACTGCAACCAGCAAAGTTTATAAGGTTTATTCAGTGGATGAGTACAAAGCAATATTTCTGCTGCTTAATAATAATCTCAGTTAGCAGCAGTTTTAGGCATTAAAAGATATATTTGGTTACTGTAGGATTTTTAGATTCCTCAGTGAGGCTGAGATTGTTCAACCCTACTGTGAATCTTTCTGAGGTGACCCACAGTTGGATGTTTTTATACAGTAAGGGAATGATTCTTTACCAGTTCAATCTAAGTTGTCTTTTCTAGAACTTTTCTGTCTTTCACTTTATTTAAAAGAAGAAACCTCCCTGCCTTTGAGAAGCTGCTTGTGTTCTTGTCTCCGTAGATCAGACAATCTGGCAATCTGAGAAAATCGTTTAGAAATTAGGTTCTTTTTTCTTAAAAAAAAAATTATGATTATACTTATCAAGTATCTTTTATATACTTTGTTTCAAACCAAGTATTTTATATTTTATGAGTTGTCTCACTTCCCTGGGAATCTGACTGTAGGCGTTATCTAATCTCATAAATTCTGTGACTCTTTTTTCTGCTTTAGCTTCCTGAATCCAGCAATGAAAGTGACCAACAGGTTCAGCAGCCAGCTCTACTAAGAAAGGACCTTCTTGTTGATTGATCCTTCAGAGTGTCTCTCAAAGAGGTTTAAATCCACCAGAACTTTTCTAAATTCCAAGTTTATGCAGCTATAGTCCATCTTAATTGCAAGGTCACACTGTGGGCTATGGTCAAGGATAGTTCCCAGGGGTTGGAGGCTCATTTATGAAGGAGTTTGCCCACAGATATCATTGATTTCTTCAGCACATCCTCTTGGTAAGTCTGCAGATCAGACCGTCGGACCCATTACAAGGTCCATCAGTACTGTCTCTACCCCCATCCCAGGCAACAGAGATCCAGCACTGACTGGAGAAACCCCCGCGGGGCTCTGCATCCCAACTCTCCCCATTCCTGAAAATCTTCCATGGAATTTCTAAAAGTCAAGTGACTCCCAGTAGAGGAGGAGAGCTGAACCAGGAAGGGAGCAGGGTTGGATATCACCTCTCCTCCATCTTTATCGTGCCCCTTATCCACACTTCCTGACTTTTCAGCAGAAAGAAAAGTAGTTTATTGACTGTTTCCTGTTCCTACTTCCATGAACTGAATATACTCATCTCATCCGAACTAAAGGTACCATGACTTCTGTTATGGATAAATCAACACTGTCCAAGGCTAAGTAAAGGTCCGTCAGATGGCATTTGTCTAGTTCAAAACCTTCCTAATGCTGTGACCCTTTAGTACAGCTCCTCATGTTCTGGTGACCCCAAGCATAAAATTACTTTTCTTGTTACTTCATAACTGTAATTTTGCTACTGTTATAAATTGTAATACAAACATCTAATATTCAGGGTATCTGATATGTGACCCACTCTAAAAGGATTCTGACCCACATGCTGAGAACCACCGATCTAACGGATCAGTCCATGACATGCTGCCTTAACGAAACAATGGCCTGAATTGTGTTCCTTATTTATAAAGTTGGCTATTTTACTTTAAAACTGCATTTACTTAATTTACTTAATAACGGATTAAAATGAAACTGATTCTTTAGTCCATCAGTACTGTCTTTGCCATACCTTATACTCTGGATCAGGATTCTGCTTTAATCAAGTTGTAACTCCTCGTTCTGTCTCAGCTGCCCCCCAGTGGTGGCCTTGTTCTTGCACTGATCAAGTTCAAGAGTGCCGCTGCTGGGTCTAACTCTTCCTCCAATTTCTCCCTTTTTTTTTTTTTTTTTTTTTTTTTTTTTTTTTTTTTTTTTTTTTTTTTTTTTTTTGGTTTTTTGAGACAGGGTTTCTCTGTGTAGTCCTGGCTGTCCTGGAACTCACTCTGTAGACCAGGCTGGCCTCAAACTCAGAAATCCACCTGTCTCTGCCTCCCAAGTGCTGGGATTAAAGGCGTGCGCCACCACTGCCCGGCCTTCCTCCAATTTCTCACTGCTCCATATTCACAGGCAGTTGATTTAATTTCTGATCTTTGAACTCCTACTCCATAAACTGGCAGCACTAATAAACACCGCTCTGTGTTTCGTGGAGATTAAATGGGTTAACACACAGGACGGTTCTACGCATGCTCTGCCTGGGTGCCACCTGTCAGCTTCTATTTCCAGCTGCAGCACTCAGAAAACTTTGTTCCTTGGCAGAGTAAGTATCTGGCTCCCCACTTCATCACAAATACGGGCCAGACTTAAGCCTAGCCTCCATTACTCTCTATTGATTTCCTCTAACCTATCTCCCAAACTGTTTTCACCATTAAGTTACCACACGCACTTTCCACAACTGGAGCACCTAGACATTCCCGTCTCGTATTCTCGCTTCTACACCTTCATTCCTCTGCACATTCGGTTCATCCCATATTAAAATTCCATTCATCCTTCGAGACTTAGAAACCAATAGCATCCCTTTCAAGAGGCCCTCCATCATCTTCCCAGAAGGAAGTCATTGACTTACCTTGTGATCTCAGCTCGTTATGATAGCTCCTCTCTGGCATCTTGCCACGTATTAGTATCTACTGTAATTATATGTATCCATCTTCCCAACCGGAACAGAAGCCCCTCCAAAGCAGGAAGTGCTCTGCATTGATGTTTACATTTCCCCTGTTTTTCTATTCAGAATCTTGCTTAGAATGAGAATCCAGCCAAAATTCTTGGAGCACGCATTTTATCCAGTAACAGCTGCCAGTTTTGAACTCCTTCTTAATGACAGATACTGCGCAAATGATGTGCACAATCTCGCTTAACCCTCAAAATTTATAGACACTTGCTGTCTTCTCATGTCTCAGATGGGGACATTGAGTCACAGTAAAGCAATTTACTGTTGACTAAATGTAAAATGCCATGAACCTGACCTAAGTGTTGCTCAAAGTCAGACCCAAACTATATTGGGAGCCCTTTCTATTCTCAGAGGAAAGTCTTACAGAGTAGATAAACACGCATGCACTTGCACGTGTACACACACACACACACACACACACACACACACACACACACACACTGGTCCTTGGGTTTCCTGGCATTGCCACAGTCATATCCTGTACTCTAACTTGGCTGAGACTTATGCCCTCCCTTCTTTATGGAGACCATGGATTCTTAGAGCAGTCACAGGTACCTCTCCTGTCAGCACTGCTCCTTGGGACAAGAACCGAGCCCTAGTAGGTGCACTGACTGTAGAGAACTCTCCAAAGGATATGTCAGCATTATGCCAGGCTGATTAAAATGCAGAAAACAAATCACCCACTGCCTAATGTGCATTATACTGTACCGTATTTGATGGCATATTTATGCATACATCTTCAGAAACAATATTCTTGTAAGTCTTGTATCAACCCCTTGGGGAGATATTGGCAGTAAGCAGGAAATCAGCAAACACATTGATCCTACATGCTCTGCGATGGTAGTAGTAGTCATGAAATTGAATTTCATCTTAACATATTAAAATCAATATACAGTGTTCAGTTTAATTTAGAATGTAAATACCATCAAGGGTTTTCAAGACAGAGAAAATAATAGTTTGAAACTCGGATATGCATGTATCATTACATAGAGCATTTTCTGTTATTTAGAACAAGCATGATCCCAGAATAGAAAAAATACTGCTCAGCCTGTCAGAACAAATAGCAATCCAGGGCCAGGGAGACGGCTCATTGAAGAAAGACACTTGCTGCTATGCCTGACAACTCGAGTTCAATCCTCAGGGTCTACATGGTAAAAGGAGAGAACCGACTCTTCTGTGTTCTCCACATCCACCCCGTGATCCACCCCGCCCTCAATCTATCAATGTAACTATGAAAAGGAACGCGAATTTGAGCTCTTCGTTGATCAGACCTGGGGGATAAAGGGGTTCTCCTTTTAGACTAGCATGGACCATTTTGTTTTGAAATAAAAATTTCCCAAATTACACCTAATGTTTATAGATGGCGAGAAGTATTTGCTTCTTTCATCATGAGGAATGTGACTGATGCTGCTTGGCTTGTTTGGGAGTTGGGAGCGCGCATGGCAGGGGCTGGGAATCCCACATTCTCCCTCAGGGCTCTTCTGCTTTCTCCTCTATACCTTTCTAGTCTCCGGATGGAATTCGGAGCCCTGATTACTTGGATCACCACCACGTGATGATTACATTTCCAGAAGAAAGGAAGACAAGCCAGAGAGAACGTTGAGTCCTTTACACAGGTGGTGTTAGTTACTACTCCAACTAGTGCCAGTGCAGGAATCATTCCTGCTTCGATCCTACAGAAGATAAATGGAGACCCTGAGGCCACACTTGTCCAAAGCCACAAAGCTTGAAAGTAACTGTGAGGCTCTGAACCTGGCTTTGTTTGAGTACATGGCTTGTGTCTTTGTTTCCCATAGCTGGCCTGGAGAAGGTAGTAAGGCTCTTTTAGAAATCATTGCTCTGGTTTCAATCACATAAAGCCCTGTTTCAAGAGAGACTTGAAAGAAAACAGGAGACAAACGATTGGCTTGAGGACCTCGATAAGAAAGTATACATTTCCCAAGGATCATGGGTAAGAAAAAGCCCAGACATGGGCACTGTAAGTGGGAATTTTGTGCTTGATGCACAGTTCTGTTTTCTTCATTGCTGCCGGTCCTCGTAGGTATGCTAATTCTATAGGATCCCCTTCAAGCTCCTCAGAGGCGAAGTAGGAAGTACACAGCGGTCTGTTGGGCGCTTTGCCAAAGTGCCTGGCTGTATGATCCATTTTGATGAGTATATCTGTCTTCTTCTCTTTACCACCCCATGCGATGTCCAAAAAGTATGTCATCTTTCAGTTAAAAATCCTTGTCTGTATCACCTAAACGCTCTGAGGGTCTTGGTGGTATTTAAGTAGTCCCATGTTTGTCCTTAAGAGAATAGACAGTGTTCACTAATTTCCAGATTTCTTGTGATTGAGTATCACATTCTTTCAGGAGCCTCTTCTCAGGTTAGTTTCACAAGGATGCTGTGAGGTAATGTCTGGGAAGCACTCTGCACTCCTTTGAGAAATGTGCTACGTCAATACCATGTAATATTATTTATTGTCAGCTCTGGAGAGAGGCATGGGCCACAAGATGCCTTCCTTTTCCTTTCCTAGATGCATCAGTTCTGTGGCTTCGATATATTTTGCTTGGAACAATCTAGTAATTGCAATCCTTGGAAAATGTAGGGTGTATTGGGAATCCTCCAGGGACAGAGAAGCCACTCAGTGCCACATGAAGGGAGGTGGATCTTAGAGTTGTACTAGTCAATCACACTTTCTCCCAATGAGGAGAAGCCTTGTCTTAATATCGAATATTTAATCCCTCCTCTCTGCCTGTTGGGAAGTGGGTAGATTTAGCCCATTGGCAGTGCTGAAGAATTCTTTAAAAACACAAATCAATGTTCTCAGTAAAGTACCACATGAACTGCCTATTCTATTTCAAAACATCATAGACACTCAAGCTGACCATCGTGCATTCAAATCCTTTCTGGTTGTTTCAAAATACAAGCAACCTTCTAGAATGTACAGAACAGTTGCTCTGATTTTCTCTTTAAACTTCCTAATTAGCTCTCAACTGGCTGAAAGGGATCATCTCAAGATGTCAGAATTCCAGCACTTGTGGAAATGATATTTGGATGAAGGGGACTTTCATGGGGTCGTTAAGGCTGGACTGGTGTTGTCTTTAATTCAATATGGCTGTGTTCTTGAGAAGAGTGGACGAGTACACAAACACACAGAGGAAGCCCGTGTGAAGACAAAGGAAGAAGATCACCTCCTGAAAGGCGATGGAACAGAGCTCACATCTCAGATGCCTGCAGAATTGTGAGGAAATAAATTTCTGTTGTTTAAGGATCCAGTGCTTGGTACGTTCTTGAAAACTAACAAAATAACAACACAGAAACAAAAAAGTTTATGCTACTCAGTATTTTATTAGTCAGTGTGTGGCTCAAAGGCTAGGGATGTTGCCCAGTGTTTTAGTGGCTCTCCACCTCCTTAGTGTTGTGAACCTTTAATACAGTTTCTTATGCTGTGGTAACCTCCAACCATAAAATTATTTCATCACTACTCTTATGAATTGTAATGTAAATATTTGTGTTTTCTGGTAGTCCTAGGTAACACCTACTAGGTTGAGAACCATTGGTTTTAGTCTTTGCCTAGGATGGGCAAGGCTCTGGGTTCAGTCCTCAGGCTTATGAAGCAAGAACAAGAAACCCAAGATGATGATAATGTTGATGATGATGATGATGATGGTGACAATAATAATAACAACAACAATAATAATACACAAAATATGGTCCATTGATACCACCTTGGATCTAATAGAACTCTGAAGTTTAGGACTTTACCCAAACTTTTGGAATTTAATCCTAACTTTTATAAAACTCCAAGTACTCGATGTGTACACAATGGTTTGAGAAGATCAATCGTGGAATGATTTAGTTTGCCTTAGGTTATAGCCAAACTTCATGTTTATATGAGCAGTGGTTTATTGATTCCCATTGTCTTAATCAGCATTACTGTTGCTGGGATGAAATACCATGACAAAAACAACTTGAGGAGGAAAGGGTTGATTTGGCTTAAGTTTTTATATTACAGTTCATCATTAAAGGAAGCTAGGACAGGAACTCAAACAAGGCAGGAGCTGACGCAGAGGCCACCGAGGAGCGCTGCTTACTGGCTTGCTCAGCCTGCTTTCTTATAGAAGTCAGGACCACCAGCCCAGAAGTTGCCCCACTCATAATGGGCTGGGCCCACCCACATCAATCATTAATGTCCTACAAGTTTGCCTATAGCCTGATCTTACTTATGGAGGTATTGTCTCAATTGTGACTCCATCCTCTCCAATGACTCTAGCTTGTGCCAAGTTTTACAAACTAGCCAGCACACTGTCATTCTCTGAGTTGGCTAGGTGCCCCTGTTGGTTATGCTTGGGCGTTCCAAGATGGCTGTATTTACATAGCTATTGCTAAGTAACCACTCTCCTTCCCTTCCCACACAATTTTGTCTTTCCTCTCCACCCCATCAAGGCCAATTTCTGTTGTCCAAATATTTCCAGATGTGTACTTTTCTACTGGCATGTGGCCAGTTTATCAGGAGCTATATTTTAGAGAAATTGATCCTACCTCTCCCAGCAGCTAAGAATTGCCAAAAGGATCTTTCTGATTGGATTTAAGTTCTGATCACAAGGGGAAACCCATATCTGAGATCATTATTGGGCCAAGACTCCCATAGTCAGATTAAGAACCTTAGGAAAAAAGTCACTATTATTATTCTGTTAAATGCACATAGTATTGAGCCAACTCCTAATGACCTAAGATTATACCCAATGATATGATGTGCCAAGATGAAGGCATCTCTTAACTCTCATCAGAGAAGCATCTGCTTACAGGAGATAATGATCAACACAGATCCCACTACTGGCCAACGTTCAGAGAATATGATTTTGTATTACGTTCAGCCTTAAGTGGAATATATAAACTGCACCTTCTCTTCCAAAGGCTCAGGAGTTATGCCTTATTGCATTACATAAAATGAATGGCACTATTTTCCCATTTGTGGTGGTAGTATATAGGTATACTTTAAGTATTAGTTTAGAATAGGTAGTCAAGGTCAAGAAATTTGTTTAATGTATAATAATATGAGTGGCACGATAGTTTTGCAAAAATCATGAAGTTAGTTCATGATGTGCTAACATTTGAGGAATAACTAATTTTTCAGTGTTCCAGGAGTGAAAGGTCAGCTGATATTTTGGATGTGTGAGGGCATGACATACGGCCACCAAGGCAGTTCTTCTACCTTAGGTCCCAGGAATCAAATTGGGCTTGGGTGGAGGTGAGCCATCATTTTCCTATTGCTTTTCTTGCTGTGTCCTGTGTCACCCGGGATTATTATGGTAGTATCAGCTGCTGACATTTATGTGGGGGTTTCAGGTTTGAAAAACTCTCTCACATGCTTGAAGTCATTTGATCTGTAAAGCATTTGATCTGTATGGCATTTTATCCTATAGAGAATGATTGCTTGTCTTTGAAAGGGAGGAAGGTCTGGCTATTATTGGAATCTTGCTCCCAGTAGAGTCAGAGAGTTCTCTATATGCATGCTTTTCTATAAGACTGACCCTATTTGTTGAAGGCCAACTATACCTTTGGTCTTCTGAGACTTCCTAGGTAAAGAATCTGCAGTAGCACAATTCCTAGGGAAGGGAAGAGCTAGTGGATTGCCAAGTGCATAGACATGTGGGTGTGGCATTCAAGGGCACTACTTGACCTCATCCGTGGTCTTACAGGCCTGCCTGATGGTCTTGGTAGAAACACTCAATTGAAGCAATATTGGTGAAAAGTTGTATGTCCTGTGCTGCCTTTTTCAGTCTTTCAAATTCTAATTTGAATGACTATAGTTTTTCAGATCCCTTGTGGTAGAATTCTCCTTTCACTCCTACAGAGTTTCATAGAAGTTTTATAGGTTTCTTTTTGTCACATCTACCTTAGGTGACTTGGCATTGGTGTCTACTGTACTGAAGAATGAGCTCCTAAAAGCAGAAATGTTCTTCCCAAAACTTATCTTGAGCACTGCATAAGGTATCTTATTTTGCATATGGCAGGTACAGAAGGAGAATTGTGTGCTTGAGATTAAAACATAAAACAAAACACATCACACAAAAAGGAATGATGATAAGCATAAAGCTTTGTATCAATTCCTTGTTGAGATTTTCATGTTTTGCATTGTAGCCTGGGAATAAATGTTTGTAGCTCACTCCACTACATTTTCATTTTTAAACTGCCATTTCTAGATGGAAGATTTCAGGGCTGTCAATCTACTATTGATATGGCCATTAAAATTTTTATATTTAATTTTGAAGTATAAAATTCCCAATTGTATACTAATTTAAAATATTAAATCTATGAAATACTTCTACTTTCTTTAGTTTTGTATGCAAAATTTAATGATTCTTCAGACATCTATGTGCCATAAATATCTTAGATATTATCACTGAAGATTTTTTAAAAGGTAGAAATAATGCCTAACAACAATTTAATACTTATAAGATTATTATTGATTTAACATTCAAAATATTTTGAGCAGATAGATATTTAGCAGTTGATTTTTAAGTTTTTTTAAAGGTTTATTTATTTATTTTATGTATATGAGTACACTGTCACTGTCTTCAGACATATCAGAAGAGAGCATCAGATCCCATTACAGATGGTTGTGAGCCATCTGTACATGTGGTTGCTGGGAATTGAACTCAAGACCTCTGGAAGAGCAGCCCTTAACCACTGAGATTAACCACTGAGCCATCTCTCCAGCCCCGATTTTTAAGTTTGTATGTAACCTTTAAGTAAAATTATTACCACCAGATATCTTTTAGTAACTCTACAGATAAAATTAAATTCTCATGAACATTCAGTCACAACCTCTAATATTGAATATTGCTTTGGATCATTTCAATCCATGTTTTGAAGGCTGCATATTCTTTCTGAATAAATGCTAAGCCCTGGATATGTTTTCTTTGTATAATTACTCATCTTAACTGTGAGAATGTTGAAGTCCAAGAAAAGGAATGAAGTCTTCATGCCTTATTGCATTTACTTTATATTTTCATTTTTCAGAGTCTCATGTGTTCTGTAGTGAGTTGGTGACAAGTTTATTTACATTGTCAATGCTGACTTTTCTCAGTTTCATGGAACCACTCACAAGAGAGAACACAGGTCTTGGGAAACTTTCAAAATAAGTAATAAAAAGTCTAGACGCACACAGAGAAAGAGAGATTTATAGAAGAAAGCAATGATTGATACTTTAAAATAGCAAGAAAGGTAGCTTTAATACATTCTGAAAATTAAAGAGTAATCTGAAGTATCTGGACACTAACTGTGAAAGGCTTGAATACTCGTGTAAATTACAGCTCACAATGAAAGACCCTCAGCAACCCAGGTGGGAGCAGGTGTCAGTTACTTTTTCTGTTGCTGTGATAAGCTACTCAACATAAGCAGCTTAAGGCTTATTATGGGTTTCCACCCAAGGGTCCAGTTCATTGTATCAGTGAAGCTTTGGCAACACTGAGATGGCTGATTACACAGCATGCAGTCAGTAAGCAGAGATCAGCGAATGTTTGTGCTCAGCTCACATTCTCCCTTTTATCCAGTGTAGGACCTTAGGCCTAGAGAATGGTCCTGCCCATATTTAAGATAAGTCTTCAAAAAAATCCATATGGATCAAGGACCTCAGCCTGCACCTGATAGAGAAGAAGATCCATACAATGACCTCATTGTTACAAGAAAGGACTTTCTGCACAGGACCCTGATGGGGCAGCCAGTAAGACCAACAATAACAAATGGGACTCCATGAAACAAAAAATTTTCATTACAAAGTAGAACATCATCAGTTAAGTGAAGAGGCAGTATAAAGAATGGGAAAAACAACTTCCAGATGTGCGTCAGACAGACAGCTTCCAGATGTGCGTCAGACAGACAGCTTCCAGATGATGTGCATCAGACAGAGGGCTAGGATCTAGAATATACATATAAAAAACTAAAAACAAAAAAATTAAATAGGAAGAAAAGAAAAAAAAACCCAATTGAGAATGGATCATGCCGCTAAACTGAGCATTCTGAAAATAAATAAATAAATATAGCTTAGAACTTTTTTTTAATACTCAACATCTTAGGCACCAAGAAAATTTACACTACTTAGAGAATTTCATATTACTCCACTCAGAATGGCTAAGATTTTAAAAAATATCACGTAAAGGCCTGGTGGACACAGGAAAAGGGAACACTTAGTCACTGCTAGTGGGAATGCAAACAGGTAGAGACACTTTGCAAGTCAGTATAGAGTGTCTTTAAAAAGCCAAAAGCACATGATCCAGTTATACCAATCTTGGGCATGTACCCAAAGGACTCTGTCCTGCTGCAGAGACACCTTCTCATCCATGGTAAGTGAATGATTAAAATGTGGCATGTTTACACACAGACTACCACACTGCTATTAAGAAAAATGACATTATGAAATTTCCAGGTAAATATATGGAATTGGAAACAATTATCCCAAGTGAGGTAACCGAAGCCCAGACGTACAAACGTTTTGTGTATTCTCTCATTTGTGAATATTAGTTTTTCTCTTTTTTTTAGATGTGTGTCTTTTGAGGGATATTGATAGATGTCAGGAAATTACTATGGGTCCCTGGACAGGGTCTTTCAAGGGATGGGAGAAAGCAGACATGATACAATTGGTTGAAAGAGAATTATGGAATAGGAAGGATAAATTTAAATGAGGAAGGGAGAACAGAGAAGAAGAGGAAAATTGGGAGTGATAAGTAACACCAAAGGCTTTTCAAAAGAACTCACACGGAAACCTATTACTGTAGAAGCTTCTTGAAATAGATCCAGATGCATACATATAGAAAATTTAAAAATGGGGTTACTCTATAACAGGGGGACAACACATCTACTCAACACCACAGGCTAACAAATTAAAAGCTTGGCCCTGGGAATGGGTCACTTGTTTTGGAGTTATTGACCAGTGATGTTCCAACAACTTCCAAACATCACAGGTTATTACTAATGCTTGTTGTTATCTTCTAGAATTTGGCAGTAAGGTCTTATTGCCGAAGATATCACATACCTGATTCATAGAACAAAGAGGAACAAGCTGGTACTAGACTGGACAGTTCATCTCTTTTGGTAGCTTTTATAGTAGTGTGGGGGGACACTATACACTATCCAAGAAGAAAAGTCATTGCCAGTCTTAACCAGACATGAATCCTGCAAGTTACAATAATGACTGGCCTGGCATGACATACCCATTGGTGCAGTATGCCATGAACAGGATGAGATTGACCAACATCTTCCTGATCAGAGTCAATCCCACTGAACATGATGAAACCCATACCTGGTAGTATTATTGGGCCAAGAACCCAAGTTCATAAACAGATCATAAAACAGGAGAAAACCTATTACTATTGCTTTGCTAAATGGACACATATTAAACAAACTCCAAATGACCTTTCATCATACCCAAAGACTCATATTTCAACCCTCATCAGAGAGGCTTTCACTCGCAGTAGATACGGATTAACACAGAGACCCACAATTAGCCAAGGCGCAGAGATGAGGAGACCGAGGAATGTCCAGCTCTAAATGAAGTATGTACATCATACCTCCTCCTCCAAAGTCTGGAGGGTCAGTGTGGAAGATGGAACAGAAAGACTGCAAGAAATGTATGTATGTATGTATGTATGTATGTATGTATGTATGTATGTATGTTACAGCAATTAGTGAAAGAAGATGCTATGAATTTCAAACAGAGCAAGGAGAGGTTTATGGGAGCATATATAGGAAGTAAAGGGAAAGGGAAATGCTGTAATTATAATCTCAAAAATTAAAGAAAAGTAATTAAAAATGTTAATTTTAAAATATTTTAAATATTTTTTTAAGAATTCAAAAAACAGCACAAGAACCAAAGGCTGTGGACAACAAGGGACAGTGTCTCCTGGGCAGCTGCACATATGAATTCATGGGGCTGGGACATTGTGTACGAGACTTGCATAAGCCTAAATGAGACCAGGTTCCAGCAAAGAGAGGAGAGCCTCTGGGAAGGAAGGCCCACTCCCACTGGAGCAGCTATTTGAAATTTTCAGTTGATTGGAGAGGGAATGCCAGTTTCTCTAAAAGTGTAGGCCTTGATAAGTTGCCCACTCTCAGTTGACCACGTGTGCTGGAATATTTTGGCAATACAAATTGGCCTTGATAGAAAAGGTAGTTTTCCTAGCAAACTCCTCTTACTGGCAGGCAGCAATTTGCAGTTACCAAGAAAGGGTTCATTATTTTATTATTTACCCTAAAAAATAATCTTATAAGGATCTTAAAAGAATCACAAATCTAAACTTTTATATAGAAAACAATCAATCATTTCTACTTTAAATCCTCAGAAGGCACATCTATTCATCAGCAATTCTTATTAAATCATATCAGGAGGCTGAGGGTAAAAATGATTATAAGAAGTCAGTCATCCCCAGTCCAGCCTCAGTGAGAGTCACTTTAGCACTACTGCCATTGTCCCTTACTCCCTGATCATAAAAGCTCCTGGCTTAACTGTTAGAGTGTGCCTTTCTGAACTTCAAATTGTTCCCTAAGATTTTCTACATCAGAGCCACTAGCAAAAACATCTTAATCTAACTTCACTAATAATTTATTTTTCCAAATGCTTTCTAAGGGTGGTAATCATAGCTGACAATCTATATTTTTCCTAGGGTGATGACAGAATCATTACTCTGTTCCAGCAGCAGTGCCTCAAATAGATCAAGCATTAATACTGTGAGTTCCAGAGATACTACTCAGTGAGGGGCTAGAAGACCCATTAGAGTTGTCATAGAATTCTTAGATTAAGAGTGATATGAAGGCAGCAAGCAGAACAAAACTCCACAACATCAGGAAGTCCTGAGAACACGTGGTTCTCGGGGGCCATGCCTATCTGAGCCACACCTATCATGGCTGTGCTAACCCGTGGACCACATTCCACATTCCATGAGTTCTAAAGCCATTTGTTGTTCTTCCTGCATGACCCTGGCAGGGCAGTGTGTGTGTGTGTGTGTGTGTGTGTGTGTGTGTGTGTGTAGGGGGA
>CM052708.1:18091053-18226372 GCA_028551405.1 Uromys caudimaculatus | reverse complement strand
TACAGTTCTCAAAAAAATTAAAAATTAAATAGCATTGGTAATTTGGGAATGCAAAAAAATTAGTTACATCAAAATTAGAAACGTAGTAATGCTGCAGATGAAAACAAATTTCAACTTAGTTAAATAGTTAAATGACGGTTAAAAACTCGTCATAAGAGTTAAATAGAAGACTGAGGATAAATACTGAGATTCCTATGAAGGCTACATCATTGAGGGCCTTATGTAAAAGTTTGGGACCAAACAAAGAACCCCTGAAGAATGTCCACAAAATCTAAATTAAAAAACATTGAATTAAATGTTAAATAACCAGAACCATGCTGCTTTCTGTTAAAATAATCTCAATGCAATTTTATGTGTTTACATCACATGAAAATAAATGGAGAATCTAGTTTCTAGAAAAAACTCATATCTCAGCTATTAAGATATAATTAACATCAAGTTCTCTTTTAAGAATGCCAGCATTAGTGTTCACTGTGAACATCCTGCTATTAAGTGGCATATACTCTGATGTTCGCATGATCTGACAGGTGGTTCCTCTTTTTGTAGAAGACCTGGTGATCTTTCCTGTTGATCGAATTCGGTGAGAGTGTGGATATTAGAGCAATCACAATATTTAAAAATATTGTTATGAGGATCCCATTTTAATACAGCACAAAACAACTAGCTTCAGAGAGAAGATATATATACAATTAAACAAAGTCATCACTTTTTTTCTGCTGAGGTTAAAACCTTTGATGCTTGTGTATACTTAGATAAGGGACAAAGAAGAGATGTTGGTCTCTTGCTGAAGCAAACCCCACAGTCATAAATTACTCCAGTAATCCGGTGACCTCTTTTGGTTGGAAGAATTTTTTTTTCTCAAATTATCCAGTAAGCAAGCCAACCACAAAGCAAAAGGATAGTATATCATGAAAAGTATTTAGGTCATTTATTTTGATATGTGAGGTTTGATTTGAATTATTTATACAATTTCATAGTGCAGTAAGGTCTTGTGTTTTTCTAAAAAAAAACAATGAAGGTTCCTAAACATAAGCTTTCAGTAGAGTCTTAGCTATGAAATCTTTTCAGAAACATATTATTGAATTTCATATTAAATTACAATCAAATCAGAGGGATAATGGTAAGTGAAATGTGCTTTTAACTCAAAAATTAAAATCAAGTGTGTGCTTAAGAGTAGGTAGTGAAGATATGGTTGACCTTTGCCCCAATCCTGTCACTTGGGAGGCTTTGGACTTGAGGATGGAGTACTAGGCTTTCCTACCATATTCAGGAAAAATGGAAGATGTGCAAAAGATGGTTGTGTGGAAGGTGTATTCTGTCACTGATGGAAATATGATTGCTCTCAAATATGTATGAAGTCTACTTTCTGGGCCAAGCCTCTACTCAATTCCAGAAATATAATCCTGAACACAGCACAGCACTTACTGTCAAGGAGCAGCCAAATTAGTTAGGACAAATAACATTTGTCCTGTCGAATATTAAAGTTCAGCGGCTTGGCATACTATAAGCTTGCCTCTTGGTGATGAGAGATCGTCTGCGTTGTCATTCGAAAGGTGGGATTTCTTGTCTTGCTTCCTTCTAGAACTTGTTGGGGGGTCCTCTTTTTCATCCTTGTGTCTGATCAGAATCTAGAAGACAGTACTGAGGGAAAATGGTGGCGGATGAGTGGCTGTATTAGACTGCCAAGAATTTGGTCAAAGCAGTCGTATTTAGCTGCAAGGGGAGCTGGGGAATATGGGTTGGCTTTGTCTTGTGAGATGACAGAAATATGTTGTAGTGAACACCATTGATGTTTGTCATAGCACATGAGGAGAAGCAACTAAATTACTGCATCACTATAATGCAAGAGACCAATGTGTATGGTAAACACACAAGCTTCTGGAGATCAAGTATCAAGGTTCCAAGTGCAATGACATTTTATTCCGTTTTCTGTTGCTGTGCCTAGGTGCTTGAGGCTAGCTACTTTATAAAGATAAGAGGATTATTTAGGCTAAAGTTTTAAAGGTTGAATTTTGAAGAATGAACAGCCTGTTTCACTTGGGCTCTGATAAGCCCTGACCTCTGTTCACGGCAAAGGTAAGTTAATGGTAACATGAAGGAGAGTTTCACTCTGTGGCATAACCTTGCTTCATAATCACTGGATCCTGGAGATCTCGCTTTTGGATGCCAGCATTGATCTCTTCTGACAAAAATAACCCTTTGATGTACTTGCCACTCAATGAGTCCTACCTTTTAAAGGATTTACCACCTCCTTAGCATTGTCCCTGAGGGAACCAAACTGTCAGCAACTGCAACTTTGGGTTGTGTGTTGGCACCATTTTAAAATCACAGCATATGTTCAATGTATCTGCATATAATAAAAGCCTTTTAAAAAGCATACTAAAATTAAGGGAAATCTCAAATGCTTAATACAGATTGATTTCTTAGTTGAAAAATACTTTTAACTATTTTAGATTTACTTATTTTATTTAGTTTGTGTGACTGTTTTGCCTGCATGTGTTTTTGTGTATTACATGTGTACCTGGTTGCTCACAGAGGTCAGAAGATGGCATCAAATCCTCTAGAACTGAAGTTAGAGATGGCTGTTAGCCTCCATGTGGGAGCTGGAAACCAAGCTCTAGTCTTCCTCAAGAGCAGCAAGTACTCTTAACTGCTGTACCATCTCTCCAGCCCAGATACATTTTAGTGAGATAATTGATTCTCATGCTACTTACTGTATTTATAATAGGGTGAGCTCTTTATCTAGTCTAATACTTTATCCAGTTTCAAAACTGTGGTCAAATAATACAACCAAAATATTGACCATATCATATTCCACTAATCTTATTCAGATTTCTTGAATTTTATTGGCATTCCTGTACTGGTATTTTGTCAAGTTTACCAGCTTACCTAGGTTTATTAATCAAAGATACCGAATAGTTTCATCATCTCAAAACCCTGTATGCTATCACCCTTCACATAATCCCTAATCAGTTCTTTACTTCTAAAGCTTAATGTTATAAATATGTTTCATGTATAAGATGATTACCTATGAATATGATTATATATTATGATTGTATATGTATGTGGTTGCATATGTATATGATTGCATACATAAATAATTGTATATGTATATGATTGTATGATACATAACATTTGAGTTGGCCATTTGTTACTCACCATCCTTTTCATTTTGAGGGCTGGGGTTAGAGTAGGGTCTCCACTGTATAGTCCTGGGTGATCTAGAGCTACTATGCAGACCAGCTTGGCCTGGAACTTGAAGTAATTCTTCTACCTCTGCTTCCCAAATGCAGTAATTAAAGGTTTGTTCCACTATGCCCAGCACTCAACACGATTTTCTGCAGTCATTCAAGTTTCTATAATTGATTAATAGTTCACCTCTTTTATTTCAGAGAAGTATTCTGTTTTTGGAAATCCCGCAGTTGTTTAGCCATTTGCCAGTAGGATATCTATACTTACTTCAGCTTGAGATATCATTAGTAAAGATGCTCTGTGCATTCACAAACTGTTGTTTGCAGAACTGTAAATTACCATTTCCCTGGTGACACCTGCCTGATGTCGGACTAGTGGTGATCTCAGGCTAACTCCCTGTCAGGACCCCATGATACCAGACTGGGTGTCATTTCACATTCATTCCGCACCCAAGGCCTGTGGTCTCAGGCAGGGTTCTTCTGAGAGCCCATCTGGGCATGAGTGGTGCTGAACTGGTGGTTGCCTGTAGCTTTTTTCATGGAGTATTAGGCTACTAATCTTTCAGATGGTCACAGTCATAACACTGAGCATAGACATAGCCACTCCCCTCTGTGTCACCTACTGATGCACATGTGACACAATAGTCGCACATGCAATGTCTCTAGGTGCAGGAATATATTAATTATATATAAATTATTATATTAATTAAATTTATTCTTTGACTAACATTATATGCATGTATATACATACATATATGTGTGTGTGTGTGTGTCTGTGTGTGTGTTAGTCAATTTTACATACATGTATATTAATGCATTCTACTTACTATCACCTCCACACTCTCTTACTCTCTTATCTCCTTTTACCCACTTCAAAACCCCTATAAGTTCCTTTCCTGTGTTGAGGTATTTTTGTGACCATTGAGTTTAATCAATGCCATCTGTGTGACCATGGATTTGAAGCTATTCATTGAAGTTTGGTGGGTGCTCCCTCTCTTTTTATTTTAACTTTAAAAGAAATGGCAAGAACACTATTAAATTTTACATCTTATGTAAGTATCTTGTGTTGTTTGAAGGATTTTGCAATTTCCAAGCCTAAGTTAATTAGCCTTCTCTGGTTCCTAAAGGCAAAACGAATCTGGCCTTTGGGTTCTAGTTTATTTTGCTTCTATTATAGCAGTAATCAATGTATACAGTCATGATCATGATTGCTTCCCTTTGCTTCTACTACTTTGGATTCACAGGGGGTAAAAAAAAAAAAAAAAAAAGCTGCTATTATCCGTTTTGCCTTTAAGCTCCTGTTTGGATGTCTGGTGCGTTTGCATGCTTAACAAACATTTCCAGTGAATTTTGGCATTTCTTTGTTCTGCCCGTTTCCCTGAGATGTGAACCCTTGGTTTATGAAAGGCAGTATACTGGACATGGTCTCACGTGCAATCTCATTGAGTTCATACAACCATCCTGCAGAATAAGTATCCATATCTTGGTTTTGCTAAGAAAGAAGTAGAAACTCACAGCTGAAATAACTGAGTTTCAGTCTCAGTAAGCAGCACAGGATGGTCAGCTGCTGCTCTTCTGGTTGCTGAGTGATACTACCCAAGGTGAGGGAAAGTGAGCTGTCCTTCCCCAAGCACCATGCTCGCTGTTCCCTTGCTGTCTGTCACCAAGACAAGATTATGTCACATAGTGTTGCTTAGAAAAAAAGAAAAAAAAAACCCTACAGTTTAAAACTGAAAGCTTAGCATTAAGTTTTTCATGTGACACTTCTGATAAAAGACTAGATAAAAGACTGATAAGAGACTAGAGTCACTTAGAAGAAATAAGTCACATTAATTGATAAATTGGATGCAAAAACTCTTTCCCATCATGAAAGTTTACAATATGACATAAATAAAAGATACCCTCTAAATCATTGTAACTTTAAATGTCAATGAATCATTTCACACTATGATAGAATCCATTCTTGCATCCAACCAACAGCTCATGCTTCTGGCCCAGGGCCACTTTGTAGTACCTGATGACCATGGCTCGAGTTTCATCTTGTTCCATTCTGTCCTAAATACATTCTAAATACATTTATTTAGCATCATTTCTTCTTTCTCATCTTACAATTAAAGTCTTAGAAATAAGATGGAATCTATCACAAACCTATGTAATCTCAGAGTGCTAGTGGAGGGACAGATATATAAAGGGACCAAAATGAAGTAAAGGCATACTTGCAGACAGAGATACAAAAGGGCAGTAATGAAAGCTCCAATCTTAAACTCACTCCTTTCTTCTTTCTTGTAGCCATCAGGAACTCTCAGAAGGTCAAGAGGTGAGTAGAAATATTTTGTGTCTACATACCTGAAAGAGTGTGGCAGAAATATGTCAAGATTTCGACACACCCATTGTTGTTATGTGTCTTGCCTCCTTTAAAGGCTATGTGTGGGTGTATGGTTAAGTTTTGGAATGTAGGTAGGAATTATGCCAGCTGGCTCTCACATCTCGTCGCAGAAGCATCTCTTTATAAGAAACGGAGAGCATTACAAACAACAACAGATCAAAATGCAGATCATGGGAACCCAGACCCAACAGGACACATCTGCAATGCAACTCCTGTGCCTAAGGCTCTGGGAACAGTGTGGAAGAGGGAGCGGAAGGACTGTAGAGACAAAAGACCGGGACGGTTGCTGTTCGATTGTCTCCAAGACATGACAGGGATTCTGCACACTCGTGATAGCTCTACAACATTGTTACCCAAATAAGATCTAAATAATGATACCAATAGACATGCTAACATGGAAAAGAAAACTCTCACTGGGTCCTCCCCCAACAAAATGTTCTAGACAACTAATGACTGCTGAGAGGGGGAATTAGCCTTTTCCAAGGATGCACCTTCTAATTATTCAATACAAAGTAAAATCATATGCACTCAAGCCACACTAAAAGTACTCAACAGGTTGTATTTATATATTTATGCATATATATGTAATAATAATAATAATAAAAAGAAAAAGAGGCAATTAATTAATTTGAGAGGGATTGGGGATCAAGATTAAGGAAGGGGTTGAAAGAAGAGAGAAAGGGTAGAAGTAAAGTAATAATATTTTAATAAAAAATTTATCTCTACTTAAGTAAGGGTCAATACACTCTTTTTATTCATGGTTGGCAGTGCCCAAGTTAATTTGAATGTTTCTTTTACATCTTGTACAACCATTGGCTCAGAGAATAAGCTTCTTCCCTACCATAGGGGTATAAGTGCTAATTATCTATGACTGACACGGCCTTTCCATTGATTGGTTGAGCCTTAAACATGTGATTCAGTTTTGGCCAATGAAATACAACAGAAAACATGCTCGAGATAAAGTTTTCTTTATTGATAAAGACTTCCTTTGAAGACTTGCTTTATAGTGACTACCAGTGTGTTCTTGGACTTGCCCTAGACAAACGGTGAACATGCAGTAAACCCTTAGGGAAGAACTCTAAATGGTGAGGAAGACAGAGGAGGAAATCTTGATCTTGGCTGACGTTACAGAGCTTATTGGGTTGACATCTCTGCAAGCATATTTCCCTCATCATTAAAGCCTGTTCAACTAAGTAGTTCAGTTCTTATGGTCTGAATATATTAATAAAATGAATAGCTAACTCTTCAACATATGTTGGGGAAACATTGCTTGAAACATGTAAAATTTGAATTGGTGTTTAAAAATAATTCAAGACAAGAAGTGAGGGAAAATAAAGTGAGCTGACCGCTAGCAAAAGCTAGGCATGACTAGACAATGGCATTGTAGTAAGACATTTTGTTTTGTGAATAGCTATAAATATAAGGTCTAATAAGCTATAAAAGACCTTAAATTTATAATTGTTATTAATGCTTTTATTGTTACTTTGATATGTTACTGTAGAGTTTAGGCCTTGTTCTATTGGCAAATGGAGTCCGAGGGGTCTTAATGGTGAACACTAAAGAGAGATGTCTATTCTAGCCAGACACATTTGGTAGTAGACCAACACGTGATGAAAGAAACTGATAGCATAAAGACTGGATTAGGAGAGATCAAGACCATGTTTCTGATTTGCTATATTTACAGTGGTAAAATTTTCTTCATATAGATTTAAGGGAAAAGTTGGCATAAGTCATTGACTAAGGTAGGCACTGTCAGTGCTGTGAACAGCCTGCCCATCCCATTCTTACTCTTCTTACCAATGGCTCTGTGTCTGTCTGGGTTGGCTTTATTCTCATCCAGCTCCCTGACTGTGTTAAATTTCCATCATTTTCAGAAAATTGTTCAGAAAAAAAACAACAACAAAAAACAAAAACTCACCTATTGTCCCACAGCTCCCAACTATAGCCTGGGATGAATTTTGTTGGCTTGATTACAGCTTGTGTCTCCATTTTCAAACCAATTACTGTGACCAGAGAAATACAGCATTCCAATTGATCAAGCTGAGTCCCAAACCTACACCTGGACTCAGGAGGACGACTCACTGAATGACTCAGACAGAAGAGGAGGGGTCTGTTCTGCAATTTAGAACAGACCTGATTAGCAACTAACACCCTGTGAAGAAATGCAAGCTGGGGCATGCCACCAGGAAGTGAATAGTAGTCTAACTTGTAACTTGAAAGTGATATATATTGTCAGTTTTATAGATAATGAAGCAGAGGGTTAATAAGAAAAACATATTTTGCCTGTAGCCCTCTCTGTTGTGCCTATCTGATCCATATCTGATCACCCATGATCTATGTGATAACACAAGTCCGTGATCTCAAACCTAGGCCACAATACCTCCCAGCAAACTCATAAAGGAGTAAGATGGAAACCAACTTTCTAGAATGTTCCCTCCAGCTGCCTAGATTCATAAGTCCTATTGGTTGGAGTTTTCTCCTCGATGTGTTTGTTCCTTCATCTTCATCTTCACCTTTTTTTTTTTTTTTTTTTTTTTTTTTAAGTCACGTTTCACTGTGTATCTTTGGCTGGCCTGGAACTCACTATGTAGACCAGGCTGGCCTTGATCTCCTGCCTGCCAGCTTGATCTGCCTCCAAGTGCTGGGACTAAAGGTGTGTACCACCACACCCAGCTCCATCTTCGAGCCTTGTCAATTAACTGTGTTTTCTTGGGGCTGGAGACTTAAGCAGTTAAGAGTGCATGCTAATCTTTCAAAGGACCTGAGTTTGGTTCCCAGCATCCATAGTAACTCACAATAAACTGCAATTCCCCCTCCAGGGGAACTCCTGTTGTTTCCTGGCTTCCACAGGCATCTCCTGTATGTGCAAAAGCACACAGACATGTAAATATAAACTAAATCTTTTTTAAAAAATCAAGAATTTTCATGCCTTCTTGATGGGGAAACCCATAAATACATCCTGATTATTCATTCCAGCCTCACCCTGGACAAGTTCTACTCCCACAGAAGGCCAAGGCTGTTGTGGCCTGCTTGACTCCATGAAACTGAGCTCCGCTACTCTCCTGACGCCCCAGTTCCACTTCGAGGCTCCTGGCTTCCCGAGATGCTCAGGCTTGCCGAAGAACACTGAGAAGCTTCCCCTCTTCACACTCCGAATGAGGTGTTGTATCCCTTGGTCCCTTACCTTTTGTTCTCCGTGATTCCTGAGAAAGCATTTCGTGGCGCTGTTAACAGCGATCCTAACATCTGCTTCTGAGCAATGAACACAAGTGTGGAAAAGGAAGACCGTGTAGGCAGCTCCTCACGACTGAGTTCAGTCCTTCACAACTGGTTACATCAGTTGAATTTCGGGACTGAGATTGCCTACTCTTTTATTAGAGGCAAGGGAGCAGATGGGATATGAGACCAGGGTTTATTGAGCAGTCACAAAAGGTCAGTCATAAGGTGGACTCCATGTCATCAAGGAAAGACTAAGAGTTAATATATTAAATTTCAAGTTAAGAAGAGAGTTTAGAAATATACAAACAAAGCACTAAACAAAACAGCTTCCAAAATGTCCCTCAGGAAAAAGGAAATGATTAAATTGAAACAATTATTTCAACATGCTGCTGGAAAAATTCACTTCTGCAAGACTTGTATGGATTAAATAGTTAGTCCTTAATATTTCCAACCTTAAACATACTAAATCTGCACACTTACATATTATCTTAATGTATACAATGGTCAGATGGAATAACAATCTCTCCATATATACGTACACACATGTACACACACACACACACACACACACACACAAACACACACATTGTACTTAAAAACCTTTCTCCTATCTCTTTGAAAAACCCCAGTACAGGTTTTTAAAATATAAGAGTGTGATTCTTGAAAGTAGGAAAGATAAACATTTAAATATTTTCTTATCCCTTTGATGATGCAAATAGTCATGTTCAACATTGTCTCAGTGTTATATTTTCATAAAACAAAAATGTTAAATGACTCCAGAATCAAAACAAACAAACAAACAAAAAAGTCAAACATGCTAGGGTGAAATTTACTGCTGAGTTCGGGCTTTCTACCCCTTCCCGAGCAGCTCACTGCGCTCCAGCTCTCTAGCGCCCCCTGTCCACCTCCACGAAATTAGTGCAGCTTTCTTTTCTGTTCTTTTCTTTTTTAAAATTTATTTTTGGATATTTACTTTATATACATTTCAAATGTTTTCCCCTTTGGAAACCCCCTATTCCATTCTCCCTCCCCCTGCCTCTATGAGGGTGCTTCCCCACCCACCAACCCACTCCCGTCTTCCCTCTCTAGCATTCACCTACACTGGGACATCTAACAGCCTCAGGCCCAAGGGCTTCTCCTCCCACTGATGGCTAACAAGGCCCTCCTCT
This sequence comes from Uromys caudimaculatus, assembly GCA_028551405.1. NCBI lineage: Eukaryota > Metazoa > Chordata > Mammalia > Rodentia > Muridae > Uromys > Uromys caudimaculatus. Next base: position 18,216,407 of record CM052708.1, on the reverse strand, counting down.
GCCACATATGTGGCCAGGACCATGGGTCCCTCCATGTGTATTCTTTGGTTGGTGGTCCAGTCTCCGGGAGCTCGGGGGGTCAGGCCAGTTGACACTGTTGCTCCCTCCATGGGGCTGCAAACTCCTTCAGCTTCTTCGGTCCCTTCTCCGAATCCTCCATAGGGAACCACTGGCTTAGTCCAATTTTTGGCTGAGAGCATCTGCTCTGTATTTGTCAGGCTCTGGCAGAGCCTCTCAGGAGACAGCTATATCAGGCTGCAAGCACTTCCTGGCATCCACAATAGCTTCTGGGTTTGGTGTCTGTATATGGGATGGATCCCCAGGTGGGGCAGTCTCTGGATGGCCTTTCCTTCAGTCTCTGCACCACATTTTGTCTCCTTATTTCCTCCTGTGAGTGTTTTGTTCCCCCTTCTAAGAAACACTGAAGCATGCACATTTTGGTCTTCCTTCTTAGGCTTCAGATGGTCTGTGAATTGTATCTTGGGTATTCCGAAGTTTTGGGCTAATATCCACTTATCAGTATCAGTGAGTACACACCGCGTGTATTCTTTTGTGACTGAGTTACCTCACTCAGGATGATATTTTCAAGTTCCATCCATTTGCTTAAGAATTTCATGATGTCATTGTTTTTAACAGCTGAGTAGCTATACCACTCCTGGGCATATACCCAGAAGATGCTCCAACATGTAATAAGGACACATGCTCCAGTATGTTCATAGCAGCCATATTTATAATAACCAGAAGCTGGAAACATCCCAGATGTCCCGCAGCAGAGGAATGGATACAGAAAATGTGGTCCATCTACACAATGGAGTAGTGTAGCTTTCTTAATGCCTATGCTCTCACACCTTTGGGCTCTTACCTCTTTTCTTCTTTCCTGTCGAAGATATTGCATAGCTTGTAAACTATGTTTATTTAGTATCAGCAGAAAGTGAATTTTTTTCATTTGTCATACATACTACTTGTCTTCAACTTACTTTTTTATCATTAAATTTATTTATTCCAGTATCAGGCCCCCTCTTCTTACTAATGAAAGAATTTCAAAAGCTTGTCAACTTTTCAAAACAACCTATGCAAACCACACTGCATATTTCCATTCCTTAATTAATTCCTTAATTAATCTTATTTAAATTTTCTTACAATGTAGCCTGGTATAATTGTAGAGTGATACCTTAGATATGGAATCTCATAGATAGGGTCATTTCACTTCTATCATTTCCATAGATTTATTGAACAAACATTACTTCTATTCTCTTCCTGTGTCCTTATGTTGACTTTCCCCTGATTGTCAGACTATTGAAATTGTTTGTATGGAAGCAGCAAGAATGCATATTTTTATATATTTGCCTTTTAGTAACTTCCAGGGAGTAAAAGATATAAACTTTAACTATGCAGCTTAAAAGCACTAAAACTTGACATATTTATATGGCACATAACCCGGTCACTGAATCTGGTTTTCTCAATTCCAGCAGTGATCATCTTCCTATGTACATGTTAAATAGAAGAAAGTTAAAAAAAGCAAACAAACTATGAATTCATAAATAATTATTGCAAAGAAATAAGAACGGTACTCCGATAAGGTGAAAGGGTTTGTAGCCTGTTTTTCCGAGACTGGATGACAGATAGCTGAGTCAGGTAAGCAGAGCTGAGGCTGCTCCTTCTTCCTCTCCAGTTCTGTCCAGGAAGCAAGCATGGAGACCACAGACAATGCGAGCAAGCTAGTGGTTCTGTTTCACCGGAGGGAAGCCTAGTGGCACATTCACCGACAGACTGCAAAAACCAACTGAAGTAGAACACTAGTTCCATTGGTAAAGTCGTTGAAGAGTGATGGGGAAATCTTCAAAGGTACTATAAAACCCAGCCAGGAAATGGTTATTGGTCACGAATATGATAGTGCTGTGCTGCATTCAAACCCAAGTCTGAAGGAAAGAGCAAATGCTCCATAACTGGGGGCACCAGCAGGGCTAAGAAAGGTAAGCAGGCCCAAATCAAAATGGCCTCGCTTGCCGTCTAATGTGTCAGTGGAGAAGGGTTACTGTTGGTGACTCGAGTGAAGAAATGAGACGGTCAGACCGGCAGTTTGTGAAGACAATGGGGTGGAGCAACAGATAGTGTGTGCTGGAGCAGAATGGTTTTCCACAAAAAAACAAAACAAACAAAACAAAACACGGGAGGTGACTGGAATGGAGTTCTCATCTCCGGAATGGAGAACAACAGGCAGGTCGCAAAGATGTTCGGCAAGTTAGAGCAAGGAGGACTAGAGACCTCAAGGCAGGAGTGAGGTAGCTCTAGCGCTGTGTCTAGAACAAAGCCTTGACACTTCTGTGGAAAGCTAAGCAGAGATAGGGCAGCAAGGGATCACGATTGGGAAGAGAGAAGAGAGGCGACAATCTGAGACATTTGTAATGAAGAACATTCATGTGGAAGTGGCTCAGAACTGTGTATGAGAATCGGGCGCTCACGAGGAGAGATTTAGCCTTGTTATAAATATGCAAAGAAATTTGAAACAGAACTTTTAAGGCATAAGCGATGAACCTCCTCATACATGTGTTTCTGCCTTTGAACTGCTTTATTAAACTGCACAGAAAGAACTTAACAATTCTAACTTCTGTCCCTGGAATTCAGCTGGTTCTGCATTGCCCTGGAATATTGACTGGCATATTTGATCTACAAACTGTCTCATATATACGCTGACTTGAAATGTATAAAAATGTGTGGGACAAGTGGAACTTGACCTCTAAGGCTTAAATTTAACTGTGGCTTAATAGTCCTTTAAATAAGCAATAGGTCTGTACAGTGTGGATAGTTTTTGTCTTAAGGAAATGTCATTTTTAAGGGAATTTGAACCTCTCAAAAACATTGAAATAGGCTATGAGTGGCTAGAACTAATGTAAATGAGTTCACCCAAAAGAATTTGATTAAATTGATAAAATCATTTAATGTTTTCTAAGCACATATGCTGCCAATGTGTTAAATCTTCACCCGTTAACTTATTAAACTATTGTTTTATGAATCTTCTGCAGCACTGTATACAAATTGAATGTTTTGCCAATATCAATCCCCTATTGGTGGCTCTAACAAAGAGTTCTCATTCTGGGACAGGTCTTTTTCCTCGGGGAAGTAAATAGAGTCAGTGATTTACTGATAAACCACCTACTATATACATCATCTCTGGCCCATATATCAATGTCATCGGCAATAGCTTGCTTTTCTAACTGATTTTGCAGTGTCTTCTCAGAGACTACTTTGTTTAGTAATCAGATCAAAGTGCCAACATGCATCCTGCTTAGCATCATACGAATTGTTTTCATCTTTAATAGCACAATTAGTTCAGAGACACTTTTATGGAATGATTTCCCATGCTGAAATTTTACCCCGCCATATTGATCTACTCCTACAAAAAAATGCTAGCGTGTGGCTCGCTCGTGTGCACTTGAACCCAGATTATCTGCTACGTGTTGTATTTAAAAATTGAAATGCTATTCTTGCTACCAATTAGAAGAATTCTTACTGTCACAGCTCTTCCTAACTTACCAGTTTCTAATTTGATGTTAATTATCTGAACAGTTTGGGAGACTAGGCGGCATTTCTGTTTTCTGTTATAAATGACATTAAACGTTCATTCAACACCCTTGAAAATGGATAGCAAAACTAATGAGTGATAGCTTCGTGAAAATTTACATGGGGGTGAATAGGAAACTCTAAAGGAAAAGGGCTCCTTTGATGATGAGTGACAGCTAATGACAGGGCTTTCCGTCTTGGTTTTAAAAAGGAGGCTTTCCTGAGTTCAGATTCATGTCTTTGTAAGTTGATCCAGGAAAGGACTTTAGAAGACAATCGGAAGGACACAGGATTTTTTTTTTTTTAAATAAAACATTAAGACAAAGAAAAGTTATTTTTTAAATGAGATTTTAAAAACATGCTATTGATTTTCCTTCTTGCATTTTCAAAGCAGGCATTTTGGCAGCCCCCGTTGCAGACTGTGCCTCGGTAGAAGCGTGTTGTGCTATGCACATAATCTGCGTGAGGAATTCTACTTGCAGTGTATTTTTCTTCAAAGGCTTTGCATTTCTGCATAAAAAGCTTATTAATTATTTGTAGCTGCTTGTCATCGTGTTCTGATAATAGGAGGCTGGTCAAGGATAATAATTACCACTTCACCTTTTTGGATCATATATACTCACTGTTCCTACTGCAATATGACCCAAAGCATCTCTCTTCTCCCTGTACACAGGACCAAAAGTGCAGGCACATCATTTATTGATAAGACAAAAAGAATGTAATGAAATTATCAATGTTCTTGAATTAATTATGAACATGATTAAGAAAGCTAAAATCTCAGGAGCCAGGATCTCATTACCCATTCAGTCTTAGGGATTGCTTTCATTCAGCTAGGCAAAAAGGCTTTGAGCAGCCCTACAATTGCCTTCCTCTCATTTATTTGTGCTAGAATTAAGGTTTATTTGTTTTCTGTTTTCTTCGTCTTCAGATTGTTTCTCTGTCTTCATCCATTTCACAAACCCTTTCTTCCTGTATCTCAGAAGGAAGTACCTCCAGGGCCTACATTTCTGCAGCCTGCACACCTCCTTTGAGTGCATGTCTCTCAGTCTGCTGGAGCTTCTAAATATCTCTCAAGGTAAGTCAAGAATGTAGCCAAAAAGTTCTTTCAGATTTATGTGTGCAGCTATACAACAGTTCTGTCTGAAACCCATTCAGCCAGGAGTCCTAATGACATCATTATTACGCTGTCTGGACTGGGCTAGATTTTCCTCGGAGCCTCAGCGTGTTATTAGGAGCCTTCCTTTCTGTGCGAATGATACTTGCTGAGGGTGGAGGGGTGATTCAGAGCTGGGGGGTGGGATAGATTTTTGTTCAACTTAGTTGCAAGAATAGTGGAATAAAAAAGCAAAGAGCAATCCCTTTTAACTTTATTTTCCTGGACGTATATCCTGTGAGCTCTGAAATTCCCAACCTCTCACCCTTGATAAAAATTGAAAAGGTGCCAGAATACCCTTGTTGGGTTTGTTTTTTTTAAATGTCCAAGTGTTCTATTTTAGATTAAGAGGACTGGATTTTTTTTTCTGGTTGTAGTATTCAGTGCAGAGGTCTGGTATTTGTTTGAAAATGTCTTGGAATTATCCTAATAGCACCTGACTAAGCTGAGTTTTTCTTTTTGCCCCTCTTTAAAAAAAAAAACATGCCTTTGGTTTTTGTTTTGTTTTGTTTTGTTTTCCTTGAAGAAAGCAATGTTAGTTTAGTGGCAAACTTGGCTGAGATATGATGACAGATCATTTGTAAGAAGGGTTATTGGCAAAACCAATAAAATGCTGTCAGCATGTGTTTTACCGTCTCACAGAGTGATTACAAAGATCACATACTTGCATCTTATTTTGCCTTAAATATGATTACGGGGCTCCCGTTCTTCTAGAAGAGAATCACATATTGCAAAAATAGACAGAATAAAAGAACTGTAGCTTCAGGTCACTGAACAAATGCTGTATCCATCAACCCTGGATTTCTTTAAAGTGGTGATTTGATATGGTTGTTAAAATATCTAGGAGTTTAAATGCATATGGTCATTGAAAAACTAAAGCATTTTAGAGTAATAAGTGACAAACCAACTTGATTATAGCACATAAAACAAAAATGTCCATCTCTCAAAGCTTAAGATCTACTTTAACATTTGTTTGTTGAAAGGTTTTGTTAGCATGTAACAAATGTATTGAGACAACAAAGGGAATGCTACTCCACTCTTTCTGCAAAGTGCAGCCTGTGATCATAATATTTAGACAATTATGTAGGACACGTTAAAATGTTCATTTCTTTTATAGCAAATATCTAGGACACTGAAATATATTGCTTGAATATTACGTTGTTTATGAAGACAATATGTTTTAATATGGGGACATCAGAGACTTTTGTTCTTCTATAGTTTCTGATGCTTTCTTTTGAATTTTATTAATTTAATAAGCAAGCACTTGTTATGACTAGATAACTTTAATTGCTAGGCGTCGTCAGCTTCATTCTTATGTTAACTAAATTGATGGCAATAGGCAATTTCATTTGAAAGTGTTAAAAATGCAAGAAGATGTCAAATTTTCATTTTAGGCTTCAAACAAGAAAAGCAATAAAAATAATTTTCTAACTCTGTGAGTCCGGATGTCAGGAGAAAAAGCATGCTTAAGTAGAAGTTCCTTGTGCTTCATCCCAGTCAGAGAGAATGGAAATCTCCCTGAATTTCTTTTGATATTTTTTCATATCTTAACAAAAAGGGAAAATGAATCATAAAATATCCTGCATGCCATTTCTACATGAAAGGGGAGATCAGGAGTCCCCTGTTGTCCTCTGCAGGGGACGCCCATTGCGGCTCTCTAGGTGGCTGACTGCACCTCAGCAGTTGGACACGATCAGGTGAGCAGTTTGGAAGCTGAGAGAGACACAAACAGTGGAGGCTGAGGGGACCGAGGGGAAGCAGAAGGAGAGCTTGTCTGGAAGAAGAGTTGAGACAGAGCACTTGTTTTGTTTGTTTTTGTCTATCAGTACATTTCCAGACAATACTTACAAAAAAAAAAGAAAAAAGAAAAAAGAGAAAAAAGAAAAAGAAGAGATCATTAGTGCCAGAGTGGGCTAGACGCAGCTAGTTCATAAAGCTGTCAATACACTTTTAAAAAGCCGCATTGGTGCAGGCTTTAAATGCTCATCGTAGAAAATCAAAATGCAGATTGCCACTCACCAAAGTTAACTGTCAGAAGTATCCTGGTTGCACATTCTACTCATTTGCATTGCAAGAAAATGAAGTGACAATTTCAGGAGTCAGCTGGCTGAGCTGAGTATAGTATAAAATGTAACAACTGCACAGCAGTTGAGACTTGAGATATGTATCCCATGTGTCTATCCTATGCTCTGAAGGTAACACTATGGGGAAGGAATATCAAACAGGGACTATTGGGATGATTTACCAACTTAGCCACGGCTGTGATGAAATTCAGAGCTTATGTGGAGTGCCACCCTCTCTAGTCACGGTACTGACTTAGAAGGACCAGTTTCAAACCTAATTGTTATGGAAACAAAACTTCCACCCAAAGTCAATATAGGTGATCTTAAATATTTAATTATTTAATATACCAGCACTGTTTTTGTTCACATAGCTTAAATTAGTTCTGATGGCCACAAAGCCCCCAGATCTCATATGTATGTTGAGTTCTACATATTTACCGAGACTTCTGGTTAAAAGAAGCTAGAAAATGCATTAGTAGAGGTTAGGAGATTTCAATTCTGTCAGTATCTATCTGTGACCTTGGGTAAGGCACAAAAGCTCTTGAAGCCTCAAAGTTTGCACTCTGTAGAAAAGGGGGGACAAGAGGTAATTTTTAAGGCTTCCTCACACCCTGAAATTATATTTTGTATTTGCCGCTGCCTGTGTGAATGTCTGCAAAATACATACTCACACGGATGCTCTTTTGACTGTGTTAGTATGCCTGGCATTTGTCTTTTGTGTTATCTTTACCAATTGTGAGGGTGATAGTGGGCAATTTTCATAGAATATAGAACTACCACACTGTCTTGCTGATGATGCTCTAACATCTGACATTCCGGTTAATTCCTGAAATGAACGGCTTAATTTACTCTTAAACTCCCCTCCGATCGTGTTTATGCTGATCTGTGCCTATAAACAGTGGGCCTTGCTCCCCTGCAAGTGTATCTTTAACAAAATTCCCACGTGTGGAAAAGACACTTGTTTCTCATTTTTCACAGCAAGTTGTTGGGTCCTTGCAAATTGCTAATAGGCTCATTAAGCGCCTGCTTGTAATCTACTGAGCCTGAGCAAGCTTGAGGATTGAAGCTAATACTAGAGTTGGGTTTAATTTTTTGGTCAGTAGCATACACTCTGCCGTCTTTCAAAGCAGCAAGGATTTAAAAAGACACTTGGTATAAAGGATGAGAAGGGATATTCAATGGCGTTCATCTCTTGCCAGGAAGTTTAAGGCCTGGCAGAACACACAGAGAGATGGAGGCTGGATAGAGGGTTTCTGAATGGGTTAAAGAGAGCTACCTGCTTGAGATTGATTTAAATCGGTAATGGATCATCTCATAAAGCTGCTGTTACTAGATATTAGCCTGCTATCTCTGTCCTCCGATAGCACAGATAAGAAGTGCTTACCGAAGAGAAGACTCCTAGAGGACAGATACAGTTTCCTGTACCTCAGGGAGTAAAAAGCCATACTGCTGGATCAGTGACTTTTCCTAACAGCGAGTAAATTCAGGCCTTATCAACTTACAGCACAAACGGCACTCATGTTTTATTGTTCTCATTAGAGATTTAAGGACTAATTCCAGTTGTTAGCGCTTAGCAGTTTAATGTTTTCCATAGATAAGAATTAAGATTCTTCTGGGGCGTTTTTTTATTTGCTAAAGCTTGCAAAATATAATGCGGTGATGCACTTACTGTGATGTAATGTGGTGGGTTTTTTCTAAATGTCCTGCATGGTTTTAAGGCATACATTTAAAATTTAAACCTAATGACTGAAATTTTCCAAAGTTGGACTCACACCCATTGCACTGAAACATAATGGACTGTCTTTGTCTGAGAACCCAAATCAGCCCTCCCCTTTAGAAATGGGCTCAAGGGGCAGGACTTGCTGCTGTCATGGCTTTTTCCCCACCTCCCTTTTTCCTACTGTGTGTTTTCTCAAAGTAAATTCACTTAATCTGAACCAAACATGGAGCCTGATTCTATAGAAACCAAGACTTGTTTTGTAAGTAAGGCTGCTTCTATGTTATTTCCTTGAAGCAAAACTGATTCTATTACCTACTCAGTAGAGAAAGCTATGACTATGAGGTTTAAGCTTTCAGTATTTTCAACGATATTTTAGTTCTGAGCCTAAGGAGTCAATCCAGGCTTACTGTGAGCCACTTCTATAACGGCCTTCCAGAACATTGTGACCCCTGCTGTCTACAGTGATCCTCCTTAAGAGTCTTAAAGTGAGGGAATAAACATTTTAATAAGAAAAAGCAAGTTAGTAGTGGGATAAAATTATTATTGGAATTAAAGAATAATGATTAGAGTCAACTTTTGGATTATGCGTGTTGAAGTTAGCTGTTTTCTGTGAATGTGACGTGCAAACCCTTTGCTAAGCTTACTTTCTTGGAATACTTTCTGATGTCTCATTACGTGCAGTACATAACTGTGTGGTACTTTTGCAGTGTCTGAGTTTTAATAACGCAAGCCACAAATACGGTAAGAGTCAGCATTGGGGAATTAAGTAAGGTGTTATCATTGGATGGCACTCGTTGCTGTCCATGCTGATGTCTGTTCTTGGAAGGATGTCTTTCTTGGTAGGAAGCGGCCCTGGCAGTGAGGAGGGGAGCAGTGGCAAGGCTGTGGCTAAGTGGGGCACCTGTCTGTCACACACAAGGCCTTCAGGTTTATTCCTAGCACAAGGCAGGGGAAAGTTTTACTTTGCCGCAGGTTGGGAACTCTGAATATGCCTAGTAAGTAGGACTGGCCATTTACCAGTAATTATTGCAGCTAACATTTATTATGTGCTTGGCACCGGAATGGACATCATAAATGCCTCCATCTTACATATCAGTTGCTTTAAAGGGAATTATCCATGCGTTAAATCTACCTTTTAAAAATTTTAAGACACAGAGACCTATCGCAGCTAGTGTTTCCATTATTCCTGGCTTTGTAGGCCTTGTGCATGTTTACACCCCAGATTTGTTTTTTTCTCCTTTTAACTAGTGATGCTCTATCTGCCAGAAAAATTTTACGTGCTTGTTCCAGTTACGTTACTGGGTGCAATCCTTCCCTATACAGGAAATAAATTTATTATGAAGAATTCCCAGTAGAAGCCTTGGAAAACTTACATAGAGCTGTGCCGTGTCCAAAATGCTGTTCAGTAGGTTTTCCAAAGCGCCCAGGTAACAGCTGGTGCAGGCCATGTGCCAGCCCTGACAGCCCATATGCTCTCTTTAGCACAGTAATTATCTCAACACAAAACTCTGATAGCCTAGTCTACTGGGTCCAGTTTCCCTAGGTTAAATTGACTCAGTGGCTTTGTTAGTAAGTTCCTTTGGCACAGGCTGAACTTCATCAAGAGTTTAAGTATTGGGATAGGCTTCAAAGACCAATATGACTGCTACTTTCAAGACAGGTGGCTTATTAACCCTGAGAGATTCTAGGTGGAAGTTTATTAGGCTGCCGTCCTGAAGCAGCGATGCAGTGAGAAGTCTCTCATGCTTTCTATGAGTGATCTGGCTTAGGGGCGGCCATTTAAGAGTCCCTTTTGTATTCAGTTCTAAGGCAGGTATGTGACTTCTTCTGGGGCAGAGGATTGGGGCAGAGGAGGCTGGAGTAGGGAACTGGTGAGTGTGGGAAGATGTGAGAGAGCTTCTCAGGGACAACTTTTCTCATGTATATTTCTCTTTCTGTATGTAACCTCATAAAGGTCTCTCTGTGTATGAAATTCATATGTTGGAGGATTGAAGCCCACCCTCCCTCCTTCCTTCCCTCCCTTCCTCCCTTGTATCCTTCTTCCCTTCTTTCCCAAAATTCAAAGATTCGGTTGCACTAAAGCCACAGATGCAAGTCTGAAGTCATAGTTCAAATGAAGCTTCTCGCGAATTGAGTTGCAACGACTTTGAAAGCTGTTGCATGATATGGAACCACAGAATGCAGCCACAGATGTTTTGGATTGCATGATGGAGTATTATCACTCTTTCAGCTTCTTTGCTGGCTGCTGTTCTTGGGAGATGTACTACAGACCTTGAAGGATGATGACTGGGCTTGTCCTGACATGATTGATCTCAGGCACAAGTTTAACCTCCCTTCTTGTCTATTGATAAGATGACACCAAAAGTCACATTCTTAGCATAAGGATGGTTATATCATTCAGACCGGCACATGCACTGATGCTGTACACCAAGAATACTGGAGCCATAGGAGTGGCCACTTCTCCAATGGCCCATTTCTGAAGGAAGAGTTTCAGATACCCCAGAGAGGAGTAACTTGGACCATTTGAGTAACTAACTATGAAATAATGAGTTTACATCTATTCCTGGACATAAACAAGGACTGAAGAAAAGCATATCTACCTGATTTGTCAGTATATTTTAATTCCTCCTTCGTAAATTGGAATACTGAGATAGAGAGAAGTAAGAAAAAAATGTATGGAATAGAAATTCTAAGTGCCGTGGCACAGGCTTTGTATTTCTGTGTAGCCCCATAGTACATTCTGGCCGTCTGACACTCGGGTTTTATTTTCTTTCTTTTATTTTGCCCCACAGTATGTATGTATGCATGCATGTATCTGTGTATGTATATGTATGCATAATCTGGTTACAAAGAGTTTTTCCATTACTGTACCTTCAAGTGTCACAGTAGTGATGGGCACACAGCTGATACTTGTTAAGTTCCCCCTCAAGAAAATAGTAAATAGATTGGAATGGACTCTTCTTTGTGTTGTAATGACTACAGCTGTAAGTGGAAGTGTGCATTCTGGGAAGAAGTTGGGGATGAGAACAAGGTGATTTTCTGTGTGTTAGAACCAGTAATGTAGAAGACCTGATATTTTCACTGTCAATTCCCAGTGGAAAGGATACTAAGGAAGTTCAGGGTACTCAAAGGTCTTTCAGAGATCAAAGCTGTGAGTAGAACTGATTTATTGAAAGTTAGACTGCAGGTTAAAATTGGCAATTCAATGTCATTTGCATTGTATTTTCGGTTTAGTAAAGCAAATTATAGTTCCAAAGAGTTTCTACTGAAAGCTAGATCAGCTAGTTCATAAAAACCCAAACGCGAACCTTTGTTATTTAGTTTTCAACTACAGGTAGTTATACTTCTGAAGTCATTATTTATATGTTGTCAGTACTGCTCACCAAATTTATTGACTTGTACATTATTCTTTGCAAATAAGTTCTGGCTGCTCTCTGCATATTATAATTAAAACGACAGGGACTTTAATCATTTATGAAATTTTAAACTACATACTGAATATAAATGTATCATTCAATGTGATAGAATGAATTAAATTCATCACTGTCAAATAACTGTATAAAAGATGAAATATCTTCCATCCCACATCATTAGCTTATATAAAAAAGACCCTGCTTTACAAGCAATGAAGTAATGCTTTTGTGGTCTTTTAAGGACACACTGAAAATGGAGACATTTGGCATATATGAGAAAAAGCACTTTGACCAAAAAGTTGGTATCTGTTCTTATCTGTGAAGTTGTAATTTCTATTTGGTGATGACAAGTAGCTATTCCCCAGACAGAAGCAAATAGTCAGTGTTTCAGGTCTCTGTAAGCACACGAAACATTGTGTCACCACAATATAAATATGCGTGCACAGATAAAATGGAGTTATGGCAAGCTAGGGTGGTAAAGCCCTAGCTCTAGGTCGAAGGGGAATATAACCCAGGAGGTTAACTGCAGGGTTTGTGTAGAGCAGGTTAAGGCCCCGATGTGTGATTAGCTCACCGTCTTTTGTGTGTCTACACACAATGCCAATATCCTGATAGCCAAAGAAAATAAGAAAGAGGTGACCATTTCTGTCTCTCGTTCTCACTCTCAAATTACTGTCTTAGCTAATATTAAATTGTACATGAATTTTACTAGGAAATTTCATCAAAACACCCCAAACAACCAAACTATTAGCAATCACTGACTATTTCAGGGAAATACAAGTTATAGTCTTTTAAAATTCTCTTTTACTTTCTGAATTTCAATTATTTTCCCCGTATTTCTTCATAGTCACTCTTACTTAGGCTCAGCACCAATCAATTCATTGGCTCATTCATTTTCTGAGTAAACTTGGGTTGAGCCAGTCAAAAGTAGGTGTGTGTGTGTGTGTGTGTGTGTGTGTGTGTGTGTGAGAGAGAGAGAGAGTATATATGTGAGTGTGTGTATGACCGTGTGTGCTTGTGTATGAGTGTGTGTGTTTGTGTGTATGCGAGTGCGTGTGTGCTTGTGTGTGTGAGTGTGTGTGTGAGTGTGTGTGTGAGTGTGTGTGAGTGTGTGTGCTTGTGTGTGTGAGTGTGTGTGTGTGTGTGAGAGAGAGAGAGAGAGAGAGAGAGAGAGAGAGAGAGAGAATATATGTGAGTGTGTGTATGACCGTGTGTGCTTGTGTATAAGTGTGTGTGTTTGTGTGTATGCGAGTGCGTGTGTGCTTGTGTGTGTGAGTGTGTGTGTGAGTGAGTGTGTGAGTGTGTGAGTGTGAGTGAGTGTGTGAGTGTGTGTGTGAGTGAGTGTGTGTGTGAGTGAGTGTGTGAGTGTGTGTGTGAGTGAGTGCGTGAGAGGGATTTGTTTAGGAGCATGATGGTGATCCCAGTTCTTCCTCTGAGGACTATAATGAGAACCACACAGGGCTTGATAAAATCTGAAACAAGTAGAGGTTTTAGAAACATATGAACTTAATCTGGTTTTGGGAAAAAAGTATCAGTTACAATAATAAGTTGATAAAAAAATACATCTTGGATTTCTGAGTTTGAGGCGAGCCTGGTCTACAGAGTGAGTTCCAGGACAGCCAGGGCTACACAGAGAAACCCTGTCTCGGAAAACCTAAATAAATAAATAAATAAATAAATAAATAAATAAATAAATAAAATAAAATAAAATAAAAATAAAAAAATACATCTTGATTTATCTTGTCCAGTCACAGTCCTACAATTTCATATAAATTTCCCACCAAATGGGAGAAAACAGCACCAATGGAAAGGCAGAGTTCGTTGTGCTGTTCCAGGGCATACAACATATTTTCATGTACGCAAATGGCGAGAAAATATCAGTGAGGGCAAGGTGCGTTAGTATGGAGTCCAAACCCCAAGTTTCCGGTGTGAGCAGTGAAATTCCCATCAAAATCTCTTTGTTCCCAACAAGAGTTATACATTGCTTACTTCAGAGAGTAGTCAATAGCATTAAATTCTGCCTATTCTTCTTCAATAAACCTCTTGTCACATAACGACAGAACCTAAGAAAATGGATCCAATTTAGAATCTTATGGAGTGTGATGTTAGCTATATAATAATATCTGACTGAGCTATAGTTATGTGAAAAATATTTTTAAAAATAGTAGAATTATGTTGAGAGAGAAGCAGAGGAAGGAGTCCAGAATGAGACTCGAGTCTGTGTAGCTAGCACATGCGTATGTGGCAGTGTGGCCTACTGAAATCCTGTCCTTCTTAATAGCTGACCAGCAGTTGTTGTAGTTTGTTTTCCATTTTCAGAGACGAACATTATCTCTTTTCTAATCAACAGCTCTGAATAACAAGAAACACACCAAACTGACTTGGGCTGAAGGATAAGAAAAGACACATAATCAAAGCCAATAATTTAATGAATTATTTTAGAATAAATATTTAGTTTTAGCTAGAAGATTGTTTTATTGAGAAATGTACTATTTCCCCCTCAGTATATGGGGTCCTGTCTGTGAAATAGATTCATATATGTTTCCTCTTTCTTGACAAATGTCATTGTTATTTTCTTTGTACTCTTTGTTGTTATTGTTGTTCATACATTTTTTTGGGCTTGTGTTTATTTTCACACAGGAATGTTCTCATGGCTAGCCTAGTTTGGACACTAACAATGAATAGTTTCTAATATGCATCGTTAAGAAACTCTGCGGAAATGATCGATGTGCATGAAGTCTCTTCTTGTGGCGATGCCTTCCCAGGATTTCTAACAGGAAGCAGCTACTTTATAGACCTGCCACTGTGTATGGTGGTAGGGGTTTTGAAGTAACAAAGCACTGCACAAGATGAGAGAGAAAGAGAGAGAGAGAGAGAGAGAGAGAGAGAGAGAGAGAGAGATTTTCAGCATCTCTTTCTAATAGCTTTGTGACAAGATTCTTTATATTGAGAGAGTTTATTAGGTTTGAAATATCATTTTCAGAAAGTTGCCACGGAGTCGGAGGAAAGTGCATTTGTTAAACTCTTTGTTAGCCCTCCCCCTTGCTCCTCAGTATAGTTGCAGAATAGAAGGTGAAACTGTATTCCTTGGTGTGCAGTTTAGAGTCAAGAGCAGCAATATTTAGCACATGCTTGGGCAACCTTGTTTGAAATCCATGCCGCCCCTCTCTGGTGTTCTGATGTGCCTTCAGGGGACACTTGCCTGTTTGTAGTTTGTTTTCTTTTGTTTAAGGTTTCAGCTACTGCATTGACTAATGATTATATAGCAGTAAACTCGTCCCTGTTAAATTCAGTAGTGATGCCTCAAACGCATTTTTCCCTGGTGTGACATAAAACAATAAAAGAACTAGACAAACCCCTTTTGAGGAAGAATAATCCTTTGTTTAAAGAAAAGAACAGGCATCTCCCTGGTGCCAGAGGGTGGAGAATTCAAATCAAAGTCTTATCTAATTGATAAAAAATAAAACAAGTAATAATCTGAAGATTTTTTGCAGTTATTATTTCTTAAAAATGGTTAATAGCATAATGCTTTTATCCATGTGTGCTTTATAATTTCAAACAAACAGTATTTATATAGCACAATATTACTTGACTGACACCCTCTGTTCTTGTATATAAAGAGTAAATAATGAGCCTGTTTCTTAGTATGCTTTTGCCAGTATAATTCATCAGCAGAACTTTGGCGAGATGGTTGTATTTTGTCTTTGAAGAGAGCTAAGCATATTATTTTCCTTACACATTTTTTCTTTAATAACAATTAAAATAGTGCATTTTGAAAAATAGCATATATTACAAGTTTGACTAAAAATTAAAGCAACCAATAGATTTGCATAATGCATAGTCTTAGCTCTTAGCTTTACCAATGCCAAGTCCAAAGAATCTGAACATGCCATTTAATTGTGCTCCCTGCAATTTTTTTAATGAGACTTGTGGTCGTGATTCCAAGTGATAAATTCTTCTTGATTTGCCTCCAGTTGTCACTGGCCAAACCTCAGGGAATGAAAGATTAGTTACGGTTGCAAAAGACTTATTATTTTAAACTGGAGAATTTTTAATGTTCTTAACCCAATTAAATGGAGAGTGAAAAAAAATCTATCAATAATGTTGTTGGTTTATTAGGAAAAAAAATCTTCCAAATTTTAAATTAGCTGTAGTTGGTGTTCAATTTCTGCCTTTAACTTAAAAATAGAATAAGACTATATTAAATTAGAGTTGATCCTGGTGCCTAAATGTCGCATGGCTAACTGGAAACTTGCCTTGTGATTTAAACAAAGATTTCGATCGATGAGTAGGCTTTGATCTTTTCCAATTTTCAGTAGCATTTGTCTTTCATCACCCAAGTGCTCAAATCATGAAAACAGGCTCTACAACACTTTATGTAGGCTTGCCTCTGGAGCGAGAGCCACATCCGTATTTAAAACTCCATCTTTAGCCCCAAATTTCAAACCTCCAAGAAAAAAAAAGTTTTCCTGTTAAGTTTAGGCAATGAATCTTAGAGATCCAGGCCACAAAATTGTCCAAGTTGGCCCTAAACACAGGTGCTCCCAGTTTGAACATCATGCCTGGCTTTTCTGCAGAGAAACTAAATGAGAGCAACTTCAAACACAGGTGCAGAATCCCTGCATCTGTGAGGGACAGCCTGAAACCATGGATTTCTCCTGACCATTTTCAGCTTGTAAACCTCATCCTCCATGGAGCACCTGTGTCAGAACCAATCAGGGACGTGGATAAATGTTACCAATACCTACACATCATTACTTATTCATCAACATCAGCACCAGATAGTGTTGCAAACACAAGAGGATGCTTTCTGGGGTTGGCTTTGGCCTGTAGAGATGCCTGGTACTGAGGCTTGTGTCCATTTGCCTTATGGTTGATGAGACGTAAAACACAGAGTTAAGAAAACAGGGGAGTTTCAGACTTGAGACCCTACAGTCCTTTGGGCTCTGTCTCACTTTCTGATCTTTAAATCTAGACCCTTTGGTGGGAGAAATGGAGAACACACTAACGACTCAAAGGCACTGATGGCGTAAAGCCTCCGCTGCAGCCATTCAGCCTGCCAGGGTTTACCTCAGTGCAGCCAAATCCTCCCTGGTGGTCTCTCTCTCTTTTTCACCATTGGACTTACACTCAGAGAACATGCGTCTGAAACCATGTAGGACTTTACTTTGCAATCGCTCTAGTACAAGCTTGCAGCAGAAACAGCAGGGTTCACTTCCCAGCCAACTCCACAGGCCTGTAGGTTGGTGACTTTGTATTTGCCTCTGGGCCTTTCCTGCACAGGACTGAGGAGGGGCTATCCTGGCTGTCAAGAGCTTTTGGAAACCATTTCTTCTTTGACAATTTAAATTTATGTGGTTTTTAATTGTCTGTAAATAAAGCCTTTTAAATCTAGCACCAAGTCTCCATCCGAGGTCAGCTGGCATCCAAAGAGATGATTGCTGAATTAGTTGTCTGCTTTTCTAAAAAACAAAACAAATCAAATCAAAACAACCAAAATAAAAAACAAAACAAAAACAAAACACAAACAAACAAACAAACAAAAACCCCAACTGTCAGTTTATTGTGCTCCAATAGAGATACACAAAACACACAAATCACTTGGCCCCTCCCCCTCACTTTGAATGAATAGATAAAAATCCATCTGTTTTTTTATCTGCATGTTTCAAAGGCCAAATTTATGTCCTTCGTAAAAAATGGCCACCATCATAGCGATTTCTGCCAAGTAGCTAAGAGAATTGACCGGGCTTTGGGATTTCACGTCATGCATGGTAGCAGTTGAGAAACTTTCAGTATAGCTTGGCTTTAAAGGGTCATTAGGTGTAGCTCATTTATTCTATGAATGAGTAGGAACTGAAGATGCAGTACGATAAATATCTAATTCGTGTTTCAAAAACTAGAACACAATTTTCTTTCTAAACTGGACAGTATAGCATTAAAGATGGGGAAAGGGTCATGTAGTAGAAGTGTTTGCCTCTCTTTAACTGTCACACAATAGGCTATATTCTTTCAAAACTCTGATTTAATACCCACACAAACAAATGCTTGGCTGCAGGTCCCTGGCTTTTGTGTGTTCCAGAGAGCCCTGGGCACTCCGCAGCACAGTGTGCCTGGCTGTATTGTCTCAGCCTACACGCTCAGTGCTGAGACTCTCCCAGTTCTCTGCGAGCCAGTTCTGTCTTTGCCATAGTAAAGGAAACAAACAAACGGAAAAAACACAAACCACTTTACAAAGGAGAAGAGGCACAGGGCTGTTAGGGAAAGGCTGTGCAGGAGCCACAGAGCCACTGCATGCAAACACAGGAGCTGTCACTGCTGGGGAAACTGAAGACAAACCCGGTACCAGTGTCTGTTTTTAAGCAATGCTGGCTCAGTGCAGAAGACATAGAGTTTTCAAATATTCATTTCGTTGTTCTGTGAGATGTCTATTCCCACTTGGAACCAGATCTGTGAGGCACAAAACAACAGCAGCAAAATATTTTTGTTATTTGTTTTCCCTAAATACACCCGAGTATGTGAGTTGTGGTTACAAAGGAAGGATCGATTTTTTTCCCTTCTGTTTGGAATTTTCAGTTAAGCTGGGTGGTAAGGAACACACCTGTATTTTTAGAATAGAAAAAACATAGTCTTGACTTAGTTAATTACTGATTTTTTTGACAAGTTACTTCCTTCTACCTGCCTTTTTTTATTTTTTGTTTTTTCAGTTTGTACACTAGGAACTGTCATGCATACCACGTGAGAATAAAACAGAGACGAACATGAGATAATTGAAAGCATAAGTTCTTCACTACCTACCGCATATTTGCACTGAAAACATTGTACACAAAGGAACAATTTGAAAATAAAACCAATAAAAGAGGAAAGAAACCGATAAAAGGTGTATTCGCTGAGAGAAACCCTGAAATATAAAGCCACGGGAGCTAATACAGGACTTTAAAAACAACAGACAATAACGTCAAGGTCTGACGTTGCAGGCTCAGACAAAGGAGAATTCAGTGTTTTAAAAATACTTTATTATGGAGGACAGACATTTGAAATGGGGAGAGTTAACTTCTTGAAGCAATGATGAGGAAGCCTGAAGCCCCCAGATTGTGAGGAACAGTGTGAAAACGTGTGCAGTGGGCAGAGTGCAGTGGTCCCCAAGTCCTGGCTCCTGCAAGCTTTGGAAGATGGGGAGGCTCTGCATCTTCATCAGACCCCCCCCCCCAACCTGCCCACCAGGCTTTGTTGGTCCTTGTTGCCACTCCTGAAGCCGCTCTGTTGAAGGGATTCGGATCCGAACCTTGTAAGTTACCGACTTAGTCAAGTTTGAAGATTCATGAATTTGACCTGTTTTGCTCTAAAGCCACTGTTGCTTAACTCTTAGTCCATTCAGAATGAAAATGCCCAGGAAATCCGAGTCATCCCCCATCTTCACAGGATCCAAGGCAAGCTTATGAATTCAGTTACTGATTTTATTGAGAGACTACTAAGTCTGAGATGCTGTGCAAGACACCGCGATGAACTCTAAAGCCCCTTCCTTAGATTCCGAAGAGTTCAGTTTTGACCGTGGTTTCATCTAACTTTATCAGTGTCCTTTCAGGAGCTGGGAACCCTACAGTTTCCTTATTGCTCCGTCCTTACCTGGTTGTCTTAGGATGAGGCAGCAGCGGAGTCAACTCACTCACTGGGCATCACCTAACTTACGTGTGTCGGGGTCTGTGTACATACAGCCTGTACGTAGGCAAGTTCCACTGAGGTCACGTTAGATCCTAGATAAGACTGGGGAAGAAGATACCGGAACTAGATGTCCAAACAGTAAATGATATAAATTACTGCATAGATGGAGGAATATGCACACATTTTTGGATCCTTGGTCATTCTCTTCTCTGACTATAAGCTTTCTTTCTGGCCTTCCCATTTTCTTAATCCACTGGAGATTCTAAAGTTACCTGTTATGTCATTATTTTTGCCAGATGTTGTGCTAACTCTGTCATTTTTCACTCACCTGAAGAGATCGGCATTAGCTCCCTGTCTTCAGAAGGAAAGGCAAGAGGAAGAGAGCGTAGTCCAATCCTGCAGGCTCCTCTAACCCTACAGAAATGGCAGGACTGCAGTCACACCCACCATCTCCCTCTGGCTGACATTCTCAATGGCACATTTTGTCTCCTTCATCCATGGTACCTCCCTTCTTATTCAGACCCCGTTGGCAAACTGTATCTCTTCTGCTCCTGATCAATTTCTTGTGGGAAATTCCAAGTAAACAAAGGTAGACTACTACAACAAATGCTCTTAACCCATCAGCCTTGGGCTCTCCCTGGTGTTTTGCTTACAGCCTTTTGGATTACATTCAACTCTTAGAGATGAACTCTAGATTTCTGCCTCCATTACTAGTTTAAAATCTGGCTTCTAGTATTCTTATTTTTTAACTAAGTAATTTTTATGCAATATATTCTGATCATAGTTTGCCCTGCTATATCCTGCCCATGTCTCCACCCTTCCGACTCTACACCTTCTTTCTCTTCCTCTTTAGAGAACAGACACACAGAGACACACATACCTACACACACGCGTGTGTGTGCGCACACATGCATGCATACGAATAAAGAAAGCAAATAAAAATCCAAGAAAACTCATGAGAAACACATACACGTGGAGACACATGCACACAAACAGAAGCTACAAAACCACAATAATACACAAGCAAGAGAACAATAATATTTAAAAAATGCTTAAACAAAGTTTTAAAAAAATTGCCTGAAGCTATATGAGACAAAAGTCTACAAAAGTATCATTGAGCTCATTTTTTGTTAGCCATCAACTACTGGGCATGGGCTCTGCCCTTTTGTGTATGCCCAACGACTCTATAGGAGGAACGAGTTTTACCTTTTCTAGTTATTAATTGGAGATAGTATCTTGGTGAGAGATGGGAACTCATGTCTACTCCCTCTCAGCTCTGGGAGCCCATCTGGCTTGGGCCTGTGCAGGCCCTGTGCGTGCTGCCGCAGTCTCTGTGAGTTCACATGAGCCTTAGTCCTGTCACGTGTGGAAGACACCGTTTCCTTGGAGCCATCTATCTATCACCTGTTTCTTACAATGTTTCTGCCTCGTTTGCACAGTCTCCTGAGCCCTGACAGAAGGGATTTGATGCAAACATCTTGTTTTAAGCAGAATGTTCTAAGGTTTCTCACTCTCTGTATATTGTCTAGTTGTGGATCTCTGTATCAGTTCCCATTTCCTGAAGAAGGACACTTCTCTGGTGATGGTTGAGCAAGATTCTGATGTATGGGGTATAGAAGAACATAGTTAGGCATCATTTTACTGCCATATTCTGTTAGCAGAGCAATACTATTTGGCTTCCTGCTAGGTCTCTGGCCTATCTTGTCTCAGATGTGTGGCCACCTGGGCACTGTGAGGCATGGCTTCCATCTCATGGAGAGAGCCTTAAATCCAACCAGACAGTGGTTAGTTACTCCCACAACTTTCGGGATACTATTGCACCAGGGTATCATGAAGTCACCATTGCAGATTAAAAGTTTTGTAGCTGGGTTGATATTTACCTTTCTCTTTCAGAAGGATGAAAAGTACCTTCACATACCATAAATAGTAGTCAGTGGGGCTGAAGGTTCCAGTAAGGCACCAGCTCGACATCTCCATGTTCAATGAGACAAATAAGTGCTGTCTTCAGCAATAGGACATTGCCGTCAGTTTGTAAAGAACAGCCAGTGGCTTTGGCAATAGCCTGAGTTGTTTTGGGGCTCTTTTAACTAAAACTTGATTAGATGTAGCCCATTCCTGGCACTGTAGGTTTTACTTGGTGTTGAGAGAGATGTCGGGCTGGGGCTTTGACTCCCTCATCATTTGGTAACTCCATTTAAAAGCTTTTACGGTACAAGGTTTCCATAGGGCCCCTCAAATACCCTCTCCTGTTAGCCGGCCCTCACTGCTTTCCCTCCTTTATCTCTATCTTTCTCCCTACAGATTGAGAACTACTGAACCATAAAGGCAGCGGAAAAACTTAGGTTCATGCTAAAGAAACCAAAACACAAAACCTTTTTTATGTTAATAGGAAAACAATTCTTTACGGGTAAACATTTATTTACTCAGTGAGACAGGGTCTCATGTAGCTCCTGCAGTCTGAACTGACCTAGAACTTCTGTTCACACTGCCTTTACCTCCCCAACTATCATCACTGGGTCATGTCATTCTGTGGCTGTAAGCCAGAGCCTCCTGCATGTCGGACAAACGCTCTACCAACTGAACCACATCCACAGCCTATTTACTTACCCCATTAATCAAATAAATAACTGGAATCTGTTTAGCGTGCCATATGCTCCAAATTGATAGGTTCTCAGTGCTAAGGGAGTGTAAAAATCTGTGCCAGAGCCACATATACCTTCTGATGTGAGTTAGAATAAAGAGCAGCTGGGTGGTTAGATTGTGGTGTGTATAGTAGAAACCCAAGCAAGGGCATGACCACTTATTCCTCTACAGATGCTAAGTCGTTCCGAAGAGTCCTTGAAGAAGTGAGAACCCTGAGCTGAGAGGAGTTAGGCTAATCTTGAGGGCTACTGTTGGAAGGGCAAACAGAAGGCAATGAGCCCTAGGCTCCTTGCAGAGAAACATAGGCAAGAGAACCATCACTGTCTGAAATAGTGAACCGATGAGTTTGCAACCCAACTTAAAGACAGGGCTTTGCCAGGCTAACAAAAGAGTTTAAACTTGGGGCAAAACAGATTAAAGAGTTTTAAGTTGGCCGTCCCCCCACAGTTTTGCACTTCAGAGCACAACTTTGGTGGGAAGGAGGAAGATGAATTAGAAGGAAGCGAGACTAGATAAAGAGATGTAATTAGGACACTTTCACAGTACTCCAGTCTAGACATGACAGAGGCCTCGTGTGCGGAGGTGGGAACAGAGAGGAGACAGATCAGAGATATATTTAGGAGCTGACTGGGGAGGACATGGCTGATTAATGGGAAGGAGAGAGGAAGAGGACAATGAAGAGCTCAGGTTTGGGGCTCAGGCAATTGGGGAATGTCATTCTCTGTTGTAGGAAAAATGGAAAGAGAAGTATTTAATGGGAAGATGATGAATTCTCTTTCAAATGTCCTAGGTCTGAAGACCATGTGAGACCTCCAAGTAGCAAGTTCCAATTGGCATTTGGATTAATGTGTCTGGAGATGAGAGAGAGAGGTAGGGCAGAAGTTAGACAGTCAAAAGCCAACTCTGCCTAAGTGTTAATTTGTGTGTCAGAGTGGGTGAGAGTCCCAAAGTCAGTACATAGTCTGAAGAGATTTAAAACTAGGAAGTTCATGGGGCATCACGCTTCAGAGAGCATCTAACCCATTGGAAGAGACAGCCACTGCAGAGGAAGTGCTCCTGAGGTGCATGTCGGCTGTGGTGTTTTAAACCACACTGGCTCCAAACATTTTCGCTCTTCTTGCCTCACGTTTGCCAATGCTTCCCAAGTACGTGCACAGGTATTTCACTTTCTAAGAGTTTTAGTTCTATAGGAATTGGTTATGGACACACGGAAGCTTTCCTAAGAAACATTATTTATGAATTTTCTGGCAGAAGAAGCATAAGCAGTGAAGTCATTTATCACCACCACAAAAATTAAAGGTCAATGTAGACAATTTCCTCCCTTTAATTTTTTAACTATCAGACATTTCACAATAGTAATTAATTTAAAAGCAGCCATTGGGAGTCTACCTTTTGCAAGTAACAACTAATATATATGTAATTGATTGTTTAGGTTTAGAAATGTTGAAGTAGCCCAGAAAACTTCTTAGACCATTCATTCTGAATCACCATTGCTTTGTAAGTGAAGTGTCAAGAATGGCGTTTCAGAGGAGTCACCTAAGACTAATGGGAAATGCAGAAATTTACATTAAGATTCACAACAGTAGCAAAATGATAGTTTTGATGTAGCATGGAAAGTAATTTTATGGTCAGTGGTGGCCCCAACCTGAGAACTGTAAGGTTGAGAACCACTGTTACCGCTAAATACTATCAATAAAATCCATTAGTTAGTTTCCCGAAAATGCTGTCATCTGAGAAGAAAGCAACTCATAACAAGAAGGTCTTTCTGCTCTTCACTTGAAGGTGCTCTCTAACATGGCAGGGGAATGGCTCTTAGCTGTGGCCCTAGTATCCTGAGACTGCTGCTCACATCTGGCAAGTCAGAAAGCAGATGGAAAACAGGAAGTAAGGCTCAGTTATAGATCTCACGGCCTATCTCTCAGCAACATATACCTTCAGCTAAGCTCTGTCTCCTGAAGGTTATGAAACTGTCCAGAGAGTGCCAGAAACAGGTGGTCAGGGGCCGAAACCAGAGGTTTATATACTTCATTTTGCTACATAGTAACATCTTGGTGTTTGCATTCAAATCCAGCTTGTAAAGGGTCAGTGGTTATCCTTTTCTTTAAAACTCACCACTTCACTTTATTTCCGCATCACTGCCTCTTGCTAAAGTCAATAGTCATGACCCCTCTTGTCACTTGTATCCTAGAATCCGCTGTTTCCTTTGGGTACTGTTGTTACAAAGTGTCTGAGATTTGTTGGGTTTGTTTGCCTGTTTAGAGGCAGAAAATTCTTCCTTGTTTTAGAAGTTTGGTTAGAACTTTCCTGGGATTCAGCCTTTTCTAGGCACGCACTAGGTAGGAAGCCGAGCTGGTTCTTTGGTGGAGTTTCTAATGCTGAGGGGAGGAGCTAAGAGAGCTGTACAAAGGCTGTAGCCCAAAGATTAGATAAATGGCAAGAGAAATAGACCCAGAAGAGAGAAAAAAGACTTGCTTATTCCAGTGAGTATGTATAGAGATATCTGCATGGAAGAAAGGATGCTTTCAACTGGACCTGAAAGGCTGAGTAGAACTTCAGCAGAAGACCGGAAGAGAACACAGCATACAAAGGACATGGACAGTGTGCTGAGGTAGAATAGGTGTGCCATGCAGAGGGCAGGGTAACACTTGCTTACGATGTTAAAATCTGGAAGAGCCAAGGTATTAAGGGAGTCTCAAACCTCCCAACAACAATCAAGACTCAATGAGTGTTGGTGAGCAGAACAAGGAACAGCCCTTTATTCTGCTACAAACTATCCACAGCAGTGTATCTTACTCCCCTTATCTTCTCAAAAATTAATTTAAAAATTTAAATTAAAATATAATTACACCATTCCCTTCCCACACATATATACATATTTAATATACATAAATACATACATATGTACATGTATCATATAAATATAATACATATAGAATCTGAATAATGTTGCTTGTATGTACATATTTCTGGGGCTCACTATTTGGTATTGTAGTCAATTGGTGTGGTCTTCCCTGAAGAAGAGTACTTCTCCCGATTTCAGTATTTCTTAGTTGTCTATTGTTCTTTCTGTCAGGTTGAAGCCTCATGAACTTTCTCCCTTTCATATTAACATGTCTGTTGGTGTTGTCTTTGTTCAGGTCATATTTAGGCAGCCAGGTTGGTGAGACTTCATGGATGTAGCTTCTGACATTACTAGGCAACCAAATCTTGCAGCAAACTCCCTGATCCACCGGCTCTTATCAATATCTCTGACTTGGCTAGTCCCAGGTAGATGGCTAGGTTTCCAGAATCAGGCATGGTTTCTCTCTTAGTGAACAGGTTTAAGACCAATCAGGAGAGCTATTGGTCACCTCTTCTTTTTATATTCTTTATTCAAAAAAATTTACCATGTGCCATTTTAATTTGGAGACCTTGTGCTCTATTTAGAAACTATGCTGCCCATCTCCAGCCCAGTATTTAGGCTCAATTTTTATTTTCAATTTGGATGTCAGCCACACTTATTTCCACTGCTGTTTCGCTGAGGGCAGCCGCTACGTGAGCTTATGTGTCCAGAAGAACCCTTATCAAACCTTCGAGCTGCCATCTCTACCACGATTTACTTATAATTCACATATGTTTTATGTCTTATTAATGATGCACCAGAGAAAGATTTTCCTGGGAACATCCTATTCTTTTTCGTGGCTCTTTAAAAATCAAAGACTCTGATTTCACTGACTCTTTGTGGAGTGAAATACATGTCTTGTCAGACATATGTATTGATTGTATTCTCACAATGTTTGTGCTCCTATTTAATTTACCTAAAGGAAATTGTTTTTAATAAGTTTTATTCACCTATGAAATATTCTTCATTGGCTTTATTCATCCAGTTCCAGGAATTTTAGTACCTCACAGTGTTCTGCAACTGTCACACAATGTAATGTAAAGCATTTCTTTTCCTTTAAAAATGACTTTTACCTAGTCAGTTACTTTCCCTTCCAGTGCCCAGCTGCAGGTCAGCATGAGTCCACTGCGTATCTCTGTCATTTGTCCTTTGTTTGGACATCTGGTATAAATTCAATCATACAAGATGATTTCTTTTGTATCTCTGTTTTTCCTAGAGCAATGCTTTTATGTATCGATACACGGTGCATACATGTGTTCATGTGGCTATGTGGACTACGTGCATATACCGTGCATGTAGGTACACACTGACTTGTGACTTAGTGAGTATAGAAGCCCAAGGTTCTATATCAGGCATTTTTCTCAATTGCTTTTCATCTTATTATTTTCAGAGAAAAAATGTAAAACTAGCAACATTTTGTGGTCCCAGCAAGAATTATTTTATTCTTTCACAGTTTAATAGTATCTCACTGAACCTGAAGCTCATCAGTTTAGCTAGGCTGGCTGACCGACGAACTCTAGTGTATGGACCACCTGTCTTTATATGCAGCCAGATGCATGCCACCATGCCTGACCTTGCCTTCTTTTTCTCTGAAATTATGGCATTTATATGGCCATTCTATATTTCTTATAGCTATTTTTACATCTTATGGACTTTTGCATTATTTTCATTTTGACTCTAATAGATGATACTTCTCTCTCTCTCTCTCTCTCTCTCTCTCTCTCTCTCTCTCTTTCTCTCTCTGTGTGTGTGTGTGTATGTGTGTATAGACAACTTTTGCTTAGATTCTTAGGAGTGGAATTGTTGAGAGAAATGACAAAGTTATGCTTAACATTTTAAGAAACTTCACAAATATTTCACAAAGCTGGCGCAGCACCTGTTGCTCTCTTTAGAACCACACGAGGCCTCCGGGTTTCTTCACATTTTCAGCATGTGTAGCTGTCTCTCTTTTTGACCATGGTCATTTTGATGGCTGTGATGGTGTCTCACTGTGGGTTTGATTTGCCTTTTTCTAATAGCAAACACATTATATAAATATGTGCTCATTCAAACTTTTTGATAATTTTTAATCAACATTTTGTTTATATATTATTGACTTGTAAGAGTTTTTATATGAATTTATATAAATACAAGAATAAGTCCCCTTAATAAATATGCAATTTGTAAGTCTTTAAATGCTTTATTCATCCTGAGGATTTCTTTTTCTCCCCAGAGACAGAGTTACTGATCACACAGCTCAGGCTGGCTTCCCGCTCAGACCTTCCTGCCTCAGCTTTCTAAGTGCTGAGATTAGAGGTGTATGCCACCATGTCAAGTTCTCTTTCTATTTTCTTGAAGAGCTAGGAAAGATAGAAACAAGGAAGAAAGACAAAACATCTTTATTTGAAGCCCCCAATTTTAAAATTTGATAAAAATCTAACTTATCAATGTTTTATATTTATTTTTACAATTTTGAGGTTCTTGTACTTTTTTTGAAGTTTCTGGAAGCTCTTAACTATATATATGATGGTTAACAATCACAGGCTTTTAAAAATTGCCTGCTTCTCCTGCTAACTGATTTTGGGAGTACAATTTTCCCAAAGTCAGGGCAATGGATTAGAAATTACTTTCAGCTTTTGGGGAATCACCATCCCATAAACTTTCTTCTTTCTCTCACTATCCTGTCCCCATCCTGGAAGCAGTTAGAAATCTCTCTCCTGAGAGTTTGAAATTCATCCCTGTGCAGTTCCTGAGGCCTCCTATAGAACAAAGCACAGTATGTTGAAATGCCTGTTTTAACTATCCCACTTCTCTCTCATGTCATCTAGGACTCAAAGCAGCAGAATGAAGTGCAAACGAGAGCCCAGACTAGGAACCAGAAGCCTGGGATCTAGGCCTAAGTCTACTGTTTATTTGTGCTTTCTGACTTTGACAGGATTGCTTAAATCTTTCAATCACCCTGTTTGGCTTTTATTTACAAATTTCATACATGAATATGTGTTTTGTTCATGCCCACCCCAATTCCTCCCCTCAAAATCACCCCCATGCCTGCCAGATCTTGGATCTTACAATTTGAAAACATTGAGCCGCATAAACCTTTTCTCTGTGTAAAGTTGGTCGCCTTGGATATTTTGTTGCAATAACACAATTGTTAATCTTATTGTGCTCTAACTTCTTTCCCATTTAAAAAACAAGGCTGTCATGTCTAATGCTACTTCAGACCAGTAATCATTGGAGAGGTGGTTTTCTGGTTCTTTACCCTCTCTCTGCACTCTCCCACTTCCCGGGATCGTGCATATGCTTCTGGTTGGTACAACTGAGAGTTGCAGCCGCATGTGGTGAGGGTGGAAGCCAGGGATACCGTGAAACAACCTCTAATTCTCTCAACATCCCCCTAGCAGAGTCACCTGGCAGCGAATGTCTGTAGGGCTGAGCGGAGAAGCCATGCTTCAAAGTGGTGTAAAGCAGTATCGTTTGTAGAAGTCTGTGTCTTCCCTGTTCCCGTCCTGTCTTCCAAACGCTTTTCTCCATGGTGCAGCCTTCCTTGGCCCTTCTTAATTCAGAAGGATTATTATTATATTTACCTTTTTGCTTTTCGGAATTCTCACAGTGCTTGTTAGTATGCCATTAACAAGTGCATCACAATAAGAACGAAGCATACGTTTAGATAGCTTATCTTTCTAAGCAAGGGGAATTGTACAAGGATAGACCAATCATTAAGTATAATTCGTAAAATTTCCATTTGCTGTCATCAAAAGCAATTTCTGGACATTGGAGGCATTCTTTATCCCAGCTGGTCCTCTCCATAAAATGTTGGCTAAATTTCGTTTTATTTATGAGGGTTACATCATGCTACGGATTGCATGGAGATAGTGAAGAATTTACTACAATATAAAAAATATTAATGTTTCTACCATCTCATATTTATTCTTGTGTGGGGCGGGGACAACAAAAATCTATTTATTTAACAACAACAACAAAAAAAAACCCTAATCCAATTTTATTAACTTTAGTCTGCATATTTCACAATAGGTATTTAGACTAAAAACCCATTTTGTATTTTTTTTAACTTCCATTCCCAAGGTAACTACCAGTTTATTCTCTGTCTTTGTATTTGAGCTCTTTTAGAGAGTATTAATC
Source organism: Uromys caudimaculatus (assembly GCA_028551405.1). Classification (NCBI taxonomy): domain Eukaryota; kingdom Metazoa; phylum Chordata; class Mammalia; order Rodentia; family Muridae; genus Uromys; species Uromys caudimaculatus. The sequence goes on along the minus strand of CM052708.1, from coordinate 18,187,195 downwards.
ATGTAAATGAAGTTATTCAATATTTCTCTTTCTATGTCCTGTTTGTTTTAGTGTAATGTTCTGTAGGTCCAAACATTTTGTAGGAAAAAGAAGTTTGCCTTCTTTGTAAGACGTGTCCTTTTCCATCCTTCTCTTGAAAGGAATCTATTGAGATGCTTCTGACCCTGACTGCTGTGGAAAGTGCAACACAGATATTTAGCCAAGCAGTGCTCCCAACTCCATTGGGTACAGCGGAGAGGAAAGAGTGCTGGCCGCTGGGAGGTCTATTTTAATCTCTTAGGAACCCCCCTAATGCTTTCCATAAGGGCAACACACTGTGAGGCTTTCTGCTCTTGGTCCTTACAGGTCCTGTGGCCCTCAGCTCATGGTGATGAAGGGCTAAAGATTTTGCTATATTCATAGCATGGCTCTTTGAGGATTTTTCCAAGTCTCGATCCATTCCAGACTCTTCACTGGGGACTCATCCAGCAGGGAAGGTCTCCGATGGATTCCCATAAGGAGCGAGAGAGACTACCTACCCAGGCCTACTTAGGGATAGATTTGCCAAGGAAATAAAGCAGGGCCCTGGGTGGAGATTTCTAACAGCAAGCCCACTCTGTGCTGTATAGGTAATCCATTTTCTGAAATACGATTCTTTACACTTTTCCCATGTACATGTAACATCTTTCTATTTCTTGACCATGCCACATGGATTGTGAATTACCATCTTTGCCAGAGTCCATCATTGGAGTCCTTTGTGAAAACATTAACTAGCAGCAGGTGCAGAGCTGACCCCTTGAGGACCACTCTTCAATGCGCCCCTAAGGCTGACATCTAACCATTGATGACTTCTGAGTAGGGCTGTCTCACCAATACCACACCAATCGATAGTGTTCTTCCAGCCCCACAGCTCCAGAATCGCCCCTTCTCTTTAGAGCTGACCCCATTTGTTCTCATTAGTTGCCTGACTCAGAGAGCATGACTACAACTCAAGGCAGCTGCAGATGACTTACAGAAAAGATGATCTATACTTACATGTCACAATATAAATGGCATATAACAATATGCACTCAATCACACAATGGACATCAGTGGGCTAGCTAACACAAACATATGGTGACTTTTCAGATTATGATATTACCTTAACAGAGCATAGACTCTTTATTTCTGATTGTGCTCATTGAGCTAGCTGTATCTGACCATATGGATAGTGTGTGTATGTGTGTGAGCACATGGGTCCACACAGGCAAAGGGCCTGATTTTTCAATTAGCATTGGATTTTACATGATATTCCCCCTGGAATACCCACCACTCAATTTGGTAATGTTGACAAATGAAGACAACCAGTACATACCATTCATTTATTTCACCATAATTTGATAAAGGATTTTAAAGAGATAAAAATGAATGGTTTTATTAGCATATTTATTTTTAAGGCACTTTCAGGTTTGTAGAAAAGTTTAACCGAGTACAGAGATTCCCCTGTGTTCCTCATTCTGCTCTCATCTTGCATTTCTATGGTCCATTTGTCACAACTGATAAGTATGCTTGATTGATTGTTACCTAAAGCTCATAGCTTGCCTAGGTAGCTGCTCTTCTCTGTGGACAATTCTATGGGTTCTGAAAATATATAATGTCATTAACCCACTATTGTAATACCATTGCTCTCTGATTCCCCATGCCCCATCTCTCTCCATGGCCATTGCTGACCTTCTGTTCCTTCTATAAACTGCCTTTCCCACAGTGCCCTATGGTTGGACGCATGTAATATGTTGATTATTCAGACTGACTTTTTTCATTTAACAATATTGATATCAGGCACCCGATTGTCTTTTCTTTTTTATCACAGAGTAATATTCCATCTGTGATGTGTAATTTGCTGATTCCCCCACTCATTGAAGGCTGTCATAGCAGTTGGTTCCTGTTTGGACAACTATAAAAAAGTTACTGCTGAAATTCTTGCACAATTTTTGTTGGCAGTATTTGGACTTTATCAATTCTTATAGGCATGCAGAACATCTCACTATTATTTTAATTGTCTACTACTTAATGACATAAACCTTGAGTATCTTTTCTTCTGCCTATCATCTGCATATATGCTTTAATAGGATGGCTGTACAGATCTTTTATTTAGTTTTTAAGTGGAAAATTACATCAGTATTGGCCACTGATATGACTTGCTTGCACGTGCATGTGTGTGTGTGTGTGTGTGTGTGTGTGTGTGTGTGTGTGTGACACTTCTGCGGGTTCATACAGAGGCCAGAAGAGGACACGGGATACTCAGGAACTGCAGTTACAGGCAGCTGTGAACCACCTAATGTGGATGTTACGAGCTGTATTAGTTCTCTCTACGGGTACACCAAGTGCTCATAACCACCAAACCACCTCTCTCACACCCTCTCTTTTGTTTTGTGATAATAAAAGGTTATGTAACTCTCTGCCACTGTGAAGCATGTCATTTGGGTCAACCCGAATCCATGCTCTGGATAACGTGACTCATGACTGAGCTCAGAATAAGTTCTCGTATTCCGTCTGGAAAATAAAGCTGTGCTTTGTCGCGTCACCTGCATAGGAAGACAATGATTGCATTGAGCAATAAGAAGAAAACATTTTAATACAGTTTTCCAGGCAGAAGATGATATAAGAAAGTACCCACCACTGAGCATGCTCACAAGAAGACTCCTGGTTCCTCAGCAAGTAACAGAGGACGCTCGTGTCTTTTCTGTCATATCAGTAAAGCGGCTTGAAGTGCAGCCCTTTCATTAAATAAAAAGTGCCCAAAAACCAAAACCTTAAAGTCATTTTTTAAAATGTAACACTTATTTTATGCTATACCCCTGAGTTTTCATACAATCATCTACAGTAAAATTTTAATAAAGAAAGAGAATCATTCTCACCAAATTTTAAAATAAAGCTATGTAGTATGGTTTTTCTTGCATGGATCATTTTTTGGTGTTGCCCTTAAAGGTCTCATTGGTAGGATCAAAATCATGAGAATTGTTGGCTAAACCCTACAAACGTTATGACTTGGTACTCGGTACTTCAATGTGTGCTCCATTTCTAGATCCTGTTTAGAAAGCTCGGTGTCTAATTGCCCCTCCCTCCCTCCCTTCCTGTTCTTATTCCTTCCCCCTTTTTCTCAGGTAGCCTAGGTTGACATGAAAACTGCAGCCCTGCCTCTGTCCCCTGGGCCCTGGGACTGGAGATCTTCAACAGTAGCCAGCGTGTCTGGGTTTAATTTTGGACTCTGTTGCCATACCAGAGGATTATAGTAATTCTTCGTGTCTTCCAAGGGGGCTGCTTTCTTGCAACATTATGTGCCTTTTCGGGTCTTTTGCTTTTCCTTATAAACTGTTAAATCAGTGTGAAAGTATCTTCAAGGCTTTAGGTTTCTAGCTAGGAATCCCATTGCCTTTGATCTATAAGTCACAGAAAGGACACCTGACACCTTACACGGAGTAGCTGCCCGCTCACACAGCAGATGGACGTGGGTCCCTATGAGTTTTACTCGAGCCAGGGAGACAGCACGAGATCCTAGGTAAAACTGTAAATGGCACTGAGTTTTAACACATGCCTCTTCTGCATCCATCAATCTAATTATGTGACTTTTTTCTTAACTCTGTGTGTGAATTACAGGCCTGACCTTCAAATGTTGAATCAGCCTGCCCTAGTTAGGATAAAGCCAATTAAATCATCATGCTAGACTATTTTTGGATTTATGTGCTAATTTTTTCTTGAGAAATTTTGAATAATTTTTATAACAGATATTGTTCTATATAGTTCCTTTCTTGTGATTTTTTTTTTGTCTAATAGTCTTGTATTTCAGTACTACCTCCAATTGTTTCCAAATGGCTTACCAATTACCAATGTAGTTATTTATAGAATTGTTTCTACCTCATTATTTGTAAGTTATCCAGGTTGAATTAAGTAAGGAAAAGTAGCTGTGGGCTGACTGTGTGGCTAGCTGGTAGGTGTTGTGTACTGTGCATGAGGTGCTGTCCCCAACATCTGTGAACTGAGCACAGTGGTGAACAGTTCTGGAGAAGGGAGGACCAAGCAAGACTTCAAGCTCCACCAGCTTCATACACATCTTGAGGCCAGCATGGGTTACATGAGACCCTACCTCAAAATAAAACAAGCAAACAAACAAAACAAAACTAAAACCAGACCAAAAGAAAAACTCTCCATTCCAAACTAAAACCAAAGAAAACCCCATGTAACTGGAGCTCAAATCCTCCATTAATACAGAAATGTCTTTCCCCAAGGATTATTAATGTAAATAGTTTGATTTTGCTCTGTACATATGTACACTGTTTTATGAATGTAGCATGCTGTTTAAGGTCGTGGTTTTGCTCTTAACTTTCACACTCATCAAATCTTGAGTAAATACACGAGTCTCAGAGATGGCTCCAAAGATGAATTTATGACATACAGTCCAAAATTAGGGTTTTAAAGTGAATGGTTTGACTTTCTTATTAGTTGTCTCTTGGAAAGTTATTTACACAATGAAGTAAGAGACCCAGTGACTTTAGAAAGATGCCTGCACTAAGAAAGGTAATATATTTGATAGGGCATAATTCAGTGGTCAGGTGTACGTTGTAAGAATTATTGGGGCTAGAGAGATGGCTTAATGGTTAAGAGCACTGACTGCTCTTCCTGAGATCCTGAGTTCAATTCCCAGCAACCACATGGTGGCTCACATCTGTAATGGGATACGATGCCCTTTTCTGGTGTGTCTGAAGACAGCAAGAATGTACTCAAATACATGAAATAAATAAATCTTTAAAAAAAAAAAGTAAAAGAATTATGCTTGGTTTGTCTTGAGGAATGGTATGCACACTGTCACATTTGCAAATAATGCACCATGGCAATGTGAATATTGAAGTCATCCAGGCAAGGGAGCAGTTTCTCTTTTTGCTCTACTCCTTGTATCCATTATCTCTAAGCGGTATGTCTGGAGGCCAAAGTCAATATCATTCGTTAGTTAGAGAAATGAGATCCTGTGTGGTACAGTGTGGTCTTCATTCTCATGTCCCTCCTGTTGCCAGGACCTGAAATATCCTCACCGAGCATCAAAGCTCCAGAAGCTGAGTGCACACATTGTTAGCCTGTGATAGCAACGGCAAGATGTATAGAGTGCCACGCCATGCCGTGCCAGGTGCTGCTCTAATGCATTACAGGTGTGGAGTCATTAAATTACTATAACACACCCAGGAGTCAAGCACTATGATTACCCTTTATTTTATAGTGAGGCATATGGGACACAGAGAAGTTCTATAATTGTGCAAAGTCACCCAGCTATCAGTTAGTTGAATCCACATTAAACCCAGGTGACTCAGAGCTGTCACTCGGGTACTGAGCCATTCTGACTTCCAATGAAAGGGAATATAAAATGAAGCGTCTTCAACTTTGTTCCACCAATAGCAAGAGGCATAGTAAAGAAACTGCCAACATGACAGCTCCATTATTAGAGGAAAGGTTTCATTGTGAATAAGAGAGAGAAAATATTCAGAGGTATCCAAAAGAGTCCAGAGTAGAGAGAAAGAGAATCAGACTGGACTTAACCAGGGCTAGGGAATAAGGAAGGGCAAGATAAAGGGGGGGACTAATGGAGAAACTGAGCTAGCAAGACATATATAGAGAGAGGGGGGAGAGAGAATTGATAGATAGTAGATAGATATATATGTTAGATGGATATGATTGATAGAGACATAAATAGATGATAGATAGGTACATAGATAGTTATGATAGATAGATTAGATAGATAGATAGGTAAATAGAGGAGATAGATAGATAGGTAGGTAGGTAGATAGAGGAGATAGATAGATGGACGGACGGACAGACAGACAGACAGACAGATAGATAGATAGACAGACAGATAGATAGACAGACAGACAGACAGAACAAGAATGAGATTAGTGGGAGTAGCAGTGTTCTAAGAATGGTGAATAGCTCGGGTGGGTGGTTGGGGAAGCCCATGAGCTTAGGGAGTTTCAGGTAGAGGAGGAGCTGAGAAGAGCTGGATGCTAGCTTGGACTTTGACCTGTATGAGGTATTTGTGATGCTGACAGAGCCTGGATGCCAGTGTGGGCTTTGATATGCTGATGGGCACCACAGGATTATATCTGTTGAAGATTCATATGTCCCTTCTGCCAGAGGTACGGAAAAGGGCTTCTGGGACTGGGGCAGAAACCTGTTTCACAAGTTCTTGAAGAAAGTTAGCTTTTATTTAATTACCAGAAATCCTTCTATAATCCATCTTGAGCTCATTTCAATATATATGGATTGCCTGTGAGACCTAACAGTATACTTGCAAGTATTTTAGATAAATATAAAAACACAGCAATTCTATTTAAATCCCTTTGAAGTCGTTTTTACATATAATCATTCTGAATTTAAATGACATAAGCTTTTAAAAGTAATTATTAACTGATATAGTTGGGAAATCTAGAAATACCTCTAACTTCAGACATACTTAGAACCTATAACTCAAATGTTAATCTTGGGATGGTCTAGTTCTATGTCTCGCATGTGAATTTTCTCCAGAGTGGGACAATTGTGTATGGGTTTCATTCCAGCAGTTTGACCTCTCCACAGGATGGTTACTTACAATCTATTAAGAAAGCATCAGAAAGAGACAGGTGTTAAAATCAAAACTCAAGGGTCAGCTTTATAATTTTGCTAAAACCTCTTTAACAGATCTTCTAAATTTGCCTCTATCCAACTGGAAATTGTAGAAACGTTTAGAATTTGGCTTTTTGGATATCTTCCTTCAGCCTTCAACATATATAATTGTTATGCCCAAGTTGCAGGCACCCCAAAGATCACCAAGGAGCCAATTCTGATGTAAACACATAAGGGTATTTATTATGAGCTCACAAGCAAGGTCTCTCACCATCTCTGAAGCAGCAAGTCAGAGTGAGAACCCCAAGTCTAGGGACACAAGGTATTTATTGTGGGTACAGGAAGCTTGAGGAATCTCTATACAGGTCAGCAAGTTTTAATATTTTAAACACTGCCTTTCTGGCACAATCTGTAGGAACCAAACATGGGGGCAAAAACACCTGACATATACATCATGGCTAGCTTGTTTTTTCCCTGCAGGATGTCTTATCTATAAGTACCTTGACCCTGCTATTGTAGCCTGACTGACTGTTGTTAAGGGGGGAGGGGTTGTCATAGGATGTTTGCTCAGGTGGACTTTGTGGTTTTCTTCCTGGAATTGGAGTTCAGTTCCTAGTCTCAAATAAAATAGAGTTTCTCAAAAACGGAGTTGGTTGGGCTTTACATTATCTTGTCAGAAACATGTAGCTAACTATCCTGAAAAAGAATATTATACATCAAAAATCAAAAAAGTTGATATATTAAAAATTTAAGAACTATACTTCATAGTAAAATGGTCAGTAAAAGATGCATACATAAGAATGTATACCACAAGATGGAGTCTGAAGGAGGGGGATAAGCAGAATGCCTTATATAGATGTCTGAAATTGGCAAAGAACAAGATTAATTTTATTTAAATAACTTTTTAAATTAAAAAATGGGTTCTAGAGATGGCTCAGTAACTAAAAGCCCTTACCGTGCAAACATGAGAATTTGAATTCAAATCTCCAGGAGCCACATAAAAAGTAAGACACAGTAAAGCCCTTCTGCAATCACCTGCACTCTTTTGGCAAGATGAGAGATAGAGACAGGAGAATTCCCAGAAATCTGCGGGCAGTGACCTTGGTGGATGTAACTGAGATCAGGAGAACCTCCTCCTATGGATTGACACTTGAAGTTGCCCTTTTACCTCCACATGTGTGCCTATAACACGTGCAAACGTGCACACACAGACACATAAACACACAGACACACAAATCACACACACACACAAAGATATAAGCAACAACACGCTAGAAGGGAGTGTATTTCCATATAATAAAAGTGTGTGAGACACCCACAAACAACATCATAGTCAATAACAATAGGTGAAAATCTATTTTAGCAAAATAAGAAAGGAAATCACACTTGCCATGTGTATTCAACATTGCACTGGAAGTCTGAGTCAAAACAACCAAACAAATATGTACATCAAGACAGGAAAAGTGATTCAGCAGTTAAGACTTCTTGCAGCTTTTGCAGGGGACTAGAATACATACAAAGAACTAAAAATAAATTCTATAAAAATTGTAAAATGATATTTAGATTCTAAACAAAGTGGAAAATGTCATAGATGTGGAGAAACATGGTCATTAAAATTGATCTAAAATAAAATGTAAATACACGAGTTAATGTTATGTGTGCTTTTAACTAAGTACAGAGACTCAAAGCTTTAAGAATATCACAAATTTATACATATAGTTAGTAATTAAATGAAATAAGCTAAAATATTAATATCTATATTATTCATTAATGAGCAAACAAGTGATTTTAGCTTCTTAGTATTTTTCTTATAACTTAAAAATTGTATGCAATGAAGCGTTATTTTTTAAAAGAGGGAATATCTCTAATAAACATCAGTCACTTTTAGAAACAGTTCTGAATAACATAGTAATCATGAGAATGAAAATTAGGAAAGAGAGTTGACAACCAAGTCAGTGATGGAATCTGTTAGCACAGGTACTTGTTGTGGCTGTGATGGTTAGCCTTTATTGTCAACTCCATATACTTAGGAGAGAACCTCAACTAAATAATCGCCTTACCAAACTGGTCTATGGGACAATTCCTTGATTGCTAATTCCTGTTGGAAGGCCCAGCCCACTGTGGGCGGTTCCATCCCTATGCAGGTCAGCCTTTGTTGCATAAGAAAGGTAGCTGAGCAGATTCTAAGGAGAGAACAAAAGGAGAATAATGTTCCTCCATTATCTCTATTTCAGTGTTTCTTCCTTTAGCTTTCCTCCATGCTGCCTGTAACCTGTAAGCTGTCAAACCAATTCCTCCCCAAGTTGCTTTTGGTTATAGTGCTTATTAAAGCAACAGACAGCAAACTAAAACTGTCAGCTGTAGGATTGGATGGAGCATGCCAGGTTCTAACTGTCCCTTCAGAAGTTGCAAATGTGAAAAGAAGGAGGAAATTCCAGCATAACAGTATCAAAATTAATTAAGAGAGCAACAAAGTATTCAACATCAATTATTCCAAGAAAATGTGGACTTAGAGAAACTGGAACAAAGTATCAACACCAAAACCCTAAGACTTTGCACTATACCCCCACTATCTTCTGAAAGATAGACAAAGTCAGGAGAGTGTCTTATTTATTTATTTATTTGATTGTTTATTCATTTTATTTTATTTTATTTGTTTTCTCAGCTGCCAAAGGTTCATCCAAGCTAGGAAGGAAGAATCACAGTGCCTTATCCTCTCTTACATATTTCCTCTCCTTGTCAGTAGAACAAAGCTACAACTGTGCCTAATGTAAGAGTTTGGACTCAGGCCAGCCTGGATTCAAATCTCTGTGTTCCTTCCATTATGCAGTCTCTACAAAACTGTAGATTCCCTGATTTGATTCTCTAGTCTGTCTCTTCAGTGAGACAGCTAACATTGTTACGTAATCTAATTATCAGATGGTAACAACTACCTCAGAGAACTCTTATAAAGATCAGGATAATAAACAGAAGGCACAGCCACTTACATATAACAACCTTGACACACCTTTGATACAATTGTTCTTATTGTCCTCACAATAGGGCTGAGATATCCTGAGGTTTTTCTTTAAGAAGCCACTGAGGACATCTTGATTCTGGTATAGTCTTTAAAATATTTGTGTATATAAAGTGGAGTTTCAGCAAACATCTATTAAGACAAATGTGTAGTATTCTAGGAAGTATGAGCAGAAGCATAGGTCAGACAGTGGCCTTATCAGAGGCAGATGGAGAGATAGAGATTCGTTTCCAGTGCACATGGCAAAGACACACACCTGGGCTGTGACAACGATACCAGCTCACTGCTAGGAAGGCTAGTGGGTATGACACTGCTCAGGCATGAGTGATGTAACTAACACCAATTTTCCAGTCTAAGAATTGATACAAGTTTCCCAAAGTTTAGCAAATGTGCTCTTTATTATGTTGTCTCAACTCCTATCTTGTGACGTTCTCTGGGAACTTTGAATGTAAGCAAAGCCATGTCATCCAGAGAAAGACTCATCCTTCTTCAAGTGTGTTTTATGAGTGCATCACAGATGCTGCCCAATGTAACTCTATAGTCAAGTGAATTCTGTCAATAAGTAATTGTATTGGTTAGGATATATATTATTAGAATGACTTCTAATATATAATAGGCTATATTTACATATTATTAGAATAGCTTAAATGGTTTTCAACCTGTGGGTCATGCCCCTTAGGAGGTCAAATGACTCTTCACAGGGATCACATATCAGATATCTTGCATATCAGATATTCATATTAAAATTCATACAGTAGCAAAATTACAGTTATTCAGTAACAATGAAAATAATTTTACAGTTGGGAGTCACCAGAACACTAGGAACTGTATTAAATAAATGGTCACAGCATTAGGAAGGTTTAGAACCACTGGCTTACAGGCTGTGGTCCAGCCAATCCAACGATGGCTGTTTACCAATGGAAGTTCCAAGAATCCAGTAGTTCAATCCACAACACTAGATGTCTCAACTGGTCTATAGTGCACATCAGAATCCCAAGAAGTAGGCTGTAATGGCAGTGAGAGAATGGAGTTGCCAGTGAGAGCAAGCAGGCAAAGAGAGAAACCTTCCTTAAAATAGGTTACCATCAGAAGGTGTGGCTTAGTTAAAGGTAAGTATTTCCACCTCTAAAGATCTGGATTCAAGGTGGGGTTCCCACTTCAAATAATGTAATTTTAAAAAATTCCTCGTGGGTATACCTAGCTTGGGTTTTAGTTCATTCCAGATGCTGTGTAGTTGACAACCAAGAATAACACATCACTAATCTTTTTGCCTCTTAGAATATCAACGTGTTGGTGACATTTACAGGATCTAAGAAAGCTTGTTTTAACTCAGACTTTCCCAAGTAACAACCACAATTAAAAAAATAAAACTCAGTTGCAAGTCCATCAAGGATCTTTGGTTTGTGGATCACCATTAAATCATGATGTAAGGCTTCTCTGGTTTTCTAGGCAAACCTCTGACATTTTCAGAAGTGTTGCTATTTAGTGCAGACAGACCTGGGGGTGGTGATGCTCTGTGTAATACATTTGGGAATCCTTCTAGTGAGAATATGCCAAGCTTAACATGATGGAAGCAACTTAGGGCCAGCAAAATAGAAGTTTCAAAATACCCAGTGTACAGCAAGAAGTGACAGAGCAATGGGAGACGTCACTGCTTAGCAAAGAGGTTAGTCTGATGAAAATTCAGATCATGTTCTTGTACAAATTTTAGGAGTATGCTTGTTACTCTGCTATTTGTAGGAGAGATAGCCCAAATTATTACTAAAGGAGGACAAAACAATATAGTCGCCTTGTATTGTTTGGCTTGGTCTCGCTGTTTTAAACTCCTAATTAAATTTCCCTTAGTTTGAAAAACATATTCTCCTAGTACTTTTAACTTTTGGGTTTCAGGAATACCTCTAGATGTATAAATCTTCTAAAATCACTGAAAAGCGCCATAATTTCTTTACAGTGTTTAGTTGCATGATTAGCTTGCAATGATTCTGTGGATTATGACCTAAATTTTTTCATCAAGAATGATGGTTCCTTTCTGATGTCTGTTTAACTATAGATATTTGATGAATATGTTTAAGGTAACAAAACAGAGATGATTCTAACACTTACGTTTGACTTTTATACTATGATATAAATGTTTATAGGAAGTGAGTAAAGATCAAAAGACGTGCTCCTGGGACAGTCCTCCCTATCCTGACCCCTCCCTTTTGCAGTTGGGTCCTTTAATTGAAATTTCTAACTACTATCAAATCAGAATTTTCAGGAGGTGTGGCAACTGCCCAACAGCTCAAAACCTGTGCCGTGCATAGGAAAGTATAAAAGGCTTACATGGGGAAAGGACTTAGCAGTATACTATGAAATGAATTCCAGGGCTAAACCCTATGGGCAGCCTGAGACAAGTGTGCTACACGGAGAGAGGACTCCCGGCGCTGTGAGAGCACACAGGGCATCAGACTATCAAGGGCGGGATCTTCCAGAGATTGTTTTCTTTCTTTTTCTTTCCAGCTCCCTCACTGTACAATACACATCTCTGCTTCCCTACATTACAGTAAAAGAAAATTAACTAAGGTTTACTTTTTAATTAAATGTAGCACCACTTAGGAAGATGTATACTAATCTGAGGCCAAATCTGCCACCCTCAGCTTTACAAGATGCTGGCCCCAGCAGAGCCTGTAAAGCTCTCGATAAGAGGAGCGAGGAGCAAGGTGCAGGTCCCTCAGCGATAACCTCCTGACTCCAACATTATAGGTCTTTCTGCTGGAATTGAGTTCTACATCTTACTCGATGGGTTATTGTCACAGATGAGTAATGAACGCACCCTGCCTGAGTCCCAGGGTGCAGGAGGAGGTGGGTCAGGCCATGAGGAGGCCCAGCTGCAGGCCCGGGGCAGCCAGATAAAGGGAGACCAGTTAAAGGTACAGGGACACTGGTGACTGCTCCAGACCAGCCGCTGGGAGCAGCCTGGGGCTGAGCCTGCTGGCTTGGGCTCACAGCAAGTACATTAATCACAATACTCCCTGGGCTAATGGGCAGCACAGGGGCAGCAGCCCGGGCTAGCAGAACAAAGGCAGGGAGGGATAGAGAGCTCAGAGGTTGGGAGTTACAGTGTGGGTTTTCAGAGGTTGAAATGAAACAAATGACGGATACCCACAACACAAATTGCAGGCAGAGGAGACAATGAGGAGCACTGTGAGGCTGGTCTGTGTACACTTTCTGCTGGCCTTTGAAGCCGGACTTGAGTTTGTTTAGTTGTCTGATTTCCCTGCGCCCTCTAAGGAGCTTAGAGTGGCAGGCATCCTTTCTAAGGAAGGATGTTGCGGGCATCATAGCAGCTCCTGCATAAGATTTTTAAAATTATGCTTCAGTTAACTCTACTAAATTAAACTATAGATTTAAGGTCTTTGCACTGAATACATTAAATTGCAATTGAACTGATTTATGAAAAACAGTCTGACCGGTCCATCTGCTGTGCACTCTGAGGCCCCACCTGATTGTTTCCTCCTCAGATTCCCGAGGAGAGATAGGTTTCTAGGCGAGTACAGCAAAATTTGAGAGCAAAATATTGATAACGGGTGACCTATCTATTTCTCTTAGCGGAAGGTTCTGCATGTGTTTATGAACCATGATGCGCGCGGGGGGGGGGGGGGTGTAAAAATCAACTAGCATCTTCACTTAGATTGTTTTTATAGTGATTGTGTTGCTCTACACTCCACAGTGGGGTGATTTATCGGTAGTCCCTATCAGAAAAACAGTTCCTGGAGTCTCCTTTTGTGAAATGATAGCTCTTATACTTGTTTATACCTATAGAGTTTTAAGCTAGCAGCTAAGGAGATGATTCAGTGGGTTCGGTGTCTCATGCTCAAGTCAGAGGTCCCTTGTAAGAAGCCAAACATGGTGTTGAATTTCTGTATCCCCAGTACTGAGAAAGGAGGGAGAAGGTGGACAGATCTCTAGGGATCACTGCTCTGCTCCCAAATCTAGCCCAAAGGGCTTGTTCTAGGTTTAGTGAGAGATTTTATCTTTTTATTTTAAGTGGCAAGAGGAAATATAATTGACACTGATCTCTGGCCTGCATGAGTGAGCTAATTCATCTACATCATAAAGACATAGAGATAAGTATGTACACACACACACACACACACACACACACACACACACACACACACACATGCATGCATGCACGTTTTAAGTCAGAATTCCTTGAACAACAAAAGAAGAAGAGGGGAAATCAATTAGTAACTCAAGCCATTGGTTCCACTTTGGCAATATAGGAGGACCCGAGTTTCTTCCCTGCTAAACTAAAAGCAGCTCTTGAGGGTTCTGGTACCAAGTGGCAGTGTGTGAGCTTGGGGTCTAATCAGTCACTGGGACCAGAGGAAGGACTGTCTCCTGCATTTCTATTTGTATGCTTACATTATATAAGAGACCAAAATGGCCTGGGGTTGATGCATTTTCACTTTGCAGCTCAGCCCCGCTTTGTAGATAACACGTAGCCTTTTTCACATTCAGTAAGGAGCATGCTGCCATCCCAGCTTCCCAGTCACCGATCCATCGCTGATTACTAAGACAGGCAGCACAGCAGGGAATAAAGCTAAAGTCAGCATCCACATACACTTTTGCTGGTTGCTAATTGTTGGGCCTTTGGCATGTGGCTCTATCTGGTAGTAGAAGGGACCTCTTTCTGTCATCTATAAAACAGAAGCTTGGCAGTTGGGTTCATTGACTCCTTGTTCGTTAAGCTCAAAGATAATTAAATTAAATTTTTTCATATAGCTCTTCTTGACTTTGAACAAGATATGATTCCAGATGAGAAAAAAATACTATGAAATAAAACGAACTGGCTATTCCAATATACTACTTACAGTAAGTTCATATGTACAGTGTATGGGATGAAACACCCCTGTGCCTTAAATATAAGACAATTCTAGATTGTTAGATGATGATACATATTATGCTAGCAATAACAAGAGTAGCACACACATTATTATAATTTATGGCTGCTCATTTGCAAAGATGCTTCTTTATGACTTCCTCTGGATGCCCGTCTTGTTTATTCTTACTTCCTGACTCAAGTCTCACTTTTACTCATTATTATAATATATTGACCCTAGACTGAAGCAGATCAACCTCTATCATGCATAGTCCAAGGGTCAGTGTGTGTACCATGCAAGGTACCATCCAGGCATTGGGAGTGGGGATGCAGGGCCCTCCTAATCCTCAGTCACTACCAGCATAGATATACTTGATTTCCTTGGTCCTGAGACAGAGGAGGGCCATGTTGGACCAGAGGACCAAGGGGCTGACCGTTGCTCTAGCTTCCCACTGTTTAGTGAACTCCAGTGATGAGTGAACTCCACTTTGGGACAGGAACGAGGAGACAAAAGGACTACATCACTATTTGGAAATCAATTCGGCTAGTTAACCTTCAACCCTTAGTTGTACTTAGTAGACTCGGGTCAAATGGGTATTTATGGATGGTTTTCTGAATGCTAATAGGTAGGATAATCATAGCATTACTTTCTAAAAAGATTTTATAAATAATCACATTGGCTTCGGAAATGTAGGTGATTCACAATTTCAAAAAAAATGAGGTAAAAATTAGGCATGCGACTCTACATAATCTTAAAATACTATTTTGAACTAAAGATATTGACTATGGACAAAGGAAAGGAAATGTTATGCAGCTCCAGAGCAAACTTTATAATGTATGAAGGACTGAGAGAACACACAGGAAAGAAGAAGAACACTCCATGGCGAATCAGAGACTGTTGGGATATTCTAATCTCAGTAAGCATGTATGATTACTTCCTCACTACAAAATAAAATAATTCCAACATTCTTCTGAAATGAGATCCTTTTTTTTTTCCTCTTCAGAATTCACTGTGGCTTAGGCCACTACACATTTCAATGCATTTAAAGCGTAGCTTAAGAGGAAACCAAGTTCTTGCTAGAATTTAAAAACACAAGGATCCATTTCTGCCCAGCAGTCTGCGTGCCCTGCGTTCCCTGAAGTGAATCCCATCTGCTTTGGGGAACTCTCATTGCACTATGCTGTGATTGCAGGATAAGCACACCACTTTCCTGTCAATACTTTTCTATTAGCCTCCTGGATCCATACATCATCATCTTGCCGGCCTGCAGTTTGCTTATCTTTGTCTCCGAGGCTGCCTTTGATTTATCTAACACCCAAGCTAATGAGGCATGGAGCCCAGGGTGGCTCCTCGGATAATGTAGCTCTGTATGAAAATGCTTAAGGAAGGATCAAGTGATAATCCATTCTAGACTAAAAGGCCTAGTCCTTCAACAAATGTTGTATTTCTTAATCGCTAAACTAAGACCATAATAGGCTCCCCCATAAGCTACTGCCATCAGTAAAACCAGACACCCTAAGTACACACAATTTACCAAAGGAACAGAAATTGGATTTTAATTTGTGCTTCAAAAAAAAAAAAAAAAGCCAAAAAATACTTTCTATCTTAGCAACAGTTACCACCATTATTTGACAGTATTCTTATGCAAGAATAAGTTAGCTTTAATATTTAATTTACAGTAATAGTTTTATATTCCCATGCTGGGACCTCTGTTTTTCTAAAGACAAAAATAACAGAAGCTACAATGTTACTATGGCGTGGATAAATCAAGCCAGCTATTTCAATAATGGGGGTAATTACAAAGTGTACATATCTGAAATTTACCAAGTGGTTAAGGTTGTTTAATTAACATAAAAATTTCAATATCATCAGCCAGTGGGTTGGTATCACAAAAGCAGTGTTAAAAAGTGCATTCTAAGATAGTAATGATTTTTATTCCTTAAATTATACACATTTTAGCCACAGAACCACTTTTCATTGGTACACAGTGGATTTTACCTTCCTGAAGCTACATAGAGACCAAGGCTTAAAGAGGCAAGAGATTTAATTTGGTCGATATAAAGAATCAACATCAAAATCCAAGGATCGTCTATTTCTTGTAGAAGCAATGCTTGTGCAGAGCATCACAGAGATAACCTTATATCTCTTCCCACTCTAGTTCTTCAGCTTAAGAGACTCAAATCCTTGGTGTTGGACTTTCCTTCAAGTATTTTGCTTTATCTACTAATCATTTTGATGATAAATGAGATGCAAAATTTCTTCCACTTAAAAGTCTTTGTCAATCCTAAATTAAAACTATTCTATTTTAAAAGCAAGCATGAGAGGAAGAGGGAATGGAGAAAAAGGGAGTTGAAAGGATAAAAAGGAAAGAAAGAAAACCCAAGAGAGTGAAGGAGGCATGGGGAGGAATGGGAGGGAGGGGAAGCCATTCTGCACACACACTGCAGCAGAAGTCCCCAGCGTAGAACGGCTGACGCAGCACCTTGGTGCAGCATGGAAACCCTTCATCTACCGCTTCCCTCGATGCCCCTGAGGACCTGACCAAGGTAATAAGTCCCTTTATTGGTCACTAACCAACGTTATTGAGAACCAGGGTGGAATTTAATGATGTGACATTATTAGGAATTGTTATTGAGATGTAAATGATCTTTGGTTGGTTTATTTAAGTCACATAAAGAACCTAGTTTAGAATGAAAATTACTTATTGATTATTAGAGCAATTAACTGAATAAATTTTAGTGCTGGTATTAACATTTTCCCAAAGTCTGAAACTGTTGCTACGGGAGCTCAGCAGCACACTTAATTGGTCTGGGGCTTAACGGTTATGTCCTTTAGAAGAATTCCCCTTAAAGGACTGAAAGGAAGACATGAAGGAAGAAAGAAAGAGAGAAATAAATAAATAAATAACCAAACGTATCATTTAAAATATCTGAAGTTTTTATTCTGTTTTGTTTTGTTTTGTTTTGACTTCCAATGGAGGTAGAGTATACCAGAATAAAATGAAAAAGCATAAAATTACCTGAACAAGTCAAAAATAAAATATTGAGTGTTAATTTTAGTAAAAAAAAAAAAACTATTAAAATAAGTGAAACTGAATCTATTAGGTTTCCTCTCTCCTTTCCTAACATTGATGAATATCAGGCAATTAACGTCATTTGTCCTTTATGAAGTTGGTTTTTTGTTGCTGGGATTCTTTCGCTCTTGATTTTGAAGATAGGATCAATTCCTAGAAGACCTTCATCGGAATGAATCCTCTGACTCCCAGGGAGTGCTCAGGATGTGTACAAAGAGCTACACAAAGGTGAAGAACAGAGCTGATGAGGTGCACAGTTCAACATCCAATCTTTGGAATTTGCTTGGGCTATTCTAAATTCAGAAGGCTTTGCTTTCTATTGCAGCTGGCCTCATCCCAGGGCACCTGTCCACCAGGGCGCTGCCCTGTCCACCAGGGCGCTACGCTGAATGCCCTTCAAAGAGAATTTCTAATTGACACAATCCGTTAACCAACATTGCCATTGCATAATCTTAATGACACACGAACGCTTGTGTGGATAATTTTAGCTACTTATTGCATTAGTTTCTTGATGCTACCGGAACAGTGGCATTGAAAAAATAGAAAAATTTCTATAAGCTCTTGATGGCTAGAAGCTCAAAATCAAGATGCCAGCAAGGCTGTGCTCCCTCGATGTTCTAGGGAAGGACCCATTCTTGATTCTTATTTTTCTGGTTGCTTCAGAAATGAATGCACCCCTCTCTTCAGTTTTTAGATACATCACCCTAATCTCAATCTCTCTCTCTCTCTCTCTCTCTCTCTCTCTCTCTCTCTCTCTCTCTCTCTCTCCCTGTCCCTCCCTCCCCTCCCCCCTCTTTCTCTCCAAATGGCATGCTGTCTCTTTTTGTCTCTGTCTGTCCGTGTGTGTGTGTGTGTGTGTGTGTGTTCCTTCCTTTTCTTCTAAGAGCACTGGTGACTAGATTCTAGGACAATTCGAGTGTAAAACAACTTCATGTTGACTTGATTATACCTTGAAAGACCTTGTTTTCACATAAATTCACATTCATGGGTACTGGGGATTAGGTTTGAATATATTTGATCATATCTTTTCGAGGGCACAATTTAATCCACTGTAGCATACAAATCATAGCTGTCTTTTACTTGTTTCTTTAATAGCAGTTACTGTTATTGAATGTCTAGCCCAATCAAACTTACACAAAATAGATACTACAGTTTTAAAATTTGGTAAAATATGATTGCATCCTTTCTTCCCTCCTCTTCCCCCCTATAATTTTTAAGGTAACTGAAGAAACTGAGCTTTAGCTATTTGGTCCAAGACCATGAAGCTTGTGAAGATTGGGTTAGTATTTTTGTCAAAGTACTTGTGTTCTAAGGCCATAGGGGTTCTCTCTGTGATCTCCACGAGTTACAGGAATTTCAAAAGTGTTCCACTTTAGCTTTTGAATGACTCACTTTTAAAATTAGGGTTATTAAAGATTATGTAACATTTATAACTTAAGAGAAGAAATGAGTTATTTAGCTGACATCACAAATGACATTTTGTGACTATGAACACCAAAACTTGGAGGCACGCAGGGAGAGGATGGCTGTCACCCTGTGGCACATGAAATCAGAAGGCCCCATCCAATGTCCAGTTTTGTTGCTCTAACATTAACTCATATTTCTGGAGAGATGTCTGTTAAAGGACACTCATGAAAACAGACCAGTGAAAATTCTCACAAGGTTCAAGTATCTGAACACATCATTTTGGAGAGGCCTCATGGGGGTAATTTTAGTGGTAGGTATTTTGTTTATGTGTATCAATTTTCTGTAACTATAAGAATGCCTGAAATAATTAACTTATGAGGATAAAAAGGGTTTTATTTCTTGGGGTTTGTTTGTTTGTTGTTTGGCTGTTTTTTTGTTTTGTTTTGTTTTGTTTTTTTGACATACAGTTTGACAGTCTGGAGGTTCTAGTACATGTTTGGGAGAACCCTGATTTTAGGCTTTGATGCAAGAGTCAGATGGTAATAATAGGTAAGATGTGGTAAAGTGAGACTTAGTCCCATGGTTAGGAATCAAAAGAAGAGCAGGAAAGAGTTGATATCCCACAATCTCCCTCAAGGACACAACTCAAGTTACCTAAGACCTCCCTTGGGCCCTACCTATCAAGCACACCAGAAACATGCAGTCTCACTGTGCTTGAACTTAGGAGTCAACATACAAACTTTAAAAGTTTGTCTTAATATCTATGTAGAATTTTCAAATTGTTGTAGTGCAGAATTACTAATTTAATATCATGTTTGATGAAGGTTGAAGAACTTTGTGAAAAATAAGAGCTGAAATCTGTTTCCAGGAGGAGGAGCACAGGATGAGAAGGCTGGGATGTCAAATCCATGCAGCTTTACGTTTTCCTCTAAAGATGCTAAGAATACACACTGGAGGAAGATAGCATTCTTCCGCAAATGGTGCTGAGGAAACCGAATATCATCAGTATGTAGTAGAATGAAATAGAGTCAGTCTATCTCACTCTGAATTAAACCTCCTCCAAATGCATCAAAGACCTTCCTGTAAGATCAAAACCCTGTAATACTGGAAGAATAGTAGGGAAAGACACTCTAAGACACAAGCACAGGCAAGAACTTTCTTGACAGAATTCTACTTAATCAAAAAAAAATTGGGCCAACAATCAACAAATGTGAACTGTTGTGAATGTAAAAAAACATTCTTTATAACAAAAGAAAGAATCAAGAGACAGCCCACAAAACGGGAAAAATCTTTGCAAGCTGTATATATAACAGAGGACTAATAGCTATAATACACAAAGAACGTTAAAAACTAAAATCAAATTAAATCTTAAGAGGAAGAGGGCTGGAGAGACAGCTCAGTGGTTGTAATGTATACTTTTCTTGTATAGGAGTGAAATGTGGTCTGAACACTCATTGTGGGTAGCACACAGCTGCATGGAACTCTAGTTTAGGATCACCAACCCCCTCTTCTGAGCTCTGTGAGCCTGTGTACTCACATGAGCACATAACCAGCCCTCACGCACATACACACATAATTAAAAATAACGCTTAAAAAGCTAAACAACACATCATGAAATCATTCAATCCATTAATGGACCAGTGAACTAAATAAACAACTCTCAGCATATGACATACACATACCAAGAGACAGATGGATGAAAATGTTCAACTCTTTAGGCATCAGAAAAATATAAATTAAAAACTACATTGTGATTCCATGTTCCTCCAGCCAGAATGTAAAACATTACTAAAACAAACAACAACAAATTATAGAAAAACTATGGACAAAAGAGAACCTTTTTACACACCTGGAGAGACTACAAACTTCTGCGGTCACTGTGGAAATCCGAAGGGAGCTTTCTCCAAAACCTATAGAAGTCCAGCAGGCTCACGCTCCTGTCTGTGCACCTAAATGATTCCGAGTGGACACATCACAGAGAATACTTGCGCATCAATACTTATTGCATCTGTATCCACAATAACTGACGTATAGAATCAGCACAGGTGTGCAACAACAGATACTGCCTAAGGAAAGGTGGCAAAAGAAAACAACAAACAAAAAGCAAAAAAACTAAAACCCCAAAACAACCAAAGAAACAGAAGCACAATGGAGGTTTTCTCAGCCATAAAGAAGAATGAACTTCAGTCATCTGAGTGTGGCCTGAGGCGATCACCAGAGGCAAATCCAATCAATTGTAGAAAAACAGATACTGTATATGTTCTGTCATTTGTCATTCTAGATTCCTATACTGATACATAAGATCACACATACATGTGCACCCACACATGTGTATGACATGACAATAGAAGGAGAGCTGTGAGGGAGAACAAAGGAGACCACAGGATAAGGGGCAGGCAAGGGTGAGGGTGTGGGGGAGGGGACAAAGTCAGTGGACAGCGTCAGTACATGTGTGTATGTCTGTGTATATGAAAGCTTGGAAAAATGAGTTCTTGTACTGCTTATTAAACAATTGACAAATGCAACACACTTATTTTAATTAGACTTACCTCTTGCTTGAGTAATTTAGTGAAAATGGTCATTCAAAATTATATTTCTGAGGCATTTACAGTGAATTTTTGCCCATTTGTGTCCTTAGTATTTTTGTGTGGAGAAATGTGACCAAGATGGTATATTTGTCTCCTAATAATTTGAGAGACTTTTTCAACATTGTTCTCATTTGACGTCACTTTGCTGTTATTTCCTCTACACACTTAATTTCTATTACTTTGACTATGGAGCTTTTTATATTAATTTTTCCTCTTTATTTTATTTTGTTCTATTTTAAGACAGTCTCGCACAACACAGGCTAGCCTCAAATCTGAACTAGCTATGTAGCATAAAATGACCTTGAGCCCCAATCCGTGAACTCAATCTTCCCCCAGCTAGGATCACAGGCATGTGCCACTATGCCTGGCTTTCTGTTTTAATTTCTACTAATTAAAATTATTGTCCTATTTTCTTTTTTTAGGTCAGATTTTAAGAGTTATTTTATATACTTTAATCAGGTAAAAATTCTCCATGCTATTATGTAATTCTCTGTGCTATTATGTATTTCCTAACGTTATCCATATCTCCATTTTTTCACAATTATTATTTTACATGCTCACATTTAATCTTTGTGATTATTTTAGTCCCAAAGTCCTCATTCTGCCTAAGTCTGGGAAGAAATACTGTTCTTCTTACGTAACAACAACCATGTGCCAGACTAGAGGAAGATGCCAGAGTTGCTGCAGAGTCTCCTGACGCTCAGGTTCTGTGGACCGCATTAAGTAATAAGAGCTAAAAGCCGTATTCTTGCAAGTTGCATTCCTTGTGCCTGTACGTTTCTCCACTATTGAGCTATAGAGTATCGTACTTGTCTCCAATACTTCAAAGGTTTTGCTTGTAATATATTTGTAGTTTGATAAACGCATTCGATAGAAAAGACTGCAGGAAGGTATTTAATATTAAGGATAGCTGCAAATCACAAGAGATCAACACAGTCCCTCTGCACATGGGAGCCATGTATCAGATGGTGATGACATTAATGTTTATACTAGAGTTGGTTTGGGGGATAAGTGAAATGAGTAAGTAAATGGGTCCCATAGTACTGTTGGTGACACTCATGTTACTAACCTCTCTTCAAATCTGGGGTAACTTTCACTTTGAAAAGTTTTCAGGGTCCAATCTATTGGGGCTCATTTTGTTTTTAATTAGCTGTAGTAGTCCTGCTCCATTTAGGGGGTTAGATCCCATAGAGCAATCTCTTCCCTTCCAACAATGGCTGAGGTGCCTGTTAACACGTCAAAGCAGCTTGCTTTCCCAGCATCCCTCAGTACCTGGGCTCCTCCAAGTACTTCTCACCCCACTCACTACCCTAAAAGTCACCAGCCCCAGGGCTTCACGGCTTCAGATTCCTATAGAACTCGGGATTTTGGCCCTCTTCATCTCTCCGTCCACACACTCCCGTGGCCTCTTGGTACCAGCTCCTCTCTTGCCTTCTGCCGCCTCTCCTCTTCCTCTCTCCCTTCTCCTGCACGGTTCAGTTGGACTCTTCCAGATGCTCCGGCTGTGCTCATGCAGTGAAAGCCTTTTCCTCAACTATACCTAGAAGCAGCAGCATGCCCTCATGTTTATTCAACTGTGTGAAGCATTGTCAGTTAACTTAAGGAAATAGAAATGTCCATGAAGTAGCCAAGTGAAAATTATGATAAAAATAACTTCGTCTTAATGTCCTTTTCTGGGGGGTGGGGTCTAGCTACTAAATATTATCACCTGTAAGTTGCTGGAGCAGAGAAACGAGACTGTTATTAATAAATGACCTAGAAATTTGAAAATATCACCTAGGGATATTTAAGACGTGATTGGAAACATTCGGTTTTGCAGTTGTTAGTGGCTGCCAGCAACAGTCCTGGTGTTTGTACATTGAGAATTATGCTATGACATAGTTGACACTACAGTCCTACCTCATCCGGTTTTGTTTGTGAAGAATTGAATTGCAATATGTAGCCAGACTACTTAATTATCTTCTCAGAGATTAATAGCAAAATGGGAAAACCCGGTGGAGAATATAAACTACCTCGTTCATTGGAGCATATACAAATTCTTAATTTTAATGGATGTTTCATCTGAGTCAGCAAAAGCTATGCGTGTTTTGTTCTCTGAGCCAGTGTGAGCATACTAGGTCACTAGCAGACAATTGAGTAACTGTCACTCTCCTGGAACTGCATCCATCAAGGGGGGATAAAGTTGTAATTACGTATTTCTATAACAGTTATCTCAGGTTCTAAAAACTACAGCTATTGTAGGGGACATTGTCAGATGTGGGTGGGGTGGTACTTACCTTTTTAAAACCTCATTAGCCAACAGGATTCATTGCTTTTTACAAGACTGTGATAAAAATCATCTCAGATCACACTAGCATCCTATAAATTTTACTCAGTATACCAGAGAGAAAACCCAATTTTTGTAATTCTGTGTGCATGTGTTTAATCATAAGACAGGCACAAACCTTCTATTCCCTAAAATCTAGTGTGTTTTGAGACATTTATATTTTCTGTCTACATAATAACTTACATTAGATAAAATTTATTCTGTGTTAATCATAAACATTATTAATTAAAACCCACATGCTTAGCAATTAGCCTGTAGGGTTTGTCCTCCTGCCAGGACAGGGAAGACTCCCTGGATAGAAGATGTCACACTGGCTAAGCTGATGCTGGGCTTGCTCTTAGCCAAAAGGCCAAGTAGTGAGCAGCCAGTTGGCTATAACTGAACAGTCAATCAAATTGTTTTTGCTGTGCTGGTTTCCCAGTAACAGACTGGGTACCACAGGGGCTCCCCAAGGAAGCAGAAGACAGTTTCAAAGTCCAATGAGAGATAAAACCCTCCGAAAATGGAAATAGGCAGTAGCACAACCAACAGGAATAATGGATACAGTGCAATTTTAGTGATTAAATATCCTAAATCAGGTAGTTGGTGAGCATTGCAAACACAGTTGTGAGTGTCACGTAAAGGTCTTCTCTGGACCAATGAGATGGCTTAGTATGTAGATATAGGCTCAGAGAGCTAAATTCAATCCATGGAACCTATATAAAGGTGGGAGGAGAGAGCAGACTCTACAAAGTTCTCTTTGATCTACACACACACACACACACACACAAACACACACACACACACACACACACACACACTAACACACACGTAATGTATAGAGTAAAAAGTTTAAGTATTCTTTTAACTATTTCATGTTTTTATGGCTATAAGATCAATGACTGGGGCCAATTTTCATGTGTGCTGCTTGCTGCTCTTCTGGCTTCACTCTTCTCTTCCTCCTTCCGCAAGTCCTACTTTTCTTCAGCTTCCTTAGATGTGACCTCTGTGGCTCACAAAAAGATGAATCTGTCTTCAGCTTGAGGAGGGCGGACTGGGACCCCAGAACCAGTGAGTACTTGGTATTCCAGTGATAAGTCTGGTGGTCTGCTTGTGGCTGGACTCACAGGCTTCCAGGTTGGGAAGAGACAGTCTCTTGAGTTTCTTGTGAAGTAGGAAGCTCTTGTCCAGTTGCTCCCGGCAGCCTTCCTGAAACCTAGGGAAAGCTGCATGGGAGCAAAGCTAAGAAGTGCAGGTAGCATAGGATCATTGATACCAAAATTTGGAGCTGTAACTAGTTCTCAAGCATAGTCACCCTAGGCTGCCTGTCAGGACAGCAGGCAGATTTGTAGCCTTTAAAAGCCAATTGGAGTTGAAATCTATGAATGGTTCTTAGCATCTGTAAGCAATGGCACCTATGATGACCCACGAAAGGCAACTGTACAGTTTTGTTCATTTTGGTTTTTTGTGTATATAATATTTGTGTCTGGAAGCTCTCTTCATTGATGAGGCCACCAGTTTGATGAGGAAAGCTAAATATCTAGACTTTCAGTATTTGGATTCACCTCACCACATATATGTACTTTTAAAATTTCACTTTACTTACCTTTTTAATATTTTACAGTCAAAAATAGATTAGTTGTGAGGTTTTTTGTTTGTTTTACAAAGATGCAGATGGTTAGTGATCTCAGTAACATTTTTAGATCAAGCATGAATGTGATGTGTCCCGTGACTTTTGTATCACACATTTGAGAGAGTGTCAGGGCTTCTGTTTAAAGCTGCTCTGATCTGGAAATGCTAAACCAGAAAATCTTCATCCAACTATGACCACTTCCTGACTTTCAAAGTCAAATGAATCATGGGTAGCTGTGCATAGACTAAACCAATTGTTTTCCCCAAAAGGTCAGAAAGGCAACGCAAGGGTGACATGCACAACAGAGAGGAAGCAAGTCTGCTGCTGACTTACTTGCATGGGCCCAGGATCTCCAGGCAGCTATTCCTGCTACCAGCAGAGTAGGCTTCTTTTCTCTGTGGGACAAGAATTCCTACAAAGACTGACCTTTACTCCTCTTCCTCCTCCTCTTCCTCCTCCTCTTCCTCCTCCTCTTCCTCCTCCTCTTCCTCCTCCTCCTCCTCCTTCTCTTCCTCTTCATGCTCCTCCTCTTCTTCCTCCTTGTCTCTCCTAGTCTTCTTCCCCTCTTCCTTCTCCTGCTCTTACTCCTTCTGTCCTTTTCTTGCTTTCCTTTCCTTCCCTTTTATTTTTATTTCTTAGGAGACAGGGTCTCACTATGCAGCCTGGCCTGAAATGCAACATCACGGAGCTCGCCCTACCTCTCCCTGCACCACCACGCCCAAAAACCGACTTTTTCTTGTTGCAAGTCCAGTACCTATGACATTTTTTTCAACACCATAGATTGGAGTCATCTGCTTGTGTGAGCCTGTGGATCTTCACAGAGCCCCTGGTCTCTCCAGGTGTGTTCTAGCATTCTGTCTCTACTGCAAACATGTCAATACATGTCTGAAGCTGTGGCTCAATTATTTAATTGAAATGGCAATGTTTCTCTAACATTAGGAAAACCTTTTCCATGTGAATTATGAGAGATTTCTGGCCACTTGTATACATTTTTCTGAGTAACTTGGGGGATGTGTAATCAGTCCAAATCTTTAGAAGTAAAGCTTAATATTACCTTTATTCTTTATCTCTATCTTCGTCTTAGTTAGGGCTTCTACTGCTGTGGTAAAATACCATAACCAAGAGCAACATTAGGAGAAAAGGGGGTTTAGTTCATTTTATAGACTAATCCACCATCCATGTATGTCAGTGCAGAAACATGGAGGCAAAGAACTACTGTAGTGGCCATGAAAGACTCATACTGGCTTGCTTCCCATAGCTTGTCCAGTCTGCTTGCCTACAGTACTCAGGACCACCAACCCATTGACAGCACTACATCAGTGAGTAGGTCCTTCCACATCAATCAACAGCCAAGAAAATGTACCACAGGCTTATCCACAGGCCGATCTGGTGATGGCCTTTTCTCAATGTGGTTCCCCCTTGAAAAATGACTCTGGCACATGTCAAATTGACATAAAACAAGCCAGGACGATCTTTAAAGGTTTACTGAGCATTAACATCTGTGACAGATAGTTGCATGGTGCTGGGAGAAGGTGGAGAGAGAAACTGAGTCAGGAACTCCTCTGAAGAGGTCACAAGGGAAGAGGAAGGGAAGAACACACTGGGAGAAGAAGGTCAGAGGCAGGAAGGAGGAACTCATTGAGGGAATGATTGAAAGCAGTGGTGTGTATGATAGTGACTGGGTGTGCAAGCCAAGTGTGCCCTTATACCCATACCATATGGGTGCCAGAGATAAGTTAAAAGAATGCTTTCTTAATGGCATTAGTTTAATGACATTTCCAAGTGGGATAAAATTAACTCTTATCTTGAAATGAGTCTTTAAGCTGCAGAATGTAAGGAGCAGACTTGTAGACCTCCATCACAGTAACACCTTTGTGGCTGGTTCCTCCACTCCACCAGGCCTCCAAGCTCAGAGGTTATCCAGCCTGTGTCCACGGCCACTTCTGAGAGGGTTTTACTCATTTTCTTTGTTTTAAATTCAACCTATATACTGAGGTGCCCAACGTTACATCTTCAGCTCTGACCTTTCTCACGAACTGACAAATTCTCAGTGGAGTCCATTTTCTTTGCCATTTTCTTCTGGCGTTGAAGATATATCATGGATAACAGGTCCCAAACCATACCCCGATCACCTCTCCCCACCCAACACTTCCTGTTACTTCCATTATAAGGAAGGTATCAGCAATGCTGGGTGTCCAGGATCAGTGGTCAGCTGCCTCTTACCTCTCTCCCCCTTCACACTTCATGTTACAACTGTCAGCAGATACGTAGCTCCATCTTCAAAATCATGTTAGATGTGCACAGTGTTTCAAGTCTACTGCATTCTGCTGGTGAAGGTCAGCAACATCTCTCACTTGAGTTGCTATAACTCCTCTCAGTGCTTTAAAAGCTTCTTTTCTGAGGCCTTGCCTTAGTCTCTTTTCCATACAGAAGCAAGACTTTCATTAAAATGGAAGGCTGAGTCTGGGCATGTGGTTCAAAGCTACAGCACTTGCCTGTTTACAAAACCCTGGATTTGATGTCTAGCACCACCAGAAAGCAAGCCAAAAAATTACAAAACGTAAATGTGGTCCCATAATTCCTGCTTGAAGCACACCGATGGCTTCCAGTGTCACCCACAGGAAACTCTGGTGGCCTATAGTGCCCTCAGGGGCCTGTCACTTATCAATATCTGGGTCACCTATTATCTCATCTTGCTTTTGCTACCTCAGTCACAGTTACCTCTTCGTTGTTGTTGGATACTGCTTAGTCGGGGTTTGTATTCCTACAAAAAACATCATGACTAAGAAGCAAGTTGGTGAAGAAAGGGTTTATTCAGCTTACACTTCCACACTGCTGTTCATCACCAAAGGAAGTCAGGACAGGAACTCACACTGAGCAGGAATTTGGAGGCAGGAACTCCATGGATGGGTGCTGATTACTGGCTTGCTTCCTCTGGCTTGCTCAGCTTGCTTTATTATAGAACCCAAGACTACTAGCCCAGGGATGGCACCACCCACAAGGGGTCCTTCCCCCTTGATCACTAATTGAGACAATGCCTTACCGCTGGATCTCATGGAGGCATTTCCTCAAGGGAGGCTCCTTCCTCTGTGATAACTCCGGCTTGTGTCAAGTTGACACACAAAACCAGCCAGTACAGATACTCTAAAGATGCTTTCTCTTTGGCCTTAGAACTCACCCTGCAAGGCTGCTTCTCTCGTAACCCCCTCCTCTACCTCCTTCAGCTCTTTACTGCAGACTCGTAAGTTGACAAAACTGCTCCTGTTCACCTGTAATCACAACTCTCAAGCACGCAGAGTTCTATTCCACCTCTCGATTTGTTTTTCTTTGTGAGACTTTGAGCACTGACTAAATCAGTTCTGTTTCATTTTGCCAAGGCCTTTCTTCCATGTAGCCCCAATATACACCCCAGAATGGGGGCTCCATGACATCAAGGATTCTGATGAAAGTTATCATTGTATCTCCACAACCTGAAAATATACATGGCACACAGTAGGCATTCTATATGTATGATTAGAGGGATACATAAAAATACACTTTCTTTAACATATGCACAGGATGGGTATTCAGCAAATAGCTGTGGAATGGCTGGACACATTTTGAAGCTTTTCTACATTACCCAGTCCACCATAGTCAGCTATATGAATGAATTCCGATTCATTCCAATACGTAGGCATATCCTCTATTTTCCTTATTTTACTACTGCATAGTTTGAGCCAGAACTTATTTCTACTCTGAGTTTGCTGAACCCTAAGCCTAAGAAGCTACTCATTGGCAGTGAATACTCAGGTGAACAGGCAGAAGTACAAAGAAATGTGGCAAGGTGGCTTTTGGAGAAGATTCCAGGAAGACCTTCACTTCCTTCACTTTCAAAGACTTGAAGTTTCTGTTGATTCTACATTCCAAGGTTAGGTCAAATCCTGTTTCTTGACAACTCTGTGTAGGTTCAACTCTTTCTTTAAAGTGTGATTTCCAAAGAGTATGCTTCAGTCTTTCTGGGTGTGGAGCTGAACATAGAACCGGTTACAAAGATAGATTCGTGGTTCTGGCTCACAAGCTCCAAATCGGAACTTGAGGTGTGATGTATTCTACAATGAAATTTTCAACTGTGCAATGCTCCAATAGTGACTCTCACATGGAAATCTGAAACGTACTGCTTTGTGTAAGATGGGAATAGATCTTCGCCTTAATAAAAAGTCCCAGGGTCTAGGGTGCTGTCCATGGTGACAGATTCTTCTGCTGCTCAAATGCAGAGAACGCTCCACATGTATTGCAGAAGACCTGTCTCCATGAGGGTTTTCTGCCTTTAAAAGAAATTCCATGCACAGCTTTGTCTTAATATTTCTGAAGCTAGAGGCTGAGTTTCTGGTTTCCTAAATGAGACAAGCTTTGAGGGATGGAAGCATTATAAACCTAAAGTTTGAGCAGCTTGCGTTGGATAAAAATTTAAGACGTGTGCTCAATAGAACGTTTACCTGTGGAATGAGGAAAGGCTGTGTCTGTATTCTAATGGTGGGAGGTATGTGTTCACCATCTTCTATCCATAGGATGAATAGATCCTGAAAACCACAAGTAGGATGGATTTCAATAGAATGGAATGGAAATGTAAGTTTTCAAGACCTGAAAGTTTTAAATGCTGGATTTTTTTTCCCTGAGAGAGAATTCTGCAGTCTTCTTCAGTGAGTATCTTTAACATGGGGTAGATTCAAAGCTGCTTGGATAGTTAATGAAAGGTATTGCACAAGCCAGAGGCATGGGCTTGATAATATTTCAGGTCCTCTCTGATCCCCAACTTTATTTATTTTTGATTTTATATGGCTCTGTTTCATTAACCTGATCATGTGTAAAATGAGTTTCTAATTTCTATCTACACAGTGGCATATGAGGCAGCACTTAATTATTTATATCTCTTATTATTATCAGATTAACACAGCATGTATGTGCAATAAGCAAATGTATTTGACGGTTTTTACCCTGTTTTCTTCTTATCATTTGGAAGCAGATTCATTTTTATGAATTTCTTCTTGTTTTCTGGAATTTTTTTATGAGGCAGCATTTAAATACAGCATTGTACTAAAAATACAAAGTGATTGTGAGTAAAAAATCTGATCAGAAAAAATATGAGCAGCAACAGTGAATATGTGCTTTAAAATGTTATCTTCCTAAGAAAATATTTACACAATTTTTGTGGTAATAATCTGCTCTCTAACTCATTAGTAAATTTACATTATTTTGTGATATCGTGGATTAAACTCGTTGTGTTGTCCATACACGCTCTACCACTGGGCTAGTAGACACATTTTTATTTTAATATTTACACTTAATTTGTTAATTTCTAAGTCCGAGGAGCCACTGAAAGAGCATGTACCTGTCATTTAATTTCAGAACCACCTATTGACTGTACTAGAATATGACTCTCAGAAAACGTTATCATTTTTGGAAGGGAACACACACCATGTTTTGAAAATCCTTCATCTGCAGGTCCGTGCGAGATGCACAGTCACAGGAATTGAAAACGCCGGTTTCTAGTTCCACCTGTGGCAGAAGCACACTGTCTTCTCTAAGGTCCAAGGTTGGACCTTGCAGCATGAGAGGCTGCTCCTGATGGAATTATGCCCACCCCTCTCAGAGGAGAATTCCAGGGACTTCCAACCACTCAGGGAGCGTGCGCGGCTTTTTAAGCCGCCGCCAGCGTCTTCGGAACTTGGCTTCCAGCTGGCTTCTTGTGTATGATGAAAATCCTGGTGCAGCATTGCTCCTCTCAAATTTCTGGCAGGTGTGTGCTGGATCCCGCCTACTAAATACTTTGTAATTAGAATGCCTCGGGCAATCGCTGTCATCCTACATCTGTGAGGCAGGGAGGGCAGTGTTAGCATGACTGTGCTCATTTCTTCAACATCCCACGCCTGTAGAACAATCACAGCTGCCCGAAGGGCTCGTGTTTGATGCATGGACTATAGAAAGACCTCAGAAATGAGTCTAATTATATCGGTACCTGGATGCTTTGTGGAAGCAAGATGCATTATTCATAACCAAGACTGAACTTCTATCTAAGGAAAAAATAGTCCAACGTAGGTTCTGCCGTGGTTTTAAATAGATCTCTTCAGTTTAGGGTTTTGTTACCTTGATTATCTTTTTTCCAACAGTGGAATATCAGTTGGCAGAAGAAAAAAAAAAAAAAACAGGTTATTTTTTCCTCTTGCTTTTAATAAAGAAGCTGCTACAGTGGCCTAAACAATACCTGGCATAAAGATAAGGGAATTATTACAGGAATAAATATTACCTTTTAATATTAACCTTGAAATTAAGATACAGGAAAATAATACATGAAATATATTTTCCCCAATGCAATCAAATGAGGGAAATCTATGATTAAGTTGCACAGACTATATTGTCATCAGATAACCTAACGGGGCTATGAATTACAGCAGAATGAGAAAGGCAGTATGTGTTGTTGATATAAGCTGTTGATCTGTCAGAACAGAAAGAGTTGAGGACCAACCAGATGGCTCCGCAGGTAGACAAGGGTGCTTGCTGCCAAGACCAGAGACCTGGAATCGGGCCACAACTTGTCTTCAGACACTTCCCTACACACACACACACACACACACACACACACACACACACACACACACACACAATATAAAAAGAAATATTTTATGGTTGATTTTTAATCACTCAGCTTGCAGCATGTATAGATTCTCAATGATTATTGTATCGGAGAAGTAATTCACACTGACATAAAATTTTATCAGTATGCTTTTTCCTCATAAGGATTTCATTACTAACCTCAGCAAATGATTGTTTGCATAATATAGCCATGCCAGGCTGATAAAAAAGCCTTCCATTCTTTTTAAATACACAGAAGATACAATTTTGTTTTATTACCTGCCTTTATACTCATTTGAAGAAAAGGTTTTTATAAAACTGTTGTCATTTTGGAGCTAAACCTAGTACATCTTGAATCTCTTTATTTTATCATTATCTTGAGATAATTCTGCAGCAGAGGTTCAGTCTGTTTGAAACAAAGCAAAATGGTCAACTTTCTGAAAACAAACAAACAAACAAACAAGACGTTGAAGTAAATCACTCTTTCTTACAACTAAGATTCTGTAGTTCTCCCATCGTAAGCAGCACAGATCCATTCACCAAGGCTTCAGAGCCCTTCTCACTATAAGTTAAATGACAAACACATACACTTTGTTTCCATCTTATACCTTAGTTTTATTGCTTAGTTTTCCTTCTTAACTTCATCCACTTGTGGGGGCAGGGCACTTAGAAGCTCAGAAGAAAAGATACTGGGTTTATTTTAAATAATGGAGAAGGAACTGGTAAGCTGGCTTAGTGGGTAAAAGTGTTTCCCTGATGACCTGAGTTTGATCCCCAGAACCCACGTTGGAAGAAAAGAACTGACTTCTGAAAGCTGTCTTGTTCCCTCCACACGCTCATGGTATGCATGTGTCAACAATGTACACACAACAACAACAACAACAACAACAACAACAACAACACAGAGATTATAATGAGTACATCCTTACAATTAAGATAAAATGACAGAGAGACCTAAAGTTCCAGCAGCCTAATTATGTGTATTTAAATAAACTTAACTCCAGAGAAATGATGGACCACATATTATGCAACTTTTGCTTCATGGTAATAGTTTAATAGTTGGACTGGGTTTCCCGTATCCTTGGCAGATGCTAATTGCTTTTGCTCTTCCTTTTATGAGCCACCTTGGCATTTATCTGAAGAGATGTAGGCAAGTCAATTAATACTGGATGGTTTATATTGAGCTGAATCAGAAAATACTGCCTCTATATGTTACATAGAATTGAATAATGGTCAACTTATATCTTATTAGCCGCATTAGAAACATGCTCCAAAACATACATAGATACAGCTTTAAGTACAGGTAATGATCAAAAACCATAAATGTATATTACTAAGCAAATTATTTAATGACACATATCAGTGTATTTTCCTTATTATTTAGGAGGAATTACAGGAGATAAAGGGTGAGGATAGAAACTTGGGGCAAACATGGGAGTCACAGATCTCAGAGCTGCGCCAGGAAAGAAGCCAGCCGCCTGAATGAGGAGGCTACAAACAATCTAAGCGTTTATACCTGACCTTTAAGAAAAAAACAAAAGCAAGTCCACATACTTGCTCATAGAAACGGAACGGGTTGCAGGACAGCTGGGGTGGTTAGCCAGAGAAACCCTGTCTCAACTCAAAAATACAAACTAGAAAACAATAAAACAAACAAGCAAACCAAATACCAAACCAACCAAACAAAAAACCTTGTTCTCTTCCACTTCCTTCATCAATGCTCATTTTATAACTTTGTTTCTTTGAATTTTCAAGCTAGCCATAGACATTTTTAATGAAAAACTTAGAATACATAAGCTATGTAAAGCCGAGTGGGATATCAAAGGTTTGGGAGTGACATCTGGATTCTTCTCATTTTAAAGGACAAGTGACAAATCATTGATTCTGTTAATTCTGCATATAAGCAAATGCAAGTCAGGAGTGTTTAGCATACAGAGGTTTCTCCTATCTTTGATTGCATCTGTGCTGATTGACAGGGTGAGAGAAAAGCTTTCTCTGCCATTGTCTGTCCCCAGGGCCCTCTCAACTTGCATCTAGAGGCTCAGGGCTCAGTGATGGTCTGGCTGGGGCTTCACCCAGGAGGCCAATGATAAAAGGATGAAGTGATCCAGTGACAGGTTTGAGTGGAATAAGGAAGGACTCTTCTCCTAGCTTGCATCACACAGGGAATGTGTCCCAGTGTTGCTTAATAGCTAACCGTGTTCAACATCGGAAATGAAGGCAATAATCTCACAGCCTCGGCATAAACAACTCAGAATTCTTTTCTAGTTATTTAACTTTCAAAGTCAAATGAAAATTCCAACACAGTGTGTGCGGCTTTGTATAATTGGGTTGGGGGGCAGTAGGGGGATTGGCAGAATTTATGTACTGAATAATTTTTTTATGTCTATCTGCTGCAAACAATAGTTAAAGCCATGTGGAGGCCAAGAAATAGGTTTCCTATGAAAAGATTTCATGAAGGTGCTGACTAGTATCGTAGGGCGCTGTGGATGCTGGAAGAGAAGGCAGACAGGCAGTGTGGATGTTAATTGCCTATAGTGACGAGGGTACTTTCCTGTAACATTTTAAACCGAGCAGTGAAAAAGCATGCAATACTTTAACTATTGTTCAAGTCCGTTCTCCTTACCTTGCCTTTCTTTGCGGCTTGCTTATAGCTCCCACTTTCAAGGCATCTTTAATTCTTTCTCCTCTGTGCTCTTGGGAGGGCCTGCACTTTGAAAATACTTGACATTCAGGAAAATACACTTTATATGTTAAAAATCAATGGTGACACAATATTTACAGCCCAAAGGCCAAACATTTGGAGTTTCTTTATAGAGAGTAAGTGCTCAGAGACCAGCTTTGTGCTACTCAGCTGTAGACATCAAAGAATAATAATACAGCAGTTTTCAACTCGATGGCCCAAATGGGCTTCAGCCCAGTGCAGTGAAGTATCGAGCTGCTCCACTGCTCTGTAATAGAGAGACCGTATGGGAATCCTTATTTTATCTTAATTACTAAGAAGCCCTTCATGTCTCAGAAGTCCCCGTGTTTTGTTTCAAAACTTGTGTCTGGAGAATGAGTTTATAGACTTGTATCTACAAAAGAATGACAGTACTTTGAATTAGGTTTTAAGAAGATTCAAAGCGAGGCCAGAAGGGGAATTCGTTTTGCTCGTCCTTACCCACACTGTAGAGTTTCAAAGATAGTTGATGGTAGGCCTATGACTTAGGAGAAAGAAGGAAACAGAGTGGCCGTTAACAGCCCTGATACCCAGAACATTTAATTTCCCAAGTTAATCACACACACACACACACACACACACACACACACACACACACACACACACACACACAGTGTTTAGTTACCTACTAGGATTTGGTTTATTTCTCAGGGAGGACTGGTATTTGGTTTATGCATGTGAACTCTCACCGTTGCTTTTGACTAAATCAGCAGGAGGAGTAGGTGCCAATAGGGACTCTGTTAATAACAGTCAGGACTGAACACGGTTATTGACAGCTCGCCTATCTTTTCATGTGTGCTCCCATGGCAGCACTAACACCACCTCAGCTATTGGCATGAACTTTCTGTGAGCTATCAGGTATCATCAGATGGAGTTCTGCCTAGCCTAATAGAACATTACGTAACAGAGCTTTCTGGTGGTGAAAGGAATCTGCTTAAACCACTAGGGCATGCTCAGGTTTCGTGAAGGGTATAGAGTGTTCATTCTCTTTACTTGTAAAAGGGACTCAGAGGGAGCTAGATGGCATTCACCTTGGAGAAAACTGTTGAAGGAACCAGACAAAGCTTCTAAAGGATCCCTTTATGAATGACTCTTATCCTGCAAAACACAGGATTCACAAAAGACCGACCCCTCAAAATTCCGGGGAATATAATTATCAGAGACCAGATCTATAAATTTGCTAATGCAATTCCCTTCGTTTTCTGGATGATGCGATCAGTAGGCTCAAGGTCACACGGCCGCATTTGTGCCCTTTCCACCAAACTACAGTTCCTCACTGCAACAAATGACAAGAAGGACAATGGCCTTCAGTCAGTGCTCCTGGCTCAACTAGGACAGAACTGCCCCCTCCCTGACCTTGGAGTGCAGAATGCTTTAGTAAGCAAGCAACTGTAGGAAGGGTGGAAGGAATCATTCCCAGAGATTCAGAGCGATATAGCAACAGCATGTGGGGATCCTGGATTGACTCCTCCAAGAATCCACCTGCTGCCTTGTCCCAGGTAGGGACAGATGGTTCACCTACCATGCTTCTCCTTGGGAAGAAGGGGTCACTATCACCTAAGGTCTTGGAAAGGTTCTGAGACAGCACACACTAGAAGAAGCTCTTTGGTTGGTAGCTGTAGCCATTGTGGACAAGGCTGCACATAGCTTCCTAGGAGGCTGCTGTTAGGTTATGCTTCTGAACCTGAGGAAGTTCTTTTATCCCAGCCAGCTTTGAACATAGCAAGTCCCTGAAGACACTAGGCTAGAAGCATTTGCCAGTGGGTAATTATGTCTGTTTGATGTGCACAAGCAAGAAAGTTAAAAAAACCAATTCACAGGTTTCAGTGCAGAAGTCAGAACATCTGCAGCCCTGGGGTTCATTGTAAGGAGCCTCCTGAAGGGACCCTGAAGGTGGGGAGAGCTGGTGCAGGCTCAACTGGCAAGAGTCAGAGAGCACAGCTATGGGACTCCACTAACTGGCCAGTCCTTCCGGCATCAACTTGACATCTTAAACAACAGAAACAAGTGTATTTATCTGTTGTGTTTCTAATTCCTATAATCAATAATGATCTGTATGTATGGGTTACTGGGTGATGTTTTGATATGATGTGTAACAATTATATCAAGGTAATTAATCTGTTTTTCACATTTACATCTGTGGCGGTAACATTTAAAACATTTGTGGTAGTTTAGAATGTATAATACATTACGACTAACTAAAGACAATATATTATTAACTGTATTCAGCATTCTATGTGACAGATCTCTCAGACTACTCCCTGATTTAACTTAAACTCTGCATCCCTTGGTCATCTTTCCATTTTCTCCCCGGTTCCCTGGCTCTTGTAAGCACCATTCTCCCCTTCCACTTCTGTGGCTCTGAGATTTTAGTGGCCCACATGTTAATTAGAGCCTATTGTATTTTCTTTTCTGTGAAACCACAGAAAATTCTGATCCCACAACTCTGAAGACTGGAAACTGGTAAGGGCAGCAGTTTCCTTCCGTAAGGAGATCTGTCCATGGTTCTGTCCATGCTGTGTAGATTGCCCAGTCCCCCCAGATCTTCTACACACCCCTTCCCTCTGTGCAAGCTACTCTCTGCTTCTCAATTTCCCCTTCCTATAAGGACAACAGTTGATTGAGATCAGAGCCACCCAAATGATCTCTTTTTATATATAAAAAATTTACATTTCAAATGTTATCCCCTTTCCTGGTTTCCCCTCTGCAACCCCTCTATCCCATGCCTCTTTACCCTGCCTCTATGAGGGTGCTCCCCCACCCACCTACCCACTCCCACCACCCCACCCTAGCCCAAATGATCTCTTAACCTGATCACCTCTCTGGAGACCCCTTGTCATAATGTCATAATTCTAAAGGCCCTGTGATTAGGCTTTCAAAAGATTTGAGAGTGAAGCCTTCCTCACAGGGATCTGTCCTCATATCTCCGAGACTGACATGAAGGAGCTGTATTTGGCGGTGTGGGAGGTGTGTCTTATGCTCAGCCTATATTTTTCCAGTTTTCACTTATGTGAAAGCAATCCAACTTCTTTATAGAGTTTCTTCTCTGTAGAAACATTTCTTCTCCCTTCCTCCTTACCTTTTCCTGGCATCCACGTGATCTACTATAACAAAATGTTATGATCTCAGAAGAGAAATACAGAGGCTACGTTTTCACAGTGCTTGAAAGTGTGAAATCCGAGATAAAGATGTCAACCAACTCAGTGCCTAGGAAGGGCTGAGTTCATGGTCCACAGATGATACATCATCCTGCCTTCCATGATGGGAGGCTTAGCTCACTCTCTGGAGTCCTTTTACATGGGCGATACTCCAACTCCTAACCTGGCCATCAAAGACATCTGTTGCAGTCACCATGGGGTTATGGTTTCATGCTACATACATACATGTAGATACATACATACATTATGAAGGGAGCATAAACTTCTGGACAGCAACACTTTCTCCCTCCTTTCTTGTCTTAATAGACAAAGACTCCAGGAAAAAATGAAACTATAATTAATAATTAGAAAGCATGACTATTCTAGGTTTTTCCTGACCAGAGAGATACCTTGCATTGTGTGTAGCTGATTCTTTAACAAGTGTCTTTGGTTGTCAGTGAGTTGTAGGAAAGAATGAAGGGAGAGTGTGTTTTATTCCAAGACTCCACGCTAGTTACCCCTGTCACCAGCACTGACAGTGTAGATAGCACAGACCTTGGCCAGAGCCAAGCTACCACCCAGTCACAACAATGGATGAGAAAGTAGAACAAATTGTTGGTTATTTTTAATCTGTTATTTGCCCTCTTCCCTCCCCCATTTAGCTCCCTAAGCCAGTTTCCATGATACATTGCTGGTAAATATTTAATTTCCATTCTCAGAAATGTGTTTTGCATTTTCACACTCTCTTTCCCCTCATGATGATAGAAGACAAGCTGGGTGAATGTGTGTGCGTGTGTGTGCGTGTATGTGTGTGTGTGTGTGTGTGTGTGTGTGTGTGTGTGTTGGGTATATAAACTACGCATTGTCTTTATAATAAAAGGTAATGTATACAGCAGGTTCCCTGTAATGGAGAACTTCGGTTGCCTGCTTCTTAATGAGAGGTGCCGATGTGAAATGACCCTCGCTTTCCTAAACACACAGCAATCTAATTTGAACCTGTACGCCAATTACCGGCCTCTGTGGAGCACTTCATGGCGAAACAATCACGTCACAACAGGATTAGAACATGATGCCCCAGGACCACAAGGGAAGTCAGCCAGGGTATAACTGCAGGTTTATTCCTCTAAATTGTCTGTAAACAGCATTGATGGCCACCTTGTGCCACCTTGGTATTGTTTCTATAAATCCTCTATAGAAACAATCTAAAATGAATAGACAATGAGTCAGTAAATGGCCTGTTAGCTCTCAACACAGGATTGCGCCACTGCCCTGCATTCTGAATCCCACTCATAGGGACTGGTCGTGGATAATCACTCACAAATGGCACTGCAGATGGGCTTAATGACAACATCATCTGTGAGAGTTTGAGCACTCACTGGAATTGTGCCTCCTTGGTTTCCTCTTGCAAAAATTGCTCCAAACCAGATTCTTCTTGTAAATTTTTCTAGTCACACACTCCAAGAAAGCATTTTGAACAACAGGACAGTGCCTAATTCAAAGAGAGACAGAGATGCTGTGTGCTGGTCAGCAAGGGCAGGTCAGAAGGTGGTGAAAGTAACAGAGTTCAAGTAACTGGAGCTCAAATGCACTTCCAGGAGGTGCTAGCAGGCCTTGAGAAATTATGGGATGTACAGTGGTTAATCGTTACAACATGGCATCTTCCAGGGTCAGTCTTATCTGATTCCATTAAGTGATAGAGACACATGCAGATTCTATCCTCAAAAGGAAGCCATTGACATCAACCCTCATTTCTCTGTTGAATTATAGAAATAAAATCATTTTCATCCACTCTGTTGACCTGTTCAGTGTCCTTCACTGGGGAGATTTGCAGCTATTCACTGCTCAGACTTATTTGCTGCATACTTCTATATAGTGGAGATTTTATTCCACAGTCAGATTCTAGAGACAGGATATGCAATGCCACATTGTTAGAATAAGAAAGCTGAACTAACTCAGGTTTTAATCCACTATTTTCCCCCTTCCCAGCCCCCCCCAACCTCCGAAAGCCATTGTTCAATGATACATTGATAGTAAATATTTAATTTTCATTCTTGAAAATGTTACATTAAACTATTTCTGTGTTGTTTATGTAGCATTGTGGGTTGACTGCAAGAAGTGGATTAAATAATAATTAATAATAATAACCCCCCAAAGAATATAATATACTTGTATATTTTTAAAATACCCTTATATTACACATT
Source organism: Uromys caudimaculatus (assembly GCA_028551405.1). Taxonomy (NCBI): domain Eukaryota; kingdom Metazoa; phylum Chordata; class Mammalia; order Rodentia; family Muridae; genus Uromys; species Uromys caudimaculatus. Next base: position 18,147,036 of record CM052708.1, on the reverse strand, counting down.
CTCTAGGTTGATGTCATTGTACCCCCAAAGCAGGTGAAAAGTGATAAAGATTCCCTCTGCAGGCTTGGGTTTCATGCTTTTCTATTAACCAAGTAAGGATAAGTAAACAGTATACACTTAAGCAGAAAAATAAATAAAAAAATAAAAAAAAATAAACAAAAATAAACTGAAGGAATCTCAAAATGGCAAGTGACTTATGTGTAACATTGACCATGGGTGATAGAACTCAGTCTATACACTCTCCACACCTCTGCCAAGAAGTTTAGGGTTTGCCAGTGATGAGTTATGAAGATTTAGTGAATGGAGTTTAAGAGCAAATGCAAAATGGACCTAAAATATGCATGCTGTTTATTTGAGAGAAGGAATATAGGTTGGACTGTAGATGGAATTTACACTTGAGATCAGAAAGCTCCTTACTCTCTTATGGTGAAATGTTGGAACAAGACTGGCGTGGTGGAAAGAAGCCTCACATGTCTGTCCCGGGTCCTGTGGCTCTGGGTGGGACAGGAGACACTTGGGAAGTGGCCACGCATCTTCCCACACAGTCCCACGGGCAGGTGGGAGTTGTGGGAAGTCTTTACGGGCCCTGCCTGTGGGTGGGGGAGGGGGCCATTCCTGGAAACGCAGCAGCCGTCTCGTGGGTTCTCTAGCTTGGGGCACTGCAGTCACTGCACAGTGCCGCAGACGGACTAGCTGGGGCACAGCTGGGGTTCCAGCTGAGACCAGGTTTCAGCGGCTTGGGGCTCTGGGCTAGCTGCTTAGGCTTGAGTGAATGGGTACCATCTGGGAATGCTGGGAAGCCCTGGGTGAGAGATTAGATGAGGCTCCTTAAAAGAGGGTCGCATCCCTCGCTTCCCAGATGAAGAGACAGTCCATAATTCTAAGACGTTTATTTTCACTGTGTGGAGTGCCGTGGATGGAATTGTACCCCCGCCTTTCTGGGAGAGTCGAGGCAGATATAGTAACTGGGAAGGGGCGTGGCTAAACCTCTAGGTGTCTCATTAAAATGGGGATGGCTTGGGGCTGTGTGGCCACGCCTCTACCTGAGGAGGGGTGGTACGTGACCATGACTGGAGCCAAAAGCCTCCCGGAGCATTGGCATAACGCTTTTGGTCCCTTGCGTATTGTTCTGCTGGGTTGCCCAGATTTTATGTCTGTGCTCAACCGGGTGTCAGATTGCCTGTCACAGATCACTGCCCCACAGTGAAACACTTGTGTTTTACCTCAGGATACCATACCAAACTACCACAGATGAGTTGGGTTAAAGAACAAAAATAAGTTTTCTTGAAGCTCTGGAGGTTGGAATGTGAGACTAGGTGTGTGAGCATAAGGGATTTCCATAGGACACCCTTCCTGTTCTAGACAGTGACCTTCCTGTGGTGGCTCAGCTTCTCCTTGTATGTGCAAGAAGAGAAAACAATCTTTGCCTCTTCCTCTACTAGTGTGACCAGCAGTCCTACTAGATTTGAATTGGGGCCTCATTTAAATGTAAGCATCTCCTAAAAGATCTACCTCCAAACAGTCACACATGGAGATAAGGTTTCAGCATACAAGTGAAGGGTGAGTTGAATCCATAGCCATGTATTTGTTAATGTGAGGTGAAATTAATTTCAATATAAGATTTCAAATGGAGCCAATCATCCATGTCCTATAGCATAAGGAGACTGTAAGTCCTGAGATGAGCTCTTGTGGACATGGAAGATCCACATCTGAGCACTATTTGAGCCTTTTGCTGGCTGTGTGATGTGGCGTGTTCTGCATCAGTATGGTCAGAATAGACGCCTCAGTTCCCTCTTACTGATGGAGACTGTTCCTATTAACAGTGGGCACATTGTCAGGAGTTGCTGAGAAGGTGCCCCTGTTACTGTTTACCTTCCTCCTCCCAAGAGCCTTTATGACCTTTGGTTTTCTTGTCCTGTTGGTTGGACTTGTGCAAAACCACTCAGTACCACGACTTTGCTTTACACCCCTCCTCCAACTGTTGATTTATTCCAGATGAATGGTCAGACGATGTTGGCTTCCTGACCTTCCCCCCTCACGCTGCTTCCACAGTTCTGACCATGCCCTGCCCTATGCTAAAAGACCTAACTTTTCTCCATGGACGCATAAGACAGAGGTCCATGCTTTCTAATATCTGTCCTCTACTTCAATGCTTTCCCTAGTGGCTTACAACTTCTCCTTGCACTGTCTGCCATCCAGCAAATCGAGACATTAACCACATGCTACTCCAAATTTTCCTTCTCTCAAACTCAAGTTTAACTGTGGTGTGTTACTTTTCATGCCAGTCAAACAAATATCTGTTGAGTCACCATCATGGGGGCCAAAGGTGTATGAAAGGAAGAAGACCAGGCTCAGGCTTTCAGAGTTTCTTGTCTAGTGACAGGGAGAGACCATGTAAACCAATAGCTAGAATTTAATACCAGAGATAAGAGCTCAGAGCTGTGTTGTTTGCCAGACTTTGTAGCTTGCTCCCCCCCTCTAGTTCACATGTGACGTAGCCTCTTATCCCCTTCTCCTGTTTCCTGGGCAGCTGATCTGCACTTTTCTTATCACCTTTGCTCATTTTTAATGCATGTAGTTTCATGTCTTGTTTTTCTCAACGAGACTCAATAGTTCTTGGAAGCCATATCTACAATAAACTGTTCTTCACATTACTTAACAGAGCCTGTTATCTAGTCCTCCTGGATGTCCTGACAAAAATAATTTCTTGGGGTTGGGGAGAAGGCTCAGTGGGTACATTCAAACTCCCAGCACTCAGGTAAAATACCAGGTGCAATGCAAGCATCTGTAGCTTTAGCACTAGGAGGAGGAGGTATTAGCAGAGACAACCAAATCCCAGAAGTCCACTGGCCAGTCAGCCTATTCAAATATGGTTAACTTCAGGTTCTGTGAGAGATTCTGCCTCAAAAAAATGAGGTAGAACATGATGTATGAAAACGCTAAACTCATCTTTGACTTCTACACACATATACATATAGACACTACTATAACACGTATGCTCACATACATATACATGTGCACACACACTCGGGGAGAAAATGTTGGAGGCATGCACCCAAATATTTGTGGAACTCAAACTAAGGCATGGTCCCTTTAAAGAAAACCTCTCCTTTCAAATACTGTTGGTAACCCTTGCACTTTTTAAGATCAGATCTTAACTTGTAAAACTGTCTAGGTTACTTTTCTCATTTTGAAGGAACAGTCCATCAGGGCAGGAAACCATGGCAACAGCATGAGGCACTTGGTCACACAGGATCACATTCAGGAAGCAGAGAGAGGGAATGCTGCTTTCTTGCTTGCCTGTTTTGCAGTTCAAGACCCCAGGAATGGAATGGTGCAACCACATACAAGGTGGCCTTCCTGCCTGAGTTACCCCACCTAGGAATTCTGTCTCAGACATGATTCAGAGTGTTCCCTTGGTGACTCCATATCCTGTGAAGTTGGCAATCAATATTAACCATTAAATAAATACAGTTAAATGAAGACTTATTTAGAAACTGAGGACCATATACATTACAAAAATGAATTCCAAGGATTTAAAGTTGTAAATAAAAGGTACATACAAAATACTAATTATTACTAATATGTTCTAAGCATTAAGATTATGTTAAGTTGTGTTTTACTATGAAATATTTCTACAGAGTATATAAAAAAATTAGAGCCTCCACAGCAGTGGTTCTCAACCTTCCTAATGCTGCAACCCATTAATACAGTTCCTCATGCTGTGGTGACCCCAACCATAAAACTATTTTGTTGCTACTTCATAACTGAACTGCTGCTCTACAGGAAAAGTCACATTGTAGCAGTGAGTTTGGGCTACACTGCTTTGGCTTCAGGCAGTGGAGCTATCTGGATTCACAGTGGAAGACACAGACACACACAGACACAGACACACAGAGAGAGAGACACAGTCACACACAGACACACAGACACACAGACACAGACACACACAGACACACAGACACAGACACACACACACACACACACACACACACACACACACACACACACACACACACATACACACACACACATACACCAGTTAATTTTAAAATGCCTTGGCTGCCTCAAAGGCTGGGCACTCCTAAATCTTCCTCTGCTACCCCAGGACCAATCAGGCAAGTGGCCAGTGGTCACCCACTGGAATTCTTCCATGGCTTGTTGGCTTTATCTCTTGAAGCTCCTCAGTATCTCTGCCCTGAATCATGGCGATTCCTCACTCTTCCCCCCTCGTCCTAGCCAGAGTAACTCTAAGGGTCCCGCCCCATCTCCCTTTGCCCAACTATTAGCCACTGGCATCTTATTGATCAATCAAAAACCAATTGGTGACAAGGACCTTTAGCGTTTGGACATGCAGATTCCTGATTGAACCAAAACATTAGAACCAATCTCCAACATCACATTATATATTTATATGTATCTAGATGCTACATATTATGCACACACATATATAGTAGAAACTTTGTAACAAATATTTCTATATTTAAACATATAAACCTTGGAGTTTTTGTGAATTTCCTTGCAAATGTTAAGTACTTTGCATTTTTATATGATTTTACAGTTTTATTAGTTCTTTGAGAATTTCACATGACATGTTTTAGTCATATTGACTTCCTCTTCCAATTCTTTCCCAACTCACCAATTTTGTGTTGGCCAAGTAGTTTTAGATATATCATCTTCTACTGGAGAGTGGTCAACTTACCAGGGTCTGCAGTCCTAGAGAACTCTTCCTCTCACAGAAGCTAACAATTGCCACAGCTTGGGATGAGATAATGTGCCAGAGTCCTCCTCGCTGGCATTCTGCTTGCCTGTGTTTTGTACATGCTGTCACAACCACTGTGAGCCATGTGTGTGGCTTCCCTGCAGTGTCTAGAAAAACATGTTTCCATGTAGTCATTCACCTTTTTAGGCCCTACACTGCTTCCACGTGTTCCAGAATGATTCCTGCCTCTCATGGGGAGGGTTGAAGCATATATGCTACCTTTAGGGCTGAGTATTCTGCAGACTCTTATCATCTGTACTTGTCCAGTTGTGTTAATCACATAGGCTTCCAGAGCCTATGGCCTAGCTATCTACAGGTTCCTAGCTGGGTAATGCCAGGTCTGAGTTTCAGTCTATGCAGTGAGGCTTAGATATAATCAGAAAGTGATTGGGTACCCCCATTAAATTTTTGCAACTGTTGTATCAGTAAGCACGTCTTTCCAGGCCAGGATTATTACCACCACCATCATCACCATCATCACCACCACCACCATCATCATCATCATATCATCATTGTGGCTTGCAGGATTCATAGTTTGGTATAATTAATGATTACTTTTCTAATTTGCTGCTCACATAGCATATACAGTGAAAGCTAGTTAATAGAAATAAAGCTCCCAGTTCTTTACCAATTTGCTTTTGCCATGTTCTATGACTCACTAAATCCTGTCCTCAGAAATAGGCTCTTACCACCATATGGAGAGTAACTAAACAGTGGTAATAGCCTGGAATATTTGGCAGTGGCCTATGGCAACTCTAAAGTGACACATACCTGGCACTGGACTTTTTACTGGCTAGTATGGTATAGTAGAGTTTATAGAAGGGGCATTGGTATGCTATTACCAGGTAACTCTATTTTAATTATATAGAGAGATATGGACAGACAGATAGACATATATGCATATATTGGAAAACTATATTAGATTTCAATATGTCATTTTCAGAAGATCTTTGATGTTATTTATCTTTCCTGTTACTCCCTCCTCTATTCCCCCTCCACTTACCAACCCCAGCTTAGCCACTCATGTCCAATTATTCTCTTTAATCCTTTATAACAGTGCATTCTGTCTCTCTCTTCATGAATGTTCCTCCCCAGGACTCGTTAGTAATTTTCTCCCCTTTATGGATATTCCAAATGAAACAGACATGTCCTAGTTAGGGTTTTACTGCTATGAACAGACACCATGACCAAGAGAACTCTTATAGGGACAGCATTTAACTGGGATTCGCTTACAAGTTCAGAGGTTCAGTCTATCATCATCAAGGTGGGAGCACGGCAGTGTCTAGGTAGACATGGTGCAGTCAGAGCTGAGAGTTCTACATCTTCATCTGAAGGCTGCTAGGAGAAGACTGATTCTCACATGGCTAGGAGAAGGGTCTTAAAACCCCTGCCCACAGTGACATACTTCCTCCAACAAGGCCACATCTACTATAACAAGGCCATGCCTCCAAATAATGCCACGCCCTGGGCCAAGCATATAAAAACCATCAAAAAGCATAACTGAAGATTTATTGATAATACTTGTAAATGAGAGAAAACGTATGATGTTTGTCTTTCTGGTCTCAGTTATCTCACTCAGAATGAGTACTTTCAGCTCCATCCATTTACCTAAAAATCCCATAATGTAGTATTTTAATTGCTGAGTAATATTTAGTTTGTAAACATACCACATTTTCATTATTAACCCATCAGTTGATGCTCCTCTGGGCCCTTCCCATTTCCTGGCTATGTGGATAGGATAGCAATAAGCATGCGTGAACATGGGTCATAGAGCAGCATATGAAGTCCTTGGATTATTCCAAGGAATAGTATATCTGGGTCATATGGTAGATAGATGCTTAGTTTTTGAGAAATTTACATGACTGATTTTCCTGGTGCCTGTATGAGTTTGCACTCCTAGCAGACATAAATAAGTGTAGATAAATGTTTTTTTCACCAACATCTACACAAGAATTTGTTGTCATTTTTTTTCTTAGCTCTCTGACTGGAATGAGAGGCCTCAGAAAGTTTTAATTAGCATTCCTTTGATGGCTAAGAATATTCAATATTTTAGTGTCCTTAGCCATCAGTGTCTCATCTTTTGAGAACTCTGCTTAGTTCTACATCTTATTTCTTAATGAGGTAAGTTGTTTTCTTGTTTAATCTTTTGAGTTCTTTATATATTTTGAGTACTAACCCTTTGTAGGGTGTATATCAGGTGAGGATTATTTTCCATTCTATATTCTGGCTCTCACTTAGTATTTGAGATGAGAATGTTCACTTATAAAATTCCCTCTTTAAAAGGGAAAAGGTTAATAAACATCTTGTGAAAAGTATAAAATTATTGTTCAACTTATTTCATTCATATTATAGTCTCTGTAAATACAAACACAGAGACATGGTACTAATTCGTTCTTCTTTTGTAAAGAGACTTGACATATGCTCACTACTTTAAAATTTCATTCAGATAACCTCTATAGCCTCTCATTACAGCTCAAACAATAATATATTCAATTGCCAGAATTTCCTTCCATTTGACTTTAATTTCTCCAGTAGCTAAAGGAAAGAGTTGTGTTGGTAATTCCGCTAAATATAAACTTATGGAATTGGAAACTACAGAAAAATACTTAAACATACAAAAATGTCATCCATATTCCTAGTCCACAGAAACATTTAAATGTTTGCAATTCTTTTCAAGTTCTGTTCCCCTACAAATTTAAAAGATTGCACAGTGATTTTTCTCTTCTTTCCCCCTATTTTTCTTCCAATATTGGATGTTCTTTGATAGTTATATGGACCAATTTGAGACACAGATAATGTCTGGAACACAGGATAAAAAGAAACCCATTCAATAAGCTTCATTGCTCTTTTCCTCTCATGACTCATTTGATATTCCCCAACCTTCAGTGTTTGATAAACATATGTTGTAGGTAATGTATAATAAGCTCAACTCTGTGCTGCTATTTAGAGCATGTTTTATCTAAAAGAATAACGCAATGTCCTTGCATTCAAGAATCTTGAAAAGCCATTAACAATGGAGCTCTGTGGTCTGTACAGCTAGTAAACTCAGTGTAGGTAAGCAGGAACACGACAGAAACAACAGTCAGTTAATTTGATTCTTCATCCCTCTTTTGATATCACGTGATTGGGATAATTTCTTTTCTTTTCCTAACTTTAAAGCAGACTTGCTAGGCTTTCTTTCCTGTTTGACCCACAGTTAATGCTTCAAGTTGAGGATGAGATGGCAGACAATGCTGTAGGTCAAAGAATGCTTGGGGATGTTCCTGATGGTGACAAAAATCATAAGATTTAGCATCCATCCTTTTCTTGGCTCTTCCAGGCTCAAGCCCTTTGGTGTTTGATGAACTCTGATCTCAATTTCAGATATTCAGATGTGTGGCTGTACTTTAATGCTGAGATTCAACTTTTGTAAACTACAGATGTCACTTCACTTAGCAGAATGCTTCCCACACACACCACCCATTCTCTATCCGTTGCTGCTCTTATGAGAGGCTGGCTTACCACCAGAGGATACATTGCCATATGTTCTTGTAGCTTTACTTGCCTCAGGCTGAGAACTGGTGTGTTTGTTGATTTGGATTGCACCAATTCGTATAGAATGATCTACACTGATTTTGGCTAGGTATGGAACTGAAACTATTAAATTTCAAATGATTTTAATAAATGATTTAATATTTGAATCTGGAGGCAAAGACTATGTGACTTCACATTTGTTGAATTTAAGCTGACCTGCATTTGCTTTGCTGACGCATGAAAACACCATTGATATCTGTACAAGGGTTTCTGCCAAGTGGCTCTAACCGTGTTGCTCCCAGTTTTCAGAAGAAAACCCATTTCCTATGAAATGACCTCTGCAGTTTCCAACATCCTGCCCATTAGATGGCTGCTTGTCACTAGGCTTCATTCTCTCCTTCAGTATGAGTCCTTTCTCTTGATATCACTCTTGCAGTTTGAGTTTTAAATTATTTATTTCCTGAAGCTTGAAATGTTTACCTTGATAGGATTACTTTTAGAAAGTAAAGAGTCCCTTGGTTACAGAACAGGGAGTTAACCCTAGGTGCAGGCACAAACACTGCCCAGACTGAAGTTAGCTGAGAGCTTTGGAGATGAGCTCTAAGGGAATTTGAAACTTGGCAAAATGAAATTACACCCACGAGTTTTGCAAGAACGGCTGCTGCATTGCAATAGGAACTGTGCTTAGATGCTTAGATTAAAGATCCATTTTTATTTGTATTTTGTTATCAATTATGCATCCAGAGGAGAAATTCTATTACTAATGGAGCCATTGAAATAGACACCTAGAGGAGTGGATGGATCACTTTATTTCTTGTCAGGTTCTATATTTGGCTTTCTAAAGCCCATTTGAGTATTTATCTACTATTGTTATTGTTGTGAAGTAGTGTACCTGGGGGAAATCTGCAAAAGGGATGAATGGGCTTGACTTCTATATCTGCATCCTCCTTTTCTGCCTGTATATTCTTAGCCACGTGACTTTAGGTCAAGGGATTGACCTTGTCTGTTCCCCATAAGGAAATATACCTCTCAGATTCCTATTGTAATTATTCCATTTTAAAATAAGAGTGTTCTTTTTCATGCGGGTATAATTTCTTATAAGTTGCTAGGCTTGATATATCTTTTTTTCTGGTTCACAAACTAGAGATGATTATGACTCAAAGCCTGAAAGCCTTTGAGATGGTAGAATTGCCGTTCCCTATTAGCTCTGGAATTTTAGAGTCCAGGGACTTTCCCCTTGTAATTCATCAATTTCAGATTTTTTTAAAATTGATGAAATGTATAACTTCTAGAAAAAAAAATCAAGATCTGAGTTCAAAAGACATGAGTTCAAAACATTTCACCTGGCACAGTGATGCCTTTCTGGAGCATCACAGGGTCTTAACACCAGACGATATCTGCAATCTAACGTTTTGGGGCTATAAAGAGCTTTGCCTGGGTTGACAGGAATACGCAGGCACATACCAGGAGATAGTACATATCAGATGGGACCAGGACCACCTGCTGATCTTTGTCTTCATAAAGCAGAATTTCTGATTATTGTGATAATAGAAATGTATCTACGGATATGCTGACACCATCTTCACTTTGTTTTAAGAGATATGCAGCTTGAGTGTGTGTGTGTGTGTGTGTGTGTGTGTGTGTGTGTGTGTGTGTGTGTGTGTTTATTGGTTCTTGGTGAATTTCTCATCATACACCCCAATCCCACTCATGTCCCTCTCCCCTTAAACCTGCCCTCCATCCCTCCATCCTTACAATGAAGCCCTCACCCCAAACACAGGGGAAAATTTCCCACAGTATACACTTTGTCCACACTTCTTTGCAAATATTCATTGCCATAAGTCATTGGTCTGAGACTTCTGGCTTCTTCTACACTCTCTGTTTTGGAACCTAACTGGGACTGCTCTCAGATACCCTGTTGCTTCCCTGTGTTACAGTGATCCTGGAGTTTTGGGTCGGTAGGATCTGCATTCCAGCAGTTCATCAATGTGGGGTGGGCCAATTCAAAGCCCTGGGTCTAGTCCTGAGAGAAAGCTGAGCTAGATAGCCCAAAGTTCTGCATCAATACTATCAGGAAGAGCTCGCCTGCCCTGTCTCAGCTGGCCCATCCAGTGCTGCCACCAGCAAAAGGCAGAGCCAGCTCCCCTGCCCTCATGGCTTCAGGTCACACCCCTGCCATCAGGGCCAGCTCTACTGTGCTGCCCAGGCAAGGTAAAAAGCCTGTTCTCTTGAGTGCTACAGCAGGCAAGGGACAGGGACAGGGACAGTTCTTCTATTCTCATGACCCTGGAGCCAACTCTCCCACCTGACATAGGTGGCAAGAGATGAGAGAGGGGGGAGGGCATCATGATGAGGGAGGAGGGAGGAGGGAGAGAGCATCTTTCTTTTTGCTATGCCACCACACAGAAGACAAGTGTCAAGGTCTGCTCTCTTGTGTTCACACCCTCAAGCCCAGCTAACTGGCAATCCTCCCATCTAGGGCCAACTCCACTGTGCTGCCCAGGTGAGGTACAGGTCCCCATCTCCCAAGTACAATAGTAGGTAAGGGGCAAGGACATCTCTCCTGCTCTCATAACCCCAGGGTCAGTTCTCCTGCCTGCCATAGGTGGCAAACAATGAGGGGAAGGAGGAGCATCCTTTGCCCATGTCATGGCCTGGCTGATAAGTTTCAGCTCTTGACACCATACCCTTGCGGAGGCACACCTATGTCCCTGTCCCTGGGGACAGATCTACTCTGTTTCCCAGGAGAGGTGCAATGCTTCCTGTACTGAGTGCTGGGCCAGCTCACCTACCTGACACAGGTGGTAAGGGCAATAGGGAGTGGAAGGGATCACCATACAGCAAACAGAGGCAGGGCCAGCTCTCCCACACTTATGACTGAGGCTGGCTCACTTATAATCCCAATATCCAGGGCTAGCTCTACTATGCTGCCCAGGTGAAATGAAGAACCCATTATCCCAAGTGCTGCAGTAGGTGAGGGGCTCTCAGGACCTCAGGACCAGCTCTCCTGCCTACCATAGGTATATATATATATATATATATATATATATATATATATATCTGACCTAAATTGACTCTCTTGCAAAAATACATATTCAGCATCCTAAGAACCATTGGATAGGAAAGGATTCTCTTCTATGCTCTGTGAGAATATAGGACTTAATGATTGAATGTCCCCTGAGGGAAGTTGCAAGTAAGAGGGGCAGCTCATTAAGAACACTTGTATCGAAATCGGACGAGCCAAGGAAAAGGAAAATAGGCGTCAAGGGGACCTCTGGATAGAGAATTCTGCCTTTGTGTTTTTGATGTTAGGGAATCGTCAGTCTACTATGAATATAAGTGGAGAATACTGCTAAAGTTTACAGGGAAAGGAGTGGTGGTCTTATTTTAGCTGATTGGAAATGAAGAAGATATGTGAAAAAGGAAAATATACAAACAAAAATCAAAGGAGGAGCTAGATGGCTCAAGGTTGAAGGATGAAGAGCAAGTTAAAGCGAACAGCCTTACTGGGCAGAGGTGGGGAACAGGGAGAGAGAAAATTGAGGAGAAAGGAAAGAAAGGAGCTCAGAACTAGTTGTCGTTCCCAAAGAAACAGTTGCATTATGAAGTAAGCAAGGGGAAAGGGTGCATCCGGAAGTTGGGAGACCACTTTAACAAGTGTGGCCTCAAAGAAGTACCAATTTAAACCACTCTCCAAGCACCAGCACCCATGAAAATCACTAAGAATGCCTTGCATATCGCAACACCCGGATATGGCATGGGATGTTGGGAAAGAGTCATTGAAGACTGGAGGAAGGAGAATGGCACAGCGCTCACATTACCCATCTCACAAATGCCAAGCTGCACAGAATCCAGACAGAGATCTGCTTATGGAAGAAGAGGGAAGTGAGCAACGGACATTGCTTCATACCCGTGATGGCACCTTCTCCTGTAAATACTGTAACAGAAAGGCCTACCTGACTCTAGACCTCAGGGCAATAGCTGTGGACTAAGGCGCAAGGTCTGCTCTAGCACTAGGCCAGATACTCCAGCCCCAGGCTTCAGGTCTACATATTATAGCCTTGGCCCCCAGAGTGCCCCCCCCGAAAGCTCAACGTTAGCCTACCAGACTCTAATGCTACTCTTAGCAACAGAATGGCCTTTGGTATCATTTCTATACACCCACAAATGAAGTACATGGCAAACAAATTACTGCATCAACAATAACTTTAATGATCATGATAAATATATGAGAATATAATTAATAAAGGAGATGCAAGATCTGTGTACCAAAAAGTATAAAAGACTGATGATAAAAGAATGGAGAATGCAAACAGAAGGAAGACAGCCTGTCCTCAAGGTTAGTAGGATTGCTACCATTAAAATATCCTTATTATCAAAGCCATCTTTACAGCAAGTGCAATCTCTTTTAAAATATCAAAAACATTATTCATGGAAAATTTTAAAATGCTAAAATTTACACAGGAGCAAAGGAAATTCTTATATAATGGAAGATCTGAGCAAAAAAAAAAAAAAAAAGAAAAAAGAAAGCCGAAGGCATCTCTGTAGCTGATTTCAAAATCTACCATAAAGCTAATATTTAAAAAATGCTGTGGCAAAATCATTGATGCACAGACCAATTAGGAAGCAGAGGCAGGCAAGGAATGGTACATGCTTTCAGGTGTCTGGTTTTTGACAAAGATGCCAAGAACACAAAATGGGGAAGAAACAATTTCTTCAATGTATAACTTTGGGAAAACTGTACCTACATGCAGAAGGATGTGATTAGAGTCTTGCCTTCTAGTAGGATGAATGACACAGCTCGAAATGGGTTGAATTATTAAATGTATTAAACCTAGAAAACAACTGTAAGAGCAGGGGAGAGAAGTCCATGACACTCATCTGAACAATGAGTTTTTGTTTGATATCAGAGGCACAGGCAGAAGAAGAGAAAATAGACATTTGGGATTAGACAAGAAAAAATGGTTTTCATAGCCAAGGCCCAAGTCAATAGCATGAAGACAGAATTTATAGGGTGGGAGAAAATGTTTGCTGTTCATTAATCTGAGAAGGAGTTCATATCCAAAATATTTAAGTAACTTGGTTCAATGGCAAGGCAGGGACCCAAGCAAAATAATAATAGTAATTAATAATATTAATAATGTTCTTAAAAAGCAAACTAGCAAGTGGTTTATTTTATTTAAATATTTTTAATACTTTAAAAAAGGTTCAGCATACTAATCAGGAAGTCAGAGAAAATAAAAATCACAATGAGAAATCCCCTCGCTCTAGTTAGAATGTCTATTTAAAAAAACCCACCAAAGTATCAATTGTTGGTAAAGATGTGAGAAGGACACCTACACTTTTTGAGAGTGTGTAAGTTACTGTACATATTATGGGAGACATTAGAGTTGTTCCTACAAAATGAAAACTCATGGGATCCAGAAATTCCGCTCTTATGTATAAAGCCACACTTCTTTACTTACAAATGTTCATTGCAATGAGTCTGGTTTGAGGCTTCTGGTTCCTGGTACACTATCAATACTGGATCCTCACTGGGACTCCGCTCAGATATCCTGTTGTTGCTCTGTTTCATGGAGATCCTGTAGTTTCCGATCTGTAGCACCGGACCCTTCATGCACTCCAGCAGCACACCAATGGGGTGGATTTTTAGGCGGGCCAATTCAAAGCCCTAGATCTGGACCTGAGAGATATCTGAGCTTGTTTCTCCACACCTCTCCTGCATCCACACCATCACGGAGAGCTACCGCGACTGGCCAGGCTGACTAGAGACTTTTCTCCTCTGCTTTCTTTTAGTTGTTTTCTAGTTTCTAATGCTATCACCCGCAAGAGGCAGAGCTAGCTCTCCTGCTCTCGTGCCCTCCATGGTCAGCCTGGCTCATTCATGCCCATGCCATCAGGGCCAACTCTACTGTGCTGCCCAATCGAGGTGCAAGGCCTCCAGAGTCCTGCAACCATGGTAGAAGGCCGTATCTGGGAGGGGTGAAGCAGGGATGGTATCCCTCCCTTGCCTGGGACATTGCTTGGCAGACAAATAGCAGGGTCAACTCTCCCCCACTTGCCCATGTCCTGAAGACTGGCTCACTCACACTCCTGCCACCAGGGTCAGATCTCCGGCTATCAGGATTCCAGGGCCAGCTCTCCTGCCTGCTGCATGCAGGTTGCTTGGGGTGGGGACGGAAGGTCATCTCTCTCTCACCCACACTGCTTGGCAGACAGGTGGCAGAGCCAGATCTCCCAAGCTCACACCCTTGGGCGGTTCACCTGTTCGTCCACCACCAGGGTCAACTTACTAAGCTGCCTAGGTGAGGTGCAGGGCCTGGTAGGGGGCAGGGCCAGTTATCATAGCCCTCAGATATCAACATGGTCCCAGCCAGCAGACCAGACCAGAGATGATTGGCCTTTGGTGTTAGCAGACTCCTGCTGCTGCAGGGCCACAGACCCAGACATGGCCCTCGGTGACAGCACAGACCAGGACCTCACCATGGTCTTAGGTGGCATTGCTGGCTATTCACGTCAGACTATTCCTCACCACCCTCGAGTCTTCAGTTCTGCCTCTCTTCATTGTGCCCACATCTTTCTGTTTCTCTTCTCTTCCATCTTTCTCTTCTATCTCTCAATCACTTACTTGCTTATTTTAGTCACTCCTGGGGCCTCTGGGTGTCTGGGGTAATCTCAGGAGTATTATACCTTATCTGTGAGGCGTGGCAATGGGCAGGGGTTGGCTCAGGCTTGCTCTGAGTGGCTGGACCATGTGAGACCACACAGGAGTAGTCTCAGGTGTGGTCTGCCTGCTATGATCACATGGACTCAGACTGAGGTTGTTTTGGGCATGGCAGTCATCCAGAAGTTAATATTCTTAAAAGTCTGCTTTTTTTTTTAGAAACTTTTAAAGAAATTTAACATGCAAGTATGTAAACTTGTCCAACTTCCTGTTGTCTTTCTTTCTTTCTTTCTTTCTTTCTTTCTTTCTTTCTTTCTTTCTTTCTTTCTTTCTTTTTTATTGTCATTTTTAATTGGATATTTTCTTTATTTACATTACAAATGCTTTCCTCTTTCCAAGTCTCCCCATAGGAAACCCCCTATCCCATCCCCCCTTCACTTGCCTTTCCCGCCCTGGCATTCCCCTACACTGGGGCATCAAACACTCTCAGGCCCAAGGGACTCTCCTCCCACTGATGTCCAACAAGACCCTCCTCTTCCACATATGCGGCCAAGGCCATGGGTTCCTCCATATGTATTCTTTGGTTGGTAGTCCAGTCCCTGGGAGCTCCTGGGAGTCAGGCCAGTTGACACCATTGCTCCCTCCATGTGGCTGCAAACTCCCTCAGCTCCTTCAGTCCCTTCTCCAACTCCTCCATCTCCATCGGGGACCCCTGTGCTCAGTCCAGTGGTTTCCTGCGAGCATCCACCTCTATATTTGTTGGTCTGTGGCAGAGCCTCTCAGGAGACAGCTGTATCAGGCTTCCATCATCAAGCACTTCCCAGCATCCACAATAGCGTCCCTCAGGGTTTGGTGGCTGTATTTGGGATGCATCCCCAGGTGGGGCAGTCTGTGTTCCACACTTTATCTCCATATTTCCTCCTGTGAGTATTCTGTTCACCCTTCTAAGAAGCACTGAAGCATCCACATTTTGGTCTTCCTTCTTAGGCTTCATATGGTCTGTGAATTGAATCTTGGATATTCTGAGCTTTTGGGCTAATATCCACTAATCAGTGAGTACATACTGTGTGTGTTCTTTTGTGACTGAGTTATCTCACTCAGGATGATATTTTCAAGTTCCATCCATTTGCCTGTGATCTAACACTCATAGATGAACAGGGATGGCAAGTTGTTAGAACTCAGTAGTTGTTAGAATAATATTAAAGTCTAATTCCTGTGACAATGGTAGCCTCATTACACTACAGATAATGAAGAGTGCTTAGCCCATGTACTATTGCTAATGCATTAATAGAGGCTTCCTGGAATACTCCAGACAGTTCCTGGAGCTGTATGGGGTCTGTCAAGAACAGCTTTGTTGACCGATTTCCATGTCCACTGTGTAAATGGGATGCAAGCGTGGTTTCAAGGGGTTTTCAGTTTCAACTATCATGTTCCCAGTATTGAGCAGTTCCACCCACTTGCTGCTGTAGACTTTTCATTCTAAGCATGTTTCTGTTGTATGTAAGTGGGCATGAGAAGGATCCCCAACTGAAATAAAGCTGTCTTAAATACCATAGAATATCCTTGCCTTGGTCAGTCTATTTATGTTTCTTTCATCTGTGAACTTGACTTATTGCTATGGCTGAGTAAAGTATTTGTAGTAATTGGTAGATATAGACCTTGTCATGAAAACATTGATTTAACCCTAGGATATTGGAAGCTTTCTATTGATCCTCTAAAGCATTCTCAAACTCTCTATGATGGAAAACCAATTTCTTTAAAAAAAAGTTCTAATGCTTATGGATTTATACATTTATAAAATACAATAAATATGATTACTAGAGAAAGTGAAATGAACTCAAAGGCATAGGAAAGACAAGTTTCGATGTTTCAAAGATAGTCAGCACAGCTCTTGGCTAATTGGAATAGATTCTAAATCCCTGCTTCTGTAATAGCCATCACACCGCAAGCTGAGCAGACACGGCTCACAGATGAGCAATAGCCCACAGACCACATTTTGACTAAATCCTGACTATTTTTGCTGCTTCTACAACTATAAATAAAGTGACTGATTATTCTCGTTCTGAAAGAATTACTAGAATGAGGGATAGAAGTGCCATGTACCACTGACTGTGGACTTCAACACACAAAGTGTATGCAAATGATAGACTTTTTTAAAACATTGAGTAAAATACACACTAAAAACAAAATTAAATATGTATGCAGAATAGTGTAAGTGAGGCTTTGGTGCTCTGTTTTAAGTACTGTCTATCTGGGTAACTTTATATAATGAGAGATGGTTGGTAATTATTATTTTACCCCTGTGCAGAAGAATACACACAACAGTTGGCACTGACTAGAGAGGATGGCTCATTTAAGAGTCAACCATCTGGAGTGCTGAACAACTGTGTTCTAGCCTGAGATTCTGGCTGTCTTCTCATGAGATGTGTCATGGTCTTTCTCAGGGTCATTAAGCTACTTTGTAAAATACCTGATAGTTAGCATTTTACCTTTCCCTTTCCAAGTATAGTCTATATAATTTTGCTTTTATAATCATTTGAAATTATGAAATGAAGCATAGATGAGGAAGGGTAAAGGGGAGATGGGTTCCAGGACGGTACAGTTAGAGCTCTGCTTTAGGTCATATAGTATTTGAGTAAAGTCTGAACTAATGTAGCAAAATCCTCCCTCAAGTTCTAAAAGGAATAGAAAAGAAAAAACAGGAAAGGATGTGGGGCAACTTGGCTTAGAAGCTAGAACTTATCAAACCCTGACATCTTATGGTGCAATTAGAAACTAAGCTCCTTTTGATGCAATGGTATTTTGTGATGTCTTGCTCATTTACAAACATAGATGAAAGCATACTACTGTAGAACCTTCTATATGTGTACTGAGTCCAACATAAATTGGACTTTGTGGTTTGAATAAAAATGGCCACTATAAGCTCATAGGGAGTAGCTTTATTTGAAATGATTAAGACATGTGGCCTTGGTGGAGTCTACATGGTCTTATTGGAGGAAATGTGTCAGTTTAGGCGGACTTTGAGGTTTCAGAAGCTCAAACCAGGCCTAGTAGCTTAGTCTCTTCTTCCTGCTGTCTGCTGACCCAAACATAGAACTGTCAGCTACCACTTTAGCCCATGTCTGCCTGCATTCTGCCATGCTTCCTGCCATGACATAATGAACCAAACCTCTGAACTGTAAGCCAGCTCCAATTAAATTGTTTTCTTTATAAGACTTGCCATGATTGTGGTGTCTCTTCACAGCACTGGTAACACTAACTAATGCAGACTCCATGGGTCTTTTCTTTCAAGAAAGAACATGAATTTGGGTAGGAAGATCTGGGAGGAATTGAGAAGAAGAAAAAAGAATATGATCAAAACATATTGTACAAACTTCTCAAAGAATAAATAAAAACATTATTTTTTTAAACCCCAAAACTTACAGCTTAAAGCAATGTTTTTCTCTCATGGTGTAACTTGCGTAGTACCTCTCATTCTGGAGTCAGGAGCTGGAGCTCCTGTCCTGTCTGAAGTTTTGATCAAGTAGAAGGTCCACTTACAAGATCATGTGTGTCATTTCAGATAATGTTTTATCTCCTACCATGCTGACATTCTGTTAGGGTGTGTGAACTGAAAAGGTGCTAGATATAAAACAAGACCAAAGATAAACCAATCGATGAGTTCAGCAGATCGTAATATGTAAAGGTTGAGGCCATTAAAGTTTATTTTAGTCTCTCTTATCCCTAGCTATTTCTCTTCTCATCCATTTCAATATGCATGTACCTCTTAGCAACAACTTTAAACTATCTTTGTTTTTACTACAGATGTATTGTGTGGCTTAGATGAATAATTTCATAATTCCATGTAGAAGTAAACTTGAAAAACATGTGTGTTAGTTATTTTTCTCTTTGCTGACACAAACTACTGGATAAAAACCAATTTAAAGAAGGTTTTGCTGGGGGCTTACAGTTTGTGGGGATACAGTCCATCATGGCAGTGGAAGTTTGGCCACACTACCTGGTGGCAGAAGTATGTAGCTTAGCATTCTTACTTCTTCACATTTTGGTGGAACAGGAGCCAAACAGGCTGCGCCTGGTGTTCCATATCTCCCACGGAGGCTCTGCCTCTTAAATGTTCTGAAAAGTTCAAAACATCACCAACAGGGGACAAAACATTGACATGCATAAACCCATGGAGGACATTTCACATTCAAGCCACATAATGTTAGTCTTTATATTTTATGTAGCCGATTATTGTTAAAATGTTTTCCAAATTTTAAACAAAAGAAATGATTTCTATAGTCAGGAGGCTTAAGAGGCATTTATAGAATTGTCAGTAAACCTGAAAAATATGATTGTAGAATATTTTTAAATCAATAGTTATTCACTAGGTAACTCATGATTTTTGTGAGTTTTTTTTTTTTTTATAGAATCTAATTTCTCCCTCATAACACACATTTAAAGAGAATCAAGTTGGTCTTCATCAGGTACATGGAGAAACTGACATAGACAGAGTTTGGGTACCTCAATACCGGCTTATGGATAACAGGTAGTAGAGAATGGAGCCCAATGCAGAATGACATGTTTAAACTCTATATTCTTATTTCTCTGAGACACAAAAGCCAGGTAATCTAAGTAAAAGTGGTGACTGAGAATAGTACTTATAAAATAGTCATTATTATTTGATTTATTAAAGCCAAACACCCATTAGAAGTCTACATTAGGGCTTTTTATGAAAAATATTTCAAGGTGGACACTGACCTCATTGACAGAGGAAAGAAATCAAAGCAGTTTCCACTCTAAATGTTATTGGGTTTTTACCAAATATTATGGAGGAAAAAAAAGTCAATGAGATCTTATTTCTCCTTCCAGAAAAGAGCTTTCCGAGGAAGGTGTCCACTCTTTTATTCTGAATCTATAACCCTTGTATAGATCAGACTCAGACTGATAGAGTCCCAGAAGGCTTGTCTCAATATAACACAAAGATTCCAATAGCTATGATGTCTGAAAATGCATAATCTTATTCTTGGTATTGATAGTTTATGTGATGACATATGAATTCTTATTGATATCACTATACAGAATTACTGAGGATGAAACTAAGAGAAAATAGCTATTCATCAGCATAAGATTTAAGATGTAAAGAAAGACTTCAAATATTTGATATTCTTTATTTCCAAGGACCTTTTGATTATTAAATGGTATTTCATTAAACTGATTTTCACTTAAGTCAATTATACAGGCAAATATCTGCTTGAATGAGTGGCAAGGCTCTTTGAGTGACACGGGTACTAGGGTAAGGCTATCAATAAATTTAAGTAAAAAAATCAGAGATTATGGCTAAGGATAGATAGAATAAATTTAAGACAAAGAGCCTATGATGGGGCTAGCAAAAGAATTTAGGAAACCCTGTGAAGACATGAGCTCAACAGGATGGTTTTGCCCTTCTATAGAGAAGGTAATGCTGTCACTCACTAGCCTGGTGAGCCAACAGTGCATGTGGGAGTCCAGAAGCAATAGTATATTTGTGTATAAATGACACAGAAGGGCTGACAATGAAGCTCAGTTGGTAGGGTGCTTGTCTGACATTCATGACGCCCAGGCCCTGCGTAATTAATACACAGTGGTGCCCTTGTCATTTCATCACTCAGGGCGTGGAAGCAAAAGAGTCAGAAGTTCAAGGTCATCTTCAGTTACACACTGAGATCAAGGCCATCCTGAGCTACAGGGACACCTGTTATCAGTTGTAAATGGATGATTCAGTAGATAAGAAAGCAGAAGTGTTCATGGAGAATGACCACGTGAACATTGTGTTTTAAAGGATGGTTTTAAGGATATGTAACAAGCTCTCTATCAATCTGTTGTTTCATACTTTTTTACTTCATGGTCCATGAAAAGATGATTCAAGATTCAAGTGACTAAATTTTATACTGATCCCCAGTAAACACAAACTGAGTTCTATCAACTGCAACTTTCTCATCTGTAATACAAACAACAAGAGCTAAGTAAGAGGCTGACTGAAACAGTCCTTAAGTGAGGGTTCCCCTGGGATCTATCCTCACCAAGAGCTTTGGATGCTTCTTCAGACATCACAGAGCCTATCTACTGTTGCTTCCATTTGGCACTCTCTGCTGAGCTAGGGCATGGCATTGCTCTTAAGATATCTCTCAGGAATTCAAGGAATGATGCCAAATTCCTGAGCTCCCAAGAGTGAGGAAAGTCCACTTTGAAGACCCTGTAGGTCATGCTATTTGAGAGAATTTCCCACCTTGCACTGAAGTGGGGAGAACCTTCTGGGTCAGCGTTCACATATGGAAGACCATGAGAGGCCGGAAGAAGGAAAGGAGTTTGTGCCAGGACCTGTCTCACTGTACCAGTCGGACTGAGATTCAGTAAGCCTAGTTCTCTCTCTGCCACCACATAATCAAAGCCACAAAAAAGGACATTAACCTACATCTCAGATTCCCAAGTTACAGCTAAAGTGGCTGACATTTGGGAAGATGCTTGAAATCATAAACAGAACACAGGCATCTGGCTTTGTGAAAAATTTTCAAATCTCAGTGTCTGATTTCCTATTCTAATTAAATTAATCATCTGACAAGCTCAATAGGTTTTTTTTTTTTTTTCATTGTTTTGTCCTCTATTCACACGGAGCTCTTTCCCAGGTGTCAAGAAGAGGTGTGTGGTAGTTCATAGAGGCGAATGGGAATCCACATGAAATTGTCCCATCTGAAAGGAAATTCTTGGTACCCCTTAGTCACTCACTGAAAACACTGTCCACCAGGCTCTCTCTGTGCATCAGACTCTTGCCACAACCTCCCGTTTCTTTCCTAATGGCTTTTGCACATAAGAAGTAAACTCATCAATAATGCACATTTTCAGGCACAGTAAAAAATGTTTGTGAAAGGCTATTAATGCAAAAGCAAAATGCCCACACTGCAAACATTAATCCCCCCCATTTATTTTAATTTTTTTTCTTGAAATTACTTAAAACTCAGACTATAATCAAAAAAAAATTTTCAGTAGAAAAGGGTCACTGGAAAGACCAGCAAAGTACAGCCCTTTGAAATCCTTAGAAGCTCGGGAGTTTGCCCAACAGATAATATTTGTTCCCTTGATTTTGAAAATAACACAGCTAATTTCTTTTTGGATGTGATATGGAGGGTGATAATAATATTCATGAGCTATGATCCAGAGCAAAAAGTTTCCAAAAAGGAGTGCATTTTTAATATGGAGTTGTAAAGCCCCAGAAAAGTGGAGTGTTTAATGGGAAAAGTGACATGATCTTAACACTATACTGGGGACGGTTCCATTATAATGAGAGAAACTATTGGTTGGAACCAGAACAGCTATATTCTTCTCTCAGCTTCCACAGTCCCCACACCCCTGGAGTACCATTCGAGACAGTGATGAACTGTGGTCTCAATTCCCTTATTAGCTGTAAGACCTAAAAATTATATGTGCAATTAAAAGGCAAAATGCTGATATTACTCATAGGAAGCCCTTTGTACATTAGCAAGGTACAAAAGTCTGCTGACACTTTGCAACAGAGATAGTCAGCAGGGCAGAAGATTAATAGAGCCTCATAAATTTGCAGAGTGAATACCGTAGATGGGGCAGAATAAGCATGTTGTGTTAGAGATAAATAAAGGGTATGGTCAGCTTGACAAACATTTAACAAGGAACACAACCCGTCCTCTTATGCAGTTTGCTTGGCTGGCATTAGCTCATTTTATATAACTACACATAATTACACCACAGCAGTTGCTGTTTGTGTCACAAAGGCCTCCACTGTGACCCAGAGCAATGGGAAAGCCATCCATTCAGATGGGTTACACATCGTGTCACGATGCCTGGTCCATGTTCCTTTTTCAACCAAAGGCCTTGATGGCCAAGTGGTTGGTTACATTATGCTCTGCCAGTGTTCTCCTGGGTTCATAGACTGCACTTCCCTTTCCTGGTGGGGAAGCAAGACAGAACATTAAAATTTCAAGGAAAAAAAGAAAAGGAGGTTTGTTTGTTTTTTTAATTTTACTTTTTTAGCTATGTAACATCATTATTTGGGAAATTTGTAGAATGGGACTTGATTCCATTTTCACCAGTCATCTAAGGCCTTAATTAAATGAACTCTATCCATTCCTTCCTCGTCATTACCAGCTTGACAAATGTTATTTTAGTGTTGGTTAGATAGATGAGAACCTCAAAGAATTTAAATTTTCCTTTCTTTTTTAATTCCCAAGAGGAGCTTGTGAAAAATTCTATGTGAAAAATAACACCAGAAAATTTCTCTCAGGGAATCAAATGTTTTGCATGTCAATTAGCTGTGGCCTGTTTTCAGTAGAGATTGAACCAAAGCCTGGCTGCCATGTCTTTAAAACCATGTAGCAATGTCCTTTGCCACGTAAGCATGAAATAGCCACAAAAGAACACTTTTAAGTACTTAGTAGGTCCTAGACACTACAGCAAGTAACACTTCTTGGGGTACAGCTCAAGGAGTCTAAGATATTTGTCATGTGAGTAAATGCTCCTTAGGATCAGGGAGCTATTGAGGGGCTGGTAGAATAGTCGAGCTCAGACCAACTACTATTTAGTTGCTTGTGTGTCTTCTCATGTCCATGTAGGAAGAAGAGTCTGGAGGACGACAGTCACCGTGATAGACTTTCCTAACATTTGTTGTTAAGAAGTAAAAGGACTGTCCTTAGAACTTTGCACTATGTGGAAATTTGGAGGCCATAGGTATATTTTAGTTCTGTTTCTGAATCCGCTGCTATTGCCAGTGGATCTAGGTCCATGGTGGTCTTTTCTGAAGTAAGTTTATTTTCCATTTGGATTGAATAAGCCCCAACTTTTTTGTATACTTAACAGCGCTTTAGATTATTCTCTCTGCAGGCCCTTATGAGTTTTGCTCTGGGGAGGAAATTCTAAAGGAAAAGCTTCTGTACATGTCCTGGGTAGCCATCTCTTTGAATTGGTCCTCCGTCTAAATTTAAGAACTGCATTAAAGCCGTAGCATTAGAGAGTCTGGTCACTTAAAAGTAAGAGTGAGAGCCAAGTTTCAGTTTCAAAACTGAAAGACTAAGGGATAATGGAGTCTGACTCAAGAAAATATCTGTTTTTAAAAGCCTATTGCTAAACCAATGCTTTATATTGTATGGTCCCTCAGCAAAAAAGTTTAAAAAGAGAGCTCCAGAGATAAAAATCCAATGGCACACTTATTTAGCCCAAGTGCAGTTTTCACAGAGCAGAATATGAACCTTCTAGAACTTTCTTCCACAGTAACAGAGAATTATAGTCACAAAAGACAACCTGCTTATAGTTCTCTCCCCATGCTCACAAGCAGTCTCAGCACCTACCGAGAGGATCATTTGTCACGACATGGTTTTCTCTACTGTGATGGCCTAATAAAGTAGCAATCATTTGTTCTGTTTCTACTTGCTATTCAGAGTATCTTCTCTCCTGAGCGCATGGAGAGTAATATGTTAAAATGGCTGCTCGTGGGCTCTGACTCACTGGAGAGAGGATCTGCATTAGTAAATGTTGCAAGTGGACATTCACAAAAATCCTTCTGGAGGTTTCAGATTAGCAATACACCTTGCTGCCTGACTTCACAGGAACTATACTTTAATTGACCTCTTGTTTCAAACATCCATGTTCCCTTATGAGAAAGCAAGGTTGAATTCTTTGAAAGCCTTTTTTCCCTCTCTCTTTTAAATTTATGATCTAAATAATGCACCCCCACAAAGGGAATAAGCTTGGCACAGATTTATTGTGAGCAACATTAAGAAACCACAGCCATTCACACGTTTAAATAAGGTTGCTAATCAGACTGTGCATTGTTCACTGTGTCCTGGATCCTCTTGGCAAAGCCTCATCTAAAAATAACATGACATTCCATTTATAGGAGACCAGGCACTCGCTACTTCAAGATGAATGGCACTTCAAGATTCAAGTCCCTTGTTAACCCTCGTAATCTGCTGCAAATATAGCCCATTTGACCAAGCATTTGAATGAATAAAAATTAATCATTGCTGACATTCAGCCCCACAGAGATTAGGAACATTCTCTCTCTCTCTCTCTCTCTCTCTCTCTCTCTCTCTCTCTCTCTCTCTCCTTCCCTCCCTCCCTCCCTTTGCACACATGTAGAAACATAAATGGTGCTAAAATTAACTGTAAACAATAAATGATATTAGAGGTAGCAGAAGCAAGTCAACATAATTTAAGATATTTAGTGAACCAATAAAAGGAAAATATAGATTATGTAGTCCAAGAAACAGTAAACTGACTTCATTCTGACTTTGGATCTAGAAAACTAAATTTCATAGAAGAAACCTATGATAAAATTCGTTGTTTTACCCTCCAGAGTGAACACACCTTTTAAAAAGCTTTTCAAAGGTCATTTCTCTAGGTTCTGGTTGAACATGTCTGGCAGCAGAGCATTCACCATCTATGGTAGTTTGAATATGCTTTGCCCATGGGAAGTGGCACTATTAGGAGGTATGGCCTTACTGAAGGAGGTATAGCCTCATTAGAAGAAGTATGTCACTGTGGAGGCAGAACTTTGAGGTCTAATATATATGCTCAAGTCTGATCAGTGTGATCCACTCTTCTCCTGTTTGCATCAGAACAAGGTATAGAATTCTCACCTCTTCCCAAGTCACGCCTGCCTGGATGCTGTCATGCTCCCACCTTGATGATAATGGGCTGAACCTCTGAACCTGTAAGGCAGGTCCAATTAAATGTTGTCCTTATAAGAGTTGCCTTGGTCATGGTGTCTGTTCACAGCAGCAAACCCCTAAGACACCATCTTAAAGAGCAGCTCTTCACATTGTCCATAAGAACCAACACACATCCTTTCCCTAGATGGCACCATTTTATTACAAATGACTAGGATAGATTGTATGCAAAGTGATAAAAGCTGCATTTTCGTACAGGATCAAAGGCTTATATGGCAAGGCACATGTCTTGGTCTACTTTATGCTATTAGAACAAAGTGCTTGAAACTGGATGGTTTATGAAGGAAAGAGCTTTATTTGCCTCATTTCTGATGACCTAGTGAGGGCCTTTTGGTGACATCAGAACATGGTAGATAATAAAAGGGGAACCATGGATCTTCAAAGAAGGCACACAGGGAACCCCAACCCAAGGTCATGGTAAGCAGTCCTGCCCAAACTAACTCAGTCCCTAGACATGGCAATAAACCCCTTTTTCTAGTGGTGACCTGAATGCCCCAAAGAAGCCTCACTACCTCTCAATATTATCAGCACTGGCTTAAGCCTCAGCATGACGTCAACTGGGGACAGATCATATTGCATTGAATGGCAATACACAAAGGAACAACCTTTCAAAGGGAAAGAGGTGCTAGTGAACCATCCTTTTATTGGATTGTAATTTGTCTTTGAGACAAAAGCTCCCCATCTGATGTGTGACTCTCCTGACTCAACTTCTGAAGATGTGTACTGAATGGGTTTCCATTCATCTTGTTCTGCTGTCCCTATCAAGACTCAGATCTTCCTCAACTCTTCAAGTTCCTTCAAAATGTTTCTCTCTTCCTTCTAAACCTTGGATTTTGGTAATAGTACCAGAACATCAGACAGCTAGCCTGGTGTCATGACTAGCCATGAAAACCATGATTTCTAACAGGCAAACACTGCAATTTGAGCACTACAGCATCTAACATTCACAAGTAAGTTCATTTAGAAACAGATAGTAGGCATATCTCTAGGCTGTGAGGTCGTAGAGTAGAATGAGGAACTTACTTTATAACAGGGGAAGCAACTCAATGAACTGCCTGTCACATTAAAAAAAAATGACAGGATATGATGATATGGATACAAAGAGTTCGGTGGAGATAAAGGTAAATGCCAATCTAAATCCAAGTCTAAATCAAATTCCAGGCAAGGTTTTTAAAAGATAGGTGAGACTGGCTCACTCATGATGACAGAATCATTTTAATGCGGTCTTTTGATGTCCCCCAGTGAGTATTTCTCTCATGTACTCAAGAAATAAATGCCTAGAAAAGTTGGCACGGTCCTACGGATTTGGTATCTCATATGCTTCAAATTTGTTGCTAATGAGTTAATTATCATTAAGCGATCTTGTTCAAGGAAGTAATGAAAGAGCTGTAGTGCTCCCTGACATTCTGAGAGAAAGACAGGACCTGAAGGGAGAGAAGGAAGGCGGACCTGAGTGACTGTGGTAGACAGAGGGATGCTTATGAGAAAAAAGGATTTGTCAAATCCATAGGGAAAAGTCACAGGTCTTGGCAGCCATTTGAATATGACAGCGTGAGAATAAGGGACCTTTCCATTTGAAGGACTGGGGGTAAGCCAAGATGGGCTGTAGGAAGAGAAGCCGTGTGTTCAGAAGGAGAGCTGCTGAGTTCAGGTTTGGAACTGCAGAGTCTAATGTACCTGTGCAATATTTCGGTACCGAAGCCATGTGAGCATTTGAATATTCTGAATACCATGGCTTAGACTGTTAAATAACTTGGAAGTCTAAAGTAAAAGCTGGAGACTTAGATTTGTCTAAGGTCGCCAATAACAAGCTATTCAGAGGGAGGAGAGGAAGTTATTAGGGAATTAAGATTTTAGCAGGAAGTAGAGAAGGAATTGATTTATGTGAGCACCGGGAAGTAAGTCAAAATTGGGGGTGAAATGGTATGAAGATTTTTACATTTTTTGGTCTGTTTGTCTTTGGGGGGATAGAGTCTCACTATGGAGTATTTGCTCGTCTAGAACTCAGTATACATACCAGACTTGCCTCAGACTCACAGAGATCCTCCTGCCTCTTCCTCACGTGTGCTAGGATTAAAGACATGCGCCATCACGACTGTCCTTTGACACAGAGGTTTTAATTTTAGGAGGATCTTAAGAATTCTTGTGTGTCTTTCCCTTAGCTCCTAACAAAGTGATTGTGCCTCAGTGCTGAGAGAATCAAGCCCTGATGGTTCCTCAGCTGAATGCATACATGACTATGGAAATACTCATTCCTTCATGTAGGAACAGACAATTTATGAGCTGTCCCAAGTTCTTAGAGGAAGTCCTGCCAAGAGACATAAGAACCAAATAAAATCTGGGTGTACAGAGAGGGGGCAGGATTGAGGTTTCACAAAATTTCTATGTTGAAATTTCACCTCTGTTCACTAAAATGCTCCTTTATAAAACAATTCAACTATCTCAGGCCAGTTTTAAAGTTTGGTGGTTAAAGGAGCTTGCTACCAAGACTTATGATCTGAGATTGATCTCTGGGACTCACCTGGTTGTAAGACAGAGCTACATACAAGAACATACAGAACATATGAGTGGTTTTCTGACTTCCTCATGTGTGCACATTTCTACATATACACACTTGTTCTGTCTCTCTCAATCCCTCTGTCTCTGTGTCTCTATCTCTGTCTCTGTCTCTCTCCCACACACACATATACACCCAAACACTAAATAAATAAAATGTAAATAAAAATCAAATAAAAGAAGTTCAATTAGTTGTTAGGAATCGGATGTACTATGGTGGAGTACTCAGTCCAATGTGACTGGTGGCCTACAAAGGGAAAAATTGAACATGTTAAGATTAGCCATGGAGGGGACTGGACAAAGGCTTGGGACAGATCCTCCTTCAAATCAGTTAAGAAAAATCAATTGTACTGGTAATTTGAATTTCCACTCCTAGTCTCCAGAAACAAAATTTTGTGTGTGTTCTAGTTTATAGCACTTTGACATGACAGGCCTTGCAAACTAATGTGGGTACAGATGCTGATAATCACATATGGAGCCATGTGATCATGGAAAGTTGTACAAGAAGAACCCATAAGAACAAACAGGGGGCTTTTGGCAACAGCAGAGCTGTCAGCGCAAAATTGAATGTCTACAATGGCAGAACACAAGGAGTCAACAGACCTCAGTTGCTAGCAGAGAATGAGATAACTCTTCTAGTTTCATTTCCATTGCTATGATTAAAACAATACTCCAACACAGGGCAATTTTAGGTAGAAAGGGTATATTTTACTTCATAGTTCCAGGTTACAGTCCGTTGTTGAAAGGAATTTGAGGTGGCAGGAACTTGAAGCAGCTAGCCACAACACAACAAAAAAAGATGCTGTTCTGATGAGGAGTGAAAGCTATATTGGTCTCTGGGCATAAGGATAAGTATTTATAAAGCAGTTTGGTACTATAGTAATTTAGCAAGGTGATAGTGGGAGATACTACATTCCATTCCATGACTTCTTGTCCAGATTTAGTCCCAGGACTGAGTTACTGCTTATGGACCAGGCTTTAATTCCAACTAGAAAACTGTTGGTGATCCCTGTGGCATTCACACAACTACTTCACCACCGAGTGCTTTCTGCCAGACTGACTATTATTGGAGCTTTTCAGATTGACAGGTAGATAAGACTGTTAGCTGGTTTTCTCCCCTGCATCCTGTAAAACACTCTGGAAATATGTAAACTAACTAGTAGGAAGAAAACTTTTGCGTTATATACCAGCTTAATACTATCTTGTTCTGATATCAAAGTGTGTGGTATCTTCAGTAATAAGGGTTTACTCTTAAAAGTCTTGTGGATCAGGAGCGTTGTCAATAGCCTGTATTTTGTGGGTCTCAAGACATCCCCCAAATCTGACAGTAAGTATTCCACATCTTACAATGAGCTTTTTGTTAGATAACCTTTGACTTCACCCTTCATCAGAAATGCTACTTTATATAGTAATACAGATATTCACAGCTGGTCAGATGGTGGCAAATCAGTGATTGTGAAATACACACCTCTAAATGAGACCTGTATGTTTTATACACACACACACAGACACACACACACACACACAGCACTCCTACAAAGCTTGTAACATCCTGAAAGAAGAGGTGGAAAGGTAGAAAGAGCTAGAGGTCATGGAAGATTTCTGCAAAATAATATTCTCAGATATGGCAGGCCCACTGCACTCATGGAAGCTGTGGTTGGTGCATAAGACCTACATAAGATCAACCCACCTAACAGTAGAACATGTAGAGAGAAGGGTGTCATACTGTTCCACTCCTAGCTGAGGACCCATACATGGTTGATGACTCTGTAGAGAGGGAGAGTGTTTCTTTTAGCAGTGTGACCAGGGGTAGGTAAAGCATGCTCCAGTAGATGACATGCTATACTCATGCCCATACACGTAGCACACATTAGGCTTAAGGTATGAGGCTGGGTGGTTGCGAGAGAAGAAGAAGAAGGAAAAGAGGAAGACGTGAGGTTGGGAAGGGAATGTGGCAGCAAGATACAGGAGTCCAGGGGAATTTGGAGAGAGAAGCTGGAGTAAATATGATCTAAATACACTGTACTCGTATATTTAAAAAAAATACCGAATAAGTAAAATAAAGAATGAGGTGAACAAAAGGCAGAAGAAGGGGGGGCAGGGAAGAGATAAATGAATGCATACTTGCTGACTTGCTTACTTGTACTCAGCCTGATTTAGCCACTCTTATGCAGTTCAAGACCCTTATTTAGGGAATGGTGCCATCCCTAAATTCAAATAACAAGAATTTATTGTTTCATGTGTTTTATGGATTAGAAAACTGTGTAGCTTGCCTCAATTTCTCAGAGGACTACAAAGCAGATATTGGCCAGAACTGTGCACTTACATCTAAAGAAAGGACCAAACTTAAAGACCATGTGTTTTGTTTTGGACTGGAGTCATATTATTTGTTGTTGGTTGCTTGGTTTGATTTGGTTTTAATTACTCTAGCCACGGCTGATCTAGAACTCACTATATAGCCCAGGCTGGCCTTGTATTCTTGACAATCCTACCTCGACATCCTAAGGGCTATGACCCTAGCAGTTCTAGTTCCTCTCAGGTATTTCCAGACGGACCTACCAAATGTCAATTTGTCAGGTAGACTTCTCACAAGAAGATCATCTGACATGCAGCAAGCTTCCCCAGAATAAGAGGGCAGAAGATGAAGATCTCTGGTTTTTATAAGCATATTTGAGAAGTAAATACTATCAGCTTTTATATAGTTCAATGATCAGAAAAATTATCACTAGGTCCAAGTCATTCCTGGGGGTGTGATACTGAAAGGGGAGTGGTTATTGGAAGTCATATGAGAATCACATAACACAACTTTAACCTAGAAGGAATTGGAGGGGACAATTTTTTTTAAAAAAACCAGGACACAGGATGAGTGCTGAACAAGGGTGAGAAGTGTCTCGCTAAATACTTTATAGCAGTGCTTCTCCACCTTTCTAATGCTGCAGCTCTTTAATACAGTTCCTCGTGTTGTAATGAACTCATAATTTTGCTACAGTTATGAATCATAATGTAAATATCTGTGTTTTTTGAAGGTCTTAGGTGACCCCAGTGAAAGGGTCATTTGACCACCAAATGAGTTGTCACCCACAGCACTCCTTTAAAGAGCTCAAGTATAAAAAGTTCTGAAAAGCTTTATATGGAGTTGCCAGCACTGAAATTATTGATAGCCAGTAAATTAACCAGTTCAGAGAATAACAGAGTAGGGAAACCAGTTGGTGGTGACAAGAAGTGTTCAAGAAAGTCAGGGTAGATAACCACATGGTCTACATGTTCCAGTGTGGTTCTACACATGAAAACTTCTATGGCACAGTGAAGGCTGATGGCCAAAGCGGTCATCAACAAGGAGGTTATCTTCATCTTTCAAGAGGGAGATTCTGTCAACATCAACTGGGATGATTCTGGAGCCAAGTATTTTATGGAATCTATTGTCCTATTATGAAAAGTGCAGGGGACCTTCTGAAGGGTGCTACTAAAAATGTCATCATGTTTCTCCTTCTGCTAATGCCCCCACATTTGTAATGGCTGTAAACTATAAAAATTACAGCTCAGTCCAGATCATCATCAGTACTTCCTATAACATCAAACTCATAGTCTCCCTGGCCAATGTCATCCAAGACAACTTGGGAATCATGGAGAGGCTTATAACCACAGTCAATGCTATTAACAACACTCAAAAGACTATGGGAGGTCTTTCTTTCTAGGACACTATGGTGTGATAGCCATGATGCTTCCCAGACATCATCCCTGTGACCACTGGTGCTGACAAGGTTGTAGGATAGGTCATCTCAGTGCCGAACAGAAAGCTTGCAGGCATAGTCTTCCAAGTCGCTGTTGTCAATGTGCTCATCATGGGACCTGACCTGCCTTTTGAAGAAAGCTGATGAATGTGATAACATCAAGAAAGTGGTTAGACAGGTATTGTAGGGTCTTCTAAAGAATATCCTTAGAAGCAGGTTGTCTTCTGCAACTTTAACTTTAATCCTCTTTCACCTTTGATGCTGTGGTTGACATCTCAAGGAACAATTTGCCAAGAACTTTTCCTAGTACTATAATAAATTTTGCTACAGCATCAAGGTGAAGGGCTTGAAGGTCCACATAAGTTCTTAGAGTTAAGAAGCCATAGACAATCCACCCCAGCAAGAACACAGGAAGAAGAGAGAGAACCTGGTCCAACTCATCCCCTCAAAACACTAAGAGTACCTCAAAGTTTACATCTTAGGTCATCAAAAGAAAGGGAAAAACTTGGGGATCCCTGCTTTCTCATATACCATCAGCAACATTCATGACATCCAGCTCCATTTCCCACCAAAGATGTTGGATTATTGGTGTTCTATCATTGCCATAATAACAGAATGTCTTAAAACAACACAAGTTTCTTATCTTGGAGTGCAAAAGATAAGAGATCTTAATAGCCAAGTGATTTCAGGGCAATTAGAGTTCTTCCAAAGGCTATATTTGTTTTCCTTTCCTATCCTCTTGTGACTGTGGGCATCCCTCAGCTTATGGCCCTTCCTCCTCTATGTTTGACTACAGAAACACTGAACTTTCTAGAAATTTCGATCTGACCTCTGCTTTCCTTGTCATGCCTTCTCTAATTGTAGTAGTTCTGCTTTTGGTAAAGGTTGTTATGGTAGATGGAGACTGCTTAAGTGATCTGCGATAATCTGTCTCAAGTTAGTTAATCACATTGGAATGTCCCTTTTGATGAGTATTATGACACATACCTATAACTCCAATTCTGAGTGTTAAGTGTAAAATTATGCATGTGTGTCTTGTGGTTGATTGTGAAGTCATACTTATTTCAAACGAGCACTGTTTTCTTTTCTATACAACTGAATAATGGACTTCTGCTATTTCTCTTGTGTGATCAACATCTATGTTTTAAATTTAATACATTGAGATTCACAAAGTTCACTAAACATTACCTCTAATGGTAGCACATTGATAGAAGATGTATGCTATGCATGCTTTTGTTTTTGTTTTTGTTTTTATAACTCTAAGTCAGTAGGAGGTTGTGTAGTCAAACTGTCTTTGGATATTATTACCCACGGAGGTTTGAATGAGTATCCTAGATTATGGCTTCCCTATGCTCAGATATTTGAATGCGTGGTCCCTAGTTGGTCAAACTATTTGGGAAGAATTAGAATGCCTGGCTCTGTTGGAGGAAGTATGTCACTGGTGCTGAGCTCTGAAGCTCTGAAGTTTCAAAAGCTTACACCATTCCCAATTAACTCTCTTTGCCTCATGTATGTCAATTGAGATGTGCCTACTACCATGCCTGATTGACTGCTGCCATGCTTCCCACCATAACGGTCACAAACTTTAATTCTCAGAACTGGAGGCCCAAATTAATGTTTATTTATGCTTTTGTCATGGTGTTTTGTCATGGAAAAATAAAAGTAACTAAGGCATTACTTATTCATTTATAAAACACATCACTACTGTGCCTCCTCTTCTATTGTACTAAAATAAATACATTCTAATCATATGTTCATGGGATAAATTGAAACACTTAGTAAAAGCATGCAAACACTTCAATTGCCATTTTCTCAAAAACATATACAGAATAGACAGTATATGTTGATTGTTGACAGGGCGCATGCATAGAGATATAACTTGTATTTTTATCAAGGAAATTATATCATAATTATGAAAAGTAAGGAAAGGCACATAAGATCGCTTTGGTAACTGAGGGAATTCATTCTAGGGTATAGCAACTTCTAAGGGAAGGAGAGGACACATTAAAAGGGCAGTGAAAGGAAACACTGTTAGTAGGTACACGGAGGAGGGCAGGTGAGTGTGTTTAAAATGCGTTGCCTACATACATAAAACTCTCTAAGAAGTGGTGAAAATATGGTTTAAAGAATCATAAGGAAATAGAACATTAATTTTTTCCAAATACTTTTTCATGGAAGGAAATAAAATATTCTATTTTTTGAGCTTTATTTATTTATTTTTATGCAGTGTATTTTGATCATATTCTTTCTCCTTCTTCCAGCTCCTCCCAAATGCTCTATTTAAAAAAAACACCTTAAAAACAACAACAAAAAAATGAAACTTAAAGAGACAAACAAAACTTAATATAATAAAAATACCAAAACAAAACTAAACAAAAAGCACACAAAATAACACAGAGTCTGTGTTGTTTGTCCAGCTGGTCCTGGGCATGGGGTCCTGTGCCTTTTAAAACATTCCTTTACCATGAGATATTTCAAACATAAGTGAACTTTTTCACTATTTTTTTCTGGATTTGCTTTATCTATCCACACTCCTGGCTGTTTATTTTCCAGACTTTATAAGGAGAATGTTCTGGCTATGGTTTGGAGACGGCTCATTTGAAAGATGCTGTCTTAGATTCGTAATTGTTAATGTGGAGGTAGATAGCAGTGAAGTGTGCCAAGGATGCTGACTTTGCTCCCCTGAACCTTGACCATTGTTCCTAATGTGTGCAGACAGGGACAACAAAACTGTAACCTGGGCTCCTGGGCTAGGTGATGTTTCAGCCTCTCTACTAATATGTAGTTACTTCTCTCCAGCATGACGAACTCATACCCTTCTTTCTAATCAGAATAGCTGACTCATTAATACAAGAAAACAAAACACAAGCTTTGTTTGTACCTGCATTCTATATTGGCTTCTAACTGAAACATTAATATTTTCTTGTCTTTTTTACACTTATTTGGCTTCATTGTTTTCCACCATGTTCAGAAACCCTATTGAAGCCTTTTCTCAATATCTGTTCATTTTGTTCTTCTCTTTCTTGGAAATTTCTTATGCTTCATCTCTGTTTCTGTCTCTCTGTCTCTCTCTTTCTCTGTCTGTCTCTGTGTGTATGTGTGTGTGTATTCACAAGTTGAGATTACAGTTTGTACATTATACAGTTTGATATTTTATGAGCTAGCACTTATGGACTCCATCATCCCTCCCATGGCACACTGAAGCTTTTATTCAGAATTTGTCTGATGATCTAATTTACAGTCACATGAGTCCAGGAACTCAGGACTGACTTGGGATTGCTATTGGGAGGCAGGTAAACTTGATATAGTTTAATCTTACATCACAATATCTCATAATTAAATACTAGATTCTCCATACTGAGAGACAGCTTTAGGGAAAAGAGAGCCATATATAAATTTACTTACCAGTTTACAATGATTTACCAGTTTGCCCTCAGTTCTATTTCTGTCCAATTGTTCCCACTCTACTACATCTCAAGAAACCAATTCTTAAAGAAATCTCTCAGCCTGTGAGGTGATAGCAGTTTTTTATGTGAAATCTCTGGGTTGTCTCTCAGTTCCTGGCTAGTCTTCTCAGTTTTCGAACACTTTCCCCCAACACGTTTCTGTACTTAATTCTGCATGTTAACTTTTAAAACGTAAATGACCTAGCCTGGTGTCTGTTTGCCTGGCTGCATTATGACTGAGGCTCTATCAGGATCTTGAAAAGCCTATTGTAGCTCTTTGGTTATCAGAGATCTACAAAGTGCTTGGAAGGAAAGAGGCTTAAGAATTTGTGCTGGTGAGCAGAGAATATTCCTATAAACTTCCTGTTCATGTGCTCAGCTTAGAGCACATACAGTATCTCCACAGGAATGTGTTGATCTCATTGTTAATCTAAAACTCTTCTCACTCTGAAACAAACGTGCTTTTCCCACTTTTCATTGGATGTGATTATTACCCTGTGTCCCCATGCTGCATTTGTCCTCACAGATCTGACACAGAACCAAGTCACCACCACCACTACCCAGACAATGAGGAGAGCTTGCTGTTCTTTCCTGACTCCAAACAAGTGATAACAGAAAATAATAAATTCACTTGGAGAGTCAGAAACTCAAAGCAGCTCAAGAAGCCATGGACAGGAAGGGAATGTGAGCAAGAAGAGAAAGAGACCCAGGGATAGGCCATGTGCATCGCTGATGAGAAGCTCTCCTTCTCTCCATTGCGCCCTGCCTTGACTAGCTTTGGAATCCACACTCCCCCAGTCGCCACAGCTCCTAGAGCCAGGCTTTCAGCAGTTGGCAGTCCTCCAATCTAGCACTTCATAACGGCTTTGATGTTCAAATATCGACCAGTCTCCCTGGTGCCAGGACAATTCCTAAACATTGTTTCATTTAGAGTGTTGATTATTGTTTTGCATTGTGGGTGGAGGGTTCCTGTTATCAAACTAAACTTATAGAACTTATTTTATTGTAGGTCATCAGTAGTACCTCACCTGTACAGATCTCCACACAGGGTCTAATCCATATGAAGATTTTTATTTAAAATGTACCTGAACTACACACATCAACTATTAAGGATACTGATTAGTGTGTGCCTGGATGTTTTGTAAATAAAATTGTGTGCTACCCAATTTGGATGTGAAATAATTGGCATTGAGTCTTTGGACATAGAGCATTACGCTCCCCTGACTCAAGATGCACACTCTGAGTTTGATCATGGCTGTTGGGAGGTGTGGTACATGGCAAAAGAAAAATTGATAATTATCATTGGCATTTGGCTTTTATAAAAAGAAGGACTATATTATCACATTTTTAAACATATGTTAAAGTTTAAAAAATATTACGCTTCACTCTCTTTTCTCAGTTGTCATTGATCCAGTCTTGTTTATGTGAACATTTCTAGGTGAGACTGATTTACAGCCAACTTCCTGGCCTTCTGCCTCAGTTGCTGCTGTTACTGCTTGCTCTCCTGAACTTGATGGTGTGAGCCTGTTTCTGAAGACTTGAGTCAGAAAGCAGGAGGAAGTCAAGCTGACATCAATCTGGCAGCTTCATATTTACATGTGAGCTTCCATGATGCTGGAAAGCACTATGACTCGCTACCAGAGGAGGGTGGCCGCACATAGAACCTCTCAGAGTTCAGACACATACACAGGACCGTGCAAGCTCAAGCCAGACCAAATCCCAGCATGAAGAAAAGAGGAGATCACACAGTGCCCTACTCCTAGACAAGGGGCTATGGTAGCTGATTTCTGCTAGAACAGGGAAAATCGGCCTTGACATTTTGTTCTAGCAACAAAGAAAGTATCTGATGATCCTCTTACCACTTGCTCCATGCTTCTGTTACAGGATCCGCAGTCTAGGGATTTAAAAAAAAAAAAAACCACCTTAATTATAATTAGAACTACTTTATCACCTTTAGAGTAGAAAGGAAACACAAAATCCTAGGCAGTGCATTGACTCTTACCACCTGCAGCAGTGACTCCTTGTGGAGCACTTACATTAATCAGGGCAAGGGGATCCAACTGTAGACAGGTCAAAAAAAATGCTCAGTTAGTTCTAAAATATATGGCTCCCGAGGTTGCGCTGTCTGACTCAGCCTGTCAACCACTAAACCGTTTGCTGGCCAGCACGCGTACCTTACACTTATCATAGGCCGTCCCCTCTTCCGTTCTTGTTTAGCTAGCACATACCTGATTCCCTCTTTTCCCTAACCACTCACTCAATTTTACTGTTTCCCGCTGAACTCCCTGCAACTTGTCAATGTATTTCTTTTATCAGAATGCCCCCAAAACTGTTATAAAATCATCTGATAATTTTTTGATGGACATAGTGTTAATATTAAATAGTCCCCAGGCTTCATTACATTTAAATCTGCATATGACCTTCAATAACTTCAGCTCCCACTCTCAGGCAGTTTCCTTCCAATAGTCTACTTTATGTGTCTTTGCTGACTTGGATCACTTCGAGTGCCTTTCTAGACCATTGTAAAGTTATTTCTAGGGTTCACACTATGGTTTTTGTTCTATTGGACCTTTGGGTAATTCCATTAGGAGGAGTAATAAGTAAAGTGAACAGGCTTTCTCTGTCATGTAAAGCTGGCCTACATGACCTTGACACAAAAGCTTTGAGAGATAGGTAGCCTGCTTCTCTATGGAGGAGAAAGCTTGGTGGTCTTATTTAGGAAGTAAGATGACGTTGCTCAAATATGAGATGACTTTTGAGACACTGTTTTGTGAAAGAAATGAACTCTTTCCAAGGGACATTACACGGCTGACTACTCATTGTAGCATCAAACAGCACAGACCATGCAAATAGAAGCCAGCTGCTGGAAGGACCCCAGGCATCACACTGTCAGGTTATAAGGGGGCACTGCAGCAATGCCAGGAAGCCTAGAACCAGCCAAGATCGTCACATGAATCAGTCAGAACAAGTTTTAGTTTTAAGAGAGAAACTATGACTCAGTGATAAACAACCAGAAACAAGAATCTGAGTTGACAGTATATAAACTGTCATGCCTGGCTTTTTATATGAGCAATGGAGATAAAAATAAAGCAGAACAAAACAACAACAACAACAACAACAACAACACCCTTAGGTCCTCATGCCTGTACCACAAGCATTAAGCCACTGAGCCCATAAAATGACTCTTTACAGATCCTCGACTCTAAATTAAAATCCTAAAAGAATTCTGTAGCTCTGTTGTATGAGATAATGAAGAATACCAGAACACTGTAGTTTAAAGAATATACCTACAGTTTTAGATGCTCTTTAAATGTCTATTCTGAAACTGTAGATATAACTCAGAAGTCAAGGGAATGTGGTATTCTTAGGAAGGACCAGGGTTTGATTTTCATATTCCACATGGCAGCTCATAACTGTCCAGGCCTCCAGTTTCAGG
Organism: Uromys caudimaculatus; assembly: GCA_028551405.1. Lineage (NCBI taxonomy): Eukaryota > Metazoa > Chordata > Mammalia > Rodentia > Muridae > Uromys > Uromys caudimaculatus. The sequence goes on along the minus strand of CM052708.1, from coordinate 18,108,216 downwards.
CACCCTGAAATCCTCTTCTAGTCTCCAGGAGACATCAGGCATGTGCATGGTGCACATACACATATTCAGACAAATGCTTCTACACACAAAATAAAAATAAATCAAAAGTATATAAAGTGTATTCCAGAAGGTTCTGTTGGACTAAACTGTTAAATTTATGTCCTAGGGTAAACTGTTGCTGGAAAAGAGTTGCTGAGTGTTTGTGCTTTTGAGTGGATGAGTTTTATCTCTTCTTTCTGTCATTCCCCATCTCACACACAAAACCTGGAGTCTCCGGGATGTGAGCTTTTTCTTTTCCTTAAGGTTTATCAACACACAAAGAAGAAAAGCCCAACTAGAGTAAATAATTTGATAGAGTGTCTCAGATAAATATTAATTGCAGTAGCTGAAAAATGAATGATGGCAGTGGTTTATAATGTGATTGGAGCCTTACTCAGGATAAAAGAATAAAGACAGGTATTTAAGCCTGTGGTCATGATAAATAGCAGCCGATTCGCTTACGAGGAGCCGTCCAGGAACACAACGAAAAGCCAATATTAAGTCACAGCTTAGGGTCGGGCAAGGACTGAATGTTTGTGTCACTTTCAGCTTGTGTTAAAATCCTAACCCTCAAAGTGACAGTGTCCCTATCACCTTTGGGAGGTAATAAAGTTTCAGATTGTGCCACTGTGGGATTAGTGCCCCCAAATGAAGTCTCACAAAGCTTCTTCTGCCATCATATGAGGCTCTAGTAAGAAGGTTATTAAGGAAACAGGTTCTCAGTTACTGAGTCTCTTGGCACATTGATCGTTGGTGTCTGATGGTATCTGAGCCTCTATGCCCATGAGAAGTTAAGTTTCTGGGTTTTTGCTTGGTCAAGTAGTTTGGTTGTTGTTGTTATGGTGGTGGTGGTGGTGGTGGTGGTGGTGGTGGTGGTGGTGGTACTGGGGATTGAATTTAGGACCTTGTATCTTCAAGATAAGCTATATCAAGCCCATATTTTTGTCGTTTTGTGGTATTTTGTTTTAACATCATGAATAGAACAAAACAAGATCTTAGCTAGATATATTAAAAATGTCATTTTTTAATAGTTATCCTTATACCCAGAGAGAAGCATAGTTTTTACCCCTCATCAAAGAAGCTTCTTTTTTGGAGAAGACAGAGACCATTGCAGAAATCCACAACTGGTGATAACGTAGAGATCACCTGACATAGGGTCCAATCCCTAGTTCATACATTTAGGATTCAGGAACCATCACAGAGGGGGGACAGAAAAATTGTAAGAACTGAAGGCCTGGGACAGTTACTGTGGGGAAATTTCCTCTTACAAAAGAAAGAGGACATGAAGTGGAGGTGGGAATAGAGGATGGAGGAGATCTGGAAAGAGGTGGGGCTGGATATGATAAAAAATATGTTGCATGAAATTCTCAAAAATTGATAAAAATATTATATCATTTAAAAATTTAAGAGGCATTAACTGGTTAGATACTAGGAACATAGGTACAGATAAGGATATGGAGCAAATGGGTTTGTGAAAAATAGCAATATTAAGAAATAAAGAACGTCAAAATGGGAAGATGAAGTCTAATATATTTGGAAATAAGTTCATTTCAAACCCCTATATTTAATCCCATTCCATTAATAATTCAGCACAGCTGGTAAGAAGCATTTGGATGAGAATAGTACTTAAAGAGATTTAAATATAATCATGATGAAGCAAAAAAAAAGGTAGATAGGAGTTTGCCAAGTGAACCTGGAAATATTGCTAATATCATTGGGGCTGCTGGTTCTGTCAACCGTGGTCACGGGCATGAGTTGTTCGAATTTCCTTTCTCTTTGTTCTGAGGTTTCAATTCCTTGCATGGAGACCTTGTTCAAAAGTTGAAGTGCCTTATTGCAGTGACTGCGATGGCTAATCTTCATTGTTAACCTGACCAGATTGAGAATCGCATAGGAGACAGAAACTGGTCAGAATTTATGTAGTAAGTAGGTTGAGCATTCTTGGAGGACACAAGGAATGGGGGAATTCAGCAATTTTAGAGAAATGTTAGGAAAACAACTTAAAGAAAGTCTTTTTTAAAAAACCATTGACAGATAAAGGACACTCAAAGGTGAATACAGACTTGCACAGAGATGAAGAGAACAGATGGGTGAAGACTGGGCAGGCATACACACAAAGAACCTAGGTGGAGATCAGATGGAGGTCAGCCCAGATGAGGGGGCAAGATGGCCATCAGAGAGGCAATCCCTTGGACAAGTGGTAGAAAGAATGGTTCTCATGGGAAATGCCAGAACAGCTTTTAATGTAAGAAACATAATAATTTTCATAGCCCAAAAGAATTTGAACTTGGAAAATCATCCATTTACTAATAATTCTATACTTTTTATAAATTCCAATTCTGTGACTTGTGTGATAGCAGGTGATAAAGCAGCTTAGAACAGAAACACAGTAGAGAGAAGAGAAGGAGCACAGGTCTAGGGAAAAAGGGTAGTAAATACTGGCTCTGAATATAATTAGACTTTCAGAGCCATCTAGTTTCTTGTAAAATTAGAGAACATTTACAATGCTCAACCCGAAATTGTACGCCTCCATAAAAGTTCCCCAGTCATGGATCAAGGCAGAAAGAGTTTAAGAGCCAGAGGGGATGCAGGACACCAAGGAAACAAGGCCTTTGAGATGCAAAAGGGTTGATGGATGTATGAACTCACAGAGACTGTGGCAGCACGCACAGGGCCTGCACAGGTCTGGACCCAACTGGAGTCCTAGAGCTGAAAGAAGTGGACACATGTCCCCATTCCTAACCCAGAAGCTATCTCCAATTGGTAAATACTTACAAATAAAAACTTAGTTTTCTCCAAGGGAGTCTCACTGGATAAAGAATGAGGATAGTACCCTGCCCACCAGGAGATGGCCGACAGAAGATGAACTCAGAGGTGTCTTTGAGGGTCCTTATTTCACAATTCCGTGCTATTTTCTTTTTCTGTCTCTTTTCAAACTTTACCATTTTTAGTTTTTAATTCTAAGTTTAAATCTTTCTTTTTTCACTCTACAAGTTCTTTGCATATTGTGTTATATATTGTGGTTTCCGGTTTCGTGGTTTTCTGGGATTCCTAAGTGTGTGAATGAGTGGGTCTCTGCATCTGTATCTGTCTCTTGTGTTTCTTCTTGGGATCTTTTCCTTCTGTTTGTTGCGTCCTATCCCGATGTGTTTGGTCTTGTTTTATCTTATTATGCTTTATTTTATTATTAAAAATGAGAGAAAAATAAATTTGAGAGATAGTTCTTGTAGTAATGAAGTTTATAAGGCTTTTTGATAAGAGACTATTGATATAGTAAGCGCTCAGTGATGAGTATCGATGTTATTAGTATTCACTGTATTAGTTTGCTTTGGAACCACCTGATATTAGTATTAACTAGGAAAAATTTAGCATCATACAAACTACTGTGGATTTCTCTCATCTTCCAATTGTTTTTTTTTTTTAAAGAAAGAAATAATAATGACATTCATTAACTATCCTGGTTTGAAAAACATTGAATTTGATTCCATAGTATCTAAACGATTTTCCCTTTGATAAAAAGTCTTATTACCTCTTTTATTTTTGAAGATTTCAATATGTTCACCTTGTTTTTGCATTTCTTTTTTGGTCATTCAAGACCTCCAGTGTACACTGCCTTGCTTCCTTTCAGATTCATGGCCTCTTGTTCATTCACTGCTGTTACACGCACATGGGCATCAGCATGTACACATATATTCCTACAGATATAAATTCGACATTCTCACTCTGTATAATGTTACTTGTATGTATGTTTTCAGGGGGCCCATTTGGTATTGGATAACCAATTGGTGTGCTCTTCCCTGAGAAATATTATTTCCCCTGCTCTCAGCATTCCTCAGTTGCCGGTAGTTCTTGGTGAGAGCTGAGGCCCTGTGGGCCTTCTCCTATCCACCTTGGCACGCCGATTGTTGTTGTCCTTGTTCATCTCACCTTAGGCAGTCACGCTGATGAGGCTTTATTGGTGTAGCTTTTGCATTGCTAGGAGATACAGTATCACAGCAAACTCCCTGATCCTCTTATAATCTTTCTGTCTCCTCTGAGCCTTAGGGGCAGGAATGTGTTGTAGTTGTATCATTTGGGACCGGGCTTCACACTCATACATTTTAATTAGCTGTAGTTTTCTGGAATGGTTTTTATCTGTTACAAAGAGCTGTTCCCTTAATGTGGGCTGAAGACTACACTACGGTGGGTATGAGAGCAAATATTTAGATTGTCGTTAAGGAACTATGCTGGTTTAGTAGAATGATTGTGGTTCTCCTCTAAGATCCATGACATCATTAGCCCTGATGATTGGCTGGGTTTTATGTACCAGGCAAGATTTTCCTGTTGCTGAGAGAGTCTGAAGTCCAATTAGAGCTGTTGGTTACTTCCAAAGTATATGTATCATTATACCCTTAGAGTTAGGCTGGTCACTGTGAAAAACCTCAAACTATTAATGTTTTTCTTTAATAAGTAATTTAGTAGGATGAAGACATTTCTTTTGTCTACTTTCTCATCTGCATTGATATCATCTTTGCTACCAACCATGTGGCAGAAACAGGGACAGCTGCTTCTTCTTGCTCCATTTCTTAACCCCAAAATTGCTCTTAAGTCTATTCCCGTAAGAGCTGGCCTCAGGGTCATGAGAGTGGAAGAGGTGAACCCAGCTCTCACCTGCTGCTGACTTGGGAGAGCAGGCCCAGCCTCTCACCTGGACACATAGTAGAGTTGGCCCTGGTGGTGAGGGCATTGGTGAGCTGGTTCCAAAGGCATGAGAGCAGGAGAGCTTGCCATGGTGGTGTGGGCACAAGAGAGCTATCAGAACTCAACGAACACTCAGATCCAGATCTAGGGTATTGAGTTGGTCTACCACAACATCTACCCCATCTATAAACTGTAGAGCTCATGATGGAGTCGGGCTTGCAGATCTAAAGCTGAAGTATCTTCATAACACAGGGAAACACAGAATATCTGAGAGGAATGCCAGTGAGGATCCATTATTGATAGTTTAACAGAAGCCAGAGGCCTCAAACTAGACCAGTGACTCATTGCAATGAAAATCTGCAAATAAAGAATTTGGACAAAAGTATATACTGTGTGCTATACCATGACATACCACAGTTTCCACAGCGAGATTTCGTTGTTGTTGCTCTTTTGTTGCTATTTTTATTTTTTGTTTTCTTGTGGGAAGGAGGTTGCAAGGGCAGAGGGTGGATATGAAGGGATGGGGAGATGAGTGAGATTGGGGTGCATGATGGGAAATTCACAGAGAATCAACACAAAGTTGAAAACTACCTATCCCCGTTCTCTGTTACTCCATCCTTCAGTCTTATTTACGGCACATGGAAGTTTTCAGACCATACCTCAACTTCTCTTTTTTTATCCCATCCATTTCTCTCTGATCTGCCTTGTGACATCATTGTGTAGCAAAGCCTACACTACTTTTCCATCTAAAACACATCTGACTTTCCATACCCTCCAGGCACTAGTTGACCTCTCCCCTGTATGTTTCTGACCATTGTTTGTAGCTCTAATTAATTAGCTGAGAATGGTTACATGCAAAGCACATAAGCTGACTTAGCTCAGCTTTAGAGGTGTCTGCTTCCCTTTCATCACTGTAATAAAGTAGACTGTGGAACAGGTTCCCTATGAAATGAAGGAAGTTTATTTAGCTCAAAGTTGTAGGGTTTGGCAGAAGTTTCAATAGGGCTGCCCCTTGTTTACCCACCTCATGGCACATGTCATACAACAATGACAGGAGAGCTTATCAGGATCAGGAAAGCACAGAAAGCAAGTATGGGGCCAAACCCAGGATTTTATGGCAGTCTTCTGGAAAGAGCTACTAAGAAGTTTCGGAAATACTTTTCTGTAAGACAAATAGCCTAAGTCCCACCAAGTCCCTCCTCTTAAAGCTTTTACAACCTCCCAGGAGTACCACTTCCAAGGAACCAAACTTTAACATATGGGCCTTTGAGGGACTATCTGTCCCTCTGAGGGACTATCCACATTGAATTAGAAAGGTCCAAGAGAATGATATTGATATTTGCTCAACTCTGATGTGAGTGCTTCAGCCATGTCACAGTATGATAGATGCCATCCAGGTGGGGAGCCTATGTGAAACAGGAAGCAAGAACCAGGCAGGGGCAAGGCTTACTCTTCTTATAACAACCGTTTCTCAGAGTAAATAACATCTGCAAGGAGCAGCCATTCTAAGTCTTGAACTAATTCTTTTTTTTGAAGACATACCTTTGGAAGTGTCTACCAATGAACATCCACAACCAGGACCAACTGCCAGCATATGAGCCTCTGGAAAAGTCATACACACACAATAGCAGCCTAAAAGCACAGCATGGGTAGCCCAGGCTAGCCAACTGTTCCATGGAGGTCTCTCTATCAAAAGCCATTTTATTAAGCATCTCTTTCCAGCGGTAGTTCTTCCTCCTTAACTGAAGTTCACCTCCTTGTCACATTTAGCTAGGTCTCATAGCTAGCAATTCTACATGTCTACACTAGAAATCCTAAAGTTCCCCAGGCATTAGTTTAAGCTCAGAATCTATTTTATACTTCAATTATAACTTGAGGAAATGACTTCACTTCTCAAAACTTCAGTAACCCATACCTATAAAATTATTAAAATAAGTATCCTGCCTCCCTTGAGCAGGCTTTGGAGGTTAAATGAAGCCATCAACATTAGCAGCTTTTCTGGTAAAGTGGTGACTGGGTGATTACCATTAGCATTTTCTTCTGGTGATTTCAGTTCTTTCTCTAAATTCATATTTGGTTAAAGTTGGATATATAGTGTTTTTACTAGGTAAAATATGATATTTAAGAAAAACTTACAGACTTGTGGTCTAAAGCAATAACATTAATATTTGGCAAAATTATAAATAATATCACTCTTAATAAAATTTTATAGCTCTTTAAAATTTATGGGACACAAATGCTCTTAATCACCACAATATAATTTTCCTTCATAAGAATATTGAAATGAAAAGAAAAGAATAACAGGACCGTGCCTGAGAGGATCCCCAGGACCATGCCTGAGAGGGTCCCCAGCGGTTGCCACGTGAGCCAGTTGGGCAAATCAACACTAAGACTACCCCCAGCTCAGTGCCATGCAGGCCTGGGTTGACAGACCATGCCAACGATGATCTCTGCCTGGTGCCACACAATGCGGGTAGAGCCTAACACTCATGAGACGACACCAGATACCCAGAGGCACTGGACAAAATTAAGATGAGCAGGTAAGTAATGGAGAAGTGGAAGAGAAAGAAGCAGAAAGAAGAATGCACAGTGAAGAGAGGCAGAACTGGAGACTCGAGGGAACTGAGGAAGAGCCTAGTGTGAGTAGCCAGCAATGCCATCAAAGGCCATGGTGAGGTCCTGACCCATGCTGACACCAAGGGCCATGTCTGGGTCTGTGACTCTGCAACAACAGGAGTCTGTTACCATCAAAGGCCAGGTAGGCGTCCTTGGTCTGGGCTGTTACCTGGGGCCACGTTGATCTCTGAGGGCTGTGCAGAGCTGGCTCACCCCTGATCTGGGCAATCGAAGGACAGCTGGCCCTGGGGTATGAAATCAGGACAGCTGGCCCCACCCTTGACAGCTGCAGTGTTCAGGAGAGCATACCCCATTCCTCACACAGGAAACAGTAGAGTTTGTCCTGGTTAGGGGGAATCAGGGTATTGGGGTATAGGGACATGTTATTGCAGGTGACCCGGCCCGAGGGTGTGAACATGGGAGAACTGTTCCTGCCACTTGTCTGCAGTTCAGTGATGTGGGCAAAGGAGAGATGCCCTTCCTTCCTTCTTGCCCTTTACTACCTACAGCAAGTGGGGATAGCAGCCCTGGGCTCATGAGAGCAGGAGAGCCATCCCTGCTCTTCACCAGCCACAGTACTTGGGAGTGGGCCCTGTACCTCACCTGGGCAGACAGTAGAGCTGGCCCTGCTGGCATGGGTGTGAGTGAGACAGCAACGAAGGCATCAGAGTAGGAGAGCTAGCTCTGCCCCTTGCCAGCTGTGACATTTGGATGACCTAGCTAGGGCATTGCTGGAGAGCCCACCCTAGTAGTGGGTGCAGGAGAGCGGGAGGGATGACCAACTTAGTTGCCTTCCAGGTACAGATCCACGGCTTTGATTGGCCTCATAAATGAACTACTGGAGCATCTGAAGGGGCTGGTTCTGCAGATCCAAACATGCATGAGTTCCCTGGCACAGGGCAACAACAGGGTAAGGAGAGAAGTCCATGTGAGGAGCCAGTATTGATAGTGTAACAGGAGCTAGAGGCCTTGAACCAGACCAATCATTCATTGCAATGAACTTTTGCAAGAAAAGAAGTGTGGTCAAAGGGTATCACTGTGGGACACGGTGGGACACACTACAACTCCACAATGAGACTTTTTTCTTTGATGGGGAGGTTGCAAGGGCAGAGGGCACATGTGAGGGGGTGGGAGATTAGTGGGATTAGGGTTCATGATGAAATTCACAAAGAATCAGTAAAAAGCTAAATAAAAAATACACAGAGTAACAAGGGTCGGCATATCTGTGGAGAAAGTATGATTTGAGTGTAAAAAAGGTTAGCACACTGGAAAACAACTTGACAGTGCCTTAAAATGTTGAGCCTAGAGTTACGTGAGGGTTAATCGTGGTTCTCAACTCGACTGAATCTATAATTATCACGGAAACTCACTTCTGGGTACATGCATAGAATATGAGCAAGTAGTGCTGAGGGAGAAGGGTTCAGCCCAAATGTGGGTGGTGTCAGCTCAGGGTCTGGGGTCAACGACTGAACGAATGGCCAAACTGAGCTGAGTAGAATCAGACAGAAAGCAGCGGCTTCCTGACTGCAGATGCAACGTGGCTAGCTCTCTCGCAGCGCCACTCTCAAGCCTTTCCAGTCATTCTGTCCTGTACCCTCAAACTGTGAAACAGAACCATCTTTCTTAAGTTGTGTTTGTCAGTTAGAAAGGAAACCAATACAAGTTACCATGTGGCCCAAACAACTAGTAAATAAATCTAGTGAAAAAATAAAGTGACAACTATTCAGCAATAAAAAGAGATAAAGAGTTGATGCCTAATATTTCATAGATGAACTTCAAACATATGCTAGTAAAAAGGATGCAGATATGAATAAGCACATATTTGGTGACTCCATGTATATGTGGATCCAGACTAAGTAAACACACAGACATATGAATGTATATCTGTATATGTGTGTGTGTGTGTGTGTGTGTGTGTGTGTGTATATATATATATATATATATATATATATATATATATATATATATATATATATATAAAACATGTGTGTGTGTGTGTGTGTGTGTGTGTGTGTAATTTGGGGAGCTGGAGGTTAGTATAGAGAAGGATACAGAGTTTGGAGGAGTGATGGAAATGCTTAACTTTAGACAGCAGTGACAAATGACCATGCAAATAGTTCAGCTAATTTAGACTGTTAATGAACTGTTTTCGAGATGTTACCACAGTTACCCACTTGACCCACTGATCTAGTGACGTCACAGGTGTTTGAATATAGACGTTCATGCCAGTCTTATTGATAACAGTAAAAATGCTAAAATATACCCCAAATCTACAATGCCTATCAATGGGTGAATAACTTAGTCAAATGTTAATATACCAAAACCCACTGAACCGTATACTTAAAACTGGTGGTTTTACAATGAGTAGTGTTCTTTAATACAGTTGATTTAATTTTGTAAGCAATTTTATTTAGTTGAATTAATTTAATCGGAATTTAATTTTATAAGCAATGAAAACCACTTTAAATTTGTAAATGAAAAATTATTGAAGACAATTTGCAAAGAGTCATCAAGAATCATTTAGACTAACAGTATGAAACCCTATTTTAAAAAAATCTCACTTTAGATTAAAATCACTTTTAAGCTGTGTGATTTATTTTCTGAGCAAAGTGCCACTAGCAGCCACATTTGAATATTCACTGTGTGCCAGAACCTGCACCAGCGACATCAGCTCCGAGCATGAAAAGCGAGCATCTAGATGAAGACCAGAGGCATTAAGGCCCTTTCACAGATAAACCAATTAGAGCAAGTAACTCTCCCAAGGTCACAAAGCTAGCAAGTACCTAAAGAGACGTCAAGTCTAGCCATTCTGATAGCAAAGCCCAAGTTCTAAGTCTCTATACAACCCTGCATTCTGGCCTCTGTTCTTCTGACTCCCGTCTTTCCTTGATTTGGGTTTTCCAGGGCTCCGCGTGAAGTCCTCCACTCTTCAGTCACATGCTAACCTGGTTTCAAAGCAAGTTTAGAGCCATTAGCATCATTTGGCCTCATCACGGTGTATCCATGTCTTTGCTCCCTTGTCTTGATGCTCGACAGCTGCTGAGTCTTTTAGTCACTGTAACTTCAATATCTAACACTATATTTAGTATTTTGTATTTATTCACATTTTTAATAAATGAATTAGTAAGTCAATAAATGAATAAAGCAGCAATGGTAAACAATTTGCTATAGTAAGGAGCACCAGTACTTAAGACTAAGCTGTTCAACTATCACCGAATATATTTGTTAAGGGAGTTGTGCCCCAATCTCCAGCAAGATACCAAGATAAGTAGATTCCAGTTTATTTTTTTGTATGTAGGGGAGAAAGAAAAGATGAGATGGTATATGGGCTCGTGTGTGTGTGTGTGTGTGTGTGTGTGTGTGTGCGTGTGAAAGTGCAGGAAACTGTGAATAGGGGGTCAAAGAAGGACGTATGGCACCCTTCTCTTAATTCTCCACTGTATTCCTTTAAGACAGAGTCTTTCAGTGAATCTGGAGCTAGGTTGATGAATAGCCAGCACCAGTGAGCCTCCTGTCTCTGAATGATCCCCTAGGCTTGATCATGCCTGCCTTTTAATGTGGGTTATTGAATTTGAACTCATGTTCTCATGCTTGCAAACTGAATGCTCTTAGCCAATAAGCAATCTCTCCAGTTTTACGTTATATCTTATTAGCCTCCAAAACAATAAGTTCCATTAGAGATTTTCATATATGTTTCATATTTACCCCCCCATCCCTCCTTCTTCCTCTTCTCTGGCCACTTTCTTGCCTCAAATAGTCCTTCCTACATCCCTCTGTTTCTGTCTCTGTCTCTCTCACTCTCACTATCCTCTCTCTTGCGTGTATGTATTCATATTCATATACATAAGAGAAATCATGAGACATCTTATCTTTCTTCTCCTTTTTTATTAGAACTCACTACTTAGTCCTCTAAGGCAAGCGCACATCCCAATGATACAGTAGCAAGCATACATCCCAGTGATGCAGTACAGTTTCTTAAGTTCTATATTATTTGTAGCAACAATTATTACCAAGTGTTAAGGAACTGTAGTGAAGATAACAAATAATTGTATGTGCAGGCTGTTTTGTATATTCTATAATCCACAGGTTAATTTTCATGTGTTCCTGGGGTGTCTCACAGATTTTATTTTGGACCTTATGAAAGGCCCACACATAAGATTCAGACATTTTCCAATGGCACGTTTGTGTCTTTGGATGTGATCAAAGCCGTCCTTACTCAAATTTAAAATATCCGAGGAAAAGAATTTTCTTTCCTTCCATAAATACCTGAAATCTCATCAGAATTATGTGAGGCAGACAGTCTTTGACACTCACGTATGGTCATTCGTTCTTCTCACGTCACGATGATTTTCCTTACCTGAGATAAATATAGTCTGGCATATTGATTATTCATTCTTGGCTGTAGGAGGGGATTTTGCTCATATTGATCGAACTGTTTAGGGATGTTTGTTTATATAGATGTCATGTGATGCATCATAAAGGTTGTGGTTCAAAACAAGATGCTGCCCTACTAAATTATGTGCTACTGTGCTATGAACATCCAGTAGGATGGGACCTGATGCTCCAAGCCGGCCATGGGAAGGGCTGTCCTCCCATCTGCGTGCTAGCGGTATGAAGAGGTTGACAGTGAGTATGGCGGTCTCAAACTGAAGTACCTCTCCTTAAAATTATTTACTGGATCTTCAACTGCTTTTATTGAATTTAGAATTTACACATCATGAAATTTACTTGTTTTAATACTACAGGTCAACCTTTTCTTCAAATTCATTAAACTGACCATCACCACCATAACCCACCTTGGAATTCCAGCTGCCATCTCACTGAGACCCCTTATGCTCATCCATGACTAAGTCTCATTCCATTCATCACCTTCAGTGACAACAGTTTACTTCGTGTCCCCAAAGATTTGTCTTTCATATGCATTTTGTACAAATGGGAATACATCTTAATAATGTATCATTTACATTTAAGTTCCTTTTTTATTCTTTGGTAATTTCATACATTTATAGAACCTTTGTCTATCATGCCCATCCCCCCTCCTCTTCACCTTCAAGCCGTATAGTTGTCTCAGTAAGAGTTTTGATGCCCCTTCATGCTAGTCCTTCATTAGCATATTACTGACAAGCACTAGTCACTAGCAGTTAGTACATTTTGTCTCTCTATTGGGCATTTATTATACATATGGGTATGTTTCTGACTACTATGAATATTGTACTCAATTCCTTTTGAAGATATATATTTTTCACCTATTTTGAATTGACACCTTGGAATGGAATTACTGGGTCAGATTGTAACTCAGGTTTCAACATCTTAAGGAACTAACTAACCAGCTGTTTTCAAAGTGTCTCTAGTATTTCATATCGTATAGTGTCCGAGGGCTCCACTTTGTCATGTTGTTTTAGCATCTTTTGCTGTTTTTATTTGTGTTACAGCTTTTTGTAATGGGTCCGAAGTATACATCATCTTTGCTCTAGTTTGCATTTTGTTATTGACAAATGATGCTAACTTTTTGAAAATGTTAGTACTTAGCTATTAGGTGTGTGTGCATGTGTGTGCCTCTGTGTGCACATGTGTGTATGTAAGTATGTATGTGTGCATGTGTGTACATATGTATGCGTCTGTGTGTGGTTTTGTAAATCTGTACAACAAGAGAAAACTTGTGCTAGTTGCTTCTTTTCTTTGCTACATGTCTCCTACTACCCATCTCACTGGCCTGATGATGTTAAATATATTTTCTTGTACTTTTTACAACAGTTTTGCATTATTCTTGGTGAAACATTTATTAAAGTTGTTTCTCCAATTTTAAACTGGGTACTTATCTTCTTACAATTGTGTTGTGAAGCTTGTTTATATTTTCTTTACACAAAATATTTATTTTTGTGTATTTTACTGTGGAGTGCACATGTGTGTGTTTGTGCTATGCCTGCATGTATACATTCACGTGGGTGGAGGCTAGGGGACAATCAAGTGCCATTTCCCAGAAGCCATCTACCTCGTTTTTTGAGATAAGGTCTCTCACTGACTTGGAGCTCATTCTTTAGGCAAAACTGGATAACCCATGAGTAGCAAGTATGTTTCTGTTTCCATACCACTATACAAAGTGTTTATTACCTGGGTTTTCGGTAGAAAATTCAGATTTTTATATTTTTATTCAAGTACTTTTTGACTGAGAAGTCTTAGTTCATACATTTAGTTCTGGCATCTGTTTTGAGTTAAGTGTTACATATGTCGTGGAGGGAGTATACATTCTCTTGTAGTTTTGGATAACCAGGCATCTTCAAGGCGTTTGTTAGAGAGATGATTATCACCCCCTTCCATTGCCTTGACTCCTGGGTTGATTCCCAAGTTACACGCTAAGTGTTTATTTCTGGGTCCCGGTTCTGTTCCAGTGACGTATATGTCCACCTCCGCACAATCCCTGCACTGCTTCGGCAAGTTCTCGGTCACTGGAAACTTTTAACCTAAGAGACTATCAATGAGTGTCTGGTTTACTTTGCATTTTAGATCTTTGGGAGAATATATATGTCAGTCGATAACTAAATACAGGAAGATAAGGAAAAAATTTTTAAACGTAAGTGCAGAAAAGCGAGGCGCATCATCACACGGCTTCTGTGTGCAGCTTCTTGTTGTTATTGTGGCTCCAAGCTTGTCAACAATGAGGGAAAATGTGGGAGTATGTGCACAAGTTTGCTAAAAATGTGCTACAATTCCTTTGGTACAACACAACTATTTTTGTCTCTTAGACTAGAAGGGATTTTGTCTGGTGTTCATAAAATCGAGGATAAACCGTGTAATTAACAGCTCCTTCCTGGAATTCTCGCCTTGAGTGAACCAGGGGTTGCAGGTTTTCTTGTTATATATGCTATATTAAAATCTTTACACATGGAGGAACCCATGGTTTGGACCACATATGTGGCAGAGGAGGGCCTTGTTGGCCATCAGGGGGAGGAGAGGCCCTTGGGCCTGAGGGTGTTAGAGGCCCCAGTGTAGGGGAATGCTAGGGAGAGAAGAGGAGAGTGGGTGGGTGGGTGGGGGGAGCACCCTCATAGAGGCAGGGGGAGGGGGAGTGGAATAGGGGGCTTCCAAAAGGGAAAACATTTGAAATGTATATAAAGTAAATATCCAAAAATTTAAAAATTTAAAAAAATTTTAAAAAAATTTAAAAATCTCAATAAGATATTTGCCCCAAATTTGGCTAAGACAAATATTTTACTATTAGGTTGTTGTTTCATAAATTTAATTCTTTCAACCTGATCTAATGAACTGGGTGACAAAAAGAAAGAAAGAATTAAAAGAAAAGAAAAAAGAGAAAAGAAAAAAAGAAAAGAAAAAAATGGCATTTTCCTTCCAATAAGAACACGCCTCCTAGATATGACAGGGAAGCTGCGCTCATTAAACCTCAGCAACATGGCTGACCAACCCTTGACTGGTTACGCAAAACTAAATGGACATCCCTATAGCATATCCACGCAGGCACCGCTGCACAGACCCAGCAGGCTGTGTCTCTGTGCTTATTCCTTTACATGTATGTGTAGCAACAATAGCTAAGTAAGAGGAGGCTGTGGATTTGGGTTGCGTTGGAAGAGCTGATATGAAAGGCATATGTGGAAAGAGACAAAGAGGGAAATGATATATTTATATTTTAATCAAATAAAAAAGAATTTAAAGTACAGTAACACTATGCCATAAACTGGGATCAAAATTTCTGTTAATAAAAAAACTCAAGCAAATAGAAAGTTTGATCTCATTCAGATAACTAACCACAACCCCTATTAATAAGATGAAAGGAAACCTATTCTTCCAAAGTAGAATCAAATTGTACAACCAAAAGCTAAATATATAAACTATAAACTTAATGTGCCATAAAATCAGGTTAAGATAATATAAGCAGATTATCATTTTAAAATCCAGGTAACTTTTGTTAATTAATACCAAAATTCTGTTGAAAAATACAAATATATCAAGGTTCTTAATTTTAGAATATTAGCTCACTACATATCTAAAGAGAACTCCATGTGGAAAGCTGTAGATTTTCCAGGCAGGAAGAATGCATAACCTTATTAGGCTGCTAAAACCAGATAAATTCATGGCCCTTGCTCATACCATACTCTACATACAATGTCAAGGTCATTGGGAAGAAAAGGTTTAGAATGAGGATCACTACTGGGGATTTTTTGTTGACTGGCAAGTGATCGGTGAGCATCGTCTTCAGCACTGTTTAGGTAGTAATATCAAACCATAGACTGTGCCAGCTAAACGCCATTCCACCTATTACCAAAAACAAAGAAAAGATTTCTCTTCCTCAGCCTGCTCAAAATGTTCTATTATTACTTTGTGAAAACCTGAAAGACAAGTTATGATAGAATAGTAACTGACCTTGACCAAGTTATACAAGGGAAACTGAAGAAAGGTATATAGGGCATCATAATGACACAGGCTACCATGTTGTTTAGTCATCTTAAAAAATAATAACCTTCTGATAATACCAGTCTTCCTGCTTTTAGAAAGTGAGATTCAGCCACCCCTAAATGCAATAAGAACTTCCTGGCCAGGGAAGGGGCAAGGGGCTTAAGTTAAAGCTGACTTCCCTATGCCTCTTCTTTATTGGGTCCCAGTATATTAAGTGAAACTCTAATGTCCAAAACAATTTCTGTTAAGAGCCAGAAGCCTAGCTCTGTCCTGTACTAGGAATGCAGAATCTAAGATCTGCCTCACCCAAGATCTGGTAAATATGGAGGTCTAAGAGCGACACTTCCTACATTCTGGACTTAGCAAATCCTTCAGACTATTTATATGAACTAAAGATCCGCCTTTTGTGCTTGTTGTATACGGTGGATGCATGGGTATCTGTAGTCACAGTCTCACACTCACACATGTGGAAGCCAGAGTAGGATGTAGGCTTGTCTTCTAGCACTCTTCACATTATTGATCTGAGAAAGGGTCTTTTACTGAACCATGATATCACTCTATTGGCCATATTGTCTGAACAACGAGCTTTAATAATCTTCTTGTATCAGTTCCTAAGAGTGCTGAAGTTACAGGCAATGCAACCGTGCGTGGGATTTTATGTGGATTCTGGAGATTCAAACTCAGGTTCTTATGCTGGCACCACAAGTGACTGACACATTGATCCATCAACAAGTCTGTAGAAACATTCTTGTAAGATATTCAAAACAGGAAAGGTGACTGAAAAAATATATGATGCAGTCCATCTTTAATGATGACTATATAATAGCCACATATCAAAGGAGCTCAATAGATGAGAAGAACAATAAACAATGAAAATAATATCCTAGCACATCATAATTAAGTTCCTAACCAAAAGGGATGGCAGGAAATAATAAAAGTAGCCAGTACAAAAACACACAAAACAGAGTAAAAAATTAGCAAAAGGATCCATAATTGCTTTTTGTAAACAAGATCAGTGAAAGACAATATAAACAATATAATTGTAAATGTGATATTAGAAAAAAAAACTATCAATTTGGAATTCTAAAGCCCATGAAATTATCCTTTAAAAGTAAAGGTGAAAATTTTTCACTCATAAATCTGACATGGTGACACACGTCTTTCATCCAAGTACTAGAGAGACAAAATAAGACAGGTAGATCTCTATGAGTTCAAGGCCAGACTGACATACATAGTGAGTTCCAAGCAAGCCAGGGCCATATAGTAAGGTGCTGTCTCAAGAAAGAAATTGAAGAAGACCTCAGAAGGTGGAAAGATCTGCCATGCTCATGGATTGGAAGGATTAATATAGTAAAAATGGCCATCCTGCCAAAAGCAATCTACAAATTCAATGCAATCCCCATCAAAATTCCAACTCAA
>CM052708.1:18074927-18090553 GCA_028551405.1 Uromys caudimaculatus | reverse complement strand
GGAATATGGGGATGGGTGGACGGGGGGTGGGGGTGGGAGGTGGAATTCCCTCCTAGAAGCGGGTTGGGGAGGGGACAGGGGGTATCCAAAGAGGAGACTCAGAAAGGGGAAACACTGGAAATGTACATAAAGTATCAAAAATAAAAAAGGAGGAAAAAAAAACTACAACAACAAACAGTATTTTCTCTCATAAAATTGTTTAATTACTTTATACTCCAAATCCTCATTGCATGAAATATTAAAGTATAAGTCCCAAGACACAAGAAATATACCAGATAGAAATATGAATTCTATACAAATTAGTAAAAAGAATAAGAAATGAGTATATTACTCAATATGTACCATGCTCATATTGTCTGAATCAATGTAAATGATAATTGAATAAAGACAAAAATCACATAAATTAGAGATAAAATGCATGACAATGCTGGAGGCAGAAACATAAGCAAGTTGTCCTAATGTTTGTATGTCAAAAATGGCATAGTATAATAATATCACCTCAATGTAGATCATGATAAATTTAAGATGTATAACTCATATCATAATAGAACTACCAGAATAAATCAGATTCAAAGACAGTGAACCAAAAGAAATAGGTAAAACCAATACTAAAATAAAGCAGAGTATTGTGGGTAAAAAGTCAACAGAATTTATAAAACTAAGTAATAAAAGCAAAATTATTCAATCCAAAAATGTGCTAAAAAGAAGGGAAAAAAGTAGAGGGTACAAGGAACTAATAGCATATATTACCTGGTCCCATCTTACAACTGACCTTGTAATTGGTTTATTTTGACCATTTACATTTAGTATAATTATTGCTATGCTTAAGTTTAAAATGATGACTTTGATACTGCTTTTTATTTGTACCTTAAAATTAGTCAAAATAGATTCAAAGTTAAAATATTAATGAATTTAGTCAGGTTTAGCATTTGTATATGTATGATATTTATTAATGTGGTCAGTATTCAATAGATACCTTTCAAATAATTGATAGGCTTCTGCCATTTACTTAGGAAAATGTCATGTGACTTACGATCAACTTTAGTGTCTGTTTCATCTATGTTCAACATCTCTAGTAGGTTTACTTTACTGAAGAGCTTTAATTGTTTTTCTGTAATGGTAAGAGAGTGGTACATTTGAGGTCATAATCTATAAAGAACATCATTTGTGTACAAGATCCTTTAAGACCATAAATAGCCAAAAGATGGGAATGGTGATATTTTACTGGGGCAACATGTATATTTGAAGATTAATTTTTAAAAGGTGACAAATTTCAAAATTCCCACTATTCACCTAGAAATTGAGATATGATCCTTGTAGAGTGGTTCTTGCATTCTCTGTGATGGGCTTTAAAAATCATTGAATACCCAGGAATTGAGTTACTTTTGCAGCTTTCTGTTTTCAGCATTCTTACTTAGCACTAAATATGCAAAAAGCAAACAACTATTGTTAAGTCTATACTCAAATTTATATCTCATGTCAGATTGTGTTTCATTTCGCTCCTTAATACACTGTATTTGGCATCTGACGAAAGTCTTTAGGGGGAATCTAGTTGTTTCTTGGTAGTTTATTGCTGTGTGCCTGCCCACTCCTGTTTATTGATGCCTATCTTACCAAACATTTCCTTCTACCTCCATTCTCATATGCCTTTATTTTATTGGAGATTTTAGTAGAATTTACTTAGTCTTTCAAACTTAACATGTTTTTTAAAACAAGAGATTATTGGATGTGAAGCTCTTTGTCTCTATTTCTTGATGATGAAACCATTTTCAATTTGACATTTTTGTGGGATCATATGGACCCATGTACACAATATTCTCCAAGCATAGATGGAATGCTTGACAGAACTAAGAACTCCTATATAGAAAAACAAATTTGTTATATGGTGATTCATCTTACTGGTTCCCATCTCTATGGTAATTTTTGTCATCAAAGTCAGAGTTAGAACTTAAATTATCAATATTTTTGGAATTCTGTGGCATGAAAGACACACAGTATAGACAGCTTGTTCAAACTGAAATTCTCACATCCTAAGGGTTTACCTTAATGTTTCTTGCTCACCATGCTGCAACCTTGCCTCTACTTATTGATATAACTAATGACTTCAGACATGCTAGACTGCACCCTTACTTACAACTGAAGAGAGATAAAATTTAGAGGCAGCCATTTCAGAAAGTTTTTCAGATTTCTAGTGTTCAAACAAGTTATAACTAGTACAAATATGCTTTGTTCCTAGTGTTCCTTCTTTTCTATTCATCTGTTCTTGCCCACCCCCTTCCTTACACGAATTACATCCTTGCTCTCAGAGCAGCTATTGATACGTGTGTTTTATCTCAAAATGGATATGAAGCTGAGAATGTCAGTACTTTAGCAAGTCTTATGACCTACTTCAGCCCACAGGAGGTTGAAGTAGAAAGATGACAAGTTCAAGGCCAGCCCAGTTATATAGGGAGACCCTATGTCAAAAGAGAAAAATAAATCTACTTACAGAAACCCAAAGAACTTCCCAGTTGAGAATAATTTGCCAAGATCTTTGCTTTCCCAGAATTCAATAATTATAGCACGGAATTGAACTCATATTACATGTCTGTTATCGCCTGTCTAATAGAGCTTTGAGACTCTGTCCCAGGTTGCTTTCTATTGTTGTGATAAATACCACAGCCACAAGCATCCTAGGGAGGAAAAGGTTTATCTCTCTCTACAGCTTACAGTCCTTCATGAAGTGAAATGAGAGCAGAAACTCAAGGCAGTAACCTGGAGCCAGGAACTGGAGCATTGGCCATGGAGGGTGTTGCTTACTGGCTTGTTCTTTATGGTTTGCTCATTTTGTTCTTTATATTGAACCCAAGACCACCTAATGAGAGGTGGCATTCCTGGCAGTGAGGTAGCCCTCACACACCAATCATTAAGGAAAAGCTCCACAGATGTACCTACAGGCCAATCTAATTGAGACATTCTCTCAATTGAGGTTCTTTCTTCCCAGATGATTTCTGGCTTGTGTCAAGTTGACAAAAAAAAAAAAAAAAAAAAAAAAAAAAAAAAAAAAAATCTATCCAGCACGAACATTTTAATGAATATTTTAATGCATTTTCTTTCTAGGTAGCACAAAAATAATGGTACTATCTTCCAAGAATGCATTGTGTCCTAAACCAGTGTCCATGATTTTTTTCTTAACATGATCCTACCGTCACCAAGCCTTAGTCACTTGCTACTGTGTTCTTAAATGTATGTCTTCTGATAGGTGGTATAGAACACTGTAAAATGATACCCACTAACTCCTGCCCTTTAGTAACCTCTACCCTTTCGTGCAGGTACAATCTGTAGATACAATATGAAATCAGACTCTGCTTCGTTATATGAAGAAGCTGAGAGGATTTAGCATATGTAATCAAAGGTCTTTAATCAGATCACTGTGCATTAACAAAAGGGAGAATATTCTGGTGGGTCTGACTTATTGCAGGAAGCAGAAGAGGGCTTTGGACTTTGCTGGACCAAGAGCCTACACTTAAAACAGCAAGGCATCATGAGTCCTATAACTCCAAGTAAATTATTGTTCAAACCACGTGAAAAAATGTCATTGGAAAAAATGACACTTGACCCTGATCCGTACTTTACGTGCAGCTGTTGAGACTCTGAGGTTAAGATCTGGTGACACTGTGCCCAGACTCCTGACTCACGGAAAGTATGGGTGACAGGTGCGCATGCTGTTCTCAGGAGCAAAAGGAGCTTCGTGACACTTTGCTACACAGGAGCATCACATTATTTTGCTTTACGTTAGCTTTTGCCTCTCAGCCAAAGTTCCTAAAGGGCAGTGTCTATGTTCTTCCATCTTGATCACATCAATATGTAGGAAAATTCTTTATAAATAACAAATATTTAATGTTTTGTTAATAAGTGTCTAATAGTTAACATTCTGAAAATGAACAATATAAACAAGACTTATATAGGCCTTGGTAGGGCCTTCCATATTAATTTTGAAATTTCGAATTACAGCATATCTTGGAAAATTTAATGAATCCCATTTGGTTTTCATTTTTTTTCATCTTTATAACTTTGAGATTTATTAAAACCACATACTGAAAATAAAGGTTCTAGGTCCAGGGGGAAGGAATAGCAATTTGAAGACATCCCAAGCTATATCTCACTACTATGGTAATGTTCACAAAATCAATGAAAGGGGTCTTCACTAAAATACGAAATGCTAGTGGGGCCAGAACAAATTGGTGTCAGGGGCTTAAGAAAAGGAAACGTAGATCTTGAACTGAAATAGCTTAATCTTTTTAAAAGAGAGAAAATGATGATCACATACAAGTTCACCATACTGAATTTTCAAGATATTAAAGTTTAATGTAATCTCTGTGTATAGCTCTGGAGTCATTGAATAAATTAATATTTCTGATGTATCTAAAGGTACTTTGATTAAATATGTTAAAACAATACAAATATGTGAATCTCTAGTAAGGTGATAGCAGAACTATGTAAAAAATAAAAAGCATAAAAATAAGTATCATAATTCATCGAATGAGAATACAGAGACTTTTTTATTTTTGATACTTTATTTACATTAAAAGTCAGTATCTATGTGGTTTCAGATGGGAGAAGTTTTGATTTTTAAAGTCATTTAGCAAAATCTATTGCTGACAATTAGCTGAATTATTTTATCTCTTTTATTCCTATTCTTAGTTAAATTTTTGCTTGGAGTAGAGTAGCCCAGTTGTACAGATAATAAATATCACATTCTTTGAAGAAATGTTAAGTTCAGACTTAGACATTGGTCTCCTAGATATAGCCAATCCTATAGTATATCCTTGCTTAATTTTAATACTTATATTTAGAATTGCACTTTGATAAGTTAATTTTACTACAACTTCACAGTGAACTACTTAGGAATTAGCTCTCTTGTCAGTTTAGAAACCATGGTGTCGCACTTCTGGTAATGCTTTAAACCCATGGTTATGAATGCAGCACTGAGATCAGAGGTAAAATTCTCCAAAGGGGCAACAAGCTATTTTGTAAGCTAAAGATAAAAAATTATTACAGGCTAAGCCTTTCTTGTGTCAGTTTCTTGAATGTGGAAAGTATCCAATGAACCCATTAAATACATTTTGACAGACTAACAGCAGGAGGCTTGTTGACCTTTCCCCTCCTATCGATTTCCCCTTCAGTCCTTCTCCTTGGTGATTTCCACTTTTCCTGCATATATTTTGCCTTGCAGTCTATTCTCCACATGGCACGTCTGTAATCACCAGCAGAGGAAACCCACAAAGCCCTGAGCCACACTGATACTTAGGAGGACCTCGAAAATAAAGTGGCCACTTTATTCCCATCTGTCAGCAAGTTCTTTAATCAGCAAATATTTCTCTAAGGAAGACTTCCTGGCCATCTCCATAGGTGAGTCAAAATGGTGATTAATTATTATTTATTCATATGGACATCAATTGCACCAGCATTGGTTAATGCCCCCTCAAGGCCCGAGACGAAAATAGAAAGTCAAAGAAAGGAAAGGACAGCTAACCCTCTCTATTGAGGCATTTAGACATATATGTAGGAAAAATAGCTCCTGATGAAAAACAAGCAACCAAAATAACATTTACAGGTATTGGGGAGAAACCTGTGTGAATTGCCTTATTGCCAATAATGTTGCAAGCTAACTGAAGGGTTTGGGGTTTGCTCAGGTTCTGATTTTTGAAAGTCATCTTCTCTGTCATGTCTGAGGCCCGTGAAGAATGTCAGATATCTTAACAATAACCGTTACTAAGATGGGCCAGATTCCTTACTGCTGCAACCAAAGCTATAATGAAAGGCCAAGGTTTTGGGGGGCTCAGGGTGTGAACACATGACTTGTGAAAGTACTTGAAGTGCTTAAGGTGACTTCAAGTAACTTGCACCTGTTATCATCAAGGAAAACTAAACCTTCAGAAAAACTGATCCTTGGTCAAGATTAAATACATCGGGCTTTGTAGAAACCAGCTTAAAACCAGACCTCCACATTAATCCCCCCATGTTTGCTTTTGAGAGCACATGCATGTGCCCAAAGTGTGGCCATCTTCCTCTGGGCCCTTCCATGTGATAGTGGGAAAACCCGAGCCCCTTCCCCTCCTCCCTTTAAGAAATAGCACTCATCCCACGTGGTATTATTGAGCATGTGTGTTTGGTTGAGATTGTATAGGAGAAAAAAACATTTGTATGTTGCAATAGAAAGATGCTGACACAAACTGTGAAGCACTCATGTCCTTGGCAAGCCTCATGTTGGCTGCCACTCAAGTCATCGGGCTCTTTCTTTCCTTGTGTCTCCTCTATCTCTGGCCTATTTGTATGCAGTCTACCTCACCTGTGATTTAGCTTCAAGCTGTATCTGCTTCCAAATAATGAAACCATCAAGCACCAGGATCCACCTAATTCTCATGTCAATGGCAGAGTGATGATAATAGACAATAATATTCTTTTTTATTGGATATTTTCTTTATTTACATTTCAAATGTTATCCCTTTTTCTGGCCCCCCTGAAACCCCCTTTACCATCCCCCTCCCCTGCTTCTATGAGGGTGCTCCCCCACCCACCCACACACTCCTGCCTCCCCACCCTCAAATTCCCCCACACTGGGGCACCCATCCAACCTTCACAGGATCAAGGACCTCTCCTCCCACTGATGCCTGAGAAGGCCATCCTCTGCTACATATGATGCTGGAGCCATGGGCCCCTCCATGTGTACTCCTTGTTTGGTGGCTTAGTCCCTGGGAGCTCTGGAGGGGTGTGTTTTGTTTGTTATTGTTGTTCTTCCTATGGGGTTGCAAACCCCTTTAGCTCCTTCAGTTCTTTCTCTAACTCCTCCATTGGGGATCTCGGGCTCAGTCCTGGATGGAACTAGAAAATATCATCTTGAGTGAGGTAACCCAATCACAAAAGAACACGCATGATATGCACTCACTGATAGGTGGATTTTAGCCCAAAAGCTCAGAATACACAAGATACAATTCACAGACTACATGAAGCTCAAGAAGAAGGAACACCAAAATGTGGGTGCTCAGTCCTTATTAGAAAGGGGAACAAAATACTCATGGGTGCAAATATGGACACAAAGTATAGAGCAGAGACTGAAGGAAAGGCCATCCAGAGACTGTCCCACCTGGGGATCCATCCTGTATACAGTCACCAAACCCAGACACTATTGTGGATGCCAAGAAATACTTGCTGAAAGGAGCCTGACAATATTCTTATCCAAATATTTTCCTTTTCTATAAAGTTTGAACACATGGAAAAATAGAAATAATTGAGCATTAATACAGGCAAAAGGGGAAATCAAGATATAATCATTAGCCTTTAAATCCTTTATCAGTTTTCTTTTTCATTTCTTCAACAAACATCCAAAGAGTCCCTTCTTTCCACAACTCCCTACTCTGAAATGAAAGTTTGTGTCTTCTCTAAATTCATTTGTTGAAGCCCTACCCACAGTGTGGTCCTATGTGGTAGATGCTCTGTAAAGAAGTCATGAAGATTCAACTGGATTATAAGATGAAGCCTAATCCAATAGAGCTGGACTCATTCAACCACAGGAAGAGACAGCAGCTTACTCTCTAGTTACCATGTGCTTTTGGTCCTCCATCCTATTATCAATGCGATATCTAATGGCTGTAGATTTGTATATTGTTGAAACATCTGGATCCCTGAACGGCTCTTGCCTGAAAACAGTGAATGATCCAATCAGCGTAATCTTGAATTTATTTCTACTGCCTTGGGGAGTTTACATCTATACTCATCCGGGATATGTGCCTGTTGTTTTATTTTCTGTTAGTTGACTGTCTGATTTTGGTTTACGAGTAGTGCTGAACTCACAAGTTTAGTCTAGAAAGGTTGTCTCCTTTTTAGTTTCTACCACAGTCTGAATCCAATCTCCATCATTTTCTCTTATGGATTATTGTCATGCCTCATTATTGAATTCTCAGCCTCGTATATCAATTCATTTTTTTGCATTTTTGTCAAAATGGATTCCCAACTGAGATTTTAATCATGCTATACTTCTTCTTGGAAATATCTCAAGCCTCCCACGCTGTGCAAGAACTAATAAATAGTTGCCTTGGTTGGTACCTGCACTTGGGCCAGTGGCTTCCATTGTTCTCTGCTGTGGCTGTTTAGTTTTTCTGTGACTTTGATCTCCTTGCTGCCTGTTCCATCTTTCCAGAGGTATCCTTCCTTCCCTCCTCCCTCTCAGGATCCTTGCTACCTCTGGAGGCCTTTCCTGATATACTGGTCTTGCCTCCCCTACAACCTACCTAGAAAACTGTCCACCTCATTTGCCACAGATGTCAAAAGGGACCAAGGCACATATTATTAAAGAAGACAGCACCAAAAGTTTAAGAGAATTAGTGTTCTTTACAATTACAGAAAAGTGAAATAATTGGTGGGTAAAGGGGGGAAAATCATCTAACTGGATGATTTTCACTTAAAATACTATTTGTTTGGGAAGATTCACCAATAATAAAAGCTAGAGTTCTTGACTATATAGCATATAAATCATATGTGAGAGAAATATGCTAGATTGATATGTAGAAACTTGTAAGTGACATGTCCATATGCTTGTCAAAACAGATTTTGCCTGTGAAATGAAAAAAAAAATCCTCACCAAACTAATTCTAGAAGAAAGGTAGCAAACATTCACAAGGTCAGCTTTCTTATTTTTTCCCACCAGTTAAAATAACATTCTGTTAAGAGTAAGCTAAATTTGGATGCAGCTAAAAACACTCATTTTGGCATTAATGATACAAACTCAACTGTGTGATAAAATCACATTTTAGACACTCTTCAAGATATCTCACAAACTCAAGCACATTGTTAATGACAGCTATAAAATCTGAGATTTATATTTTGATCGACACAATTATTCATGTATGTATACAAAGATGGGTACTCTACCACATACTCACCTATTTTCAGGTGAATAGAAAACACATTACATGTCAGTTTTCCTGATTTTAGAAAATGTGCCTACTACAAGCCCAAGCTCTTCAAACTGTGGGTCTCTATCTGGTGATGGATCAAAATGTCAACTTGGCTTTAATCATAACTCTTAAAAGTGAATAAAAATAGAAGCGATAAAACATAACAAAAACACAATAAGAGAGTTATTACTTCTTCAGACATCGGAGGTGGACATGGGATGAAAGAGCAATAAACGAGGCTCAGGGAAGAATTCAAACACCTGAACTCTGAGGGTTTTGATCTAGTGCTGCAAGCAGCTTGGAAATGTCAGAGCTCCATTAGGTCTATGAACAAAGACATCCTTAGTGACACTGTGTCATTTTTCCACTTGATCTGTGTTACTAGCTAGTGCTCTGTGTTAGCTTCTCCTGGTAGTCTAGAGTCCCCTGTACCATTTAGCAACATGAATCTGTTGTGCTGGTTCATTTTATGTCAACTTGACATAGCTGTACTCATCTGAGAGGAAAGCATGCCAACTGAGAAATTGTTTCCAAAATCTGTTTCCCAACAGGGATGCCTTGTGTGACCTCAGTAGGAGAGGATGTACAGGGCACATCAAATCCTGTAAAGACTTGATGGGACAGGGTAGGGCAATACCCAAAGGTGGTCCCATTCTCTCAGAGAAGGGGAGGAAGGATGGGGGGAGAGGGACTCTCTGAGGTGGGAGCAGAAGGGGGTCACCATTTGGGATATAAATAAAAGATAAACATAAATAAATAAACAGACAAATATTATGGGGCATTTTCTTAATTAGTGATTGATGGGGGAGGGCTGAGCCCATTGTAAGTGGGGTACCACTTGACTGGTGGTCCTGAGTTCCATAAGAAAGCAGACTGAGGAAGCCATGGGGAGCAAGTCAGTGAGCAGCACACCTCCATGGTCTTTTGCATCAGCTCCTGTCTCCAGGATCTTTCTCTGCTTGAGTTCCTGCCCCGACTTCCTTCAGGGATGGACTATGATGCAGAAGTGTTAGCCAAATGAACCATTTCCTCTCCAAGTTGCTTTTGGTCATGGTGTTTTATGACAACAGTAGAACCTTAACCGTTTTCTTTTCTAGTTGCTAGCAGATGTGAGTTAAGTTTAGCAATTTGGAGTTTTCATAGCCACATGGATTTCCTATTAGCTCTTTGATTGTCCTTATCTGGTGGCTGTATCCTCTTCCCCAAAACACATTACTTCACTTAAGTCATGTTTAATGGCATTCAGTGGTCTTCAGTTCTTAATCCTGTGAGTTTATTAGAAGACCCTCAGAATCTTTCTGAACATGCTGACTCACGAGGTGGCACTATCAAATTATTCTTTTATTTATGATCTACCTGACAAAAGTATGAAAATAACTATGTGCAGAAAAATTAGAATGCACCCTTCCTTTTACTGATGTAGTAGGGAAAATATATAGATAAACTCCCTATCCATAAAAATGATTATCTGCCCTACAGCCTATACTTGGTATGATTATATTGGAAATGGCAAAAAGTTAGATAATGTAGCTTTCTTTTCTAGCATAAAGAACAGGTAAAGAGGTGTGTCTAGGGGGTACACACTAGTCTTCCAGGAAGGGGAAATAGAATAGATTTTATGAGCAGAGTAGAGGCAGGAGAGGACAGGATTAGGAAGAAGGGGTGAGGTAGGACAGAGGGAGAGAATGGAGTGAGACAGCTGGAACTGAGAGGCACTGGACAGATGTTATGGAAACCTGGTGCTGTGCAACATTCCTAAAATACATGAAGATGAGTCTAATGAGGTTTCCTAAGAAGAGGTGATGTGGAATCTCAACTGGCCATCTCTCATTAGCAAACAAGGTTTGCAGTAGTGGGATTGGGCTGTATTCAATCAAGTTTTTGGCCACCCAGTCCCTTGGAAATCTCTAAATAACCCAGGCTGTTGCTAAGGCAAAGGGTTGCCCTCTGCAAACTGACAGTACCGCCCCATTGCTAAAGACTATACATACACAACTCATTGACCATAGTGAAGATGAACTGCCTATATGGAATCTTTATCCCTATGTTCTAGTCTCTTTGGTGTGAGAAGGTACTCTCTGCAGGCTACAAAAGCAAATGAAAGGAAGGAAGGAAGGAAGGAAGGAAGGAAGGAAAGAAGGAAGGAAGGAAGGAAGGAAGGAAGGAAGGAAGGAAGGAAGGAAGGAAGGAAGAAGGGAGGGAGGGAGGGAGGGGGGAGAGAGAGGGGAAGGGGGAGAGAGAGAGAAAAGAAGAGAAGGAGGAAGAGGAGAAGGAGGAAGAGGAGGAGGAGGAGGAGAAGAAGAAGGGGAAGAAAATGTGTGAAAGATGGAAAATTTAACTCTTTTCTAATATAAAGAATAGTCAAAGGGCACAAAATTTTATAGTTCTGTAGTAGAGTACTTCTCTCATTTTGTCCATCTCAAGAGTCAGTTAAATAAAAAAATTTTAATTTATTATTTAATTTATTAAACTCAAGTGTGAACTGCAGATTGTTTTGTGAACCTTAAAGATGTTACATCTTACATGTATCTTAGAGGTTTGGAGAGCTTTCTAACTGTAAGAGTGATATTTTTCATATTTTTCCTGAGTGTTTGTGTGTGCTATGAATGCATGTATGCATTTTTACACATGTATGGAGCACATCTATGTATATATGCAGATGTGTGTGAAGGCCTATGGTCATGTTGGGAATTACTCTGTACCATTTTTCTGCCTTATGCATTGAGGCAGAACATCTGAAGCAAGCCCAGTTTTGGCAGATGAATATCTTTGCCAGCTAGCTTGCTCTTATGATGCCTCTCCGCCTTCTGAGGTGGGAATTACAGGTGGGCAGCAACACCCAAAAGGTCATTTTAAATCACATAATGTGGAACTATAAACTCTGGGTCATAGTTACCAGATATTTCCAGCTTCTTCCTTACCCTCAGTTGTGAAGATGATCACTGGGCCTGAATTGATTACTAGGCCTAAAAACATCGTGTCTTAATGGAGGTAATGGAGCTGTATAGTTCCACCTTCATACAACTGCAGCCAGAAGGCTAGACACTGAGATAGCCCTGGGCTGCTGAGCCACTCCTACAATTGCTGTCTTGGTCTGGTCTTTAACTAAGTCTGCTATTTATGCAGAATAATGTCCACCCCCTATTTTGTTTCCCAACAATGTTAATAAGGAGAAGCTGATCCAAAACCACCGTCACATGACCTGTCTGAAAAAAGAGACCTGAGAACACTAATCTACATGAAAATAATTAGAGTCCAATTAGCTCAATAGCCACGGTGTTACTCTTTTAAAACTAAAGGAATGTCAAAACAAGACATTGTAAACAATAATCATTCCATTGGTTCATTTAAAATGGAATTAGAATTGGGAGCATCTAGGAATTCAAGTTCAACTGCCCAAGGAAAGGGAAGCTGGGTTTTGTTTGCTCCAAAGCACCTGGACCTTCAACAGCAAGAGTAATTGAGTTGATAAGTACTCAGGAATTTCTTCTACATCTGTTGTTGAAATTCTTCTGACTGGGTGTGTTCACATTGTCTGGGAGGACATAGAGAGTACCAAGTTTCACACAAGCCTTCTGATGCTGGTGAAAGATACTGAGATCACAGTGACACAGGGCTAGGGGTGCAGATCATTCCTTCAGACTTCACTGTCAGACTAGCAAATACAAGTCCAGGAGACATTTAAATTATTCCAAAAATCCAATGGATGATTTATAATATAAACATTGGTCAAATACGATATATGACAATTTCTTGCTGTTCATATGAAATTTAATTGCATGTCCTATTTATGTGGAAGCAGTATTTCAGGGCATGACTGATATTTGCATTATGAATATAATATATGCTGTTATCCATCTAAGGACTATTTCAGTTGACATAAGGGTTTTGGGAAAATATTTCAGGATATAGGAATCTTTATTTGCAGTAAAGTAAGAGCAGGCCGATGGAGCCACCCACAGACCTCACCTTCCCTTGCAACTGGCAAAATGGTTAGCCAGGAACCTGAGGTACCAAAAGTATCAATTGCCCATGATGAAGCAGTGCAGAAAATGGTGTTGTATAGATTCAGGAGTCCAGGTACTGGCGCTTTCCACTTGGAGACAGCTTGTGACAGAAACTGTGATAACGACCCGTGCTCTGGCTTGTTGCACTAGGATCATGTGACAGTCTCAAAGCCATGAGCACTGAAACGTGTGTGCAATCCCATTTCTTTCTGTCTCTCTGGTCCTGACCATTACTTTTATCATGCTTTCACATTGCTTGATCTTAGAATAAGGAACAATCAAGAAGACTGCAGGGATGTTAGTTCTGAAAGCCACTTCATGGTAAGGTTTGGCCCCCATGATTGTGCTTTGTGGTTGACATTTGTCATTCATCATATGACTCTGCTCCCTTGTCCTGTGAGTGAGAGCATTCCCTGCTGCTTAAAGGAGGGGAAACCCGGCTTAGACTTGGCATCCTGCCTAAGGTTGAGAAGGTGGCATATGCAAGAAAACCCCTCAAGCCTTTTGACCCCAGCACACAGCTTTCTGTTAGGTCAAGTGATGGTCTGTGTAATGAGTTTAAAATTTATACCTTGCATAGTTTTTGAGAATGTACCATTGAAAATGATACTGGCGTCCTTTCTGAATACATGAATACAATTGTACTTCATTAATTGCACCTTTTCCAGCTTGGTCTCGTTGGATACTTCACTTAGGACGCGGGTTGCTGCTTGCTGCTGTGGCTGTGTATCTCAGGAACTGAAGCCACACTGACAGCCTCGCATGGCCCTTTCTTAGCTTCTCCTTCTCCTGGTTCTGCAGTATGCTGCACCTCCAATGTTGTCTCCATAGGCTATCTGCAAATGTGGTGACAGGAACTGAAGATGAGGGCAGTAAAGGAAACTGAGTTTCCAGTCTTCCTGTTACTTTAACAGCACCTCTCTTCCTTTGTGTCCTCTCCTTCAACCCAGACATACTCCCCCTCTCTGATTCTGATCCAATCATCCTGGGCAAATGTCCAAGGTAGCTTGAGACACAGTAAATTTTGTAAAATATCCAGTAATATAATTTCAGTTCTCTCCATTCCGCAGAGACCGTTCCCCAACTTCTGACCCATGTGTCCAAACTTTTGGTTCTGTGACATTCATCGCCCACAGAGTCCGTGATCAAGAACTGCACAGTAGAGTTTAAAAAATCATATAATTTAAGTAAGTTTATTTGTATTGGTGTGCATTCAGAGGTATCCCCAGTCACATGTGGTCTGTAAAGCACAGGTTGGACATACCTGCAACTATCATGTATTTACTCTTATCCTTTGCTAAACATGGCAATAGAACACAATGTGACTTCAAAATAATACAAAGAACTAATAAATGATTTTTAAAAGACATCCCAGGCTGTACTTTGGAGGCTTTTAGTACCCTAACTCATGTGGCCACTGTCAATCTTGGTCTATCTCACTCTAGTGTGCTTATTGCTTCCATTTGAATAATAGTGCCTTGTTAATTTTAAGAAATATTAAACTATAACAGTGAAAGAGAAGCTGACCAGTAGAATAGTAGACAACTTGGAAATAATCCTATACATTTAATTCAGTAAGTTTTGAAAAAGTTGCCAAGAATATACAATGAAGGAAGAAAAATCTCTTCAGCTACTGGTTCTGAGAAAACTGGATATTTGAATGGATTTGAAAGAATAAAACCAGATGCTCAGCTGATAGCCTATACAAGTTAACTCAAAATCCATTAGAAACTTAAATATGAAGCTTCAAACTTTAAGGAAAGGCTAAATGCTCTTACACTAGTGGGACAAGCAAATATTTTTTTTCTAGATATGACCTCAAACATACAGACAATAAGTGTAGGTGGATGGAAGTTTATTAAAATAAAAAACTTTCACATACCCCAAAATATAACCAACAGGGAGGAGATCCTATAGAAATGGGGAAACGTGTTTAAACCATACTTCTGATAAGGATTGATACCCAACATATATAAAGAATTGATATAATTCAATAAGAATAAAGCACATACTAATTAATAATGGATGAACAACCTAAACCTGCAGATGTCAGACAAAGGCAAGCACATAGCAAATGGGCAGGGAGAAGAATACTCAAAGCCACTCATCCCCAGAGAAATGCAGGCTAAAAACACCACAATGCCATCACTCCACAGGTATTCAAATGGCAACTATCCAGACGGCAAATGACCATGAGTCTTAATGACTCGGAGTCATGTTCTTTACCTTGCATGTTGCTAATGGTAGTGCAACTTGCTATACCCAATATAAAAGTCAGTATGGAAGATTCTCAAACATGACAACTAGAACTATCCAATGATCTAGGAACCCCACTACTGTATAAATATTCACAGGAAATGAAACCATTATGTTGAAGACATAGATGTGCTCCCATGTTTGCTATATCATTAAGCATTGTAAGCAAGATGTAGAATCAAAGTTTTCATCAAATGATAGATTACAAAATTGTGGTGTATATACATAACTGACAATGACCCAGTCACAAAACCTTAGACACAATTTCTCCTGCCAACAAGATATGCAAGAGTGAAGATGGAGCAGAAATTGAGGGAGTGGCCAACCATTAACTGGCCCAACATGAGACCCAAGCCATGACAGAGCCTACCTCTGACACTATTAATGATATTCTGCTATACTTGCAGACAGGTGCCTAACATAATCA
>CM052708.1:18026137-18074827 GCA_028551405.1 Uromys caudimaculatus | reverse complement strand
AACAGGGGGTGTGAGGTAATGGGGAGGGGGTGGGCTCAGTCCACAGTCACAGTGACTCAGATGTTCTTCTACGACAACAGGGTGTCCTTGATCTTTGTGGTTTCATATTCAATCACAGTGACTCAGTTGTACTTTTACGACAACAGGGTATCCTTGATCTTTGTGGTTTCATATTCAGTCACGGTGACTCAGTTGTTCTTTTACGACAACAGGGTATCCTTGATCTTTGTGGTTTCATATTCAGCTTTGGAAGTAGTCATAATATTTTCCTGTTCTTCTTGGCTTCATTTTCTCATGACCTATAGAGATCTCAGCATCTGGGGGGTGGCGGCTCCCAACAAGAGAGGCTTCACCCAGCACCTGATGGAAACAGATGCAGAGACCCCCAGCCGAACATTAGGCAGAGCTGGGTGAATCCTGTGGAAGAAGGGGACAAAGGATTGAAGGGGCCAGAGGGGCATGCTTACCACAAGAAAACATACAGAGTCAATTAACCTGGGCCTGTAGGGGCCCAGAGAGACAGAACTACCAAACAGAAAACATGCCTGAGACAGATCTAAGCCGTTGACACACATGTGACGGCTGTGCAAATTGGTCTTCCTGTGGGTGGGACTCCTAAGAGCAGGAGCGGGAGCTGTATCTGACTCTGGTGCCTACCCTGGATCCCTTTCTCCTAACTGGGCTGCGTTGCCTAGCTATGATAGGAGAACAGGTATCTATCGCTACTGCACCTTGATATACCAAAATAGCTGATATCCATGGGAGGCCTACCTTTTTCTGAGCCTCTTCTGAGAAGAAAGGAAAGATGGGAAGATGGGCTGGAGGTGAGGTGAGAGAGGGGGAGGGACTGGGAAGAGAGGGGGAAGCTTCAATCAGGATGGAAAGTTAGTTAATTAACTAATTAATTAACTTTAAAAAGACATTCAGAAAGAAAAAAAGATGAGCCCTAAGCTTATGGTATGTGAAACAAGCCAAGCATGAAAAGACAAATATCAGATGATGTCATTTATACTTGATGTCTTAAGAAACTGATCTCACTGAAATGGAACACAGAATGGCAGTTACCAAGGGCTAGAATGAAGTAAATCGGAAATGGGAAAGAGAATGTTGGTAGCAGGATAAAAAATAGGTAGGGGCTGAAGAGATGGCTCAATGGTTAAGTACCAGCTGCTCTTCCAGAAACCCAGGTTGAATTCTAACACCCATATGGCAGCTCACAACCATCCACAACTCCAGTCTCAGCAGATCCAACACCTTCTTCTGGCCTCCAAGAGCACCAGGCATACAAGTAGTCCACAGCCATACTTTCAGACAGAGCCCCCAGACACATAGAATAAACAAATTAGTAATAAAAAATTAAACAGGATAAATTAGATCCAAAAATCTATTGTACCATATAGTAACCATGATTGCAAATAATGCACTCTGAAATTCACTCAAGGCAGATTTAAGCATTATCACCACAAAAAAGGGTCAGTAGTGGAAGCTATACATATGTTAGTTAGCTTGCATCCTTACATAATATATACACGTTTCAGAGCAGCACGTTGCAGATGATAAATATGTAAACTTTTGTTTATAAGTTAAAAAATTTTAGTCACAAAAGTTCTAAATTATTTCCATTCTCTGGGGGGTTGTGCTTTGTTTCAGAGACAGATTAGTTGAGGGTAAGCTACTCACGTGCACATTCTATGACCAGTGAGCATGCTGGGGAGGCGTGGTACAAGACCACTGACAGTAACAGAGGGCAGGAGGCAGATGAGAGGGAAACTGAAGAATGAGAGTTCCAATAAGACAATATTCCATCAATCGCATATGCAGTTGTATTCTCAAACGTCCATTTCGTCTTCCCAGCCACTCCAGTGCCAACTGACCGAGTCCTTTCTTAAAGCTAACATATCCTTAATGCCTATCATGTACAAAATGTTGGGTAGTAGGCACATTATCCACAATGAACCTGGAGCTCCATGGTTAGAAGCCATTAATACAGCATGCAATCCTATGTTAACTAGATAGCTTAAAATAACAAAGCCCAGACCAGCCTTTTGCTGCTTAATTTTTTTAAAAAACCTAGTGGGAATAATTTTGTAAAGTTATGAAAAGAACTTTCAGTGAAATACAACCATTTCAATAACGTTAATTTATTCAACAAGTTATTTGAATGACTGCTGTTTAGAAGGCAGATTATATAAAAGTGTTTCATAAACCCTAAATTCCATTCTCTCAAAGAGCTTGTTAGAATTCAAACTTGTACATAAATAGCTTAATCACTAAGCAGAAAGCAGTGAGGGAAAACATGTTACAGATTTAACATAAATATATACATGAGGATCAATACATAAGAAATACATTTACATATATTTACATTTATACAAAAACATATATAGCATGCGATTTGAAATCCAATTTGAGGTAGTAATACATCAACATATCACCCTTCACCAAAAAACTTCTCTTTGCAACAGATGGAGACCACTACAGAAAACCACAACTGGTCACAACACAGACAAGAGATTATGTGGTGCTCAGTCCTAGCTGATACCGACAACACAATTCCTACAACTGAGGCTCAGGGATCAATGATGAGGAAGGGGCAGGAAGAGTGTAAGAGCCAGAGGAATAGGGAGTTTGTGTTTACTGGAAATATCAGAGAAGCCACACCCATTAAGCTTCATCCAAATGTCTGCTTAAACAAGACCTGAACAGTGGCACCAACAGCAATTGACAGATAACACGGAAGGTAGAAAGCCAGAGGCCTCAACCTAGACAAAGATGTCTGGGCAACTGGGAAATTCTGAAAGCAGACAAAGTAGTTGTCTACAGAGAAGAGCCCAACCAGTTAGCCAATACTAAGGGTCAGCCCTGAAATCAAATACAGGTAACATCATAAGGACCGAGCAGGTTTATTACTGAATATAGGAATATGTGTGTCGTGCGTGCACACGTGTGCATCAACCATTAAAGGAGAGCACGTGGTTTTGAGAGAGAGAGTAACAGGAGTTTGAAAGAAGGAAGGAAAGTGGGGAAGTGATGTGTTAACATTATAATTAAAAATATTATTTAAAAACACATTGTTAGGAGATCCATATTCACAATAATCCCCTTTCCCTTATTTCCGGCCATTTTGTTCCTATAATGCTCAAGAAAGATTTAATGCTCACATATTATAGAGGAAGCACTCCGGGAGATAAATGCCTGTTCTGGACCTACACAGAGTTCCTCATGGCAGACCCATAGCTCCTAGTTCACCGTACTGAGTGCTGTTGATCATGAGAACACTATTTTCCTTTATTCTCTAACACAGTATAAAACCCCTTGAGAGAAAACACTTGATGTTAACTTCTAAAGAAAGTTCTAGAACACACAGGTTTTGTTTTCTGCTTTGCTCACCTCGATACACCCATCAAGTTTTCAAGTTTGGAGTTGTGCTAGCTAGCCTATCTTTTACCCAGTTTATAGAATGGCATACACATAGCTTAAACTAACTCTTGTTCACAGACCACAAATAGAATCTACGATTGATGACAAAATAGAGCTATTTTCCATCCTTAGCAGTGGAAAGTCTGTAGTATCTTTTCATTTTCGAGGACACAGGAGCTGCAGTGAAATGTACAGTTATCTGACCCGTGATGTCTAAAGTCTGTATCCTTAAACGCCTGCTTGATGAGGAGGCAGAGCAGCCTCCTGAAATACTACCAGACATTGTTTTTCCTCATGGGTTTAATTCTTGAGACACAAAAGATACTGTAACCTTTCTGGCCATCTACGTGGTACTGCAGAGAGGTCTATCAACCTACACCGATCACTCAGAAGAAATAAAAATAACCGTGACCAAGCTGGTTGAGGGCAAAGGGACAATCCATGTTTCACATTCAGCAGAGCACTGCGATTCTTTAAATGTAAACTGAGGATTTGACTGGATAGCCAGCCTTCTCTGCAGCCTCAGAAACATGGCATTAGTGAAATGTCAGCTTGCGTTAAGATCACCAGTGGCCTTTGTGGCTCACATTCTTCCATGTTTCTGCACAAAGATAGGGGAACATGGCCATGCCTCTGCTCTGGAGATCGATCTGCCTTCATGTCTGATATTACCTTACATCACCCGGGCCAGGTGGGTGTGAGAGCAGGGGGCAGGGGGAGCGTGTTTACTCACTGAACCTTGAGTGCAGCTTTAGCGAGTGGCCAGGCAGCTTTGAATCACTGAACTGACTGCAGTTGGGAGCCCTCTTCTAGGGTCTGCAGTGATAAGAACAGACCTCTGAGGAGTTGAATGTCTGCGTGATCTAAACCCAGGGCAGTCAGGCTGAAGAGAATGTGTGCTCTAACCTGTTTGCACTGAATACTCTCCATAAATAATTTACAGCCAAGACTGCTCGCTATTATTGCAAAAATACCGGCTTACATTCTGACACATGCATCCAGCTTGTAAGTCAATAGATACAGTTTCACCCAGTGTGTGGAGACTTAGCTTAAGTCACCCATTCAAGTGTGTTTTCCAATAAAGTAATTTAACACTCTCAAACCAGAGTGGGAAGAGATGTCTAAGAAGCCATTGTCATGAGACAATAGATCGTCCTTCCAGTTTGTATTTTTTTATTCCTAATAACTGGCCTTATGGTTTTCTCCTACCTGGCGTTAACATCTTTATGAATATAAAGTCATTTGCACATAATGGTAGAATAAAATTATTTAGATGTGAAAGATATTCTATTGTTCTACTTATTCAAAGGATGCCTTCCATGGCAATAGCTTCTGATTCCTCCAAGATAAACTTGAACCAGAAAGCATTCTGCTATGGTAAATTTTCACCTCCTACCCCCTTTACTTCCAAATAATATTAAAGATTTTACCAGGCATTCAATTTTCTCAGGGATGATGGTAATTGACCCATAAAGACTAAACCTGAAACTTCTAAAATTGTTTTCATTCATGAGAACAACAGCTTGTTCTTTCTGTGGTCGCAGAAATATGTTATAAATCATTCTGATAGATACGCAAGGAGTGAGCCTCATTAACACCAACCAGGATGGCTGGCAAAGTGACTTAACTTCTTCCTTTCTTTTCTTAAGTGAAAACGTAAAACAAAAAAAAATAGAGAGAGAAAGAGACTCACATGGTACACTGTCTCTCTGATCAATCAATAACAGAACTGCAGTGTCTCCCTTATTATTTTCTTTTGATAAGGCACACTTATGTGCAACAAGAGATTACATGCATATTTAATAAGTTACTCATCATATGTACACATGGCAGGAAAAATAGATGTTCATGCTGGACATATGAATGCTATAAGAAATGCATCTAAAAATTATCTGCCTCGGACTTCAAAGGAGAATTCTGGTTGGATGACCAAGGAGCTGGGGATGACAGTTCCAGGGGAGGGTGGGTTGAAGTTTGTGCATGTCTAAGGAGAAAGTGTCTGAAAGTAAGCTTAGTAGCATGCAGTATTTTCTCAATGGAGAAATCTGTTCTTCCATGGGAAAATGCTTACAGCACATACAAAGGACCCTTGGGGATGGGCATAATTTTCCATCCCAGTGGTTTTCTGTATTTACTCGCATGGATATTGACAGTCCTTGTAATGACTAATCTCAGTAGGTAACTGCATTTAGAACCAACCAAACACAAGCTGATGAGTACTCTTGTGAGAGATTTTCTGGATCAGACTATTTGAAGCAGGTATACTCTCCCTACATCTGGGCCACAGCTTCTGGTGGCAGCCCACATAAAAAGACGTGAAAGAAGGAATCTTTGCGTTTTGCCTACTTGCCTTCACTCTTGCTGACATGGTCAGTGATCCTATTGCTGAGGTACTTCCCAACCAATATTAGAATGTCTTTGAGTTTTTAACATAGACAAGAAGACCAGAAGCAAGCCATACATTTTTTAGGCCTTCAGTACCAGACTTGCACTGCTTAAATTTCCAGCCTTGTGATCTGAAGAAGTTCTATATTCTCGGCCTCTCCAGTAGGAGACAGCCACTGTTGAACTACCCAGACTGCATTCTTTAAGCCAATATAATAAATTACCTTTTAATATATATTCATTCTATCAGCTCTATTCATTTAGAGAACTTTTTGTGAAATATGTGTATTACTTGATAGAGGCTCAAGAGCCAGTAGATTGGGGTGTATTCTGAAGACATATTTGCAATTTTCCCAAAAGAATCTTGAAATATATAACACTGTGGTTACTTTTTCTAAAAGCACAGTGAGTCTTGCTCAGTAGACTGACTGGCCTCATTCTGACCACCCTCCTACATCAGCCTCCTGGGTACTGAGGTTGCAGTAATGGAAGTCCCCATCTGGCTGCAGATTACAGATTGCCTTTAGTTCACCAGTAGGTCTGAGTAACTAAAGTACATATCAACTCTTTCAGAGGTAATAAAAAAATGAAAGAAGAAATCATCACCACCAACAAATACCATCGGACACTGGAAAGTCATTTATAAGAACAAAAAGAGTAAATTATGCCAAAGAAAAACAGCCAATGACCTGCTGTGGGTGTCACTATGACGGACAAATGTGTGATGGAGAGATGGGGAAGATGGATTACATGGAGAGATGGAAGAGAAAGCAAAGCTGAGGGGTTTGTACTCTGTGGAGAAAGATGGAACCAGAGACTAGATGCCAGTGAAGAGCAGGCAGATGTAAGGAGGCCATGGTGAAGTCCATGGTCCCACCAAGGACCATGTCTGGGGTCAATGTCTGTGGCCTGAGTTACCATCAAAGGCCAAGCAAATGCCCATGGTGTGGGCCACCACCAGAGACCATGTGGATATCTGAGGGCTGAGAGCCATGCTGATCTGATTGGCCTGTGTTGCCACCTGAAGCCATGGCACATCTGGGCCCATGCCACTTCTGGGGACCATGTCTGAATCTGTGGTCCTATGGCAGCTGGGGTCTGTGGTGATGTCCCAGGCCTGTGTTACCACCAAGGGCAATGTCCTGCGTCTGGACTGACCCTGAGCACTGTGATGAGCTGCAACTACTCCTCGTCAGCCATCACTCCAGGAGAGCTGGCCCTGCTCCTCACCTAGGTAGCATAGTAAAGCTGACCCTAATGGCAAAGGAGCAGGTGAGCCTGCCCTGGGGGCATGAGTGTGGGAGAGCTGACCCTACCCTCATATGCTGAGGCATAGGGTAAAGGAGAGAGGCTCTCCACCCCATGTCCCTCACTGCCTCTGGGACCCTGATCCTCAGTGGCTGCAGTAGTCTGGAGATCAAGCCCTGGAAGTCTCCTAGGTGGCACCATAGAGCGGTCCCTGGAGGCAAAGGTGCAGGATGAGCTGCACCAAGGGCATTGAACAAGAAAGCTGACCCTACCTCTTGCCAGCTTTGGCATTAGGTGAGCTAGCCAGGGCAGAGCTAGAGAACTTATCTTAGGGGGCTTATCAGCTCAGCTACTACCCAGGCCCAGATCCAGGGCTTCGAGTTGGCCCACCCCAACATCTACCTCATCTATGAACTGCTGGAGCACATGAAAGGTTGGTTCTGCAGATTCAAAGTTGCAGAATCTCCATGACACAGGGCAACAACAGGATATCTGAGAGAAGTCCTCTGTGCAGATCCAGTAGTAATAGTGTAACAGAAGCCAGGGGCCTCAAAATAGACAAACCACAATGGACATTTGCAGGTAAATGTATGAACAAGAGGGACTATAGGACACACTGTGACACAGTACAGCTTCCAAGAACAAGTTTTCTTTTTAATTCTACCTCACTTTCTTCTCCTTGTGTGGGGGGGGGAGGGGCAGGGTAGGATGCAAAGTCAGAGGGTGGATATGAAGGGGCAGGGAGATGAGTGGGATCGGGGTACATGATAGGACATTCACAAAGAATCAATAAAAATGTTTTAATGAGTAAATTATAAATTAGGTAAGGTTTGGCCAATCTGATATACTGACTAAGAGGAACCATGACATGCAGTTAAGGTGAGGGAGCATCTGGGAATTATTTTTAATACGGTGGTGTTACTTCCATGTCTGTCTATGTGTCTACACTACAAGATGCCATTCCTAACCGCATCCTGGACCCCTCCTTGCTCTTTATCCCTGTCACAAGCTCTTTCCAGGATGCTTGCTCTGACTGGATTCCTAGGTTGGGTTGGTTCTGACTGGATTCCTTTGGTTGGATTCCTAGGAAGGTACCACTTTCTATTCAGCCTGCCAGTAGGCCTTCCATGGTGGCTTCCCGCACAGGGACTCACAGGCTGCCCTCAGCCCTACCTTGACCTGGGCTAAAATGCTAGATTCTCACAAGGAAAACATTTTTCTTATTATAGTTACTTTCACACAAGGTGCCTTCAGGGTAAATAAGTACTCATATACAGCCTCAGAATGTCTTGGCATATTCTTATGGGTAAAAGATATTGTGATTGAAATAAGGGGTTAAAATTAGTACATTTCAGAATACAAGTCTCCACAGAATAGTAATTCTAAAAGGAAAAAAAAAAGCTATAATCACTTCCTTTGTGCAGTCATTGGAAAAGGAGATTCAGAGTTAACAGCAGATTATGGATTTTCAATCACAATAGCGTTATGCAGAATGAAAAATGGTGCTAGCTGCAGTAATTATGTAATAAATACCATTGGTTATCCTCACAGCACTTAAACTATCTCCCTTTCTAAGAAGTCTCAGTAAACACAGAGGCTCTAAAATAGGTAAAGACTTTTACCAGGTCAATGAATAAAAATACGCTGACTATGAACTATATTACACAAATATAAATGTATTAAATCCCACTTTAAAAGTTACCTTGAGAAGATGAGCCGCTATCCCCACCCCTTGCTTTCTTTGTCAGCCTTTCCTTGTCTTTATAATGAAAACCACAAAGAAGATGGACAGGGGTCCTAGCACAGGCCCTGATGTGGCCTCCAGAAGTCTCCCCTGTGTAGCCCTCTACTGTGAAGGATGCAGAAGGCTTTCAGGATGTTCTGTAAGAGACCAGGTTGCTGGGTCTTCTATGTGCCGCCCTCAAGGACACAGCATATTGAGGCTAGAAATGGAGAGAAGGCATAAATCAGTATATTCTACAAGTGGGGGTTTTGTATCTCCAGATAAATCCAAACTTGTTGTTTGCTGAATAACCATCTCTACAGAGAGAAAGCAAGCACCATGCGGCTGTGGGTTCTAAAGAGTCACTCCGGCTACCTACGTTAAAAGTTAGCCTATTTTCTTCCACAATTATGACATCTTATCTCTCCTGGTCTAGAGAAATGGACTTTAAGTGCACAAGGCTAGAAGTGAGAATCCTTGTTTTCCAAAAGTCCTTATCTCAGAGCTGCGTGTTCCGTGTGTGTGTTTGCAGTTCACCCCTGATTCGGCGGTGGCTCCTGCCTGACAAGGGCTGGGAGCAGCAAGTGTGTGCTCTGGGGACAAGCTGGACTCCTCTGGAATGCTTATTAAGTCATCAGTGCCACCTTTCTTTCCTATGTCGGTGGACATGAAGAAAATAAATTTTTCCTATCACCGAGCAGCAGTCCTCTGTTACCCCACATTGGTACACAATTAATTAAACAGATCTCATTCCTGTCCCCAACAAAAGAATTGTGTTTTTTTTTAACATCAATCCCTGGTACACATAGCAGCTACCTGTGACAAAATCAACAAGCACATGGTCCTCCAGGTACCACTGTCCCAGTTACTACATATTGGTATTCTCTTTTTCCTCCTTTTCCTATTTTCAATTTTCCTTTCGTCTGCAGTTTCTCTTTTCAATCTTGAGAGGTGAGTAAGTGGTAGCATTCTAAAACACAGACAAAGCCTTTCACATTCTCTGAGTCTGTGGATGGCTCAAAAAGACCATTTCACTGGATGCAGCCTGCACTTAATTGCTGCCAAATTCAGAACCACAAGCCTGGCCTTGATCATCCAAAGGCATATGTGATGGATAGCTACTCCAGGCAGTTACTCAGCCATCCATCTCTGTAGGAAAAGGATGGTGATAGCTGGAGACAGGAGAGCTGACATCAGCAGAAGTGGCCACAAGAGTCAGATGTCAAGGCAGCCAAGGAAGGGAACTGGCCTTTAATCTGTTCTTTGAAGCTTGATGTGAATGAGAGGAATTTTAGTCACTTTGGACCAGACACTTTGCAGATCGTTCAGCGCCAAGAAAATAGCGTATCTCTAGAGGGCAGGCAGCCACAAAAGTTTAGTGGAGCTTGTAGGGTAGGTCAAAATTATTGACCATCTAACTTTCCTCAAATTCCGAGAGATGGAGACACATACCGAGGCAAATGGTACACACATCCATCCATCAGCTGCTTGGGTCTATTTTATGGATTAGAACATTGTTATTGAAAAAAGCTCCCATGGTGTTCACAGCAAAACTAATGAAGGTGGCCTGGTTATTATCCTCAAGAACATGCAATCCTGGTTACATTTGCTACCTAAATATAATAGACTTGGCCTCAAGACTCTTATATCGATACTACACATTTTATTTTGTTGGAGTAGGTTTAATGATATCCCCTAAAATATTATGTTCACATGAAACCTAGAAGGGTATGCTAATTTAAAATGGGTATGTTTACATATATACTTCATGTAAGTATTTCAAGTGGAGATCATCCTGGATTAGGGTAGTCCCTGCATCCCTTGATGGGTGTGTTTATACAGAAACCTAAGAGAGAAAACAGTGTAAAGACACAGGAGGCAGAAGACAGGGTACCACAACTGCAAGCCAAAGTACACAAAGGACTGATGGCCGCCACAAGAAATGAAGAAAAAGTATGGTACAGGAGCCTTCAGCTCCTCAGCTCTTCCTGGAGACTCTAACACGTCTGCCACCTTGATGTCCAACTTCTGATCTCTACAACTGTAAAAGCAGTTTCTGTTATTTGAAGACATTCGGTCTGCAGCGAATTATGTGGCATCATGATGTTATTCTATTTTATGGTAGCTATTTCAGCCCTAATTGGTACCCAAGTTCTCAGCTTCAGGTGCTTAGGCCAGCTGCCTAACATCTTATTCCCACTTAGTTATTGTGTTATTCCT
The DNA here is from genome assembly GCA_028551405.1 of Uromys caudimaculatus. NCBI lineage: Eukaryota > Metazoa > Chordata > Mammalia > Rodentia > Muridae > Uromys > Uromys caudimaculatus. The sequence goes on along the minus strand of CM052708.1, from coordinate 18,063,831 downwards.
GGATCTCCTGAGGAAGAAAGACAACAGGACATGTGTCACTCTCTCTCTCTCTCTCTCTCTCTCTCTCTCTCTCTCTCTCTCTCTCTGTGTGTGTGTGTGTGACTTATTTAAAAGGACTGTCTCACATGATTATGGGGGGAGGCAGAGTTGAGGTCAGTAGGACAAACTGTCTCTCTGGAGGTTTAGATGGGAATTATTGTCGCCGTCTTGTCTGAATCCTAGGGTCATAGGTAGTATTTCTGCGTTGTAGAGAGGAATGGGAATTCCTTCCTGTAAAAATTTGGAATCTGTTGATGATGAATAATGTCAACGCTTAACAACACCTTTGTAGTAAAGTCTAGACTGACGTTTACCTAAACAACTGACCATCATAGCTTCCTATCTAAGTTGATAGATAAAGTTAATCATCACAGAAGCCAAGACAATGGCTCTACCACGGTATTTCATATCATTTGTTGTTCAGGGTGGAGAAAATGTGTAAGCCATTATATCAATTTCTTCAACTGCAAAAAAAAAAAAAAAATCCTCAAAGTATTCCCACTAAAATCAGAAATCAGACAAAGTGTCTACTCTCTCTACTTCTATTAATAATAAAAGGAAATAAAAGATATACAAGTAAAAAGAAGAAGTCAAAGTACAGATTGCCAAAAATATGATTCTAAATGTAAGAGACACTAACCACTGGCTTAAAACCCCTTAAAGCTGTTAATGAGGTTCAGCAAAGTGGCAAAATGTTATCACAGTAGCGTTTCTAGTATAAGTGACAAACATACTGAAAAGTACAATCAAGGAAACAACCGCATTCATCACACAAACACACACACGCGCGCACACACACACACACACACACACACACACACACATAGAGGCACATAGGTTCACACACTCAATAGAGGCACACATGTGCATACATCCAGAGCCACAAAATAGGTGCACACACGGGCATACATATATATACACACACTCACTCACATACACACTCATGCTCAAACACATATATATATACACTAATATATACCTACACACCCACACATGTGCGCACACACACTTTTACACACACAGACACACACACACACAGACACACACACACCGGGAATAAATATGATGACAGAAATTAAAGACCTCCGCAATGAAAATTTTAGTACACTGAAGATAGAAACCATGGGAAAAAAACCAAGATGACAGAAAGATATCCAATGTTTATAGATTAGAAGAATTAATTTTGTAGGACATGACCTGATGCAATCCCAATAAATATTCCAGGCTATTCTTTACAAACGTAGGGAAAACAAGCCATAATTTATTGGAGGCACAAAGAATAGTAAAGCAATTCCGAACAAAAGGAACACTGTGGTTTATATCACTACACTTAATTTCAAACCATGGGACAGAGCCATAATAATGAAAACAAATGATGTGTCATAAGCACAAGAGTCTGTCAATGGGGTGAAAGGGAGGACCAGATATAAGGCCACATAACAGTTGCCTGGGTGTTGGTGTTGTTGGTTTACAAAGATGTCAAAAATATACATTGGAGCAAAGACAGCATCTTGAGGAAATGGTGTGAGAAAAAGTGGATTTCAAAATGAAGAAAAATGAAAGCAAATCCTTACTTCTCATCCTTCACAAAACTCAGGTCCAAATGGATCAAGGACTCGATACCCTAAAAGTGCTATATAAAAAATGTTGGAGGTCCCCTTTAAGCTAAAGACACCACTAAAGACACTGAATAAGACCCCAATGGCACAGGAAGCAAGACCAACAACAGACGAGGTCTCATGAATCTAAGAACTTTCTGCACAGCAAAGGAAACTTTGAAGTGGGTGCATAGGCAGCCCACAGAATGGGAAAAAAATCTTTTCTGGCTATCAATCTGATGGACGATGAGTATCTGGAACATATAAAGAATTCAGAAAGATAAACATTAAGAAAATAAACAGCTCATTTACAAAATATGCTATGGAACTGAACAGAAAATCCTCCGAAGGAAAAATATACATGGCTAGGAAAACTTCATCCTTACTTAGCAGGGAAAAGCAAATTAAAATTATTTTAAAATTCCATCCCGCCCAAGTCAGAAGGGCCATCATCAGGAACACGAATGTCAAGCTCTGTTGGTGTAGATGGAGCAAAGGAAAACATGTCTACATTTTGATGGCGTGTTCTTGAAACCTGGAAACGTAACTGTGGTATGGCCCAGCCAAACCACCCTGAGCATATACCCAACAGACTTTATATCCTACCACAGAGAACCTTCCACAGCTGTGTGCCCCTCCCCCCCAGTGCTGGGATTACAAGTGCATACCAGGGTCTAGCTTTCAGGGAGTGCGGGGGCTTTGAACTCAGGTCTGCACTCTTGCCTGGTAAATTCTTTACTAATGGAGCCACCTCCCAGCCTTGCTTTTCCTCCTCTTTACTTTTCAAAAACCTCTTAAAATCTCTTTCTCTGTTCTCATCTCTGCTCAATATCTCTGCCGGTGTGGTTACAAATGCCCATAAGATTCTGCACTACTATACTAGAGCTGTTGTGTAAAGGAAAAGAAAATCTAATAGGCTGGGTGACCCATGCTTTTCTTCCCATTAGCCCTTTCTGTATATTCAGTGAAACAGTGAGAGACTATCTAGTTCAATGTCCAGATCCTGAATTTGGGTTAAACAAGCCTGTTTTACATTCTAGCTTTGCAATTTTGTGGGTATGTGATTTTCCGCCTGTCACACAACTGTTCTGCCAAATCTAGCAGAGTCGCCTAAAAACACATTGACTGAAAAACATCCATTGAATTAGGTAATTAGAAGGCCACTGGTTACCTTCACTGTGGGGGTTTCCATGGAGTGACAAGGGCAGAAGCCAGGCTTCACTGGGGCTCATTAATTAATTAGGTTTCTGCCACTGTAATGCATGTGTGTCTCCTCCAGCAGTTCCTAGCAGGGCCGTGAGTTACCTGTGCCTTTTGGTCTCTGCTTATTTTGCCAGATGCTTTAGTATTTCAGTGTGCTGCCAGGTTGTAAGCACGCTTTTCCTTCAAGGCTCATATAAGCCAGCTGTTGCAACAAGCATCAAATGCTCTCCGAAAACTGGCAGGAGTCTGAATGCCCTTGGAGCTCTGGAGGGACCAGGTACAAGCATCAGAGCAAGAAGACTGGTTAGGGAAGGCAATGTGGGAGGGAAAACCTGAACAAGGAGCCACTGGGCATGGGCAAGGGTGGAGACCCTCCTGACAAGAATACTGACCAGAAAATATGGGACTGGGGGAGCTCTTAGAAGAAAAATTATGCCAGCAAGAAAAAAAGAAGTAGGAAAAGCTGTTCTCAATCTTCTCTGCCTGGCGCTTGCTAGGATGTCAAACTCACTGTAATTAGCGTAGATACGCCAACATAACTCTTGCCCAAAGCAGACACATCCTGTTGGAAGGCAGAGATGAATTGCTTGCTACTCTTCCTGGGCAGAATCTGCCTTGACCCTCGCAGAAGAGCACCCTGCTAGTGCTCCCTTCCAGAAGGCTTGGATGGCTTTTGATGGGAGTTTGCAGGGCTCTAGTCAGTGCTTTGCCATCTCAGTCATACAGGACCGCTTGTTTGTTGTTTGTTTGTTTGATGGTTTTACTACACATTCCATTTTCATAAACTGTTACCCAGCTGCACACGGTGGTGGAAAACTAGTTGAAACAAAACGTCATTATTTATTCTGCTCAGAAACAAACTTAAAATTTTCTACACTGGGGAAGAGTAAAACAAGAAAAACTATCCTTTAGTACAGAGATTCAATGCCAATTTTGGGATCTCTGTACCTGAGGAATAATTCCTATGATTCCTTTTTTTTAATGTAAAAAATAGATCAAGGACTCCTGTATAAACTGATCTAATTGAAGTTTATTCTAGTACATTCTAAAAAAAAATCATAATATTGCTTATAAAATTCTCCTAGAAAGTCCTCATCTTAATCATCAGTCAGCATTTTATTATATTTCATCCTTAATTGATTGACGTTTAATCACAGTCTTTGTATTTTACTATCCCTTGTCTCATAAGAGGCAATTTTCTCTTTACTGTAGTTTAACAGCTGATGAAAAAGATTTAAGGAAACCTATAAACTTAAGATTGGTTAATGGTCCCTTATAAAAGAATATTATACTTCCAGGATCCATTGCACAGATGTGATACTCAATTGTAGAAATGTGCGTGGGGTTTATTAAATTACAGCACAAATCTTCAGTCTTCTGAGTTATTGTCCATGTTGGGATTGTTAGGCAAATGGGGAGACACATTATTGCTTCCAGTTGTTCGCATTACTGCGGTGCGATGCAGTCAGAGACAGCTGGCACATCGCTGTAGGCAAGTGCCGCGCTTCAGCAGCTGCTGAGAACTGGGCCCAAGTGAAGGTCCAGTTCCGCCGACTCAGTGCTGGCCACCTCATCAAAGGTTTCCAGAAGATGGGAGATAAATGAAGCAGGCTGGCTGTCAGAGAGCAAGCAAACGGGGAAGGGGGTGAGGCGGGGTGAGAACGAGAGCAGATGGCCTTGGGGAGGCGGTAGGGCTACCTTGAATGCATAGCGCTCCCTGTACCAATGGCATTTCTTCTAGGTGTCCTGCTTACCTGTGATGGGACTGATCCTTGAAAAGCAGCCTTTAGACTTTGGTTGATTGTGCGGTTTTGGTTGTGAGACGGGATCTCATTCTGTGGCTCTGTTTGGCTAGAACTCAGCACAGAACTGGAAAATCCTCCTGCTGAGCTCAGCCAATTAAGTGCTAGCATTCTAAGCTTTCTACCCTGCTTTCCCATTGGACTTTCCTACAGAAAAGCCCTTCAGCTCTGTTTGTTGCTATTTTGTACTCACGTTAAAATGTTGCTATTGTGTTTTCCTTTGCTTTGGTTTTAGCTCTGTAGTACCAACGTGTTTGAAAATAAGGGAAGACCACGGACCAGTGGAAATGCCTTTGACTTTGGCATCTGAACAACAAAATCTCCCCACTGATATTAGGTATAGGGGCGATTCTTCCCAGAGCCCCATTCTTCTCACTTACAGATGAGCCTTTCCATTGGCTATGTACCCTACAAGGTATGTTAACAGTGACCACCAGATCTTTTACTATTGTAGGAGTCATCATTTATCTTTTTATTTGTGTGAGTGTGTGAGCTATGTCTGTGAGTGCATGTGTTCCTGTGCCCATAAGGACTAGGCTGCTCATGCGTGTGCATGAATGCACATCTAGAAGCCAGAGGCAAACTCTGCATGTCTTCATCTCTCACTGTCTACCTTAGTTTTGAGACAATCTCTCACTGAACCTAGATCTACTAATTCATATGACTGCCTGGCTAGCAAACCCCAAGGATCCAGTTTCCAACCTCCTTATTGTTGGGACTGCAGATGTGTGTACCATACCTAGCCTTTTATGTAGGTTCTGGGGACCCAAACTCAGGTCTTCACACCTGTGTGGCAAGCACATTACCAACTAAGCCATATTCCCTTCCATTGTTGGCACTGTGATTTTAATGAGTAAAACCAAAGTTCCTAAAAATTGTGGACTTGGTTAAAGGCCACTACATTATCAAAAGGTTTATCTCAAAGTCCTACTCAGAGGCAGCGAAACACGGTAACAAAGTGTCAGGTTCTTAACCCCTGCAGAGGCCTCTACCTATGCAGTGCCTGGAAAATACATTGTCTCCTAGCTTTCATTGTCTTGTTCCCTACAGAATGGGAAAAATAATGGTGCATGCCTAAAAAGACCATTTGGAAGCTTAAGTTCATATAGGCATACCTTTTATCATGGCATCTATGAAAATAAAAGGCCCCTAGCAAATGGTAGCTTCTATTTTATGTAAGTCTTAATACTTGAATTGTAAGAGAATAACATACAACAACATAAGTAACTCTAAATTTTGTTTTCTCAGGTCTTTCAGCTATAATTTTCTTACTGTATTATCCAAGGCTGAACTATGTTTAAAATCCCTTTCTAGGTACCCTTCATTTATGTTAGTCCTGATTTGACCTGAAACTTTCAGCAAAATTTAGGACAAAGGTAATGTCAACACTATTGTCTGGCAAATACTCATTCATCTTACCTAACTGGAAGACTATGCATTATATACTCACATGAAGCTTCATGGGAAGATGGGATGGGAGCAGACCACAGACCTAGTCAGGGAAAACTAGGAGTCAGGAGGGAATATAAACAAATATATTATGTGAAGCTCGCAAAGCATTAATAGAAATATTTTTAAAATATATATAATTTTCGAAGTACTACTATACCCCAGAAATGATGCTGTGTTCTCAGATCACAACCAACAAATATAGAAGCGCCCTTTCTTTCACAGAATGTCTGGTGTGTTGAGGCTAAATAGTTGTACAGACAAATTTAATGCAGAAACACGCTGTTGCTACGAAAGATTCTAACACAGAAAGTGCCAGAGCCCCCTCAAATGAAGCTCAAATATACAGCCAAGAGTTATTAAATGTCTACTATGTGTTAGACAACAGAGGTTCAAAACAAAACAGGCTGTGTTTCCTGCCTGTCTTCATTCCCAGCCTTCCATCTGTGCTTTTCAGGAAGGTCTCTGGTGAGCCCTCCACAGCCCAAACAAGCAAGAACTAGAGGGTGCGTATCTTGTGTGACTTTCCAAGACCCAAAGCAGATCCTAAGGCAAATCTCCTTTCTTCGTATACATCATTTTTAGACGGTTCTAACTAACAGCCAACCTCCCTCAATTTTCCTAGGAAGCTGCCTGTCTTGGCCCCACCTCTAAATGACTGATTCCAGCATGTGATGATGAAACTACTGATGCCCTTGTTTAATTTCTATTTCCTTTCTTCACCCCTGTGCCTAAAATACTGCTGGATACTCAACTAATAAATAAATATAGATCAAATTTAGAGGGAAAAGGAGTCAGTTGCAGCTATGACACATAGTAATTGTGTAAAACTACAAATCCTCAGAGAATTTTTTGCTGAAGACCTGTAATCAGTGGGCCACCAGAAGCTTCATTGTGGAGCCTTGAAAAAGTAGCCAGACATAGGCACAGGAGAGAGGCACAGACCAGGATGGCTCAGGAGGCCAAGCACATGAAGGAGAGAGTGGTGGGTAAGTGAGCCCCACCACTTCTTACTCCGAGTCTTAATTTATTTTCATAATATGCTCCCTCCGGAGTAATCCCTAGTGATGCCCTTCGATGCTATAAAACCTAGGTACCACCTCTCTAGACAATGGACCGCTCTCTGGAGCACTCTGAATGAAGTGGGAACCTGTGCAGCTGCCCAGTGTGGCAGCTCTTCATATTTCCTTTGCATCTTCCAGCCACTCATTCTGCCAAAGAAAAGGTCCTAGAAAAGCCCTGGGAGTACCCAGCTCCTCCATGATATAGCCCAGCCCCTATGTCAACTTTAAATGGCCATCTGTCTTTGGTCTTAGGAAAGAGAACTAAGATAAAAGGGGAAAAACTTGGCCAATTTAGTCATTTTTGTTTGAAAGATCAATCAGTTCGCTGGGAGAGATTTTTCTGGCATGAGAAGCAGAATACCTGGGATCTGAAAGCACTGTCTCCAGCACAGGCTCTCCATTAGCTGTCAGCAGTAACCATACTAACATCCTCATTCCCGGCCTCCAGCTAGGAGGGGATGCCTTTACACAATCCCTGCCTGGTTGCAAAGCTCTCCGCAGCACACGTGCGTGCGCGCACGCGCGCGCACACACACACACACACACACACACACACACACACACACACACACACACACACACAGCTGAGTGGAGCTGGGGGCGAGTTCCTGGCACCAAGAGCTCTCCAGCAGGTGTATACCAACTCACCCATTCTGTGCTTGGCACACACCATCAGGACCCAGGATGGGCTCCAGGGTGAAGAGTTTGTCTACAGCTGAGTCAAAGTTGACTGTAAATTCAGGACCAAATGCCACTTGAGAAGGCCCCATATTCACCAAGGACAGGGGTGCCTTCCACCTCTGTTTGCAGTGGGGTGGCCTGCGCCATTACAGAAGGCTGCCTAGCCTTGGCCTTTTCCAGAAACATGCTAGTTTGGAAAATGCACAAACATCTGCACATCAGGTTACAGTCTGGTGCCTTTTGCTCCTCACCTTTAAATATTTCAGTGTCCGAGTACAGCCTTCATTCATAATGAGCCCCCTCAACGAAGCCAGGCAGAGTTCAGGACACGGAGGGTTAACTGTCTTTCCCAGGCTGCTGCTTCATGGAAGATAGCTCTGCCCTGCATTTTCATATGAGCGGCTGTGGCTTTCCATTGAGCCTGGAGCGCAAGCTCCTTATTAAAAAGGACTTCTAGGTACCCCTGGGCTGGAGGAGAGCCTCGGGCCAGGGTAATTAAAATGTAGCCTTAAACAACATGGCGGTATGATATGTGACCCTATGATGAAAGATTATCAAATGATTTTAATTGCAGGGAGGAAAAAAAGCAAGCACATCCAAAATGATAAACTGCCTCAATGGTCACACTTCGTTGAGTGAATAACTGTTAGCGGCGAATTCTCACACAGAAAACTTCTATTCACTCCTCAATGCCCCTTTCCATTATTTCTCAATTTGACAAATCATGTCAAGTTTTGTCATTTATTAGTTTTTGTTCCTGTTAAAGTTTTATTAAAATAAGTTTTCTATGATTATCAAATAAAAAAAATAAATTCTTCCTGTCTCTCCATACCCACTATCTCACCTTTTTTAAAAGGAGCTAACACTTGGCCCTTGCATTTTCTCACCTTTGATTTTAGCATAAAAGGAAGAACAATCTCCCCTATGAAAGGAGCAGTCTGGGTAGAGTGACCCCCTCAGGCATACAGGAACAGTGGGGACTGGGGAAAACAGTAGGATTGAGCAAAGGCAGCTGGGGCAGCTGCAGGCCATTGCTGCTGTGTGGAGAAGTGAGTGAAATCACTGTTTCATCAAGAAAATACTGAGACAAAGGGGGAAAGCCAAGAAGAAGTTTTAAAACATGTCTGTTCTGTCACTAGCTACTGCAAGAACCACGTACAGTCTTCAAACTCAATTTGGCATCTTTGCTGCCTCTGTCTGGCCTAATTTTCAAAGTTTATGAACAATAGTCATTCTTCTTTTTCTGCTACTTTGTAAGTGGCATTGTGTGGCAGAGAGAGAGAGAGAGGGAGGGAGGGAGAGACAGAGACAGAGAGACAGACAGAGACAGAGACAGAAAGACAGACAGAGAGGCTAACAGATCTGAGAACAGTGCACTATACTTGAGTGCCCTTATCAATCATGGAGCCAGTGTGAGCTCATCTACCTTCCCCCACTTTGCACAGAGAAGAGCAGAGGAAACTTTATTTGACCTTCTACTTCTGATGTGCATTCTCAATAGCCAAGACCTTGAAGCTTCCCTCCTCTGTTTCCTTCTGTCATTTTGGGGGTCTACATTTACTCTATCGACCAACCGAAAGCATTGATCCACAATTTCAAACACCTCTTTACACCAGAGTCCCTTGGAGGACTCCCTGAGACAGATTACTGAGACATACCCCTAAAATCCCTGAGTCACTTGACCTGAGGTGGCTCCAAACCTTTGGGTTAAGTGGCCAAATGCTGATGATCTAGAGATCACATATGGCAGAGGAGATATGGCTTCTACTCAGGGCTATGTGCAGCTTATGGATAGATCTCCAGAGCTAGCAAGGTGAATACCCCTCCGTTGACAGTATTCATGCCATTCATTTTGGCTTCCTTATCAAACCAACGTATTGATTATCTGTCCATGTCAGTTGAAAAGTAGTGGCTGATCCATAGATGCCCTTGTAGACAACTCTCGTAGAATCAAAGTAGCTTGAAAATTCCTTCCTCTGGCCATGATCATATAATTCAATGTAAGCATTTTATAAATGGAGAAGACACCATGGTCATTATCACTTCACTTTCCAGTTTTGTTCTTTTTTTTTTTTTTTTTTTTTAAGTTTCTCTGTGTACAAAGCAAGACCTTAAGGCTTCCTTGACTACCATATTCATAGCAAATATGACCACTGGATAAATACCTGTTGAGCAATTGAATCATTAGTATGAGACCTAAGATCCTCCAGTGTCTGGATTCCAGTATGTTCTTCTAAAGGGCTGGAAACCATGATATATTTCTGGAATATAGAACATGGATTAAAATGCTGAAGATGATATAAGCCCAACTTCAAAATATGCTGAACATTGAACGGAGCAAAATATTCTGAGTCAATTCCCATGATTTTCATTTTTTTCTTCTGCCACTACTTCTACATGCCTAGGAACCATGACAAGAAAGAAATACAAAATATACCTTCTTGGGATTTCTATGTCTGCCTTTGAACAGTAGAATATTTTCTTTGTAGGACTGGAGAGGTTGCATATGTGGTTGGTATTTGAAAATGTTATTAATGACTTACACTAATTTTCAACTCTAAAGTAGGTAAAAATCTTTAAAGTGTGAAAAACCCCTAACTTTTAGAGTATTACATTACAATCCTTTGCCCCACAAGGTCAAGTTTTCCTTTGTTCAGCTCACTAGGGACATTGCTACTCCCTTCTCACTCCCCCCCATGATTAGAATTTCGTCTGTCATGATGATAATTGAGCAGCTAGAACACGGATTTGCCCAGCATCTGTTATACCCTGAGTCTTGATTTCCGTGTCATGGGTCTAGTATTCAAACAAGGGAGTTTTACCATCTGGCATTGAGAATTTTCTGGCTTTGGGTGCACTATAGCAGGCACAAACAAAGAAAGGGTGAAGTTGTAGACCATGACACACACTACAAAACAAATTATACAAGCAAGTATATAAGTATCTTCTAGAAGGTAAAGCTAAGTTTTTAAAATAAGTGGGAATACAAGTACTTTCCAATGATTATCAAGTATAAGTCAACTCTGCAAAAAATTTTACATACAAATGTATTACTTATTTTTAATGAAAAATATTTTGAAATTAAAATTTAATTACACCATTTCCCCCTTCACTTTCCTCTTTCTGACCCTTCCCATGCAATCCCTTTCTCTCTATGCAGAATTATGCACATGCATATTCACATATATTGCTGGGTGTATAAATGCAGTCTTCTCAGTCCATTTAGAGCAACTTGTATGTCTATGATTTCAGAATACGACTTATTTAATTAATCCATTCACTCTGTCTACTACTGGGCACCTCCAACAGTCCAAACCTGATCAGTCTTCCTGTCTTCCTTCCCGTTTTCACTCTCTCCGATTAGTGGCTTCTGCCCATTTGTCTCCTTTTCTCTACACAGGCTCAATTTACCTACTATTACTATGTCTTCTGTTTCAGTCACCATCCATTCTTTAGTCTATTGTCTTCACGACTTTACATTTAAAAAAATCTATAGAAACCAATCACATCTAGGTGGCCATCAGAACTCCTTGCTAAGTGCAATGACAGGCTGTGGTCCACGTCACACACACTGTTCTGTGAATGTGTCCATGGATTGCAATGCTGGTGAGAGAAGATGGTCATCTTCCATGCCTGTTGTGGCACAATGGCAACAGAAATAGAATCAAACTACTTTAGATGCCCATAAGCAGAAGAGCGGATACTAAAAATGTGTGTGTGTGTGTGTAGGTATACAGACATACTGTGAGATTTTACATTGTTAGAAAAATGAAATTAAAAGTTGCTTTTTAAAACGGATGGACCTAAAAAGGAAGATATGAGATTATCCAGTCTTAAAAAAAACAGACATATGATCATATGTAGACTCTGTTAGTGTGTGTGTGTGTGTGTGTGTGTGTTAAGAGAATAAAACTAGGTAGAGACTGTAAGAGGAAAATAAGAGGTGTTGATGAAAGCCTGGGATGGGGACAAAACAGTTGTAAGTGGCAGGAAAGTGGGAAGGAAGCTAATGGGAGGGCAGGGAGGAGGGGACACATGGGGGGCATGAGGAAGAAGAGGGAAGAGAAAGAGTAAAAGCAATTTTTATTTCTAAATGCCATAATTAAACATTATTTGTAAGCTACTAAAAGTAAAAGTAACTTAGTAAATACTTGCTCCCTTATTGTCCAAGTTTCCGTTGAAGGAAAACTCTTCTGTCATACTTCTAGCTTTTCATAAGCACATCTCTTCTTTCCCTGGAGCTCAGCAGAGATTTGCCCCCGCCCATTAGGCGCCCCTCTTAGCACAGGTTCCTGTGGATCGTCCTCTCCTGACTACGTGCTGTTGATAGCACCTGTAGCTGTACATTTTCTCAGCTCTATTTGAGCATTTCCATTCAGACATCACAGCATCAAATCCAGCACACTCTTCTGTTCTAGACGAGGGGCTGACTGGAGTGACAGCATTGTCATCTCTCTGGTGCAGGAACTGTTAGCATGGCTCTATCAGTGACAATGATATACTTGCTTTTCTTCCTACGTATCTTAAAACTCAACTGCTTAAATGCATCCCTGTCAGTCTTCCTCTGCCTCTGACCGTTCGTATTCTTACACACAGATTGTCAGTGTTCCCACACTGAGTGTTCACCCTCCATTATTTCTCTGCTTAATTCTGAAAACTCCTGGTAAGAACGTCTCATAAGAGAAATACGATCATCTCTTACTCTCTTAAACCTCACAAATAGGGCTGGAGAGCAGGCTCTGTGGCTGAGTATTGTTCATGCAGAGGATATGAGTTCAGTTCCAGCGTCAGATATGCCTCCCAACTGCATGCAGCTGTAACTCCAGGGACTCCCAGACTCCCCCTCCTGGTGTCCATAGGCAACTGCACTTATGTGTGCATCACCACCTCCTAAACATACACACACATAGAGAGAGAGAGAGAGAGAGAGAGAGAGAGAGACAGAGAGACAGAGAGAGAGACAGAGAGACAGAGAGAGAGACAGAGAGACAGAGAGAGAGACAGAGAGACAGAGAAAATAAAATACTTATTAAATATCATAAACAGCTGCACCTTTATTGAAATAACCCCCTAGGCTATGTTATTTCCTCTCTGCTGGCTTCACCAGACCTACTTCTGGCCACTTCCTACCTCACAGTTTAAACTCTAGCCATGGTGTATTATTTATAATTTCTAAATAACCCTACTGGCTTGACTTTACAGACATTTATATTTCCTATATCTGTTACCTGTAATTTCTCCCTTTCACCATCTCTACAAATTGCATCCCTGGTATCTGATGCTAGTTGAGCTCTCTCTGAGTCTCAGTTGTCCCCTGGTCTCGAAGTCTCCTTGCATGTGTTTCTTAGACGTACCGTGAGCCGCGTATTACAGAGCGGCTGTAATCATCATGTTAATCATCACAAGCAAAGAAGCAGAGGGGGTAAATGACCTCATGAGAAAATGGTGGATGCAAGGTCCTAATCTTGGACTCTTACCCCCAAATGTTTTACTGTGCCCAAGAACTTCTATCTAACTTTGTACCTTCAGTTCAGACATCAATTTTTGAATACTGAACACTGCCCTTTTCTAAGATTGATTAGAAACCTCTGCTGGTCTTCCAGATTCACTTGCACCTCTCTTATAATAGGAATCATTTGGCAGAATTACACTATTGATTTACAACCATAAATATAGTTCCTAAGATTCTGCTTATTGAACTTTGTAACTAAAGTGAAGTATCTTGCAAAGTACTTCCCATGGTAGCCACTCTGTAAGTAGCTGTTTTGGTAGTGTAAAGAGTGTTCTCTATGAGACTTCTGTCTTAGTTTGGGTTTTAATGATGTGAAGAAACACCATGACCAAGGCAACTCTTATAAAGGAACACATTTAATTGGGGCTGGCTTACAGTTTCAGAGATTTGGTCCATTATCATCATGGTAGGAAACATGGAAGCAAGCAGGCAGACATGATGCTGGAGACGGAGCTGAGAATTCTACATCTTGATCTGAAGGCAACAGGAGACTGTGGGTCACACATGGCGTAGTTTGAGGATAGGAGACATCAATGTCCACCCCACAGTGACATACTTTCTCCCACAAGGCCACACCTATTCTAACAAAGCCACACCTCTTGGTTGTGCCATTCCCTATGGGCTAAGCATTCAAATACATTAGTCTATGAAGGCCATACCTATTCGAATCACCACAACATCTGTGCTTAAATAACATAGTTTGTTGACATTCAAGTCTCTCCTCAGTACTCAAGAGTGTTCTAGATTAAATGAAACTTGTACACTTCCCTTCTATTTCTTAAGATTGCTCCTAACTCTGATTCCTTTCTTGATTAATGTATCAAAGTCTGTCCAATTAACCAAACCTAAAATCTAAGAATCATCCAATATTTGTCTCCCATGAAAAATAACTGAGTAATCAGCCACCAAACACTCTCAAGTGCACCTTTATGGGTGTACACCTTCTTCTTTCCTGTAAGCCCATGTGTCCGTGTTTTCTTCCATTCCAGCAATATTACAAAACATCGTGATTATTTATGTACTTATTTTTTCTTCCTCTCTCACTGGGCAGCAAAATTCTTGAGAAAGGATATTGTTTTATTCCTATATCTTTACATCAAGACTGTTTTGAGTGATGACTTTGGTCATGGATCAAGTGACTACATTTTCTATTCTGGCAACTATTAGCTCAAACTTTGTAGTTACCTAATGAGGCAATTTCTCTCTACAGAAACTATGCTTTTGCTAAACGTGAAAGCTGTTCAGAAACATTCCAGCTCTTCTTTCCTGCGAGGTGTTTGCTAGAATTGCACTTGCTGCCCAGTGCCCAAGTTGACTTGACTTCAGTCAACAAAAGATGCAGCTATAGAATGTCTAGACAGATGTTTTAGGAAACAGTTTATGTGTTCACGCAATGGTCATTTTACCTCAGTGATCATGAGCAAGGAAGGATGTGGGAATGACAATCTAGTCCTATGAAATGTAAATTAGGAATAAACTCATGTTGAGTCAAGCCAATGGGTTTTAGGAGCACCAATGCAATGTGACACAGCCTGTCATACCCAGTACAATATCATAACCTCATATAGTGTAAGTGCTGGCATTATTTCTCTTCTGGCATGAGAACTTGCTGTTTGTCCCTTTCTCATCTCACAGATGTTTTTATCCATGTCAATTAAAGGAAGCCTTGAATTGGATTCAAGTTCCAGTCTGGCAATATACAGTTTAAACCATATATAGAATGAAAACCATATTGATTTGAAGAATCGAGAAGGAAATGTGTGTAGGCTCCTTGGTTCGTGTAAATCTTTACTGTCTGCTAATTTAAAGCATATAGCCAGAGGATAATGACAGCAAATGTTTGATTGAGGATGTCTGATTATTACAACTTGAAGTGGGAAGCATGATAAGGTAGCTATACCTGTTAAGCATTTAGAATTTGTATTAATGGCAGCTAGTCTGCATCCTGGGAAACAATTTATATGGGTGAAAATATTTCTCATCGCCAGGTCCTCCTTGCTAGGAGTACAGTAATCATAATTTCTACTTCTCCACCACAAGGAGCTACATATTCAGATTATCCCAGAGAATTTAAATATTTTTATTTCAATTTATTAATTTTTAATTAAAATATAATTTTAATTATATATAATTTTCCCTATCCTGTTTCTCCCTCCAACCTCTACCACCTCCAACCCTTGCTTCCTCTCAAATTATTTCTCCTTAATCGTTGTTATTATACACAGATGAGAACATGCTTATTTGTCTATTTGACTAACAGTGTTACTGGCGTGTATATGACTTCAGAGCTGACCATTTTGTATTGGAAAATCAATGAGAAAGCATATCAGTGGGAAAAAAATCTCTCCCACTCTCAGCATTCCTTAGTTGCCTATAGTCCTTTGTCTAGGGGGGTGGTATTGTGAGATTCCCCCCTTCCAAGTCAGAAGCCTAGTGGTGTACTTCTTCAGGCCTTGTTTAGGCAGCTAAATTGTTGTGTGGGTGATGCTCTCTTGTGATTTCTAGGGATATGATCTCGCAGCAAGCCTCCTGGTTCCCGGGCTCACACACTCTTTCTTCCTTCATTCCCTCGGTGCTCCCTGAGCCTTAGGTGCAGGAATTGTGCTGTAGATGAATCAGCCGGGCTTGGGTACCTTGTAACCAGCTGTCTGAATTTTTGATCGGTTGTGGTTTTCTTTAGTGATCTCTGTTGTGAAGAGAAGCTTCTTGGATGATGGACGAGAGCCACACTTGTCTGTGGGTATAAGATCAGGATGTAAAATGGCTAAGAATTATGCCGGTTTAGTCAAGTCAGGGTAGTAGGTTCTCCTCTTTAGAAGCTCCTGATAATTGGCTAGGTTTCCAGTATCAGGCCTGACTTCCTTCCTGCTGCCAGGCTGTGTGTCCAATCAGACATCTGTTGGCTACCGCCAAGTGCCACTCTCAGATCATTAGAGACATCTCGCCTTGGTGAGCATTGCTGGGGTTCACCGGCATTACAGCCAGGTAGGACACACAGGTCGCCGTCCTGGACAGCTGTCATAGCACCTTCTGATTCTACAAAAACAAGACTCAGAAAGAGAGCCCAGAGTTTTCAGGCAGTACAAAGTATTATTGGGAGTTCACTTTGCATTTTTCTAAACTCCTATTCATGTGCTCAAGCGGCTTCCTAAAGCTCCTCCTCCTTTTGTATTTCGTTTTCATTCCTACGCTCCCGCTTACGACGCTCTGCTTCTGTTCTTCGTGTGACTTTCTTCACCACAGCAGTTCTCTCGAACCAAATACCAGACAGGAAACAACTTAAAGGGAGGACATGTTTGTTCCATGTTACAGTTTAAGGGGGCGCAGTCCATCATGGTGGGAGAGACACGGTACCAGAAAGGTAAGGTGGCCGTCACACATCACCTGCTCACAGGAAACAGAAACGATGCCAGGCAGTGGTGGTGCACACCTTTAATCCCACCACTCGGGAGGCAAAGGCAAGCAGAGCTCTGGGTTTGATGAGGCTAGCATGGTCTACAGAGCAAATTGCAGTACAGCCAGAGCTACATGAGAACATGTCACTAAATAAATAAATAAATAAATAAATAAATAAATAAATGTAAACAAAGAAAGGGACAAACAGTGGTGCCCAGTCTGCCTTCTTCATTTTATTCAGGCTAGGACCAAGCCCAGAGTACCATATCACCACATTCAGGGTGGCTCGTCCCACCTCACAGACCTAACCTCAAATACCTCTCAGCCATTAAAAGCCTTCACACTTGCTTTCTGCCCTCACTCACAGAAGCTGGAGCAGCTTTTCTCCTCCATGACAACTGTCATGGGCCACAGGAGTTTGTCATTGAGCTTCTGTTCAAATGACCAATCCCCTCAAACAGTGCTCTTGTTGGGTGTGGTAACATACCCGCCCTATCACTGCCTCCTCCATTATGCCTTCTCTGGTTTCCTCTGACAAAACGTCCCGTGTTAAAAATGTTCTATCTTCCGTAGTAACACATACTATCCCGCTGGCCTGCCCTCTTTGGAGTCTTTCTCCTACACCAGCCACAGAAGTTCTTACAGACACTATGTTTTACCTGTCTTTATCCCTCTGGTTGCTCAGAGCCTAATTCATCATCAAGTTAGATGCCAGGGGATTCATCAACTTAGAATGTATTTAAGTCTCACTAAACACTATGGAACTGTATGAAATTCCATCACCCATGTTAACTTCAGAGAAACCAAAAAGATTTTCTTCAAAATAGTTGGATACCAATTGTATGCCAAGAAGAGAATCCATAATTCAAAGACTTTATTCTTTATCTATTGGAGCCAGTTGGAGAGGAAGGAAACTTCCTGAGTCCTAAAGCAGCTAAAGTCATATTGTGGAAGAAGGGAGAATTACCTCCACTTTGCCCTTACAGAAGTCAGCAGCCTTTACCCCTCATTGGAAGGCACCAGGAGCTCTAATTCATGATAAAATAATGTAAATTTTTGAAATGTTCCCAACATGGAGCAACTATTTTCAGACATGTATGAACTGGACTTTCATCCTCAGAGGATTTCTTTGGATCCAACTCTTAACCTTGAGAATCATATCACATTGAAGGCTGGCTGGGGTACCTGAAGCCCCAGTGTGCCTCTGGGTAACATGCAGGCTTGTGGCCATATGGTGTCCCCAGAGCCCGTTGTCCTCTGATCTATGACAGAATAGGCATATGCTGGGATATTTCAGGACCCTGAGGGAAGAGTCAAAATGTCGTAGAGCCAGTGTGGGGTGAAGCTCTCATTTCTCTTGTTTACAGCAGGAATGGAGATGGACACAGAGAAAAGAAGAAGGTAGTGTGATTGTTATTGGTTCTAAAGCACAGAGTTCAGGTTAGTACCTACAGTATAAAACTTATGGGCTCCCCGAGGGAATCTGTTTTATTAATTTTAAATAATAAACAAAATGTGTTGTTGTTTTTTTAATGAAAGAGGAATGCTCTATCTTTAGCTTTCAGCCACAGGTTTCTTAAAGGTCTTGGCTTTTACACACTTTGGAAAACAAAGATCTAGAATGTAGTTTATAGGTGATGTTTGTTCCTGTGCGGAAGCTTAAGTCAGGGGAAGGGGAAGCCAGGAGGAATGAGTCTTTACTTCAGAAGTCTGCTGTGATGAAAGAGCCCAGACTTTCTTCAGTGTTCCTTTTTGGACTCCATATGAATGAGTGACCATTCCGTTCAGTGATCTTCAAAAGCTTTGTGCTCAGTATAAGGGACAAAGGAGCCCAGTCAGAGAGGCTGTCCTTCCCAACAAGGATTCTAACAGACACATTACCAAACAAACTGAGAAGAACCAAGGCGTGGGTAGGCTTTCGGATGGAGGGGCAGACAGAGCTTGTGCCCCGAGCCTGAGTGCCAGGTACAGCTTATAGCGGAAAGCCCCTTTCTTGAGAAGATACAAGCATGGATACATAGTAAATCACCGGGCAACAGTGCTACACAGAGGGGCATCGGAAAACAAGGAGCTGTGTTTCCAATCTCCCTCCTGAACAATAAGAGACAAAGGCCAAAAGGCACAACACAGAAGTTGATCTTACTCCTAGTTGAAAGTTGCCTAATTCTAGAAAGCTCCCTTAGCGGCTTCCAAAGAAATGGCGGCATTTGCTAACATTTGCTAGTTGTGATTAACCCCTGATCGTTTGTTTAAACATTGTTTAGCATCACTAACAAAGCTTCTGATGTATCTTAAACTCATTTCCATAAAACCCAATGATATGCTTTCCTTTCTCTGAATGAAAAAAAAAAAAAAAACCACTCTTAGATTCAACCCTTTTCATTTTGGTATAGTGAAATGTTATATAAATTGAGTGTTGGCCACATTTGAAATGTTGGCCATTCTTTAAAAATAATACACTTTGTTAATTGAAAAAAAAAAAAAAAAACAACTTACCTTTCCTGGTGAATGGATATAAAGGTAGTGTCCTTTTCATGTGATAGTCACAAATCGGACATAAACAAACCTCAAATCATAGAGCTGTGTGTAGGCTTCGTTAACCAATTGCTTCTTGCAGGGAAATAATTAGGGCCTTACTCAAATCTTTCTAAAGCATAAAGCAAAATAAAGACGAAGGATAGAACTATACACAAGAGGACTTGCCTAGTATGCACAGGTATATCCATAACACCACAAAAATGTTTTAAAAATATCACAAAAAAAGGTTTTTAAAATAGTCAAATTTCATTTTGTCCAGATATAATGGCTCATGCCTGTGATTCTACCATTCAGAAAGGACTACAGGATCATTGCCATGAATTGGAAGCCAGTCTGGTCTACAAAATGAGTTACCTGACAATCTAGGCTGCAGCGTGAGGTCTTGTCTCAAAAAATAACAAATCAAATGTGTGTGTGTGTGTGCGCGCGTGCGCGCGCGCGATGCGCACAAGCACGTGTGTTTAAAAAGAGAGAAGAAATAATAAAAATAAGCAGTATTTTATTTCTAGATATGGAAAAGATATTGTGTGCATTTATTTGTGAACAGGCACAAAAACATAAATGTAGAGTCCAAGAAGCAGTTATCTTTATAAATAAATCTACTTAGATTCAACATTGACGCTGACAGTACCTTGGTCAATGTTAAGACCGCGCCACCTTCTGGTCACGACGTGTATGACAAGTGCGCATGTTTACAAACTAGCATTTCTGTTTTATGTAAAACTTATATTGAAGGAAAACAACAAACACGCGACTTGTGCGGTTCCTTCTCCCCCGGGATTGCAGTGCAATGAGAACACAATCCCTAAATGTACTCCAGTGGCTATTGTTCTTAAAAATCCAAGTTTGCTTTTGAGCTCGCTCTACTGTAATGGTTCACGACAGACCATAAACAGCCAGACAGGGCTGCGAATTTAAGAGCAAGAGGGTTCAGTTGCCTGTCTTTTCCCTAGTTGTCATTCTCTGAACTTCTTAGAGCCTGCGAAATTGTGCTTCGACAAGAGGAATCGAGCCTCTGCCAGTCAGGGGAGGCAGATGGGGGCCGTGCCATGTCTCTCCAAAGCTACATAATAAAAAACACATAGGCTAATTTCTGAACAACTGTTACCACATTACTGTGGCCAAATGATGACTTCGGGAATTATATTCTGCTTATATTCCTCCATAGTTACAGTTAGATCAGTGATGTTGTCATGGCCTTCAGGGTCCTGGCAAGGAAGAAATGGCATATCTTTGCTACTAAGCTGGACACTCCAGCTACGGAAGTTTTGGAGGGCCTATGACCTGCAATTCTGTACATATTCCTTTCATACTTTGCATATGAAAACCAGTGTTTGAAAAGACAATCACAAAGGCGAGCCTGTTCCCATGTGTGTACCTTTGGGATGTGTATATCTTAATCAAAAATGTATCAGAAGCCCTGAAATCTTATATTCATGAATATGTATGGAGAGGCAAATGCGTTGGTGGAGACAGTAAACCTAGCTCACTGTTCTTCAACTTTCTCAGCATAGATTGCTTAAGACTTCTGGGGCAAGCGGCCCTGGCATCCTGCTTGCTGCCGACTTCTGTGTGCCATCAGTACTCTGCGGGCCTGCATGTATAGTCTGAAAAACAAAACTGAAAGTAGACACCAATGCACAGACAGTGCTGCAGGTTTGCTGCAACCATCAAGAACTTTTCCTCAGCATGCTATTTCACTTTGACTCTGTTGACCTTTTCTAATATTAAACACGCTTCTGAATCTATGAGTAAAAGAATAGGAGAGTGGCTGGGGGTGGGGGTGGGAAGAAAGGCACAGGCTTAATTAGAAACACAAAGTTGTTTTCAAAGTCATCAGCCTTCACTGGTGTTGAGATTTGCTGTGTATAAAATTTGAGCATGAAGAATAATGATTTTGAAGGAGAAATTTCATGAATACCCGAGAGCCCAAGATGTCTCAGTGTGTGAAGGTGTCTGGAACTCACGTGGCAGGAGGAGACAGCTGACTCTTTCAAGGTCTCCTCTGACTTCCACACACTCCACACTAAACAAACAAACAAAATGTAAAAAGGGTACCCCAATGTTTAATTACTTATTGGTGGGGTTCTTTACTGAAGGGCACATAGGAGTGCTTTATCCTGAACGAAATGAGGCATACCCAAACAGACAGGGATGTGAATGCATGAGGTACTTAGAACCACTTGCAACGCATTCAAGGCAATGCAAATATCTCAACAAACTAGGGACAGGAAAATGATTTCCTAAAGTTAGAAAGTGATAAGCATGAAAGAAAAGTCATCACTTGGCAACTGTCATAAAAACTGGTTCAGGAATAGTCGTTGCCAGGTCTTACAGACAAAGGTTTGCACGTCTGCAGCACAGGAATGTGGACATCAGGAAATGTGGTAACTCTCCCTCCAGCAATCACCGGAGCTCCAGCATGGGGCACTCTTCTCATCTCTTGTGTGATTGTGGGGATTAATAGGGTTTTCTAACACGCAAGTCACAGGTAAGCTTGTGAAGAAATTTTAGGATAACCCAAAATGAGGTATATCCTACAACATAGTTTGCTTATGCTAAAAACTGCAAAGTCAGTATCACAAAATGCAAACAAAAAACTAAAACCTGTCCCGGGTTTTAAAGGGTCAAAGAGACCTGATAGTCAAGTTTAGCTCAGGACCAGTGGATTTCTTCCTTAAGAAATCCAGTTAATTGGTAAAATATGTCCCTATCTTATAGCCTCCTGCTCTTGATAACTATGTGATGATTGCATAAAATTACCATTTTTATAAAATACAAACTAAAGTATTTGGAAATACATGGGCAACATCTTTCAAATTAACTAAAAATAAAAACAGCCCAAGCAAATGCGGGCATTAGGGAATTATGTTTGAAAGAATTCTTCAGCTGTTTCTTGCAATCTTTCTTCAAGTCTAAGACTTTCAAAGGAAAAGTAAAGCAAGCCAGTGACGGAAGAACCTTTCCCTTTATTGATTGCAGGTAACTAACACTATGACTATCAGAAACCCATCTTACTTCAAAATGTATATTATTTTAGTCTCACACAGACCAAACTGCAGACAGTGAAGTGAAATCTGAGAGGGTGTCTGTCCTTTGGAAGTACCTTTTACATACCCAGCTGCAACAGCTCCTGCCCTGGGCTTCATCCTCTCTCTCTCTCTCTCTCTCTCTCTCTCTCTCTCTCTCTCTCTCTCTCTCTCTCTCTTCTCCATCCCAGTGTTTGACTGTTTCCTTCAAAACCCTTTTGATGTCCCATTGGCAACCAGACAGTGAGTCAGACTTGGTTCCCAGCCTAAGACACACACAAGCTAACTCTAATAGAGTCTATTTAAATGTAATCAAAATGGAAAATGCTAAGGAGTCTGGGAGAGTGAACAAAATCAGACCCTGGAGGCACAAGTTTGGAAATTGAAGATACTAAAGGGGTAATAGGTGTGTGGTTTGTGACGAGATTTCCCCAAAACCTATTATTATCTATGTCCAAGGGACAGGAGAGAATTGTACAGCATGCAGGGTCTGGACCAGACCCTTTACCCCACTATAAATCTGAATCCCATTAGTCGGTAGTGAGGAGTCCTTGAAGGTTCCACACACAACAGGGTGCTTTGGGGTGTATATATGAAGTCACTTATTGTACAGCCGTCCCTCTTGGTTCTTTAATACATTAATGACTGTCTCCTTATCAAATGACTGTTTAAGGTCTGTGGCTATGCTAGTGTGTCACATATGGAACACAGTACGATTTCTGTTCTTACAGGATGTTCCCTGGGATCTCTGTGCATGGCTTGATGTTGTCTTTAAATCCCCCTGTATACTGTATTTGATCTACATTTGATGTATGTGTGTATGTGTGTCTGTATGGTTACGTGCTTGTGTGTTTGTGAGTGTGTCTGTGTGTGTGCATATATGTGTGTGCACATGTGTATGTTTGTGTGGGGGTCTGTACACATATATGTCTCTGTGTGTATACGTGTGTGTGTGTGTGTGTGCGCACGAGCACGTTAGTGCATGTGTGTGCTTCTTAACCTCTTCCTGAAACTCCTAGACTTGCTGTCTTTATTAAGCTGTTAGGACAGCAAAATGTGCTTACCTTAGCCAGCCTTGGAGCAGCCAATTTAAATTACACTGAATGCATGTACTCAGTGCTAGCAGGTAATTGTGAAACTATAGGATTTCCTTAAGGCATCTTTTTTGTTCATTGATTTAACAATATTCCTGTCACTTAGCATATATAACATAAAGTAATTGTTTCATTTATATAATTTTAAAATATGATTAGCCATTATTTTAATTATTTTTCACAATGTAGTATAATCATTTATAATTTCCTTCTTGGTACACTACTAATTATGTTAACAGCCTCTAGTTTTAAGTACTGTAGCACTCTGTTTTATGGTGTGTGAAAGCTAGCAATGTACAAGACATAATTTTCTCTGTATGAATTCCCATACTGTCATTATTTTCAAAGTATAATTTTATTGCAAAGGATAGCAGAGGGGAAATTACTCAGTTAAGTTTAGATTTTTCAACCAAAGATTTGTGTGTGTGTGTGTGTGTGTGTGTGTGTGTGTGTGTGTGTGTGTGTGTGTAAAATAGCTACTTGGGCCGGGCAGTGGTGGCGCACGCCTTTAATCCCAGCACTTGGGAGGCAGAGGCAGGTGGATTTCTGAGTTCGAGGCCAGCCTGGTCTACAGAGTGAGTTCCAGGACAGCCAGGGCTACACAGAGAAACCCTGTCTCGGGGAAGAAAAAAAAAATAGCTTCTTGGAAAGCCCAGGAGATTTGCAGAGATAGGAACGCAGAAGGTATCTGAGAGAGATATGGGTTGGGTGGTCAGGAAAAGAACATGGGTTTCTCTAACTGAAGGCATACTGACGTGACCTTTGTCTGCTTGTTTGGGATTTATTAAAAACAGGATGCTCCAGAAAAGCATAGAAGCACACACACTCAAGAAAATCGCTGTTGGCATCTCGAAGAAGTTCTAGTTCATTCCAAGGCATTTTAATGTCTGTGTATTTTGACCTTGTACTTGAATGCTTGTTCTATTTTCTAGCTGCACAGATCAAGCACCTGTTGCTCAGTTTCCTTGTATATAAAATACAAAGCCGAATGGGCCATCCTTGGCCCTTTATCCACTTGTCTGTTGACATCTATCTTGGAGAACAACAGGCACTAAAGGGCTGCACTTTCTACCACGGACAGTCTGGACGTTTTCTTTGTCCTACCTTCAAATGGCCAGAACCTTCTGGTCTGGAAATTTAGTTTCAAATTTTCGGTGTTCTAGATCACTTTGCAATGATTTTTGATAGCATCGACTTTTTTGTCTTATACTGCGGGCATAGGAAGTGATAATAGCCACAGCTTGTATCTCATGAACTTGTTGAATACACCACGAGCCTCAAGTGTCCTGGTTTTGTCTCCGTCTTTCCATCAGATGCCTTCCCAACAAAAGGAGATGTTTTTTGTTGGACCTCTCTGAATTTTTCTTCCTTCTCCATTGTGCGTTCTCACGTAAAAACAGGAACAATGGGTTGGCAAAAGATTAGCCATTAGGAGAAAGAAGTATGGGAAAAAATGATGGTCCCTCATGTGCTGCCTCCATAGTGGCCGATGGTGGATACAGGGCACACACCTCTCTTGCTCTTGCTACAGGTTATTGCCCAGGCTCAGAGGGAAGGGTCTCCTTGAATTCTCATGCAGAGCACAAAGGATCTTGGCATTTTGCCCTTACCAATTTAATGTGTATGAGAGCCTGGTCCATTTGGCACCTTACTGTGTTATAGATGCTATCAGCCGACTTGGGACTCCCCATTCCAGTTAGCTTGCTATGTCCACGAACCTCTAGTGAATCTAGGACTCTACACAAGTGTCATAGCACTATTCACAGCTCCTTGTACTTTCAAGCATGCAAAGACAATTGTCCATGGTCCAAGCTGAAAGTCTGACAGCCAATATCTAGTGTAGTATCAAAAGCCCAGGGCCTTCTCCGGTCCTCTCTTTCCTTCTGTGTGGACTTGGAAACGTTGTCTGGCTTCTCTGAACTGTGACAGCTATCATCATTGGTCATCGTCCAATGAGAATAGCAAAACCAACTTCAACATCACAATCATCCTTTCCTAGCAAATAGGTTTTTCAACAGGTTTCAGTTATTGTAATGTTTTATCAGAACTTTCTTAGCCATGCACCTTACTGATCCATGTTTAAACAAGATGGGATCGAGTATCTTTGCTTAATCAAAAAAAAAAAAAAAAGTGACACCCTATACAGCACTACGTTTTACACCATTGACTTTTCCAGGCAAAGGCTTTCCTTGGGATAACAGGAATGGAGTGGAAATTGCTATTTGTTCTGCTATAAAGGGCATTGTCAGAGGAGGACTGCAAATTATCAACCCTAGAGGAAAACATTCTAAGTTGTTTCTCTATCACACATCTCCTTTTCTCCCCAATAAACATGGGTTTTACTTATTTGAGGTTTTCGTTTTTCCAGCACAGATATTGAGAGTTGGATGTCAGAACCTCCCTTCCCACCTGGGATGAGTGCTCCACCTGTTAGGTAAAGATTTCACGTTATATGGTATCATGTCACATGTTATATCATATCAGGCCACGCCCATTAATATTGTATTTCAGTGGGTTCCTGCAGTAAGGCCATACCTGAGGGCAGAGGACGAATTTAATGTCTTGAGGTCTATTCCAATTGAATGATTCTTCTGTGAGTAACAGAAGTGTCATGATTCGGTGACTTTCGGAGGCTGTTCCCAGGTCCGGGTGTTAACAGGGAAAAGATAACAAGATAAAGCAGTTGTTATACACTATTTGCTATGTATGCAGGTGGTTACTGAGGCTAAGGTTTCTGCTCTTCTAAAAGATAGTTACACCTTAACCACACACACACACACACACACACACACACACACACACACACCGATAAAAAGAGCCTTGATCTCCATAGGCTATATGTTTTCCTACCTGACACTATGACCATTAATTCCTAACCATTTACATAAAAGAAATACAGACATATCACCTAAAAACAAAAGTTGCTGTGATATTTGTATACCCTTCTTGTTGGAAACAGGAGTTCAGGCTGGGATGCAGGCTGAGTGTTGGAGACCTGAAGCCTCTGCCACCACCACAGGCAGGCTCTGAAGCAGGGACACAAGCCTTCCAAGTGTCTGCCAAAACTGGAGCTGTTTCCAAGCTGTTTAACTTGTGATTATTTCTCTTGTTGCCTTTTCTTTGAAAATTAATTTCAGATGTGAAATGGCCATGTTTAAATAATTCATTAAAAAAATAAATCCAGAGGAACGTGGCAAAGGTAGAGAGAAACCCGATGAAGTACAAAGCAGGGGTCGAGCCCACTGTAGCTGTCAGAGAGTTTTTCTTACTCCAAAGCGCTTAATTAGGGCTGCCTGCCTGTTTGGCCCTGGGATGGTTTTGTTCTTTCAAGAGAGCTGTTGACCTAACACTACGGTAAAACACACGGAGAAGTAGCTTCTCACGGTTCATGAAAACATTTGTAAATGCTGTTATTTTGGCATTGGAAAAAAAAAAAAAAAAGGGATGCCTCTAACCAAAAGAAATTCATACATTTCTAATTGCATTTTTTTTTAATGGTATAGGGTAGCATTTCAGCTTTACTCATTATGCAAACCAGTCAGACAACATTGTTAAGTGTAAGCAAATAAATGCCCAGAAGAACCTTAATATAAAACCAAGCACTTCTGCAACTTTTCCAGAATCTTCCAGCCAGACAATTAATTGAACTAACTCTGTGATGTTTATGGCTTCTGGCACGGTTGCCATGCTTACAGAAGCATTTTAAATGTTACATTCTTAAACCTTCTCAATCAATTAGTTTGTGATAGAAGTGGATCTTCAGGTCTGAAATTTCTTTCTTTTTTTTTTTTTTTTTTTGTGCTGATGTATCATTTTCAGTAATAAGCATCTTTTTAAAGAACTAATTAGTACCTACTTGCCCTAGAGAAAGTGTGCCATATTGATTAGACTCTCCCCTCATGCTGTGAGAAAACTTCCACTACCTTCTTTGTAGCTTCTCTCAAATTTGGGCGGGTATCTAGAATAGTATAGAAAAAAAGGGGGAAGGAACTGACCCAGTTGTTGGGAGAGAAATGAGAGAGTCTGTTTCCTAATAAACCATCTATACATTTAGTCATTTTGCAACTGAAGTTCCCAAACATGCACCACCTCAATTTTCAATAAGCCTATCTTAATTTCCCTTTCAGGAAAACACCCTGGCATTACTCCTCTTGCACAATACAAATATGTTTTGCTCTAAAGCTCCGCTATTGAGAAATGTTGTCTTCAAAGTTACTGTTCAAAATATCCATCTGGCTGGGTAAATGCTGTCCTGTCTTGTTTTGTTTTCCCAAGTCTCAGATGAGGAGATGTTTGTTGTTTAATTGCTGCTAAGGATCACAGATGATGGTTTATAGGTTTAGGCAAATTGTGGACAGCACTTTGTTCACAAACACCAGAGCATGCCGGTACTTCATAATTATCCTATGGAGCTCAATTGGCCCTTAACAGCACCTGCCCAGGCAGCTTCAGGGAGTCTTGTTCCAACACAAAGGCTTCTTCTTGTTAATTAACCTGTATGTGCTCATTACAAATGAAACCTATTTGTTTCCAGTTAATATATTTGCTGCTACTTGAAATATTCATTTATTCTTGTGCTTGTTAAGTGAAGGGTGGAGAAGGAGAATCATTTGGGTGACTTCTACTCCTGTGCAGTGGGCTTTAAGAGATCGGCAAATAGACTAACACATCAGTTGGATTGCCGTGTGCTCAGTGGGCCCCCAAATCTGTGTAAGAATGATGAGTATCTATCTCTCAACTGTGAGAACAAAACAGGGACAATTGAGAAGCAAGGCATCCATGACAGAAACCCATGGCTTTTCATTCGGGAGATCCTACAGAGCAATTAGTGTGAAGCCTGGTTGCATAGCTCAGTCTGCCTGGTTATCTACACACGTGCAGAAAAGACTGCATGCCTGAGAGATGTTGTTACTTTCTTTACAGTTGGTCGTAGCCAAGTGAAATCATGTGTTTGCTCTTAGTGACATATTAGGCAAAAGTACTTTGAGAATTATAAGTGACTAGAGATATCATATGTCAAAAGGGTGGTAATTGAAAATCAAATTGAAATAATAACTATGCCTTTCTTAGCATGTTTTATATAAAACCGGATATAAAGTAGCTAATGTTGAAAGGTTGTCAAAATTATCAGTCAAAAGTCTACATTCTTAGAATCCACATTTTTCTACTACTCTATTTAAAAATATTTTTTATTCTTAAGTTTTTGGTAATTTGAAATTGTTCTTATTTGTTGGTTACTGTTTTGAATTCCTGTTGGGAATTTTCCTGCAAGCCATATTTTTCAAGGTAAGAAATAAGTGATTTTACAAATGATCTTAAAGGATAAAGACACTTCAAAAATGGAAAGAAGACCCTTCTCTTCTTATTAATATGAAGTACTAGAGGGGTCTAGCTTTGAGTTTCATTGTATAGAAAATTCTTCAAGTTTTCTTGTATCTAAGAGTTATACATATGTGACTGCAAGTAGGTATGCTTAACTGCATACAGAAGGTTCAAAATATACTCAAATATTGATGGACTAACATTGCCACAGTCACCAATCAATTACTTTGATTCTTGTGTTTTAAAATTGGTCTGATAATGCATTCTGGAATAGGTCAATACTGCCTTCTACATAGAGAAACATATCTAATTTGTTTCTATTCATCATGATCATGTAGTTAAGAGCAATATGCTTTAAAACTCCAACTTGTCACTGAAAAAAAAGAATAATATGGAAAATTATCAAAAAATTATAAAATGGTTATGGGGCATCATGTTGGCAAAAAGAGAACACATTCTTGTGGATATGTAAAACTTGGAATAATATTTTATTTCATTTATATTTTTAAAAATATTTATTTTTAATGCGTGTATGTCTGTGTATGTGCCTTGGGTGTTTGTGTGTGTGTGCCTCTCTCTCTCTCTCTCTCTCTCTCTCTCTCTCTCTCTCTCTCTCTCTCTCTCTGTGTGTGTGTGTGTGTGTGTGTGTGAACAAAAGAGGACATCAAATCCTGAGGACTTGAGGATACAGATGATTATCTGCCACCTAATGTGGGTGTTAGGAACCGAACTCTGATCTTTTAGAAGAGCAGCGAGCACTGTTGACCACTGAAGTCATTTCTCTGATTTATGTTAATGTGGTTTTTCAGCACATCTATACACCCAATACAAATGAAACCAGGGACATCTTTCCATGCCCAACCTATTTAAAGAAGCACATCTTTAGAGGAGAATGCTGTGACTCACGTCGTCTGCCATCTCTTACCTTCTGAGTATGAGTTTTTCCTTAGTTCACTGGGGAACTGCCTGTAAAATGTCCAGAAATTCTGTAAGACATCTACGATCACTGTATTACTGTTACTTTGTTTATCACCACTCAAGGACCTTTAACATAAAAGTAACCAAGGAAAGGGAACATGGAGGTTTACCCTCATGCCCCTTCCTTTAAGAGCCACACCCATAATGAGCCAAACTCATTATGTTACCTGCTAAATGTGCTGAGTCATGAATTTGTGATGACAAACCATCTTTGTTCCCCAATTGAATGCTCTCATTTTGTCTTATTATTGCTGAGTTTTAGAAAGAAGACGAAAAACTGACAAATTGTGCTTTACTCCTAGTCCACATACACATGAGGTAAAGATTTAACACATTTAGAACGTCTACAAAATGGATATTTAGACATGTATTGTTATGTCTTTAAATATTTCTTTGATGCAAAGAAAGATATTTAAAATCTATCAGGACTTATCATTTACCTGAACTGTTATGTCACCAACTCACTGTGTCACTCTGACTAATAGACCGTATGGTGCCCTGAAAAACTGTGTGTCACTGCAATTACTCATACAATAAATGTTGTAAGATTACTATGTCAGCATATGTCTTGTCACCTATTCGTGGAAGTAAACTATCTACACCTAGCTCTCATGTAAATCTGATGATCACATAGCATTAGTAAGAGAAAAAATATAATGCTCAAGTTATATTCTTATCACTGATCCAGGCTTAATTGAATACTCTTAACTGCTACATTCTTGTAGATAAACACACACACACACACACACACACACACACACACACACACACACACATACACACACACACACACACAAACCTACCACCTAGCAGAAGCATGAATCAAGACAGGCAGAGCATGTTTCACTGTCTAGGTAGGTAATACTAAAGGTTGTAGTACAGAAAGTGACCACAGGGGGATCCAGCCTCCTGGAGATGGACCGAGAGGAGGCATCCTCAGCAGGGAGCAAGATTCAAACCTGAGAGATGGAAACACCTTTGGCAAGCTCTCAGGTTTTTGGAATCACACTTCTTTTACTCACACAAAGTTTGAACAACACTTTGAACATAAGGAACATTATCATCAAATTATTGGTGTCTTAGCAGCCATACCACTGCAATTAATCTATTCTAATAGGCCACTCAGGTGTGAAGACTGGAAACCTTCTGGTTTTATAAGCAATTTGATTTTCAGCTAGAATATGTTATGACCTATTTCCTGCACATGAGGGGCAGTGAGAACGCTACCCTCACGCTGCTGCTGTTTAAATACCAAGCTCACAATAGTCTTCTCCCGCATGGCCACTCACTAATGTATGCGCACATTCAGCCGGCAACCAAGATTAAACACCTACTATGTGTCCTGTATGTACTAAGCCATAAACAGTTTGGAAAGTTCCGAGGAACACTGTTTATCATTCCTGTCACCAGTGGCTCTGGGGACACTGGTGGGCTTAGGCAAGTGCCCAAATCACCAGCCCAATGGATAGCAGTTAATGGTGCTAAGAAGAGACAGCAGAGAGCAGAAACTAAGCAGAAAATCGCCCTGACTGAGCTCTTCGCCCTGCAGAAACGGACATGGCCTCCTGATGGTAACTGGGGAGATTAAAATTGCTTTGTACCAAATCCATACTGAAACTTCTACAAGGTAGGGCTGTTTAGGAATATTATACTGGTTTTTAAATAAGACTACGGTGTTTAAGCACCACTATCTGCTATTCAGGGAAACAAATCACCATGGCCTAGTCGTCAAAAGCAAAGGCTAGAGTCAGGCCTGAAGTTTATTTCCTATTCATCTGGTATAAGGTCTTTCATCTGGAAAGTACATGGCAAACCATATCTCTCATGCCTTCTTTAAGGCTGCTATAAGGGTTTATAAATTATTATATGTTTAATGGCTAGAAAGATGATCGCCATATTGCATTATGAAGAGTGTCATTGCAGGGTCAATCAACATGGTAGAAGACATGGATTAAAAAGGTACGTTTAATTGAGCAATTTCAAACACCCTTCAGGAGGACAAAGGATCTTAGCGATCTATAAAACAAGTTGCAATTTGCTATTTAACTAAAATTTTGATTTATATATTATTATAAAATTTTGGTGGCAATAACGCTGATGTATATTAAACATGTTTGTTTGGATGCTGTGTGTTTGCTGAATACATCAGCCACAAAAGACTTGTTCCCACACCCCATTCTTATGACTGTCAGGAATAAAAGATTTTCATATATTAATAAGGTAAAGTATCTTACATTGTCATTATTTTTTCATGCTATAGTATTCTAAACCCTCTTCCAATATAAGTCCATTTTGTGCCTCTCCAACTCTGCATGAAAGATATCAAAACTATATTGTACTGGGTTATGCCACAGAGCTAGATAAAATTCCTTATACACACATCAGTGACAATAGACGTATAACTTGAAAAAATAGAAGGTGAATAATCGGCCACATTAACTTGATAGGATTTGACTGTTGGCACTTGTGCTGGGCATTGAGATATCAGAGCTCTCCCTGAAGTAAATACCTGGGCGGAAGAATCACAATGGAGTTTAGAGATTAAATACAAAAGATTATGCTAATGTGGCATAAGTGGGAACATGAGAAAATATCAAAGTTGAAGTTTTAGTTGAAAAATGAATTTGAAATGATCTCTTATGCATATGCAACTTTTTAATTCAGACTCTCTGAGGTACGTTTACGCTCACATTTAGAAGTCTAATTAGTGATAAAAAGGGAAGCGTTCCTAATGATGGCACCCCGCTCTTAGGGTCCCCATTATAGATTCTGAAAACAAATTCATTAATATCTTAATCTACACGATGTCATTTTTCTGTATTTAAATACTTCAGCCTGGCAGATGGAAGCTTTACTTACTTATCTGCATTTTACCTCAAAGTTAGAGGTCCAGAGATCCTGTGTCTTTCTAAACCTGCCATATTTTTCCTGCAAAATAGAACATTCAAAAAGAGAAGTAGCCACAGTGCTTTGGAATGTGTGTCTTTCTCTAATTTGTGATGTTTCTTGGGAAAGCTGACGGGCATTTGGGGAGAGAGCCATCAGAAACATTATTTCTAAGGTTTTTCTTTCCGTCTGTTGCCAGGAGACTGCCTCTTAATCCTTGAGGCAACTCAGCAATCAGGTTAAGGAGATAGTCATGTATCTGTTTTGCCTGTCTTACGGTTGGCTTCACTTCACAATGTACTTTGCTGCTGAAGGTTCATTTCCCTCAATTTGTTAAGTGGCTAATTATAGAGATTCACAAAAGAATTGACACAAGGGGGGTGGCTGGCTTCTAGCAGCTGCCCCAAGAGACCTGTACAAGTGTCATCTGGAGGAACAGAACACAAATTAAACAGTGGCCAGAATAGGCTGCCCAGAGTAGGGTATAATGAAAGCATAGTTTTTGCAAGGATGTAAACCTAGCTGTAGGTGTGGCTTTTCTTTCTTTTCTCTCATTCCCAATAACAACTAGATCCTAAAATAAGTAGTGCCTATAAGTTTTTGTTGGAAAAATCCATTTTAAACCCAAACTGACTGTCACGAATGAATAAGAACACAATCTGTATCTATGTTGGGATTTAGAACTTAATATTACTTTCTGTGATCTATTTTAAAATACCTGAAAAGTAAAGTAAAATAAAATAAAATGGAATTGTTTCTCGAATAATCATATATTCCAAGCAAAGTTCTTTAAAAAAACAGTGATTAAAAATATGTGTATTAAGAATCCGTGTTTTCTTCAGGTAGCAATTAGGTGTCCTGTATTAAGCCAGTGCTGTGAATTCTAAGCACCAGTCTTTCTAACATTTGAAAAGCATAAACAACAAAGAAAACTTTGCAGGTCAGAGCGAGCTAATGGAACAGGCTGGAAATGGCTGCATTGTTTCTATGTCCCATCAAAGCATCTCTGTGCCCAGTAGCCACATCATTATGTAAGACATTTGCAAATATGTATAATGCTTTTGCCTATGGGAAAACGGTCTGCTCTAATGTATTCCTGAAAGATGAATGAACACTTCTTTAGGTACCATGAAAAGCTTCAGAGGGCTAGATACAGCCATGATATTAAAACCACAAGTCCATCACTTAATTTTTCTGTTTAATATCAACTGCTATCATTGTAGGTCTATGCTTTACTTTTACTTCTTTTTTCTCTCTTTCTGCAAATTCACCACTTCTCTTCCAGTTCCTACTCCGATTCAAGTTCAGTGCTGCCCTATTTGCTTGAGGCTGCCCGCTTTGATACTGCAGCAGGGGTCCTATGAAGTCAGAAGTATTCTGTGGCTTCAGATCTCTGATCTGAGTTTCTGCTTGATCTCTGGATTTTTCCTTGTCTCTGAAACAGTTGCTAAATTTCGCCATCAGCAGATACCCACCCCATTGTGTTGTTTACCTGTTGAACTTAGTATCAGGGCAAGAGCTGTGTTTCTTAGGACAAATGTTATACTCAGATAGAAATTGTAAAGTAGTATGGTTTTCATCTGGTTTTTGAAAGCTAGCAGATGAAAGGGGCTGAGAGGACAGCTCAGCTATGCAAGCATGGGGACCTGAATTTGATCCTCAGAATCCATGTTTTAAAAAAAAAAAAAAAAAAAGCTGAGTGTCATGGAACACACATGCAATCTCAGTGCCAGAGAGATGGCGATAGTAAGATCCCTGGGACTCACCGGGCTAGCCTACTCAGAGAATGTACGTCTCCAAGTCTCACCCTATGCCAGTGAGAGACTGTCTCACAACACATGAAGAACAGCACCTGCAGTTGTCCTCTGGCCTCTCTGCATTCTTGAGAGGGCGCATACATGTGAAAAAGCTAGTAGAAGGGTCCTAATGGATTTATGGAAGGGGTAGGAACAGATTTAGCACAGTGAAAGAAATTAAAGTATAAATGTTGGCAGAGATGTGGTGACAACAGAGATAAACAAAATTGTCGCATAGTTCTGAGAGAAGTCTGAGGACACATGAAGCATCTGATGGATAGGAAGCCAAACAGACATATTAGAACTAAAAGACATCTACAGTCATTGACTATATTATCTTCCAGGGAGACTAAAAGAGTTTGGTTGGGTTGGGTTTGCAGGAGGGAGGGAGACATGCATATATGTGTGTATGTATGTGTATGCATGCATGCATGTATGCGGTATATGTGTATGTTGGGGGGCTGTTTGTGTGTGTATATGTGTGTTTGTTTTGCTTTGAGAAAAAGTGAACAGAGTCTGCTCCTCACAGCCTCATCTGTATTCCTCACCAACAGCATGGAATCACCAGGTGTTGGTGAAAATACCTCACCAAGTAAACTACACAATAGTCACACAAGCAAAGGAATCCACAGTAGACAGACAAAGCAGAAGCGGAAGAAGCCCCAAAATAACATCGTTGCAGAGTTAAGAGGTTATACCTGTGAAACACAAATAAGGGACGGTGAAAAGGACAGAGAGCGACTGTGTTAGGACAATATAGCTGTGAGTGCAAAGAGAAGCTGGGATCGGCTGCCATTTAGAAAGTGCTTTATTGTGAGAGGGAATCTCAGAACCACAGGCAGCCATGATCAGTAAGGAGGAGGAGGGGAGGAGGGGGAGGGAGGAGGAGGAGGGGAGGAGGAGGAGGGGCAAGCCTTTAGAGAATTCTCCTGAACAAAGAGGATATTCTGTCTTTTATAGGTTTGGTAAAGCTGGGCTTGCTCCCCAGTCCTTGTCCCCTGAAGTGATCTGTGTGCGCTCAGTCTGGGTCACAGGTTGTTTGTCTCAGGAGCAAACCCCAGAGAGTCAACAGCTTGATTTCAGTTTCTGGGGAATAGGGGGGAGGCTAAAGGACCTGTAATTTAGCAATTATAAAAATAATAAAGCAATACAATAGGAAGATAGATACAACACAAAAATTTACTAAATTGTTTTTAAAAAGACAAAACAGCTGATGAGTAAGAGAGAAATTAATCAAAGAACCAAAGAGCACACACATTTTGTTTTTTATTTGTGCTTTGAGTTTTATGCAATGTGTTCTGATCATATTTGCCACCTCTCCCCTGACTCTCCCCATTGCTGCGTTCCCTCTGTACTCACCTGGTTTTGTATCCTTTTTTAAAATCCTTCAAAACCAGTTTGTGCTACACGAATGTTCTCGGATGTGTCTTCTTCCACTGGAGTGGTGAACTTACTAAGGGCTGCATTTCCTTCTCCCGGCAGCTAGTAGCTGCCAATAACTCCACACCAAGGTGGAATTTGTATGCCCAAATTCTCTCTCCATTCTGGGATCTGGTCTGGCTCGGGCTTGCACAGGTTGTGTAGATGCTGTCCCAACCACTGAGTTCATATGTGCAGGTCCCTGTTGTGTCTAGATCTTTCTTGTAGTCATCCACAGCCTTGGGTTTTTATACGTTTTAAATCTCTTTTTGTTCAATGATCCTACACTGACTCTTGCAAAGGGTGGTAGTCTGTGTGTTCTCTTTAAGGCTGAGAGATCTGTGGTCTCTTATTTTGCTCATCTTGGCTAACTATGGGCTACTATGTCAATCGCCACCTTCTGCAAAGAGAATCTTCTCTGACGTGGGTCAAGAGATTCACTGACCTATGGGGAAGCAGCTCTTAAATCCAATCACAAACTGGTTGGTTGCTCTCATGATGTTCACGCTGGCGTTGCACTGTTGGGTTTATCTTACGATTGTAATGTAATGGAAATGTCACGATTGTAGATTGTGTGGCTCATATGTGAGTATGATTTGTAATTCATTTTCTCCTCTGAAAGTGTACATTGTACAGAAGTAGTCAGGAGAAATGAAACCTCCAGGTTCCTATGAGCTTGATTTCTCTCAAGTGCGTGGCATCTTCAGTCTAGTTCAGTTCTGGACGGTAATCAAGAGCAATAGGAATAACCTGTGGTGCTTAGTGGTGGTCTACGAGACATCACCGTCCAACAAACCTTTAAAAAGTAACTCAGTCCTGGCACTGGACCTTTTATTAGTTATCCTCTGATGCCTAATATGATATTATTGCCCTGTTATAAGGTAATGCCAATTTAATTTGTTTAATAGATTTGTGTACATATACACACACACACACACACATATATTTCATATATACATGAAGGTCTCTACAGTAGTGGGCCCTATATACCTTTTCCCAGAGGGTTTTAGCGTTCTTTACCCCTCTTCATATTCCTCCTTCTACTTTACCCTGCATGCACGCCATTTAGCCTTTCCCGCTCCTTAACTCCCTGTTAACCAACCCTTCAAAGCCATTACCTATGGTTTCTTAGTAATTTCCTGATCTCTGGGCACTCCAAGTGAAACACACGCACACACACGCACCACACATACACACACACCCCTAGAGATTCAAGTTAACATCCCCAGAGGAGAGAAAACATGTGACATTTGCCTTAAGTAAATATCCGAAAAAGCAACACAGAGAAAGCACTCGCAACTCAAGGACCCTTGTGTTCACACTGTAAAATACAGTAGTATCCAGCATAAATACTGGGAGAGAAAAAAATCAAAATGAAACACAATCACATTATTATAAATACGTCAAGAAAGTTAAAAGAAACAGAAAGTAAGAAAAGCAATAAAGAGAAAATGGACATAATTCTACCTGAGGACCCAGCTATACCTCTCCTGGGCATATACCCAGAAGATGCTCCAACATGTAACAAAGATACATGCTCCACTATGTTCATAGCAGCCATATTTATAATAGCCAGAAGCTGGAAACAACCCAGATGTCCCCCATCAGAGGAATGGATACAGAAAATGTGGTACATCTACACAATGGGGTACTACTCAGCTATTCAAAACAACGACTTCATGAAATTCACAGGCAAATGGATGGAACTTGAAAATATCATCCTGAGCGAGGTAACTCAGTCACAAAAGAACGAACAGGGTATGTACTCACTGATAAGCGGATATTAGCCCAAAAGTTCAGAATGCCCAAGTTTCACTTAACAGTAACCGCTGGACTGAGAGTGAGGTCCCAGATGGAGGAGTTGGAGAAAGGTCTGAAGGAGCTGAGG
>CM052708.1:17982110-18025637 GCA_028551405.1 Uromys caudimaculatus | reverse complement strand
AACTTGCAATCCCACCAACAGTGGAGAAGTGTTCCTCTTTCTCCGCATCCTCGCCAGCATCTGCTGTCACCTGAGTTTTTGGTCTTGGCCATTCTGACTGGTGTGAGGTGGAATCTTAGGCTTGTTTTGATTTGCATTTCCCTGACCATATTTTTCAAAACAGCACTGGAAACTAAAAGTTGAAAGATTGGTTTTAACTAAAGATAACTGACCATGTGGCCTAGATTTTACGTTATTGATATTCTCAACTGGAACTGAGAGTGGACTCCTGAAATGCTACTCCATTAGTGTTTGTGGATAATGTAAATTATAATTCTGAAAAAGTGAGGGATAAACCACTTACAGAAATATAAGACATAAAGATGATACTGTCACAGTAAAAACGATTCTGGGGTTTTTGTTGTTTTGCTTTGTTTTGTTTTGTATTGTATTGTTTTAGAGAGGGGATAGGTCAGTTTGTTTCTGTTGATTTAAAAACAGCTGTGAGTAGCACCTCTTTTATTCTCAAAAAATATTCAATATTTTAAAAGATAAATATCAAATTTCCTATTTTATGATATTCAAGACCCTTAAATTTTCTCCATTTTTGGTTCAGAGTGAAAAATGTAATGTAACTAGTAGATCAGATTATATGTGTTCTGAAATATATCAGAACATATACACAATTATCTTGAGGCAATGAAATAATTATGTTGTGAACACCTCTCATTAACAAATGAAACTTTTCCTCTGGACATGTGAAACTATGTCTTCAGAGCTCAGACTCTATGCCCACCTTGCTCTTGTTTCACCACTGACAGAGGCCAGTAGAAAATGTTTGTCCCCAGACTTCTCTCGGAACAGAAGAAGCAAACTATGAAATGCATATATTAACCCCAGTGATGCTGTTGTCAAGTGTTTGGTTTTGGTGTTAGCTACCCCTGTAGAAGTAAAAAGATCCACTTCTTTATTTAAAGTCTGAAAAAAGATACTGAACAAAAACATACCATAAATGCATACCCTTTTTTCCCAAAGGTAATCTGGGGGATGGAGAAAGGACTCAGTGGTACTGCTCTTACGTAGATGTGAGTTCAGTTCCTAGCACCCCCGTCAGATGACTCACACAGCCTGTAACTCCAGCTTCCGGGGGTAGGGCACCTTAGCCTTCCACAGGCACCTGCGCTTGCATGCACATCCTCACGTGAGACACACATGTAGAGATATTTAAAAATAAAATAAATCTTTAGTGGGGTGGTGGTAGCACATGGCATTAATCCCAGCACTTGGGTGGCACAGGCAGGCAGATCTCTGAGTTGGAGTCCAGCCTGGTCTACAGAGTGAGTTCCGGGACATCCAGGGCTACACAGAGAAACCCTGTCTCAAAAACTCAACAAATAAATAAACAAATAAACAAACAAACATATCATTTTTTGCTAATTTCATTTTATTATAGGACTGCTTCTCCAATATGGGTGTAACTAAGCGCTTCTTGGAATTACCCTGCTAATATTAGCTGGTTAGCCTTCTTTTCCGGAAACATTGGAGGAAACAGTGTTAAAATATTAGTATACATTGTAACATTTTAGGCTACAGAAATTAGTACAGAAATAAAAAATAATGTCTCTATCCCAGTCATGGTTTGACTCTTCAGTGGCCTCCTGTGATACATATGCTCAGTTACCAGCTCCTGGAAGATGAAAGAGAACTTTGGGACCCTGGGCCGTGTCTCTTTATCTAGGTTTCTCTGCTTCCCGAGTACTGATGGGGTAAACATCTTTGCTCGACCATGTATGGTCTGCCTTGCTGTTCTGCCATGCCAAAGTCCCACACAACCATGGGCTGAAAACATGAACCCAGATAAATAGTTTCTCCTTTACATTGGTTCTCTCCAGATGTTGTTACAGCACTGGAAAAGTAATAATCCAAACTGTAAACAATGTGTCTAAGACTTCATAAGGCCTTGAATATGAGACTGGTTTTTCCCTGTAAATTAAATATAGCCACCAAGAAGCAGTAAAATGAGAGAAAGAAAAATGCCTAAACAGGCCCAATAGGATTCTAGCTGGTAGCCATTGTTTGGGGCTATTATAAGAGAGTACATGTTCATGTTTTATAACCAGATAGTAGACTTGTTCTGGTAAGTTCTTTTATAAAGATGGAGCGAACACTGACTGTGGACTTATCAACAGCTATAATATGGGAAGCCACTCTTTTATCATTTCCTTTGAGATCTTAGCATTCAAAATATATAGCTTGTTTTCTGTCTTATCTTTCTTTTTTTTTCCTCTTCTTTTTTTTTTTTTTTTTTCATGAAACAAGAGATGATTAAAGAATTGAAGTTTCTGGTGAATGAAACAGCCAGACCACTTTTCATGACAAAGTTGGTAATTAGAAGGCCAATTTAATGGTGAATCAGGCAGAAATATTCAAACCATGACAAATGACTTTAATAATGCAGCTTGCAATTCTTGAACAGAAATAAATTTCACTTCCTCAAACTCTCGCCTTCTGCTGCCTGCCTGGAAGATAGAACTGTCCAGGAGGTATTCTGTACCCTTATTCCATAAAAGCTTTTACTAGGTTTTAAGTGGCCAAATAGCTTGCAAATGCAAAACATCACTCAATTTCTTATGGTTTTTTTTTTCCTGAAGGTATACCGTGTTCAGAATTCTGAGAAGTCAGGATTTATTTTTCTTCTGTTCTGCTTAGCCCTGAAATGGTGTTTTATTGTTACCATTCTAACTTGAGGTATTAAAGGGAGCTACATTGGCCTCAAAATTGAAAGCTAATTTTGGTGTTTGTCATAAGTTTGTTAAAACCACATGCATTCCACAGTTTGAAAAATTTCATTATTCTGTCCATGCTGGGGCTTTGTAATTGGATAGTAAGGATGTTCAAAGACTAATTTAGTGAATTGCACAATATTTTAAATGGAATTATGCAGGTTTATGGGTCCTTAGGGGATTCGACTAGGAGCCTCTCGAGAAAATCTGTTTATCAGTAAATGATATTAGCAGGTCTCACCTAGCTTTTGTCTTCATTAAATTGCTGCTCTCCCAATTGAGGGTCACATCTGAGGCCTGCTTTGATAATTTGTCATTATTGTCTTGTTTATTGGAGCATGAAGTTGATACAGGCTGGGCTGGGCTCTTTCTACATGATGTGCACAGAAGTTTTTTTATTAACAATTCCACCAATGCTAAATCAAGTTGGAATTTTTCAGGGTCTAAGCAAAAGAATTATTTGTTGCCTTCTCATTTCCTCCAAAATTCCCTCAGTGTGTGCCATGCCCCCTCTGTTTTGTAGCCACTCTCGACAGATAATTTTAAGTGCATTCTTATCAATAAAAATAAGGGAGAAATTTGGACTTCTGTTTACAGTATTGACCTATAAAATAAAGATAAATTCATTTTCTCTCTAGCATACCATGTACACATAATTAGCATTCATAGCTTATCTCAAGGCTTTTAGGGTTATACTTAAAACATAAACATTATGACAAAGCATACTAATTTTAGCACTGTCAAGGATACTTTTTGTGGCATTTGTATTCTTTACCTGGGCATAGAGGAAGTCTCTTAGGAGCTGGGGCATGGCACTTCCGAAAGTAACATTGAGGATGGTCAAGTCTGTTTCTGACTGTTCTTTATAGGAATTTCCATGGCTCCTTGTCTTTCCATAACAATGTGGAATCTAAAACAGGGACACAGGGCAGCTAGACTATCTTCCATCAAGCCTGTAGCTCTTGCAAATCGGATAATCTACACATCCCCCTGCTCTTCTCTATAGAGAACTGTATGTCATAGCCTTCTCACTGCAAGGAAGTTGGCGATCTTCTACCCACTTTTAAGTTCAAACATGTCTCCCTTTTGACTTCTGTCTCCATGTTTCCACTGTCCATCTCAATCCACACTGCCCCACAGAGCAAAACAAAAAGTATTCTTCTTAGTGAGAATTGGGCTAGGCATAGGGAGACTAAAATGTCAGCAGCAGTTGTATACTGTGTGTGTGTGGTACAGGTTAGATGAGAAAGAGCAAGGCCTCTGTAGCACAACCAAGGGGGGGATTCAATTTCTCCTTTGGAATCCACTTAGGATGGCATTTTTAGCCACATTGATATACCCAGCTCTTAAATTACTCTTGGTCATTCTTTCCTTGGATGGAAGTTAAGGTGGGCAGAGGTCACTTGAGATCCTCACTGGGCAGTATACCTAGGCTTGGTCAAGATGACAAAAGAGAAAATGGCTGCCCTTCAAGTATCATGATAAGTAGTAACAATGAGTTGTACTCTCTCGGGGGCTCGGGATGATGGCTCGGCGTTCCTTATGAAAGTTCTCCGGCCAGGAACTGAGCCAGCTCATTTTTACACACTATTACCTAGCACATCCACAGTTCACAGAGATTTATGGTTATTATTGCCTTCTACTTACCCACATAATCACCAGCCTTTCACTTTAAAATGGTTAAAAATTGTTTCATAGATTGCAGGTCATTAATGTAAATTAGACTATTTCTATATTTGATTTCTTAATTTTTAAAAGGAAAAGAATAGCTCTCATACACACAGACTCCCTCTCCCTCTTTTACTTGAAATTTTTAAATGGCCCTCTAGACGCCTCTTCCAATAATTCTTACCCTCCAAAGCCAGGATGTCTTTTAATTTCACTTTAAAATAGCTACATTGGGACCATAATATGATTAGAACTAATGAATATTGTGGAGAGAAGCAAAAAAAATTTATTTAAAATCTTTAAAAAGTATAAATACTTCATGTGCATAAGGACCTGTGGTTTATCAGAGCCCAGTCAAGGGCTTGGCTTGGATTCTGAGAATAAATCGTGAGAGTCCATCAAGCCTCGCCTTTTACTTCTACACAAAGAGGTCACAACTCCTGAGGCTTCTTAACAGAACAGTAGGAGGCACCGAGATTAAAACAACTTTCCATTCCAATAAGAGTAACAATAATAACAGTAGTACTGAAAAGTGTCACTGTACTAAAACACATGACGCTACTTATAGTTTCCATCTGATACAGTCCTCCTTGTCTTCACCTCAGGAAGCTCTGGACACAATGGGATCAGATGGAAATCGTATAAATAACCAATTTATTGATGACTATTCTACACTAATCTCGAAAGGGGTGCTTTCCGAAAGTGTATTTATTCTTCACTAGTTTCTTGTTTTTACACTAATAAACCAAAGTTATTTTTAAGCATCTGGAATTCACTAATGAATCAAGTTTACTCCCAGCTATCTTGAACTGATCTGCTACTCTGAAACTTAAAATAGGTTTATCAGAAAGAGCTGAAAGTAATGAATGTGGCCTTCTTTAGCAAAGTTTCTTTGGAATTAGCTGTCGACCCCCAGACCAGTTTCACCTTTCTCAGACCTTTGTAGGTCACAGTTCCTCTTCCATCCATTTTTTGCTGTGGAGGGCTTTGCTCTTACAACGGGCTCAGCTCTGAGATCCTGAAAGAGAAAAGAGTTAACTATGTCTCCTTCCACTACCCACGCCAGCCATCTCAAGGCTAATTTTACCATAAAGCGTTCTAATCCTTGAGTTAAGTATTCTGATAGAGAAAAAATAATTTTCTGAGAACCACAGGTTGACTCTTAACACTTTGCAGGGTTTTGACAGCCACCCCCATGAAGACCCCTATACATACATACTAGCCTGGGTGTCAGGAACTGAAAGGTAATCTTGATTCTATAACGATTAGCAAGCGTGTTTGCCACTGGCCCCATTCCCTCTACCATGGAATGATAGAGTACTTTTTGGCCTAGTGTTTTCCATGTGGTAAAGAGCATCTCAGATGTTCAGAGCGAAAAGGAACAGGTATTTGCCCTATTGCGTACAAGTGCAAGGCAGCAGTGGAAAGCACAGGAGCCAGCATGACGTGAGACCACCTCAGAAAGCATCCAGGCTTGGGGGGTCTCTGGCTTAATGAGAAGTTCATATATCAGCTTGTCAGCTGAAGACAAGCTTCCTTCCCACTTCTTCTAGTGTTTTTATTCTTATTTATTGCCTAGTAGTGAGCTTACTTAATTCTGCTATGGAAGTTTAAAAGCTAGACACTTCTTTGGCCATTCTAACATTTAGTGAGAACTGATGAACACACAATGTTTCTGGCTTCTGGCTTTGAACATTACACATTCTGAAAAGGCAATATATAGATAAATAGAACCCCGAGTTTGTTACAAAAGTGAGTCTAAAATTTCTATTCCTTAACCTGTAAATCAGGAAGATAGGTATTCTCTTCTTTGCAAGATGCGCTTTTAATTTTCTTCTGTAGAAATGTCTCTGTGAGACATTCAGAACCTTAGTATAATCCTCTTTGATAAATTCAGTTTTTCAAAATTTTTTGAGAATGTAATATATTTGTACTGTAGTTACAACATTTCCACTCCTCTCCCTCCTCTTCCAGCCCCTCCCGTTTCCCCCACTACCTCTCAAATTCATGATCTCTTCTTTATTATTGCTAATGTATATATGTATGTATGTACACACCCTACTTACCTTCAATTTAGTGTTGTTCATATGTCAACAAATAGGGTGACACACACACACACACACACACACACACACACACACACACACACACACAATGAGGACCTGCTAGTGTGGGTAAGAAAAATTCACAGTGCCACACCCTTGTACAAAGAGCTTCAAGCAATCAATGGGTGCTGAGCAAGGAAGACTCAGTTTTCTCCAAGGACAAGCTCCCTGATAGATTATTTACTCCATTATTACAAGAATCTTGTTAAAGTAAATAGCACTGGAAACGGTTCTGGAAATGATACCATATTCTATTAGATAAGGAAAAATAGTAACATTCAATTCAGCCATGAAATTTAAAATACAAATACTTATAAAATCTCACTTAACTTGAGTACAAATATGAATTTTAAGACATTATTTTGTTTATAATTTGCTTTCATTGCTAATACATATCAGATTCATTTTAAAAGCCTGTCCATTGACATTTTCTCTAAAAGAAGAACAGCAAACCCTGTAATAGAGACACCATTTCTCTGAGCAGGACACACCTCAGTACTTTGCTTCTCTCTCTCTCTCCTTCCTTCCCTCCCTCCCTCTCTCACTCCCTCTCTCTCACTCACTCC
This sequence comes from Uromys caudimaculatus, assembly GCA_028551405.1. Lineage (NCBI taxonomy): Eukaryota > Metazoa > Chordata > Mammalia > Rodentia > Muridae > Uromys > Uromys caudimaculatus. Next base: position 18,018,536 of record CM052708.1, on the reverse strand, counting down.
TTCCTTCTCTTACATTTTTAATGTGAGCATACTCGTTATTTTTCTTACAAGTGTACAGTTGTTCTTTCAGGAGCTAGTAGTAGTGGAAGTTGAAGGACAGAAAATAGAGGAAAGGCAAGAATTAGAAAAATAGTTAATAATTTAAAAGGAGGTTTACACATTAAAATGTAAACATGCAAGTATCAACAAATAGTTCCTATCTATTTATTAAGTATCTTAACTATGTAGCTTTCCAAGTTATTTATGCCAGCTTAAAAATAATAAGGAATACAGCTTCTACGCATGTTTCTTATGCCCAGATAAACAATTGTAACAAGAATTCTAAGTGCTCATGGAGGGTTTCAAAGGAAAAGGTTTGGTTAGCATAATACAGAAAGAACGGGACTTTCTGGAACTAAGAAGATCATTCAGTATGGCGAAGTGGCCATGTGTTCCCTGAGAGGGTCCTTCTGCACCATTCACAATGCCAAATCACGCTTTATCACCAGAAGCCTACGGTTCCACCCCCCCCCCCCCAAATAGATGGAAAGGAATTTCCCCATCCTCTTCCCTGAAAGCTCACTGGGCACGCTTCAGAAGGTCCAGGGCAGGAAAGAGCGCACAAGACCTATTCACCTTTGAATTTCTTATGCCCAGAAGATTTTTCCAACCCACTATTTTGCCTCATGGTGCCATTCAAACTGGAATTGTCTTCTGTCTGTCAATGCCTTCCCGGCTGCATTTCTATTCTTTATAGGAGCTTCACATGTTGCCCTGTGCAAATAACTTTTAAGGTCAACATTCATTTGAAACTGAGAAAATCAAAAATTTGACTAAACTTATTTCAAAGAACATCATTCCCAAAAAAATCTTAAAGGAAAAGAAATCTTTAGACAAATAATTTGGTTAAATTATTCATGTTATCATTCATATATATATATATATACATATATACATATATATATATAAAATAGTGTGCAAGAATATATTGAAGCTCTGAGCTATAGTGTAGAAAAGCAGCCATTTTGATTTATTTAAACCAAACTTCACAAACATTTAGCATCTTTTTGGGTGACGGGGCACTTAGCATGCTGGGTGACTACTTTTCTGAGTCCTGAATTATACCTTTGTCTATCTGTATATATAGCTGAAAACTTAAAAAGCTGACACCTGAGATGGAGCCCAATAATAATCTCATAGTGAAGTCAATAATACAGCCATCATACATGCTAACCCCACTTACTGTCCCATTTGTTCAAAAGCAGTCAACTGAAAAACTGGTTTTCCTAACATTACTGCCCAGCAAAGTTAGTACAAAATTAACAACAAAAGATTAACTTTTGTTTTGATGTGTCCTGTGGCTCAGTACCAAGAGAAACACCAGCATATTTTCTCAGGTCACTCACCTCTTAGACAAGTCAAGTCAATCTATTGTATCATCATTTCCAATATCCTCATTGTGGCAACCTAAAGTACTTTTATAGCCAGTGAAAGATATTTTCAAGGTTGTCTAGTTGGCTACGTTGACATCATTTATTATATTCTAAGTTGAACTCAGTCTGAAAGCTTCTTGCAGAGGGCATGAGCTTACAGGTAGCACCAGAGAAATCAGAATTGTTAAACACATGGGATGTTTTTTCTTAAATGGTAGAAATTTACACATTGTCCATCCAGAAGTCTGCAAGTTGATGTGTTAATACCTGGTCATCTTTCTTATTCTGTAAAACCAGCTCTTCTTGAATCCCCCAGAATCCTGAGCATTGTCTCTCAGTCAACAGAGCCCCATCCTTATGCTTGTTACAAACCCTTCCTCCCCAGGCCGACTCCTGAGCACTGTTTCTCAATCAGTAGAAACCATTCTTGTGAGAAAAAAAATTCACAGATGCTTTGCTAAAGAACTGTACATTGCAAAGAATTTTCTCTGCAGCCATGATTAAAGCTTCATTGTGATAACTGTCATGTGGAAACTTTTCCCCAAAGGTGTTTTTTTTCATTCATTTATTTATTTATTTATTTATTTATTTATTTATTTGTCTGTTTGTTTGTTTGTTTGTTTATTCACTTTACAACCTGATCACAGCCCCCTCCTTCCTTTCACATAGCCCTTCCCCCAACCCCTCCCCTTGTCCTCTGAGAAGTGGAAGCCTGCCCTGGGTACCAACCCACTCTGGCATATCAAGTCATTTCCCCAAGGTTTTATCTTGTTTAAATGTGTAAAGAAAACTAAACCACTTGGTCCGACTCTGGAAGCTTTGACCCAGGACCTGCTAAGTCCTGCTGACATGAGCTTTATTTTTACCTTTCCTGGATCATTTCCCTGACAGCCATGACCCTTGCTTTGATCATATAAAAGTGCAACTAACTCCAAATCAATAAAACTAAATATTATTTCTATGAATATATAAGTCTCTTTATCCAGGAAGACTCCTCTAGTGAATGTTTTCTAAATAGCCACACCATTCATGGACCATGTACCAAACAGTACAAGTATCAGAAAATTGAAAGACTTTCAATCCTTTATTACACTAAAAACCTAGTCAGAACAGGACTTTTATATTCTGTGAGACTGAATTTTGTTCTTTTTTTTTTTCCAAGGCTACCTTGGTTTGAGAAATTGGACAATTTATCACACAATGGCCTGCAGCAAATTTAGTATATGCAAGTGATTACTTTGTCTCTTCCCCAAGCCCCGTTGATACAATTTGATACTAGAGGCCACAGAAAGAGAAGGACGCTTATAACACAAATCCTCTGGGGAGCTGCTAATGAGCTATTGACCCTTCCCCATTGTAGCTGGATGTGTCATATCTGATTCTGGTTTCTTGAGATGTAATTTCTAAGTGGTGATATTTTAAGTCTATCTGAGATGTGTTGTTCTATCAGTTTTTTTTTTAAAGTCTAGTATTATTACCGCCATGAATGGCAGGTGCCAGTTGATTTAACTGGAGATAATTTCACCATTTCCAGCTATCCCCACAGGGAAGAGAAAATAGACTATTGACAATATTGGTTAAATTAATAACCTTGTATAAATTATACCTTCACCATGTACTTAACCGCCTTTCCTCCCCTTGCTCATTTGCATAGGTCATAGAAACTAAGTCAACATTGTTTGGTCCATCACTTGGGTCTATTATTTAAGGCAAATTTTATAGCTCTCTTGCCTACCAACTAATGATTTTTATTGCACTGCTATCAAAAACTCCGTGAAAGATAAAAACACCATTTCAGATGAGATGCTAGATTCAGTCAGTGATTCGTAGACTGAAGAGAACCAAAGCCAGTCATCTTAAACTGTCAAATGGACCAATTTGTCTTGTCACTTAATTTAAAATGTTGTTTGTTTTTCCCTTGTTAGCCTAGTTTATAATTGTGTGCTACTCCAAAAAGAAAAAGTAGCGTTGGTAGGCATTTCTGAATTACAGTCAAATCATCCAGGTAGATTGTTCCCCTAAGGGTAGAGGAGAAAACAAAGGACACCCTGGGAGATTTGAAGAATCAAGAGAAGCAACAGAATATTTCCCTTGGCTCCACTGTGTGCTAATAATTATGGAGTTGGCTGGGAGGGCTCTTCTATCTGTGATGGTGTAGGTGGCGGGGAGAAGAAACAATACAGGACAAGGACCAAGAAGGGAAAAGGAAGGTCCCTGCAGTCCAAAACTGCTATCAGCACCTTCTTGTTCTCACTGTCGCACGCATGGAGTTCACAAAACAAGAGATTTTTCTCGCACTTACACCAAGAAACACAGAGCCAGGGAAGCGTGACCTACAGACAACACGGCAGGGAAGTAGAAACCAGCCATAGATGTTGAAAGTAAAACACTGCCTTATCTTCAGAACCCAAAGGCCACGGCAGTAGGTACAGAGGTAGAGACACAACAGGCCTTCCTTTTTTTAATGTAAAACTTATTTTGAAACAATCAGTTTAGAGAGAAGAGGTTTTTAGCTTTCCAAGACCGACTAAATTAATGAACCAGGCCAATTTATGATCTTCTGTGTGTTGCTGAAAGGAAAAAAAAATTCTCCCTGCAGGTAAACTGTCTATCTGGAGCCAGAGATATTAGAAGCAATTTCATGAGCAGGATCATTAATTATGACCTATGAAATTTTAATAGTTGCCTTCTTCGGAGCTCTTATAGGAGCTGAGATCAAAGTGGATCCGAAGCACTGATGCTAACTCCGTTGTCAAGAGGCTGAAGAGCTTGGGAGCGTTCAGAATCTCTGTGTATGTTTATTTCCTTTGCTGGGAATGTGTTCAAGGCATCACAAAGGTACAAGCACACGTACTTGGGAGCTGGTATGTGTGCATATTCAGCTGCCTCTGGGTCTCACTTACCCGAGCCCGATGATCACACTCCACCTCAGGTATTTCATAGGGCTGTAGGGCTAAGGGTGCTACTTTTCTTTCTTAATTATAATTTAGAGAAAGGCATGGTGCAGTTGAAAGATAAATCAATGTGAACTGACCTACATTTATCCCAGGTCTGTAATATAACAGAAGCATGCCCTGGGGCAAGTGACTTAAGTGGTCTGGACCTTGGTGTCCTATTCCAGCAAGATGCCGGTGTGGGGTGAGGACTAATTGGAAAACAGGGCTATGCCATTGCTAACACACTTGCCTTTCATATCTAAAGTTCTATGGATAAATATTTCCTTAGGAAATGGACATGTTCATAGTGCCTAACCTGGAGCTGCTATAAAGACAGACTAGGATAATCCATGCAAAGAAAGGTACCTAGGACACATTACATGCTCATTCCTATATTCTTAATATTTCTAGGAATAAACAGGGTTTATGGAAAGAAAGGGAAGGAAAGAAGAGGGAGGAAGGATTTCCAAGTTTCTATCTCAGGATTTTGTCGAAATTCATTGACAGGACTGAAACCACAGAACTGACTTGATTGGTCTGTTATATGATCAGGTTCATCAGGCAAACAAATGGACTTCTCACATAATACAAGTGACCAGAACAGATGTCACTGCTCCAGAGTCGCCTTTGGAAATGGCACATCTCCTACTCTGTAGCCAGGACAATTTTTCTATGCCTTCAAACTCTGTTACGTTGTTTCTGTCAAGATCCTTTATCTGTTTTATGTAAATTATTTCCATTATTTTTATTAAACCTACTTTCATTAACTCTAAGAATGTCGTACATTTAGATACAGTCATTTGGTCATATTCACCCTCTACTTCCTCCCGTAGCTCTCCTCAGATCCATACGTCCCCGATTTTGCATTTGCATTAGTTCTTGGAGAATTTCCTACAATGTCTTTGATCCTCTCCACCCTGCCCCTCCAAATTCTTTCCAGATCCACTCCTTCCCTTCCCAACCAACTTTACATCCTGTTTTCTTTCCCATCAAGGCCAATGTATACGTCCCAAATATTTCTGGGTGTGTGGTCTTCCACGGGAGTGTGGATGACTAATGCAGGCAACACTCTCAGAGAAAACTGACCCTTCTCCCAGCAGCTAACAATGGCTAACCGCTCCTCCACTGAGAGAGAAGCTTGGTGCTCAGCTCTGCTCTCCAGGCTGGAATTTGCCAGAGCCCACAGCCTCCATTGCTGTTATTCCTTGGCCTGACTCCCTTCTCCTTGGTTTAGCCCACAGACAGGCTTCCTGCCATGGTTTTCTCCACACTTCCGGATGCAGTTGAAGACTCTTCTCTCAGCCCTGAGCTACTTAGATAAACGTTAATATCTGGGCTAACAACTGAACTAACTAGCACACTCCATGCTGATGTTTCCTCCTTCTGGATAATTATCCAACCCTGATCTGTTCATCTGAGCTCACTCAGCTACTGACCGAGTTCAAGGACACTGTACCCCATTGAGCCTTGGGGGCAAGATCTACTCTCCAAAGCCAGATTTATTAATTTTTTTTCTTTTTACTCTAAACCCCTTTCTCACCTTGTCCAGGCTCTTCCTTAGCACCAAGCAGGATTTCACAAAACACTTAAGTTAAAGAAGGAAAGTAATTCCAGCTGTGAGTCTTTCACTCTCTCTCCTCACCATCTGAATCACCACTACTGAGACTTAGGCAGTCTTATCTGAAGCTCACCTTCCTGTCTGTAATGCTAACCTAACATTTGAGCTCTCTTTTACCCATGTCTCCTCTCTGCAACTACTTCTCTTGATGGGCATCATCACACCTCGATCACCACATATTCGTCCCTCTGGTAGTGTTATTTTATGGCTCCCTTCCATTTCCCTCTTCACCTTTTAGACGTGAACTCCATAGAAAATGGAACATTAAATAAATGACAAGTAGCATTATTCTGTAGTTTCTTAGATGAATGAATTCATGGATATTCAGGGATTGTATTTCATTGTGATATTATACAAGCTATTGAGTGACCCACATTAAATTATGAACATAAAATTGCTTGTCAATAGTCATGTGTAAGCACCCAGCATGATTGGACAATTTTCATTCAGTACTAATTTTCCTTTCTAATATGCTACTTGACACAGTTTTTATGGGAGGTGTGATTTTCTTGGAATTTATGTATACAACAGAAAAAGAAAAAAGAATGAAAAAGAGAGAAGAGAAAAGGAAACACAGGCCTTGGCTGTGGTGTCATAGCTCTTTAATCTCAGCAACTGAGAGCCAGAGGCAAGAAGATCACAAGTTTTCAGCTGTCCTGGTTTATATAGTAAGATCCTTCCAGTCCAAGCTAAGTAAGACCCTGTTTTCAAAGAGCTAAGGTCTGAAAAAACCTAACAGTGATAAACACTTGCCTAGCATGCACAAGGGTTGGTTTTGATCTATAGTTCCAGAAGGCAATGGGTTGGGGACTGTGATTTCTATAATCCAACCCCAAGGCTGCCTTGCACCCCATTCTATGTGGTAGCAAAATGCTTAATTTTTCTGACATTTCAGGACTTCTCTGTCTCTCCACAGTTCATTCAAGATTTAGGGAATCATCACTTAGGCTACTGGAATAGAAGGCAAGGGAGAAAAATTTCCTGGTTTTGAACTGTCATCAGACCTTTTGTCACCTCTAATAGTACCTGAGTTCTACTCAGCCTCCAGCTGTAGTCAGTGCACCCAGCGTTTGCCCCAAGGCCATTGGGAGTTTTTGTTTGTTTATTTGGTTTGGTTTTGGTTTGTTGGTTTGTTTTTGTTTGTTTGTTTGTTTTGTTTTGGTGGGGTTTTTTTCTTTTTGTTTTTGTTTTGTTTTTTGATCTAGATTGCCTAATATAATGTTGTGGTCTACACGAGATTATAAAACCCGAGCTTATGTACCAAACCCCTCCAAATCGCTGCTCTGATCACCCCACTGCTCCATTGGTTTGGAACACACTAGCTAAAATCTTTACCTTTCTGACCCATCATCTCCATAACCCAAGGAGGGATGGTTGCGGTTTTGTTTGATTCATTAGTTGGCAGATTTTCCTTTCTTTTTCTGTAATGTATAGGGGTAGAATAGGGGCTGTGGTGTGCATAGGAGGGCATGCAAGCCTGCTACAACTTGGTGAAACTGGTTCTCTCCTTCTACTTTTATGTGGGTCTCAGGGACAAACTTAAGTCTTTAAGTTTGTACAGAAAGACCTTTCCCTACCAGATACCAGCACACGTTGGTTACCTTTTTTTCAAACTAAAGGAGGAAAGAATTCTACTGTTTAGGTAACAGAAACATTGATGCCCATTTACCAATGTTTATAGCTGACAATTCTGTTCTGAAGCCGATATTCACTTTTAAAATTTAGGGAACTCCAATCCAGTAGTTTATAGCTCAGTGTTCTTCTTCTTTAAGTAGCCCCTGTGTCTGATGCATTTGCTACCTGTGATGGGGGAGTGGATCTGACACTAAAAGGAAATGTCCTACCTATGGGATGTATCGGTCGTCACATGGGGACAGAGATTGTTTTAAACTCGTCCATCTATATACTTGACACACATGCATTTTTTCACATTAAAATTTACCTTAAACAAATATTAAGTCTCAAATATGTTCAATACACACAAAGAGAGAATAATATTAAAATAATATCCTTGTAAAATATGTCAAATTAGCTTCTTTACATTCTTTCTAGATAAGCAAGTTCTAACTATGCCAAAAAATCATTAGAATATAACTTTTCCAACTTTAGTAATATTTTTTCCTTATAAAATTCTTTTAATTCTTGAATATTTTAAGAGGGGGCAGAGATTTATTTTCTCACAGTCAGAGGATTCCATCCTTGTGTCAATGAGGGCATGGGCAGAACACAGCTAGGAAAAGGGAACTGCCAGGGTATTAATTCCTTTTTGAAAAAATGTCTATCAGTTGTCGTTTTCAAACATGGAGGTGATACATCTGGTCACAATCATCTCAATACCTTCTCTTATCCTGCTGCACTACACCTACCACCCCCTTCTCCAACCAAGTTCAAATCCCACTTGGCCTTGTTGTTTTCTGTGCTTTGTAACCCACTAAGTTTAACCAGGGCACCCTGATGGGCGTGAGTTTATAGCCATGCACTGGTGTATAACGAATGGGCCAGTGGCTCCATCACTAAAGACAATGGTCTCCTTTGCCAACAACTCCCCTGAGCCTGGGAAAGACATCATGATGGGCTCTGATTCTTGATGTTTTTGAAACTTTAGCACTCAATCACGTTCTGTTTGCTCATTATTTCTTTTCCACAACTTCAAGATTTGATTAGTTTATGTTCGTTACTTTCTGCTCTGTCTATGAAATACATGGTGCTGTTGTTTATTCCACGGGCATTTGTGCTGAGCTGTGTGAACAACAGTGCACTCTGGAGAGTGCTGAAATATTCTAAATGCAATAATTAAGATCTTTGGACCAGAGGAGAAAAATGATTAGACAACATTGTCCCCCTGCACAACCCACACAGAATCAGCTCTTAGCCCTCTATGGTAATGGCTGTTCTTCATGTTGATGGCCTTTCTCCATCATTTGCATACAATTGCAATGTATGCAATACTTTACTCCATACTTTTAAATATTTTTTTGCCTTCAAGTAACTTCTCCAAACATGCAAAACAAAAATAAAAATAAATAAAATGGTTCTATTTGGGGTTTGGTAGAGATGGGGTGCTTAATGTTCATTTGTGTTCTCTACAGAAAATTTTAGGTCTTACTACATTTTTAATTCTATAATTTTGTGTTGGGGAAAAGAAATCAAAACGTTATAACTGAAAATACTATTTTCTCTTTCTGATTATGGTTTTTGAGTTCTCAGTGCACAAACATTCGGTGTAAGACTGGACAGATATCTGTCTGCAAAACAATCACTGCACCTCGTTTTCTATCTTCTCCTTCGCTTATCTCCTTTACGGTAACGCTGGTTGCCAGGATCAGTCCGTTTTCAGGGAGTTGGAGAGAATCAGAGAATGTAGGAAATAGATAAAACCAGAAAGAGATGAGTAGCCAAATTGTCAAAATTTGCCAAGGTCCGGCCTCAGCATGAGGAGGGTCCTGAGAAAGGCGGGAATGGGAGTGGCACTGATTCAGTAATGACGTGGAGTTGGTAGCAGATGCAAGCCGCTAGTTCAGGTGCTCTCCCTGTTCCCTTACGATTCTCAGTATTCTTTATCCTTTAACTTCAGTTTAAGCTTCATAACCAGAAAAAGCCTAAACACAGTCTTTTATTTACTAAACCTACATCACCAAGGCTTTGATCGTTGTTAATAATCGTCAAAAATTCTTAGATTTACATAAATTTCATGAATCCCAGACCAACAGCTTCAACCCCCGTTTCCTCAGAGCAGAAACTAAACTCAAAGCAAAAGCACACCTCCCTCTAGGCTTACACAGCCCGTTCTTCACAGGCAGCTGGGCACGGCTCTTGCAGTTTCCTGGTACAACAGAGAGCAGTCTTTAGTAACTGCTTCCATGTAAGAATAGAAAAATAACAAACTTCTAAAATTAAAATGGTTCCTTACAAAGTTTTGAATTTATTTAAGTAAAGCAGTCAGCTCTCTCTAACGTCTTTCCAGGTATTGTTATCTCTAATTCTTCAATCAGCTAGAAAAACAGAGTACTAATTTTATATGCTTCTACATCATCTTTTGATTCTCTAATCTTCATTTCTTCATCCTAACAATCCCATAGCCTCACGTGCTCTCCTTCTGATGCTATTTATTCCTAAATTATATATAAATTCCTACTTCTTCTATCCATGCTTTATCTTCTTGAGACCACCTTATAACTTTCTATTCTTGATGTCCCCAAATTCAACCTGGCTAGTTAATACAGAATCCATTGGACCAGAAGGTATAAGTATCTCCTCACGATTCCAAATTCAAGGCCAAGTCTGGCCATGAACTACTTTTACAAAGGACCATGTAGGCTTTTATGGCCTCTGTGGTTATGTTGTCTAGATCCTTCCCCATGGCCCTAAAGGCCAAGCAGAAAGCCTGTTCCTCATCCTTCACAGCCTCATAACCATCTCCATTCCTCATTCCTGAAAACTGCATCTGTTTCAATTATTACGGTGTGATTAGTTCTGAGTAATGGGGGGAAGTAAGACTGGAAGTAGAGTAGTAAAGACAGCGGATCGAGTTTGGGGCAACAGCAACCATCAGCACATGTGGGGGTCATGGGGTCAATAGCCTGGTGATGCTCCAGGGGCAGGAACTGTGCCACACCTCCCCTTACACTGCCATGCTGGACCTAGCAAAAATTGGCTTTAAAAATGCTAACACAACATGTAACATGTAAACACTAATATTCACTATATAGCCCAGCAAGCATTATGTTTTACTTCTAGTAACTAAAACAAACTTAAGTTACTAAGCAAGCTCTCGGTCGTTATCTCTGGTGACCCAAAGTCCTTAGTGAATCCCAGGAGATGTTTGAAGCTCACAAGATATACAGAGACTTGTCACTGATACATAAAGTATTGTTTCTTTTACAACTTTCAACTCAAAATCACACTTTAGCCTCTATAGCATAGATGATGAATTGGCTGATTCCCATTTAATTGAAATAATCACTTGGAAAAATTGACTCTCAAAATATAAGGTTTTGTCGTTATGAGTAACTATAGGGAACTATGCTTATTTCTAATGCTACATTTATACAGAGATCCTAAGTCGATTGGAATTAAATGAGGAGAAGCATCATTTGTTCAGTATTTCGGCATTACATGTAGCTATGTAAAAATAAGGTAAGATTGTGAACCTGCATAGTGTTTGACTGAGGGTAAGCATGATGAGCCAAAGAGGTGCAGCAAGATTTTATTTGTTTACATAAAATCAGAATTTATCTTGTGTCAGAAACACATTGTGAATTCTGAAAAATTCTGAAGTAGTCCCTAAGTAGTTTTGAACTATTCTCAACACAAGGCTGATGCAATATCAGAGTTAATTAGCCTTACACCTAATCTGTACAGTCTACATTCCAGAGATAAAAAGCCATTACTGATTTTCATAATGTATTTATAAAACTGCAGATGAAATGGTCACCACATTATATATCATGATCTTTTCTCTTTAATACTATTTGGATGCCCAACTTTCAAAACAAGTTTGAAGTTAAGAATTGTGGGAGGAGGTGACCAGGAGGGGCCAGTGGGCAGGCTGTGGTTGAATTGGGAAAAAGCTGGAAGAAGCTCCATGGGAAGACCAGCAGTCTCAACTGACCAGGACCCCTGAGATCTCTCAGACACTTAGCCACCAGCCAGGTAGCATAAGAAGCCCCCAACCCATGTACAGCAGAGGACTGCCTGGTCTAACCTCAGTGAGAGAAGAAGCACCTAATCCTCAAGGGACTTGAGGCCCCAGAGAGTGGGGATACCTAGTGGGGTGGGGGTAGAGGGTGGGAACTTCCTCTTGGAGACAGGTGGGAGGAAGAGGTTTGGGTTGGGGAGCGGTTGGGGGGCAGGCTGGGAGGGGGATGAAGTCTGGACTGTACAAAGAGATTAAAGAATAAAAAAAGAAGAAAAGAAAAGAAAATGGCTCTATAAGATGAGGTTGTAGGCAAGGCTATAAGGCATTTTTAAAATTACTGATTGATGTGGGAGGGCCCAGACGGCTGTAGGTAGGGACAACCCTGGGCTGTTGGTCCTAGGTTTTATAAGAAAGCAAGCCGAGCAAGCCATGATAAGCACTCCTCCACGGTCTCTGCATCAGCTCCTGTCTCCAGAATCCTGCCCTGTTTGAGTTCCTACCTGACTTACTTCAGTGATAGACTATGATATGTAAGCTAAATAAACTCTTTCATTTCCCCCCAGAAAATGAAAAAATTAAAAACAAACAAACAAACAAAATGTTTCGTAGGATGAACCCTTGAAGTTGTTTTTCTTCTTAAATTCTCAAGATTGAGGGAAAAAAATATTTAAAGGCCTCCAACTCATTTAAATTAGCGTCAAGTAGCATAAAAACCACAGCATTGATAGATTCAAATATATGTACAAATATTTGAATTCGTTGTCCCAATCCACCATTATTAGCATGTATTTCTTCTGTGTGAGATTCCTCTGTGAAGCATGTATATACTATGGTTTCCCTTGTTCTTTGAAGATCTGTGATGCCCATGGTCCTTTTCAGGTATATATTTTAAAAATAAAACCCATAGGGCTTGATAGCCAAGCACACCTGAAATCAGAACTTTTAGAAGAAAGAGGAAACGCAATTTGACTGACTAGTTTGAACCATGTGATCACGATGCGCCTATGCAGATGAGCTGAAATGTGGTTTTTCCAAGGCATTCTCAAAGAAACTAAGGAGAAATTGATTAGGCTATGCATGGCCAGTGTCGTCTCACGAGATGCTGCAAAGAAATGCATATTGGAGAAGACCCTTTAAAGTTTCCACACGCTAATGTCTGGTGGACTCTGAATTAGCTGGCACCTCCGACCAAGAAAGATCTAGGCATTGTTATGAACAGCTCAGTTAAGATGTCTGCTCAGTGGGGTAACACTGGGCCAAAAAGCCAATAGACTGGGTCAATGCGTATAGACTGGGTGATGCATGTAGGCTTGTTTCAGTGCTTCCTGTTTAAATTTGCATGATTTTTTTTCACCCCAGATGATTTGGTTTATTTTCAAAGCAACTCTCTGGGTATAGCATCCCCGAAAACAGGTGCAGTAGCCAAGTGCCTTTTAACAACTGCGGCATCATTCCTGCTGCCTCTGTTCAGCTGCTGCTGCCTTTGGATGGACTCTGTTCAACTGTTTCCTTCTGACTGGCACAGTCAAGCCTACCGTCCCCGGAGTGACATACTTAACAAACGTCCCATAAACTTATAATCCTGTCCTGGAGATGGGCTCAAAAAGCTTTCAGATGCATTGAAAATTTCCCCCCATTTAATAAAAAATGCATTTCCCACGGTATAGTATAAGCAATTCATTTCATGTAAGTTTTGCATCAGCTCTCCAACAGCCCTCATCTCAGATCGCTGTCTAAGGTGAGCACTGTCAGGATTCTCTAAGCTACTTCCTATATGAGAAAAGTTGCTTCCCTTTCCAAGGCAAACCTATACTGAATTAAAAGAAAGCAGGTCAGCGCCCAAACATGAACTGAATGAGGATGACGCCAATAAACATAATGAACTGTGTGGGGGAAAAAGCCCACGAGGCCTCAACCCAAACAAGAATCTACAGGCAAGTGTGTAAAACTAGGAGACCGGAAGTGGCCCTTCCTAGGGAAGAGCACTCTGATTGGTTGTCCGTTGCTAAATGATCAGCCCTGAACACATGCATACAAGTAACATTATGCGAACCTCAGGAACATATGGAAATACTAGGCTGATCTTCTTACATAAACCTTGATGAGAACAGGCAATTAGTGAAAAGAAAAAAGAAAGAGACCATGAATTTGAAGGAGATCGGGGAGGGGCATCTGGGAGGCTTTGAAGGTAAGGAAGAAAAGGATAAATGTTGTGATTCAAATAGGAGCTCCAAAGTGAGCAATGAATAATAAAAGACGGCGGGTCAGTCTTATGATTGAGATCCACTTGGGTTTTAAGTACTGCTCACAAGGTTTGCACATGGTTATGATGGCTGTCCACGTGCATGTGTTCTCAGTGTTCTTGTGTACGCTCCTAGTTTTGTGTTCTATGTTAATAATGATTCCTCCCAGCACAGCAGTTAAGAAATTGTTTTCTACAGAAAATGGTGAAAGCAAGGCATTGAAGTTGCATCAAATAACGAGTCAGACTATCAGACTATACACTGTGTTTGGAAGATTATCAATTGAGTCCAAGACACTACCACCTAACAGAAGTTCTCCAGAACCCTGAGAAAGTTACAAGCCAAAACAAAGCAAGCCACACAGCCCTAGATTCCTAGAAAAGCTAAGGAATCTTATAGATTCCTTTGAACCGTTTCAGCATCTAAGAAGAGTTTCATAGCTGTCAAATTACCATTTAGTTCATAAAACCAGCACTATTTAAATTGTCTAGTACTAACACAGAATAGTGTCTAATCCCTTTATTAGAGATTTGTAATGCCATGAATATCAAAACTGTTGTTATGTGTTTTATTAAAATCCAGTCTGTGGTAGATCAGGAGAATAAAAACAGATAAATACAGAACAGTACCTCCATCGCCCCCCCCCATAGAGTTAATTAGCATTACAGTCAGGGTCTCTTACACTTTAAACTTGAACCTCAGAAGCCCCAAGTTAGGGAGAAAATAAGCAAATCCATGTGAAATCCAAACACAAGCACATAGGAAATCCTATGCTTCAGCTGCCTGTTTCTCTCTAATGGCCTTGGTTCGAAAGACCAAAGAGAGCCTAGGAAACCAAAGAGCAAAACCTAAGATCTACCAACTACTGCCTTCCTCTCAAGTTGGGTGTAAAAGCTTTGGATAATTTTTGGTGTTTTTGTTTGATCTGGTTTTATTTCTGATTGTCTTTTAACTTCCAGGGATTTCTGTCAAATTGATTATCATCAATAAAAAATGATTTAAAAAGACTCTGTAACATATATATACTTGTGTTAGTTATTTAAGATTAAAAACCACATCCATAGGCACATAAAGAGAAAAAAGTGATAGAATATCATAAAGATTTGAGAAATAAGGTACTTTATAGTTATTTGGCAGAGGTCAGTTAACCTTCACTTTTTGGATCAAGGCTTACCAAAAATGTGAATGCAAACATGGTTTTTAAGTGTGGTCTTCCAAAGGCTATCGATAAAGGAAATGCAAAACAGCATTGATTTCACTGCTGCCAAAGTGCCTAGGCTTCGATCTGTGACATTATTGACTCCATTCCCAGAATAAAATGTAGCAAAATTTACACAGAAGCAGAAGAACGAATGGCTTTACTCATGCCAACGGTAATTCTCAAAGAGAAGTTGATGTTGCAGATTGGAGCAATCCATTACTTTTGTGGAGAAGACTACACTACCTGTCAAAAATTAGAGTAACAGTACAGAACAGATACATTTGATGATTTGTTTTTATTTTTCCTGGATAAAAGTGTAAAGCATATCCTCCCAGCGTAGGCGTGCTGAGATTTAACAGTTCTTTGTGGAAATAGGGAAGAGAGGTAATGTTGAGCCCCATGATAATTCCTAAGATATATTTCCCATATTTGTACTTAATAATGCAGAAATTTCTTATATTCTTAGTCAGAAGCTAGTGAAAAGATAGAACATGTATTATGATTTTATTTTGCTCTTATGTATGAATGGGGGGGAGAAATTTAAGGGATATACATCCCAAATATTGAAGATCACTATTTTCTTAAAGGTAGGGTTATCCTTCTTTTTTCATTCTGTTCTGTTTTCTTACTATCTATCATATGTATTTTTTTAAGGGGAAGAAAATGAATAATTTCATCTATCTCTGGAACAGTCACATGATCTGCATGAACTACTTTCAACATTTTGTCCAGTAAAAGCACCTCAGAATTGTGCCATTAAGTCATAAATAAAGGGGGCTGAAAAGTTAGACACTTTCCTACCTCTTCAGGTGACAGAAGATCCCCATGTGTCAGAAGAAGCAGTAATAGTATTCAGTGATGAAATCACTGTAAGAAATAAATAAATAATAAAAGCCAGGCCTGTGATCCTAGGCACTCAGGAGGCTGAGAAGCAGGAGGCCCACAAGTTCAAGCCATCCTAGGCTTCAGAGTGAGCTCAAAGCTGGTCTGAGCAGCCCCATGCCGCCCTGTCCCAAGCTAAAAGGTGGGAAGGGATGGCGTATACAGCTCAAGTAATATACTTGGTTAATGAATGTGAGTACCTAGGTTCAATCAACAGTACTACTGGGGAAAAATAGAAAGGTATGTGAACTCATAAAGAACTGCCTCAGAACTAAAAAGAAGGAAACCTCTGGATTCTGAGATTTAGTGTTGATTTACTTATACTTATTTGTGTGTGTTATTTATTTCTGTAAGTGTTAGCCACGTATGTGTGGGTGCTCGAAGAGGCCAGAAGACAATGTCAGAGTCTCTGACAAACTGGATTTACAGGCAGTTAGAAGTCATTCAACTTTTTTTGCTTACTGGGAACTAACTCAACTTGAGTCCTCTGGAAGACCAAGTTAATCACTGAGTCAGTTCTCCAGCCCTGAAAACCCCAATCTTTATATATACATATATATATATATATATATATATATATATATATATATATATATATATATATATAAAGACATTGTGTGTGTATATATAAATCTACTGTGCTTAAAAGCAGGTTTGTAGCTGGATAGAAGAGCCAAGGGTTTGGAAATTAGGCAGAACTTGGTTTGATTTCCATCTCTAATACTTAGAGGTATGATTCTTGACACCCCACCATGAATCCCAGTGTTCTCTCCCGTTAAAGGTCAATAACAACTGCCGCACAGGGTTTTTCATAATCTAACATCTGTACCGAGGCTCTCCTATCCTGGGGTGTGGGTACAAGGTGTACGTGTGGAGGCATGAAATTGATATGGAGTGTCTTCATCCATCCCTCTCTGTTTTATTTACTGGGCAGCATCTCCTCGCTGAACCCGGAACTCAGCTTCTCTGGCAATGTTAGCTTGCCCAGAGAGCCCTCGACTCTTCCTAGGATTACAGATAGTTGCCACGCCTGCCCAGATTTTATTTGGGTTCTAGGGATCCGTACCCTGCTCTTCCCTCTTGAGGGCAAGCATTTTACCCGCTGAACCATCTCCCTTGCCCCTGTACTGAAAGAATTTCATGACATAGTTACACACATGTTAAATGCTCAGTAATTAGCTGACATAAAAATACTACACGCAACAACAACAGTTCTAAAATTAGAAGGCAAGGCACAAATGAAGTGAAACAGAGGATGGGCAGAAAGTAAGAGGTTACATATGGGGGATTATGATCAGAGAACAATGTATATATGTCTCGAAATGTCATGGTGAAACCCACTAATACATACAATTAATGTAAGCTAACAATCATAATTACGATATAATTGCTGTTTGGGAGTGGTGCTGGCCCATTACCAGATGCAGAGTCTCATCAGGACCAGACACTGTGCTCTCCTTGGTCTCCCTCTCTCTGCGAGCCACATGAGCATGTTTGTCTCTGCACCACTGGATCCGCGCACAGACGGGAAGTCATTGCTCTCCTTTACTGGCATTTCCTTTGGGGGAAATTGAAGACAACACACTCAGCGTTCATCAAAACAAAATGTCACCAGATCTAGTGCACCCAGAGGAAAGAAAGAACATAACGTTGGAATTTTTGAACTAAGTGTGTTTATCAGTGTTAATCAAGCATAGTAGGATGATTTATGCGTTCGGTCTAAGAATTACTGAACAAGTAGAAATTCCTCCCAAAAAGCAAGAGAAAACAAAACCTTAATTCTCATTTTACAGAGCATGCAAGCATGTTATGGTTGCTATGTTAAATATCACTTAGCAGAGCATGTAAGCATGTTATCGATTTTACTTAATTCAATTTGGTCACAAATATTTCTTGTGTTGGTCAGCAAGGTTGGCCCTGAAACAGTTTGAGGTCAGCGGGATGACTCCATTGCTATTTTTACGAAGCACAGCTTTGCTAGCCCAACATGCCCAAACATTTATTGGATAATCATTCTTCCTAAGTAATCCTCAAAATACTTCACAAAGTCTGTCTTGTGAATTCGGGGACCCTTTAGGCAATTTTGAGATATGATAATATTCTGTAACCTAATTCCTATCACATAATGTTTGTACTAGGCAAGCACTAATCCTTTTAAACCAATGGCTCACCTCAGAATAGCCTGTGAATAAAGGTGCTGGCTACAGGCACGGCTGGATTCTCACCTTTTGTTTATGCAGTGGGAAAGAAGGATGGGATTGCTTCAAACATATTGCTTAAACCGTATGTTTTATATCAATATATATTGTATGTTTTGCAATGAGAACTCATCTCTGCCCTTACACATACCAAACTACCAGGTGTTCACTTCTCCCATAACAAACCATGTTTGGCATTCGTTATGTGAGACAATATCTCATGTTAGTTGGAATTAGGATAGTGTCTCTAGAATATGACCTGCCTCTGTGTGTGTGTGTGTGTGTGTGTGTGTGTGTGTGTGTGTAAAATGCTTCTAGAAATACACTATATAACATATATTATTAACTATAGCTATATAGAGAATAGCCCACTTTCTCTGTACTGGAGCATGATAGGTTAGTATGTCAGTGCATGCAGTGAAATGAAATCTAATGCACTTGAATTAATTAGAGTTTGATTCTCCTGAGCACTGTGTACATGAGTCCAGCTAGACAAGAAAATGATAAAAAGGAAAGCAAGCCCTGGGGTGTGCAGCCATTGTTTATACCATCCATTGGCCTTGCTTCATTAATCTAGAGATGGTTATCATTCAATCATCCATCAGTTGTCTCCAGCCTCTTGCTAAATGTTGTTTGTGTCTGGATTTATTTTCCAGAATCTGATTTGTCATTTGGCCAGAATTCTCTTTTCCTTCACATCACAATGGATAAGGCTGCTCACAGATTTATTGTATAGCTGATAATATCCAACACCTGGGAAAAGAAATGGGCCCTCTTTCATCTCAATCCGAGAAGCCTATTAGAATGGAAGCTTTTTCATAAACATCAAAACTGCCGTCTTTATGTTTTACACCATCAATGACTAGTTTTATGATTGAATCAACTCCATCTGTCTCATCTAAGTAGGACAGCTATGACCCCCTGACATCTCCCCATCTACTTCCTTCTGTGTGATAACCAGGAAGCTTTGCATCCCCTCCTATCCTCCTGCTCCTGTTTGCAAGGGTGTTGAAACGATAAAGATCAGTTACTAGGATGTACCCATTGCCTTTCAGACTACATTCTCACTGGAGGCTACAACACGGTGTAAGAAGACAGTTGGGCTCCCCACTACAGCTATAGCTCCTGCCCGTTGACCACTGACTTCCTTACTGCTTTGGAGATATTCTGTTTAACCCCTTGGAGGAGGCTTTGCTCATCCTTATTTTACACGTGAGACTGTGAGACATGAAAGAAAGCCATGTGCCAATTTGCTCAGTTGAAAGTGGATCTTAATTCAGTGCTCTCTCTCTCTCTCTCTCTCTCTCTCTCTCTCTCTCTCTCTCTCTCTCTCTCAACACCAACTTTCTCCTATGGTCAGTAAGTCCCCTTCCTCACCATACACTGGGCGACACTGTCCTCCTTACTCCACTGCTGCTCTGTTCACAACTTCTGTCAATATCAAGGCATAGACCCTTTCCTTCTGCGGAGCCTCAGGTTCCATAGTCATGAGTGAGAGAGTGGTAGCTCCTAAATGGCCTATCTTATTAATTCCCTTATTAACTTATTTCATAGAATTCTGATTTCTTTGTGTCACCAAATAAAGAAAAATAACCTTTCAGAAACTCAGCAGGTGATTCTGCTCAACGGGTACAGATCTCTGTAGTCTACTTCCACACAGATATATTGGGAGAGTGTGGGTACCACTCGTGGAGAAGCCAAAGTGGCTGCCCCTAAGCGTCCTTACTTCATTCAATAATGAAGGCAACTCTAATAAGAAAGAGTCTATCTGTACAAAAATAGAGAAATGGGGAGAAAATGTGTCCCATTTTCATTCTTTTCTTTTATCTTAAGAATCTAGATGAGTAAGTGCTGACTTCTCAGATGAAGTGCAGCGCAGATGCCACACATCTCAAGGCTAACAGTAGAGACATCGGCTAGTCGGGTCGCATGCATGAGTGACACTCATCTCTCTCTCTCTCTCTCTCTCTCTCTCTCTCTCTCTCTCTCTCTCTCTCTCTCTCTCTCCTCCAGTTTTCCTTGATTTTAAAGATCAAGCAACCCCTCCCTATTAAATATTACTCCTTAAAACAATTTTCTAAATGTGTAATTTTGAGAAAAACTCTCCGACTTAATAATAATATGGATACCTGTACCCTGTACCAGAAGCTTGAAACACTCAGCAATTTCCTTTAAAACACATATACTGTAAATTTAAAACATTGAATTTATAGTATTTCCCCTAAGAAGTATAAGTTGAATAAAATTATCAAGTTGTGACAGAATATCACAGAATTTTAATGCTAAATAAACAAGAATATAGAAATTACTGTACAGCCTCAACCATTACAATGATTTTTAAATACTTTATTTCTAATAAAATCCACCAAAATAAATTATCTACCTAGAGAGATGAAAATCTTACATGCAGAGAAATAAACATGAGTGTTCAAGCCACCAGGATTTAAACATTCCCTCTTTCAATAATGAAAGCTGTTGATGGGTCACTGTCCTCTTTGTTTATCTATTTTCTAGTTACTAACATGGACATGGGATTTCATGAAACACAAAGTAAAGGGGATTTAACATTTAAAGAAGAAAGATTGGTTACCCTAAGTTGTGAATATATGGCTCTATTACTGTGTTACTTGTGAAATACACATTTTTTTTAACATAAGTAAGTCTTCTACTTATGTACAAGACCATGTACAAAGGGCTTTCCTTAACAGTAGTCCTTTCCAGGACATAAAAAGAGCTGCTCGGAGGCCCTGGCAGGCTGCAGGTGGAGGCTTGCCGGGCTGGCCTTGCATGTGGAAGCTTTGGCAAAGAGATTTATATTTACCACTCTATGGCGGTGCAGCCAGCTTCCTAGTCTGTGCTCTGTAATACACAACATATCCTTCCCTTACCTGCAGATGGTCAGCTGTAGCTCCTCTATACCACAAAAGAACTGTAAAAGAAAAAAAATGGCCAGAAGTGTACCTCCTCGGGGAGACTTCATGTGAGCCAGAGTCTATAAGCAAATTCTATGTGGTCACTCTTCCAGGTTCTGCTCAGCCTGCAAGGCCTGCCCACCTTCTCAGGCCAGGCTTTCTACAATGTCTTCAAAACCCAATTTAAATATGTCTTTTCAGCCTGAACAGGGCCCACAGGGCGGACTCGGAATTAATCTCTCTCTTCTGTGCAGAGTCACCACACTGTTTTCATATGGTTAAAACAGAGTAGATCGCAGTGCATGATGACAGATAGCCTGCCCCATTAGGAGAGCAAGGAGAAGAAAGGTAGGACACTAATATTTATTTAGCCTGCAGTGTTCATTAAGCATCATCTGTAATTGGTACTTTTAACAACATATTATTATCAAACAATCTCAGATGCATATGTTCCTCTCCTCCCCTCCTAACAAAGGAAGTGAACTTTTAGTGAGGCTACCGCACTTGGCCACCGGAGCTGTGCGCTGAAGTGTGTCCTCTCAAAGCCCTTAGAGGGAACCCCCCTAGGATGCTTTTTGGAGACAAGGATTGGGAGACAATCAGGTTTAGATGAGATCTCTCTCTTCTGCCTCTCTGTCTCTTTCCATTTCTCTCTCTCTCTCTCTCTCTCTCTCTCTCTCTCTCTCTCTCTCTCTCTCTTTATTTGTGTGTGTGTGTGTGTGTGTGTCATGCACACACACACTCATACATATTCCCATACAAACACATCAAGAAAGCAGTCAACCAGGAATATAATATAATATAATATAATATAATATAATATAATATAATATAATATAATATAATATAATATAATATAATATAATATAATATAATATAATATAATATAATATAATATAATATAATATAAAGAAATGTATTGCCATATGGTACCACTACTTGGTAGGAAAGCAGATTAAAAGATCCTGCTTGTCCTTGGGTATACAGCAAGTTTGAGGCTAGGCTGACCTGCATAAGATCCGGTCTCAGTGTTACAGCCACAACCAATCTTTCTTTTTTTTTTTTATTGAATTTAAAGCCCACTCCACAGGCAGAACTTATGTCTGTTACAAGAACTGTTAACTGAGCCAAAAGCTCATAGCTGATAACTAGGCCATATGCCATAGGAGAGAGCCTAGTTCTGTTAAAGGGACATATTGTTAAATTGTCCCCAATAAGTGTTACCTTTATGACCATAGATGAGTGCATCTTTTAGCCCTAATCAGAAAAAAAGTTTCTTTTTGCAGTAGATGTTAATCCAGAGACCCACAGTTGGTCAGTATGGAGAGAATAAGACTGTAGATTGCTCAACTGTAGATGGCAATCTCTACCACAACCCTCTCCTTAAGGCTCAGGTATCATATCATCAAGGAAGAAGGGGTGGAAGTACAGCAAGATTCAGAAGTAGTAGACCTTTGCAGTAAAAAATGAACTTATTTACTAGCTGTGACAGAGACATCACACACGTGAACCCACAAAGGCTATCACTGCACACAGGAGACCAGCACAGAATTAAGATAGCCAAAATTCTAGCATAAACCAAAGGATGCTCAGGAAGTTGCACTTCCAGATGAGAACTACTGGAAATTGATGGCTAGTGGGGGAAGGGGAGTAAGTTTTCTTTAGGGGTGTGTGACTGCAGAGAGGCAGCCCATGCAGACTCTACACCCATACACATACAGGCAGAACTAAGTAGACTCAGTGGGTTTAAAAAAGAAGAAGTTGGGATCGAAAATGGTGGAGAAATAGGGGAAGAGTTGGAGAGGAGGGAAAAAGAGAGGGGGGAGGGGGAGGAGAGGAGGAAGGAAAGGGGGAGGGGATGGAAGGGAACTGAATGGAACAGAATAGAAGCAGAGAGAAGAGAGGCTACATCTCATCACTGTGTAGCAAACATATGTAGCTCTAAGGTTATCAAATTCACCGTGTTTTCAGGATGGTGTCTTGGATATTTGTGGTGCTATTTTGCTTAAGCCAAAGCATTTGAAAAGGCCTCAAAGACTATTTTAGGCTTTTGAGATTAGTTGCTGGTGTAATAGGCTTTGATAGTGGAGACACAGGAGACATAGGTTATACACAAT
The DNA here is from genome assembly GCA_028551405.1 of Uromys caudimaculatus. Classification (NCBI taxonomy): domain Eukaryota; kingdom Metazoa; phylum Chordata; class Mammalia; order Rodentia; family Muridae; genus Uromys; species Uromys caudimaculatus. The sequence goes on along the minus strand of CM052708.1, from coordinate 17,995,379 downwards.
TAGGCTCAATTAAGCAATCAATTTTAGAACAGTAACTGTTATAAGATTTACTTAAGTAATTTTGTTCAAAGCCCAACTGGAATCTCATTGAGGTGATGTTCAAAAATGTAATTTTTATACATACTAAATCATATATATAAATATATATTTATTTTTATTTATATATATGAGTGTTTTGACTGCATGTGTGCATATGCAGAATGTATGTACCTGGTGTCCACAGAGGCCCAAAGAGCACATTGAATCACCTGAAAATGGGGTTATAGGTGACTGTGAAGTGCCACGTAGATGCTAAAAATCAAACCCGATTTCTCTGCAAGAACAGCAACCGTGCTTAATTGCTGAGCCTAGTCTTCAGTTCCTAAATTGTATGCTTCTGTGAGAGCAAAGATAAACACAAGTTTCTTGGGAATTTATTCATGGATTCAAGCAGGGAAAGAAAGCACAGGTACACAAATATTCTTCATGCAACAATAGCTCTCCTCTACTGGAAGGGTATCTTTCCTAGGACCCACCCTAGAAGGGCATGTAAATGCAACTTTAAAAAAAAAAAAGGAGAAACCATCCAAAAATCCAACATGGTGATCCGTGGAGGTAGAGAGGAAAGAGCCAGATGGACCTCACATTCAACAAGTTTCTTCTCTTTTATTATCTTACAGCTCTTACATTTGTACAGAAATATAAAAATGGGGAAATCACTTTCTTCTTCTTTGCTTTGGTGAAGTAGTCACAGACTCAACAACCTAACATCCATCCCAAAGACAGAGCAAAGACCCAAGCAACATTGTCTTCAAGGTAAGACGTAGCAGAGATCTGGTCAGTTGGAAAGTTTACAACTTTCAAACCCAGAGATTGAATTCCTGTGTTTATGGTAGTCAACGTGAGAAGAGAAGGCTCTGCCCCTCCCCTCCGAGTCTCATGGAATCCTACCTACCCTGGCTTCAAAACCCAACGTAAGCAGTTTCCTTTAACTCTCACATCCTCTGTCATCTCTGAGTCCTGTCTCCAGACAAAAAATTCTCCCTCCACTGAATATCCACAGCACTCTCTTCATCTGCGAAGACGGAATGAATCAGGATGCGCTGGAATGGCCCTTTGGTAGCATTTGATCATCATAGTCTCCCCTTCCTCCAGCTCCCTCCATTCTGAGGAGTGCTAGGAAATCACCAGACAGCAACTCCTGCTTGCAGACTAATAATTATTAAATAAGGTTGAAAATGAAGATTCCCAGAACTCAAGGCCTGTATGTATGTATGTATACACATGTATGTATATGTATGCATGTGTCTAGTGTGTATGTGTGTAGAAGTTCAAAGCTGACATCGATGTCTTCCTTGCTCAGTCTCCACTTTACTTACTGTGACGGTCTCTCAGTTGAACCCAGTGTTCTCTGATTCAGTCAGTCTGCCAGTTTCTCCTAAGTAGCCACATCCACTATAAAAAATAAAATCTGAATGTTGACCCGTGCTTAACTATATCATGCTTAACATTTCTTCCCTTTTTAGAGTGATTGTTACACTGTGGTTTATTTTGTTACTATATCAAATCACGTTTTACTGGTGATTTTGGTTTCATCGCATTATTTGCAATTTCTGTTATATATATATAAACATTACAGGAGCCAATTTTCAAAATTTCCTTGATGCCACTTATTGCTATAATCTTTAAAGAATTGCTCTCAAAGAACAGTTCAGAAGGAGGATTTCCAAGTGGCATGTGGGCTCTCCTGTCTGCTCCATAGCTTGCAACCTAAAAGCAGTCCCTAGCTCAGACTTGAAGACAGTGTTATCAGAAAACCCATGACTGCCTGAGACAGTGGCCAGAGGCAAATAATGTCTCATCGCTGCACTGTCCATCCTAATAAAGCATAACTTCCTTTTATGTGTGTCAATCAAATTCTGTCTCCCCAAAATCCTTATGACCCCCCTCTAATAACATACATAACTAACATAGGGCAACCTTCTTCTTAGTTCTAGAAATGTGACACTGTGCAAGAATGTTCTTAAATCCTCCTCTGTCACCCAACATATTTCTAAGGATGTAAATGTAGGAAACCGTATAAAAATAAGTAGATAGGAATCTTGTAGAGGATCCATTATGGGACATTGCTGAAAAATTAAAGGTAAATATACATTATGAGACATGCTAATAAGGTGGTCAGAAGCTCTTGAAATTAAGCTGAAATGTAATATAGAGAGATGAAAGGAAATTAAATGAAACCCTGAGATACTTATTAAGCCGTCAGTGACAAAGTAGATGATGATGTCACAACCAGAGGAGAGACGACCCATGCAAAGTTGGACGAGATCCAGTTTGCGCTGTAGATTTATGCACTTAATTTTGTCCCTTGACTGCATTCAGATGAGCATTTCTCCTCGACATACACCAAGAAAATTGCTGCATTATAGCTGTGTTAATGGTAATCAGCATGCTAATGAGCGCCAGAAGGTCATTACCGCAAAGAGAGGTTCAAAGATGTATCACCTGCAAGAAACAAGAGCGCAGCTCTTCAGGGACTGTGCGCGTCTTGTTTGTAGGTCATAGATTATTTGTTTTGGTCACTGCATTGCACAGGGAGTTTAATTTAAGCTGGAAAAAAATGAAGCTTTTTGAATTGTGGAAGCAGCCCTGCTTAATTAAGAAAAGTAATACCGGATAGCATTAAATTTGTGGTTTTAAAAAATTATATATAAGATTCCAGGATAGTAGTCAAAGACGCTTTCCCATGTGGAATTAGTCTTCTGTGGTTATGTGGAATGTGAGGTTTGTATTTGTTTTCTTTCTTTTTTTTTAAGTCAGCAAGTGCTTTGTGGCTTTCTGTCGAGAATGGGGTCAAAATATCAGAGGTGAAAAGGGGCAATATTCAGAAGTTAAGCCACATTATGTGCAAATAATCTCAAAGTCTCGGCCTTCTGGGGGAATTAAGAGATATTTCATTGTTTACTTCAAATGTGTGTTTGGCTTCAAAAGGTTAAGTATGCATTGATATTGACAAAGGGGGGGTGGGTACTCAATCAGAAATGCTGCTCTTCTTGCTTGTTAAAAGGTTCAGGGACACAAACGCTGTGCAGACTCCAGGTTAAGCTAGGAAGCCCTAGAATGCCCCCAGAAACTTCCTTTTAAGCAAAGATTTATGCATTGTATTCATAGAAAAAAGTCTAACTACTGCTTGTCTTCATTCTATAGATTTTGTTTAAATGTCTTGTTTGGCTAATATGCTCCTTCTGTGAGGTCAGTAAGCCAAAAAGACACTTTAGGAGTGAACAGCAGTGATAACCTGCATTTCCCTTGTCTGTTGGCACTGGGATTTGTCATTGTACTTTAAGCAAATATTTTCCCGTCCCAAAGAGGACAAAGATGGTTCCTCACACACACCTACATGGATGACAGTAGATGAGTACAGATACATAGAACACACACACACACACACACACACACACACACACACACACACACACACACACAGGGGAGAGAGAGGGAGGGAGACAGAGAAACAGAAACAGAGACAGAAAGACAGAGAGAGAGAGAGAAAGATGGTGAGAAAGACAGAGAGAAAGACAGAGACACAGACAGACAGACCAGAGGCAGACACAGAGAGACGGACAGACAGACACACAGGGGGGGCTCCCAAAATAAATAAATACAATGAAGAAAGCAAAACAGCAGGAGAAACACATGCTGGCCTTACATTCCTCATGCCACACAGGTGGAGGTGTGATCGAACTGACGCTGTGGACCCCCTGGCTCTGCTTATGCCCCTAGAACTAGAGAACACAATAAAATGGAGATTGCTGATATCTCCACAAAAGCTTTCAAACTTCAAGGAGATTTTGTGACATCTGGTTTTATCAACATATCTCCTTACACATTCAAAGCCAGCTAGTTCTGCGTCACCACTTCCTGTTAGGACTCATCTGCTCTAGATGTTATTCCCTAGAGAACTCAGATCTCTCAATACTTCTATGCCTTTCACTGGTGCTTAATATAGTTTCTAGTACCTACTATTTATTTAAGAACAGAGTATGGCAATTAGGGGGGTTGTCCTCTCAAAAAACATGTTGAGTAAAGACTTCCTGAGCATAAACATTTTCATTTGCTTAGCTTATCAGCTCCATTAGCCATAAGTAGGGATTTACAAACAGGAATAAAAAGCATTCTTGTTTGAGGTCATGGACGGGAGTGTGCAGATATGCTCTGCACCTGCGTAGCTATGCTGGAAATGTTTATGTCTCACACTTCAGCTTGTGCTAGAAGGTCTGAGTCATCAATGAGGAAGAAATAGTTATGAAGACCCACCGTCTCGGGGACCTATTACAATGCATATGTGGAGAGCAGTTCTTAGTCTGTTCCTGGGCTATAGCAAAATAACCATAGACTGAGTGATGTAGAAGCAAGTTTATTCTTCACAGTTCTGGTCCCAAGATCAAGGTGCTGGTATGTCTGGTGTCTGGTGGGGCCAGCTTCCTGATTCCTGGATGACTGACTTTTCATTAGAACCTGGATATAAAGGAAGAACAACAAAGTCACCTTAAAAAATAAAAACGAAACTAGTTTCGTTATTGTCTGTCCTGCAGTTTGTCCTGTGATTGAGTGACTTCCAAAATACTCCACCTATTAATCTTTTTAATTTATAAGTTAGGGATTCTGCACACAAATGTTGAAGGGAGACAGGTATTTGGGCCATAGATATGTGAACTTACATTTCTTCTTGGTTGGTTCAATTCTCAGAAAAAGCTCGCCTTGCTTCCACCCCAAATCTGGCTTCCATATACAAAGCAGAAGAGTGTGTGGGACTGGCAGAGGGTGGACAGCAGCCCTATCTGATATGCTCCTCTCCAGCCTACCCTGGCTATGCCTGCTCATGACCCATGAACGCTCACTCCACCATCTCTAAGAAGTCCTGTCACCTGCAAATCCTGCAGGTTGAGAACTTTGTGCTATTCCCTGGGAATCCTGGGAAATCCGAATCTCTACAGTATTTATTATACACTGAGTTTAGCTCATGTGTCCCTCGGTTCTCTACTGTTGTCTCTGAGACAGATCAGTTATGTGTCCATGAGAATTCTACACTGTACAGAAATAGAGAATTCCTCAAGGGTACCAGCTCAGTGTTTGTTCTCTCTGACCACCCTTCTTCTGTTCCTTCAAAGTGAGGCTCTAGAGCTCAGTGTCCTGCCAGAATTCTAAATGAGGCAGTGTAATGTGGGCACTGAGCCCTTGGTGCTCTCTGCCACCCATTGCCACTTCCTCAAACCAAACCTAGGAGGGAAACCAGGATGATGTCACACTTCTCTCTTCACATCTCCTGAAACCAAAACGATGATACCATCTCGTACTTCCTCTACCAGCTTGAACCTCCTTTACAGACAGCTCTGCTTCACACACATTAGAAGAGCAGATGAAAGGGCATATGTAACATGCCATGAGGAGACCTGGACTAGTGAGACAGGTAACACTGAGGGTGGTAAAACAGAGAGATGGAAAAACATATTCCTGGACATAGTCCTTGAGCTACTGATTAGCCATACCTGTAGGGAGCTGGCTTAGCTTCTCTTCTGAATTAATACATTTGCTCACTGTTCCAGCTGTGCATACTTCTGAAACATTTCTTTTTGGGGGGGAAGGGGGGATCATCTGATTTACAGTTACAAGTTACAGTTGATAACTTTGTGCAGATCACATTACCTCCATAGTCAAGAGCAAAGAGGGAAAATCTGTGTCTTTGCTTGCTTGCTCTTAGCTGGGTTTCTTTCTCTTGTGCTGTTCATGACCTCTGTCTGGAGAATGGTACTACCAACAGTGGGCTGGGACTGGCTACCTTCTGAAACATTTCTAAAGTCCACCAAGACAGAAAAATAGCCTGGTGATGGTGAATTTGGCCAAGGTGTTAGGAGGAACTACTGACATTAATGCCCTAGGGTAACAAGTAAGTAAAAGTCCTCTTCTCAATGTCTTCGTTTCCCTTAGCAATTTGGAATAACTGGTTGGTCTGCCTTCACATGGACTGCTGCCTCCTCCCTGGGCCAATGCTTTGGTCTACTACTAAAGCAAAAATTGCATGTGATTCTCTACTGAAATCTTTTTATCTCCCCTTTGGCCTGTGATGTAATTCAACCTACTTTGCATGATTCATAAAGTTTATGACCTGGCCTTGCCTGCTTCTTCAGCCTCTGTCCATCTTTGCTCTCCGTGCTGTTCCTCATTCAGCCCAGGTCTGAGAATCACTGGACTCCTTGTGGCCTTTCTTGCCTTTGGGCTTCTTTGGTCCTGCCTTAGAATCACTTCACAGCACTAAAGACTAAAAAACCCTCATTCATCTTTCTTTACTTTCTTTACTCACTGTACGCAGAAAACATCTTCCACATTTCCCACATATACCCCACAACCACATTTTAATTCTTTATTTGACATTATGCATGTGTATTTGCATGCACATGTGTATGCACAGGTTCACATGGAGATCAGATGGGCACTGGGTGTCTTGGCACTGGAGCTGGAGGTGTTTGTGAACTATCTGATGTGGGTACTGGAGTCCAAATCCCAGTCCTGAAAGGGTAGTAAGCAGCCTTAAGCACTGAGCCCTCCCTCCATAGAATGTATACTTTAAGTATGAGCTTCAATTTGTTCCTGTAGATGCGGGGGTGGTATAAGGTTCCCACAGGCATGCAGGAGGATGAAGTTAGTAAACAGAGTTAACTATGTGCCACGGCCTTCTGCAGTCATGGAAGGATCCTACGGACATCAGAGAACAGTCATATGATCTGCAGCCATGACAAGTCACCAAATCTGACTGACCTCTAGTTCATGTGGAAAAAGGAATCATTTGAGTCTGCTCCATCTATTCATGGGGCAAGAATGTGAAATGGTTTCCTGAGGCCTCACATGGTAGTGTATGCGTGTAACACCAGTACTGCAAGGCTGACAGAAGCACCACAGATGTGAGACCTGCCTGAACTTTAAAGTAACGGCCAGGCCATTATGTAGTCAGACCTTGTCTAGAAAGAAAGAAAGAAAGAAAGAAAGAAAGAAAGAAAGAAAGAAAGAAAGAAAGAAAGAAAGAAAGAAAGAAAGAAAGAAAAGAAAGAAAAGAAAGAAAAGAAAGAAAAGAAAGAAAAGAAAGAAAAGAAAGAAAAGAAAGAAAAGAAAGAAAAGAAAGAAAGAGGGAGGGGAGAGAGAGAGAGAGAGAGAGAGAGCGATAAGAGCACACAGGTTTCTAGAGCCTTGCTAATTTCACCATCAAAACACTTGTCTGAACTCTTTAACATCAGTTTGACGTAGAGCATCATACCAGTACAACAGATCTCACATCAACATAATGTGTGCACATACATGTGCACATACATTCAAATGCATTCATATATGTGTGGAGGCCTGTCTACTCTCCGTACTATGCTTCAAATCCTGTGAATTCATGTTACTTATTACATTCATATCAGGAGCAAAATAAAAGCATTTTCTCTAACGGCAACCAGGCAGAGGAGTAAAATTGGCTTCAAATGAGCATGAGAGAGCATAATGTAGTTTACTAGGAACCAAGGAAACCCAGTACATCCTGCAGGCCTTTCCTTCCTTCTCATTCTTTGTGGTGAAGCAGAGACTCATGCCCTTAGGTTTTGCACACTATATATGTAGATGGGAGTGGAAGCAGCAGTGTGGGATGGACTCAGAGGCAGGGTAATTAAAAAGACAAAGGATAATTTGGTTATCTTGAATGTGCTGCATCTTTCCTTCAAAGTCACCACAAATCTACCTTCTTCACATAATGTAATTCCAAAAAAAATATTATTTTAAGCATAATAAAATTCTATAGACAGAAACATATTGGATGAAGTATTGCTTGTGGTGTAATTTTAATTCTGAAAGATCTTGCTAAGAGGGCTTATTTAAATAGGCTCTCCCTGAGATGAATATTTAGGAGGAAAAATTCCTACAGGATGATTTATAGCAAAATTATATGAACAGAATGAAGGACAGAAGAATTTTATTAGAAAAGGGTCTCATTTCCACAAAATATAAATTATACCTTTTAGAAAATATATTGAATTTTATTAATATTCTGTAGACAGCCTGAAGTGTTAATCTCCACCCCTACCTATAAGACTTTCATTATGATGTACAAGGTGTATTTACCCTTTAACCAAGTAATTTTTTGAGCAACTCTGTGGAGTCTCTAGTTTACATACCCTATAAAATAGTTTCGTTGCATTTACAAAAATGCAAAAATATATTTTTGTATTATTGGCAACTTTTAATGGTTTATGTATGACATGTACATTTTATATATAAATATTCATGCTTTTGGCATTACCATGCAAGCACACATTGAAGATGATATCTGATAGCTGAAGAAAACTGGTTGTTGAACAGCTACTGTTAATGCTATTATCATAATAACTACCTTTTAATAAGGATATAATTTGGCTTAAATTTTTGCCTTGTTTCAAAATTTATAGTCAGAAGAATTACTTGGGATATACCAGTGATCACCATATTTATGCCTGGCATTTGAAAATGACCTCCTTTAGACCTTGGTAGCTAATATTTTTGATGAGGAAATTGACTTATTATGATGTAAAGAACTCAGTCATAAATTTTTTCCCAATCTCTATCAGTCATAAAAATTGAGCTCCTTAGGTTGATGACTTTGTTGTAAGGAATTATAGGCAACTGATCATTGATGAAGTGTAGGCTTCAGCAAGGACAAGTCCGAATTTAGACTCTGCACCACTTGCAGTATGGTACCTTTTCCTGGAACTCCATCTTGTCTTTGTTTGTTTAAGCATTTATTTAACCTCCCTATATTCCAAAAGTACCTTGAGATGACTCAGGAGCTTTCTATCCATATTACTAAGCCTTAACATGTGCCAGTCAAAAGTTAACATTAGAATCAGGACAGAGGACAGCATTACCCGGAGGTCACACATGCAGACTCCTCCTAGTGACCTATCACCGCTGCTTGACCATGATCCGGGTAAGCCAGGAATGGTGGTTAAATCCTACAATCCTAGCATTCTGAAAGCCAAGAATACGGGCGAGTCTGCACTACATCAAGAGACCGTGTCCCAAACAAAATAAAGCAAAACTGATTTACCCAAAATAAAATGGACATGTGACATCACAGGCTACTAATATGACTTAATTTCTTACCCAAAAGATCAGAATTGCCTTGCTTGTGTTGCAAATATCTCGATAGACTTGACACAAGATGATCCAGCAGTGATTTCTCCTTCCTAAGGTTTGCTCTTATATGACGCATAGCAGTCTCACTGTGTATGAGCATCTGAGCCTCCGTGTACTCAGTTTCATTGAAACTCCTTCTCTCCCTGGTTAATATTCAGTCACAGGCTTCGGTCACTCAAACTATTGTCAGTGAAGATATATAATAACAAAAGAAGAAACTGGAAGCCATTCTCTTTAGCAACATTTGGTGACTCTAAAATAAAAAGCCCATATTTTCTGCTCTACAAGCTCGAAGCAGCACGTTCTCTAGCATCCTTTCACATGGCCTGAATGGCATCCCTCCCTCTCTTTGATTTATCCCTCTGCTGGCCCTGCATCTCCCCCCTGCCCTCTGTCCCCTATATTTCATTCCAGGTGTCTATCGAGGCAACAGAAGATAAAGCTCTCTGCTCTCCCTTGTACTAAAGTTCTATATGGAATCAGTTCACCTGTCTGTCATTCCTCATTAAATTCTTACCCTCTTCATTCACATCCTGATCTTTGCAAATGAACATTTGCTTAATAAATGTTCCCAAGACTAACAGTGCAGAGTGAAAATCCCACACAGCAGTAAATTATTAACTCAGTCACAGAGGGAGCGCCACATATGACTTTTCAGAATGAGTTATTATGTGGATCATCATGTAATTATGAATTTTTCAAGCCATGATAGAGGAAAATTGAATATTTAATATTTTATGGACATATTCTACACTGAGGACATCTTTCAAAATTTTATGATAATTTTTAGAGTGAGCGAAGAGCAGAACAAAAGTTACAAAATAATTGCAAACTTGAATATTTAATCACTAGGGACGTTGTTGGTTATTTCTCAAATTATATAATGTAACCAAAGCTCTGAACTTTTAATCATGGTGAATTCAAGTGGGAAAAAGAGTACATTAAAACCAACTGACAAATACGTTTTAGTTGTTTAAGAAATCAGAATACAGGCTTAGTGTTATCAAATCAGATCTGAATGTAAATATTCCACTTGTATGAGAGGTAGTCTTTAATGATTTGTTCTATGAGAACTATTGTTGAACACACAAGTTTGTTAAATAAACACTTCCAAAATGTTTGAAACCAATAGGAAGATACAAACTCCAACCCATTTAAAACTCTTTATAAGAAAATAAAAATTGGCATTTGCAAAAGAAAAACTATTTTCAGCTTTGATTAAAAAGAAAGGAAAAGGTTAACAAGCCAGTGTGCAATAACCCACAACATCCCTCGCTTCTGGATTCCGCTATGAAGAGTCTGTGGACTCATGCAGCCTGTTAAAGTGCAATGTTTAGCACTTCAATTATCACTCTTGTTTTCCCTTGGAAAACTAGAACATTTTGTGGTTTCAAATTATTTCCTGTAGGTTTTTCTGGTTGCTGAAGAGAGCTGTTTCTCGGGCGCTAAAGCAGAAAAGTTGGTGGATATTTAAAAGCTGAGATTCTGAGCTTTGCTCACACATTTACTCTGCCTCATTCTAGCCCTGGATTCTAAACTGATTGCTGAGGGCTTAAAATCACCATAACCTATACTGTTTCTAAAGATGAAAATCAGATTTCTAAATATTCCAAAGTATTCACCTTTTGGAAACATCGATATGAAAACACTAAACATACAGAGATAATTAATGACTCATCAGTACTGGTCCTCAAATTGCCCATTCTCTAATGAAATGCATGAACAAACAACCAAACTTCAACATAATTGCTGTTGCTAGAACAACGGCATATGTACAGAGGCAAACAACATCCGAAGGAGAAAGGTGGACTTTTCAAAAACTGAAATTTAAATGAGAAAAATATATGATAAGATTACCTCATTCATTCATTTATTTATTTACTCATTCTACTATTTAGGAAACTTTTGAATGACTACGACTCCCACATGTTGCCTTCACAGGGTATATAGAAAGTGACTAAACAGATGTAGAAGGCATCTGTTAACCATTGCTCTGTAACAAGATGCCACAAAGTTTAAGTGACTTACAACATCATCTATTCATTTGCTCATGGACTGGAAGCTTGGGTTAGGTTCAAGAGTTTCATCATAATAGAATTATACATTTATATTATAATCTTTTAAGATCTTTGAAGAAAGTAAAATTTGACATGCTACTATACCTCGCCTTGAAAATGAATATTTTTGGTAAGGTAAATATTTTCTTAGGAATGCTTCAAAAAGTCAGGTCTATTTATTGCAAAAATGTTTTAGAGGGAGAAAGTTTGAATAGATTCTCTGACTTTGGGACTAATTCTCCATCTCATTCTTTTTCCAATACTGTCCCAAACCTGTAAATAAAGAGAGATATTGGTTATTCTTTATCCCATATAATCTTTCCATCATGGACCCTTTCTTGCTTGTGAGAACACCAACACCATAGCAGGACAGTTTAAAACAAATTCTCTGACTCACAACGAGCAGGGTCTATGTAGGAAGAGGAGCCCCACACCCGAGGAATCCCTACAGCTCTGCTGCTCTTCGTGTGTGCTGCTCTTCTATGGGAAACCAGAGACGAAAAGAGAGGCACCTGACTGCACAGCAGTACAGAAGTGACAAGGACAGCCTGAACAATTTAGACTGCCACATTTTAACCCAACTGAAGACTGAGAAACAGCAAACTTTGGAATCTCAGGGAATAAAGCCACCAGGGCTTTGAGAGAACCAAGAAAAAGGCTTTCATCGCTGGTGGGAGTGATCACGTGTCTAACAGGAAGTTAATCACAGTACATGATAGCTCATCCCAAATCTGCTTTAGATGTAGTGCACGTCTAGTCCAGGTGAAACTTTTTGTAGAAAGACATACAAAAAAACTATTCTGAAATTCATCTGCGAAAGTACTTCAAGACACTGCTAAATTAAGAAGAAAAGACAGGAATATGGGTATTTTTTTCTTCTAGTTTTATTTTTTAAAAATTATAGTTTCTTAAATTTCAAATATATTCTAATTTGTGCATATCTGAGAATTAACTACCTGAAATATATCAAGGCCCTAACATATGCAAATACATTGTTGAACTAAAAATATTAGTACCGGGGCAAGAGAGATGGCTTGGAAGTTAAGAGGATTTCCTACTCCTTTAGAAGATCCAAGTTTAGTTCTCAGTACACACATGATAACTCACACCATCTGTAATTCAAGTTTCAAGGGCTCAGTGTCCTTCAGGCACTAGGCACGTACATGGTACACTTACATACACATATATGCTAGCAAAGCATTCATAGTCATAAAATAAGTATATATTTGTAAGCATGGTTTATTTTTTTTTTGATACTTTATTTACATTTCCAATGTTTCCCCTTTTCTGGGTCTCCTCTTTGGAAACCCCCTATCCCCTCCCCCTCCCCGCCTCTATGAGGGAATTCCACCTACCACACACCCGCCCACCCATCCCCATATTCCCACCTTGACATTCCCCTTTACTGGGGCCTCTAACACCCTCAGGCCCAAGGGCCTCTCCTCTCTCCCTGATGGCCATCGAGGTCATCCTTTGCCACATATGTGGTCCGAACCATGGGTCCATAGATGTGTATTCTTTGGTTGGTGGTCCAAACTTCAGGACGACCGGGGAGGAGGGTCAGGCCCATTGACACTCTTGCTCCCTCCATGGGACTGCAAACTCCCTCAGCTCCTTCAGACCTTTCTCCAACTCCTCCATTTGGGACCTCACTCTCAGTCCAGCGGTTACTGTTAAGTGAAAATTGGGCATTCTGAAATTTTGGGCTAATATCCGCTTATCAGTGAGTACATACCATGTTTGTTCTTTTGTGACTGAGTTACCTCACTCATAATGATATTTTCAAGTTCCATCCATTTGCCTGCAAATTTCATTAACTCATTGTTTTTAATAGCTGAGTAGTACTCCATTGTGTAAATGTACCACATTTTCTGTATCCATTCCTCTGATGAGGGACATCTGGGTTGTTTCCAGCTTCTGGCTATTATAAATATGGCTGCTATGAACATAGTGGAGCATGTGTCCTTATTACATGCTGGAGCATCTTCTGGATATATGCCCAGGAGAGGTATAGCTGGGTCCTCAGGTAGTA
>CM052708.1:17933661-17976070 GCA_028551405.1 Uromys caudimaculatus | reverse complement strand
ACACACACACACACACACACACACACACACACACACACACACACACGTAAGCACTTCTGTAACCAAGATGTGAGGAGTTCTGACGCCTTCAGCCTTCAGCACTGGATCCAGCCATCTTTAGCAAGTTCCCGTCAACCTGCCTTCTGTGGCTGGATGTGCTCAATTTAAGATTATCATTCTAAACTGCAAGAACAAAACACAGATGTTAGAATTTCAGAAAAATGTACTATTGGGGGCCATTAGGAAAAAATACTGTTTAAAATATATAACATATGTAACTATTAAATACATAAAAATCTCATGTACCAAGAGGCAAAACATGATGAAAGTTGCTGAATATTTTAAGTACCTATATTGCTGCATAAAATAGTTTTGTGCCATAGAATTTTCTATTGCGGGAGATTTATGAAATTTTGTCAAAGTGGTAGATCATGCTGAAGTCAGGGGAAATGCTAGCATGGTTTAGGTTGCTTTCTATTTTTAATTAAGTTTGAAACTGCATCTTTGCACTTGTGAGTGTGCACTGAATAAATGGATGTAAGCATTGATGTGATTGACGCCAATGCAGGTCTGTGCAATGTCCAAGTGCACTTGAGATGATCCCCACCACACAGTCAGCATGGGGCTGGATCTGTGTATTGATGATACTCAGTGTCTAATAAGAAAACTCCACCTCCTTGGTCACCCTCACTCATTCTAAGAAGAAAGAATTAAATAAGCCCTAGGGAATGCTTCCTGGACTCCCACTCACTGACATAAGTCAGGAGGATTGTTTTTAGAAACTGGCCATGTTTATCCCTGTTCATAAAGATGCAAACAGACTGAGCTTTAGTGGCGAACTATAATCTATCTGATGCTATTCTCATAGTCTTGCTCAAAAGTACTCTTGAGAGTTAAGTTTTTCAGGATACAAAATACTAAACAAGCGTGAACTATAGAAACAAACCAACCAATAACAAATAGCTCAGGTGCACATCGCTGGAAGCCTGTGGTGAAGAAAGCAAGCAAGAATAAAACAAAAACATTCTCCAAGGACACAATTCAAGTCCCTTCTGTCCAAGAGCTGTCCACTGCATGCTTCCATTCTTCAGGGTCAACTCCCAATCTCTGTCTCTGGAACGCATCCCATCAACACAGCACACAACTTTGTACTCTTCTGTCTTGTGCCTACTACTTCCTAAGGGCTTGTAAGACCACTGCAATCCTTTTGGAAGTCAGAGACTCCATCTCACACATCTGTGAGATGTGTGTGCTTTACACTACACAAGCATGTTCCTATTTATTATACACTTTGTTCTGTAACATGAAACTACACAAGGATCCAGCTAATATTTCCTAATACTACATAGAATTCCACTGTGAGGTCCTGTCACAACATATTTAGATATCTCCCTATTGGTACACGTGTAACATGCTCCCATTCACAAGAAGGCCATGATCGTAGTCCACAAAATAAACATCTATGTGTCCTTTTGTACATGTTTTTCTATTTCTTCAGACTTTAGGAGTAGGACAAAGTTAATGGTTATTTTGAAATTTTCCAAATTTTTAAAGATATTTCTAGTTTACTTTCCTGAAATGTTTCAAAGTCGCCCACCTACAATATTTTGAGTGCTGGCTTCACCACACTCTTGGCAGTACTTTCAATTTTTTTACAATTTAGCATCACAAAGAAAAGGATTAGGTTAAAACACAAAGTAAATAAGAAGGAAGAGGGAAGGGGAGTAAAGGAAGTATCTTGTTTTGTTTTGCATTTTTCTGACTGCTAGTGGAGTTGACTCTCTTCATCATTTATTTGCATATGTTCTCTTAAGAACCTACTTTTGACTTTTTATATTTAATGTGAAGATATTCATTGTATCTTAAGGATATATTTCACGTGTAAATGACATACAGATCATTCCTCCAGATAAATCTTACACCTTGTAAACTTCTTGAGGACAATCCCAGAACCTTGGAGTCTACAAGGCCAAGTTTAGTATATTTCAATGTGTCCATTAACCATACTCAATGAATTTGTTCCACAGCTTTGGCAAGTTCTTACCCACAGTGCTTTAGCCACAGTGATCTGAGCCAGTATTTCCTTCCATCATCATAGGATGGAACCCTCAAATTTCTGATAGATCAAGTGAAGTTTTTCTTTTGGTAGGCCAAATAAAATCCCCATGTTTCTGCCTAGTACTCAGCTTTCTACACCTTAGGTTTATCAAAGAGATATCTCAGAATCCATTTGAACCCAAGCACACTATATAAGATTATATCTGTAAAGAACATTCGTGGGGGAAAGTGATAAATGGAGTTAAAAGGAAATTCTGAGCATATTCAAATACAGATGTGCACACCTATGTGTGTACACACACACACACACACACACACACACACACGTGCATGCACACACCAACAACAACAACACCATCACCAATAGTTTAATTGGAGCACAAATCTCCACTTTATGATATAGATACCAATCTTTCTCAGTGCAGGAAGAGAGAACACTTAAAAACCACACAGGTGGAAACCTAACAGAAATAAAGCAAGTGAATGTCTACACTGTGAATACCAGAAGGGAGGCTGATTTTATGGAATGGCGAGCCTTAAGATCTTCAGCAAACTTTACAATGACTTCCAGGATTTAGGAGAGGTAGACTGAAGTAGGATTTGGGGAGTTTGTTTAGTGAAACAAAAAACTAATCTCTGAGGTTTAGGAGGCAGGTGTAGGATTACTCTATTGTGGGAGTTTGAATAAAGAAAGCAGCAGGTATTAGAAAATGCAGGTGATCTCAAGGAGTCTTGAGGTCCCTGATGAGGCAAACAAGGATTATTTAGCCTGTCAAGGAGTCAAAGTCTGGGTCAAAAACTCACCAGTCTCCAGTTTGAAAAAAAATAAGCCAACTCTAAGGCTGAATGCAGACTCTGACTACATCTCAGTAGAGAATACACGCACGCATTTTACATACAAAACTAAAGAAACCTCCACAGTTCAGCCTCAGTGGATCTCCCAGTCATTCTTATTTTACACTTTTCTGTATCTTAAAAATAATCTTAAGGTGCGCGCCTGCTATTTTTAGAGCAGAGGAAGCTGATGTTCACTAAGCATGCTCTTGTGGTGGCATGCTTGAAGCTGACCTTGGTTAATGTGACACTGTCATATTCAGAGCTCAGAGCGTTCTTAACTAGTTAACCAAAAGTCAAAGTCGTAGTGCCAAGATTCCACTGTTAGGATCTTACCTACCTCTTTGGGTTGGTGGGGACCAAAGGCTTGGCATTTCTCCCGGTCCTCATTACCAGTATTTTGAATTTTCTAGCATATGGCAAAAAACCAAAAAACTGAAAAGGGGAAAAATTATGAAAGTTGCTTTCACGTACACATTTTGCCACTACACTTCTATGGTTATGAAAAGTTTTTTGGGTTTTGTTGTTGCTGTTGTTTGTTTGGTTTGGTTTGGTTTGGTTTTATGTGTAAAGGGATGTTTTAGATGAATCCTCAGAAATTGTTGAAACTCACTAAAATTTGAACTATTCGATCGATCGATCTGGGAGATAGGTACATGCAATATATTTCAAAATTCTCTTCTATGGCTTGACTGACTATTAAACTAAAACAAACAAGCAGGTGTCCGTAGAAATACACAAAAGAATTTTATCCCATGGAAAAGTTACACCGTTGCAATTCTGAGTTATTTTTGTGGCACTTACTATCAGTGTTTAGATGTTCCATGACATTTTACAGCAGTTAGAGGATGACCGGCCCCAGAATCCCCTCATGCCACACCTTAACCCCTTTCTTCTGCTTCCTTAAAAGGCAGCCAACATCCCAACACCTAATTCCAATGATTTATATTGGTGTTCTGAAAACTCAATGCCTCAGAATCTCAGATTATTCTTTTGAGCCGAGGAAAGAGTCCAGAGGACTTTTCGGGAGATTGGGCATCTTTTTCTCCTCACATAACTCTCCTTGGAGGTGAATGCAGCTAGCAGGTAAAAAAGGCACCAAAAGGCAGCATCAGTATTTGTACACATAAGGATAAAAAGAAACAAGGCTTAGTGCTCGGGGGTTTTATGAGAATTCCTTCCCTGAGGAGATTTTAACAATGCTTACCTCCCTTTATAAGGCTCCAGCACCAAAACTGTGTTTAAGAGGCTTATCTACAGAGCATGGGTGAGGAGCTATATACAGAGTGTGGGGGACCCCAAAACAGTGCCCTTCACCCAGCAAACAAGATGGCTGCCCCACAGCCTCATAGACTGAGCTCTGCCCTTCAGTAAAGCTTTCCACTCTAGCACTTCCAGACAGGCAGAATGACTCACAGGTGGCTCCTAGGGACAGCTACACTCTCAGGTGAAAGCCTCACTCCCTGCTTCCCTGGGGAAGGAGAAGTTCAGTGAAGAGGGCAGCTGCCTTCCTCGGAGGACTGCATTGGACAACAGCTGTAACTTCCAGTGGGAATACTCCACTGGTCTGCCAGGCCTCATCTCCTTTCTGTCTTTCTACTGCTTCAAAGAAGGGAAACAGCCAAGAACCCTCCTCCCCCATCGACACCCATACAGCCTGAGGGACACCTGAAGGACTGAGTCACTATGACTGCCAAAGACACCGATACAGTTGGCTTTGGGATTTTATATAAGAGGGACCAGAAAAGAGAAATTATTTCAACCTGGTTTCTTCAGTTCAAAGTAAGGTCTGGGATATTGACTCGTGTTTTAAAAGGTAATTGCAGTTTGCTTATTCATAGTTATGTGTTACTAGAAGTCCATGAAATAAATCCATAACAATCTAATCTTTGTTTTCTAAGTTTACTAGTGATGGATATTTAGCTAGGAAACTTTTTTTTTAGATATTTATCAACTTATAAACACAATGAGAGTTGCACGTGAGCAACACTAATCATACAGGCTAAAGTCTGACGTGGTAGACTCAATGGTGGTTACAAAGAGTGGTTTCATAGTGGTAGCTGAAGTGGGGTGGTTCCCCGAATAGACAGTACTGCAGTTAAAGATTTGAATCCAAGTCAATTTGCCAACAAGAGACTGGAAAAGATGGATTTTAACTGGACAGATAGATGACAGTATTCATCAAAGTCCTCAAGGTAGGGGTCTCCCCACGCATCGTGTGTGTGTGTGTGTGTGTGTGTGTGTCTGTGTGTGTGTGTGTCTGTGTGTCTGTGTGTGTGTCTGTGTGTGTCTGTGTGTCTGTGTATGTGTGTCTGTGTGTGTGTGTGTCTGTGTGTGTGTCTGTGATTGTAGCCAGCTATGATTCAAAGTGATGAGAAGTTTACCAGAATATTCGTAAGAGATTCATTGGCTGCGTGGTAGTGACTGGCAGCTCCTGCAACATGTAAAAAGAGGTTCTTGGGAGAACCAGATAGGATTTCAGAGCCTTTTTCTAAATGACTACAAGTTCAGGCCTCTAGCTGTCATCTGGAACTCCAATAAAAGACTATAGAGACTGGAGATTAGAGGGTTGCCTACATTCCACACCTAGCTCCACAGACATCCGTTCAAATTGGCTGGTTTCTAAGCTGTGTAACGTGTAGACACTTTGATTATCACTCTTTAAGATTTTGGCAGGTAAGAAGTCTGGGTAAAATTAAAATGTTTGTTGTGAATTTACCCAAGAATTTTACTTCTGAAATCTCAAATTGTAGAAAACTAGGAATCTATTCTTACTCTTATTTGTCTTTGATTTTTACCTTTCCTGGGATATTGTGTTTGAATGGGGTTTTAGAGAACAGAAACCTTAGCTGGCAGTCAGGAGATCTGGGTTCTGTGTTAGTTCTGTCTGTAGGATAAATAATTGCTCTTATATATATTCAGGCTACTAATCAGAAAATGACAGTTGAAACAAATAGTATCTGGCTCAATACATCTGAAAATAGTCTCTAATCTTCCCAGCAACTATGGAGAACAAGGTGTGTGTGAGTTGTGGGGCGTGTGTGTGTGTGTGTGTATGTGTGTATGTGCATGAGTATAGGTGTGTGTGTTTCTCTCTGTGTATTTGTATGAGGCACATGTCTATGTGCCTGTGTGCCTATGTATGTGTCTATACATATTGGCCATACAGTAAACATGTGGTATGAGATCTGGTTAGGATAGTGCTGCTAGAAAAATATTTTAAAACTATATTCAAGTTTCTTAAACTGTCGAATAACCTCAGTTGTTTACAATTGTTCACAGTATTGATAGAAATTCCCTAAAATCGCCTACAGAGATTTCTTTAACCTTTAGCTCCTAGAGTGTATAAAACATCACTAAAGCAACAAGTGAAGGACCAAGGTTCTTTTGAACTATTTTAATCCACAGAGGAGATATTGTGTGTGACCCTCAGTAGCAATGAGTTCAAATGTCAGTTGGTATCTCTGACTCAGTTATACCAATGAGATACATCTTTCTTTTGTCAGTTCTTGGGAAGTATGTGATTAGCCTTTGGTTTAAAAAGTTCTGGACTGGAGAGATGACTCAATGTTTAAGAGCACTGGCTGCTCTTCCAGAGGTCCTAAGTTCAATTCCCAGCAACCACATGGTGGCTCACAACCTTCTGTAATGGAATCTGATGCCCTTTTCTGGTGTGTCTGAAGACAGAGACAGTGTACTCATATATACAGAATAAATAAATAAATCCTAAAACCAAGATCTAAAAACACACTGCTGCCTTGTATGTGGAATGCGCTCCATTCACTAACTGAATAGTGGGTAGAAGTGGATGCTTGGGCCTGACTTTTCTGCCCTGGCTTTACATTTCTGTTTTATCCACTGTGCTCGGCGCTGTTACAGTGTAGGTATTGCCATGAATTGAATAACTCCACTTCAAAAAGACAGAGTTGGCCTGTGCCTCGAAATCAAACCACACATAAAAAATACAGGATCAAGCCTTGCGCTCCTCTCTATGAGAAAGTTGTGTTTGCTTTCGGCATGCCTGCCCTTCAGCCACATCTCTCCTGTCTCCACAGATAACATTTTGGAACCCTTCTTGCACATAAATTGCTTGTATGTGTTTGTATAAAGCTACCTGACTTCATAGTCCATTCAAAGTACAGTTCAAAGACACTTATCTAATCTATTTCTTCTAAACAATGAGGCTCGTTTGACTGTAGGTAAAGAAAATATTGAAGAATCTTCTCCGGTGGCTTTGAACACTGCCCAGGAAAAGGGCGCCTTCAGGGAAACAGTTTATACTTTGAAAACCCCAAGGAGCTTTGTAGCTGGAAATGGCCTTGTAACCTCTCAACATCTTTTGCAAACAAAGTCTTTCAAGCTTTATCTGAAAGAGAGGTGAGCTACAATTTGAAGAATGAGGATTTTCCTTTGTGCCCGATTATAGAGCTCAGCGGTTCCAACCTTTTTGTTATATGATATTTCTGATCTAAATAAGGAATTATTTATTGCCTGAAAATGGTAGTATTCAGATCACAAGTCTCCTCAGAGTATATTGACTTTGATCCCCAACTGTAGGCAGAGATTTGGGGAGGACAGTCTTCTTATTTGGAAAGAATTTAAGAGCCATTCTTAGAAGTTGCCTTTCCAGCAGAAGGTGCACTGGACTCTTGTCTTTGGCAGTGACTCTCTCTTACAAGTTCTTGATTTTGATTTGTTTGTGTAACACATGTACCCCCAGAAACTTCTCGCTTTATTTTATTTTTCTTTATAACATGGATGGAAGTTTGACAAGAAAAAAAGGGAACAATTTTAAAATTCTGGGGCTAGGCATGGAAACACACATATAAATGGAGTGCTTTGAAGGCTAAAACAGAGTTATTGGAAGTTCAAGTCCAGCCTTGATTACAAAGTGAGTCTGAAGCCTGTGTTTCAAAATCAAACTACTCTTGAAAAATTCAGGATCAAGTCTTACATTCACTATATTCTGTAAGGAAGTTGTATTTGTTTTTAACACAAGACTATCTTTAAAAAAAAAAAAAAAAAGGAGCTTTAATTCTATAAAAGTTTGGGCTGAAATCATCAAGGATTGTATTCTTCCATCAGCGTTACCTGGTAATAGAACCTAGAAAACCAGTACTCAGCATGGAACATAATCAAGTCTCCTGAATGTACCTGCTGCATAGTTATTTGGTGCCATTGTTAGCATGTAGCCATAGAGTCATTTAAAGCTTTAAATGAGGTAAATAAATTATAATTTAAAGACAATCTCTCATATTCACTGAACACTGTATTCCTTGTGCACTGGGAAGTAAAGTCCTTTCAGTGTCAATGTAAAGGCGATAACTGATTTTCAAAAACAGTTCCGGAGGAGAGACGAAGGTGAGGATGTGAGAGAACAGAGCAACAGCCAGTGGGCCTGAGAACTTGGAAATCAAAAAGACACACCTACAGAATCAAATACATGTGACAAGACTGAAAGATGAATTTCCGATAGTCACTTTGTTTGGATCGGAAAAGTATTTGCCGTACTTTGCCAAGTGTCCAAAACCTATAGCATTAACGAACTCTTGTTACACACAGGAACTTTAATCAGAAGAGGTGGGGGGCTCGCAGCCAACCATTGGACTGGGCACAGGGTCCCCAATGGAAGAGTTAGAGAAAGGACTGAAGGAGCTGAAGGGGTTTGCAACCCCATAGGAAGAACAACAATATCAACCAACCAGAGTCCCCAGAGCTCCCAGGGACTAAGCCCCCAACCAAAAAGTACACATGGAGGGACCCATGACTCCAGCTGGATATGTAGAAGAGGATGGCCTTGTTGGGCATCAATGGAAGGAGAGGCCCTTGGTCCTGTGAAGGCTCAATGCCCCAGTGTAGGAGAATTCGAGGGTGGGGAGATGGGAGTGGGTGGGTTGGTGGGGGAGCACTCTCATAGAAGCAGGGTAGGGGAAATGGGATTGGGGATTTCTGGGGGTGGGGACCAAGGAAGGGGGATGACATTTGAAATGTAAATAAATAAAATATCTCATTAAAAAAAAAAAAACGAAGAAGAGATGGCAGATAGGCATTGTTGCTCACAGCTGTAATTCCAGTGCTCGGGAGGCTGAGGCAGAAGGGTTTCAGGAATTAGAAGCCAACCTGAGCAGCATAGTGGGTGTCAGGTCACTCTGGCCTACATAATCAGATTCTGTCTCAAACAAAGGAGCAAACAAAACCTAAGAACTGTAACAGCAGCAGCAACAACAAGGACTCTGACATCAATAGGGAGACAGCTTCTTGCTGACCATGGCAGAAATGGCAATATGAGAAGCGTCTAAAGCCCTTCCAGTTATTCTGAAGACCAGAGACACTTTTCTGTAATCAGCCAGTGAGTCAATCACTTGGGCTTGGCAGATCATGTGGTGTCTACTAGAGCACAAAACAGCCACTGACCGTCTACAAAGGAGTCTGTGTGTCTGTGTTCCAGTGGCAATTTCTTTGAAAGGTTAAAGGGTAGTCGTGCTACAGCTTGGATAGTCAGCAGCATCAGATACTCAACCCCTCTCAGGCAGCAGTGTGTTAAAATCTAGAGCTATAGCTGATGTTAAAATCATGGTCTTAGCTTAACAAGAAATGATGGGGTGTAGTCCACGCTTTCTCATCAAATAAAAAAACTGATAAATTATGTTCTAAAGAGTCTGTCTAGAATTAGAAAGAATATTGCAGCTTAGGGAGTAAATGTTTGACCAACTAGAAAAAAAGTTTCTGATAAAATAATACATTTCTTATATGTGTGAATGGCTGAAGAGTTTACCCATAGGTTTTGTGTATGTGTGTGTGTGTGTGTGTGTGTGTGTGTATGTGATGGGGGGAGGGACTACACAATTAAAGGAGCACTGGAAAGTGGCAATGTTCTATTGCTTGCCAGCTGATACTCAATATTTAGTATTGAATACATGGGAGAGATTGCTTTATGATAATTTATTCATGATGTACCATGACACACATTTTTCTATATGTGTGTTGCATTCTTTAAAAAGAAGCTGAGAAACATGTTTTGTAATCATTAAAATAAATTAAATTCCATATTGAGTAACCAGAGATGTTTCTCTAACATAGGTATGACACAAGCTCCTTGATTTGAATGAAGTGTCTCCCTGACAGACTAGCGGAAGTTTTAGGATGAGAAAGTTAGCCCTTCAGGGCCCATGCTAATCAGTAGATGGCCAACACACAATGAACTCAATAGTATTTTGGGAGACTGCTTGTTTGCTTGTTTTCCTATTTGGAGGGGTTGTGGGTTTTTTATTTGTTGTTTTTATTTTTGTTTTTTTGTTTTGTCTCATAATGCTTTGTATTTTTTCCTTACTGTTTTTCTGTTTGTATGATATAGTTTCCAATTTTGTGTTTTTATGGGTTTTGTTTGTGCATGTGTGTGTGAGTGTGAAAGTGTGTGTATATACCTGTGTGAGAGAGAGACAGTGTATGTGTCTCTGTGTGTGAGAGAGGGTATGTGTCTTTGCGCGTGAGTGTGAGAGAATGTATGAGTGTGTCTGTGTCTATGTATGTTACTAGTGTTTTTGTTGCTTTGGGGGGGAGTTATAAGTTTTTTATTGAATGTTTGTTTACAGAAGAAAGAAAGAAGGCATGTAACTGGACGGAAAGGTGGGAAGGATCTGGGAGGAAATGAGGAGAGGGAAACCATGATCAAAATATATTGTAAGAAAAATTATTTTCAATTTAAAAATTCTTCAAAGAAAGGAAGGAAAGAAGGAAGAAGTCATCAATGGAAGGAGGGAGGGAGGGTGCTCCTGTTATAAAGGAATCTGGGAGAGAAAGTATGTGGCAGGTTACAAGGGGCTAGCTCCCGTCAGAGTGGAAGTATTAAACAAGGACTCTGGAGTCACAGTGGCATGCAGCCCACCTTCTACTCTGATGGGCAAGCCCACTGATTTTCTTACATGCTAGCTCCAGTGCGCTCCCAAGTCAGAGACTCAAACCCAACCACTGCATCATGCACGCTCTCAAATCCTGTGGGTCATGGCTCTGTAGAAGTGTTAGTTTTGTGATGCTTTTGTTCACATGCACTCGCTCATTCATTTGGGGGATGATGCACACCTGCCACTGCACTTACAGAGTTCAGAGGACATCCCATGGCAGTGTGCTTTATTTCACCATGTGGAGTCTAGGAATACAATTTAGGCCATCAGGCTTGTGGCAAGTGCTTTTGCCCACTGAGCAATCTTGCTGGCCTTCATGATACTTCTGCATCTATCACTTACAAGGTTCACTCAGTGATTCTCAGCTAGAGGATGAGCCAGTCTGGAGCATCTAACACCACCCAAAGGCTACTGCTGTGGTTAGAGCATGGACCATAACTTCCTTAGCTCGGCTTCTATACAACACAACCTCAAGGTAATTTATCTTCTCTAGTATCAACTAGCTCTGGGTGCAAATGTTTCAAAGATCATAGTAGAAGTCACTGTACCTTCTATTTCTAGTTAAAGTCCTAGCAGACAGAGTATTAGGAGAAGTTACCATTAATTCACTCAGATTGAAAAGGAAGGAACAAATACTTTTTACAAAAGACTGGTACAGTCACACTAATTAAGAACATGTCAGAGCCATTGTGATACCTTCTACAGAAACTCTCTCTCTCTCTCTCTCTCTCTCTCTCTCTCTGTCTCTCTCTCTGTGTGCATGTGTGTGCGTGTGTGTGTGTGTGTGTGTGTGTGTGTGTGTGTGTACTAAAGCACAAAAACAAAGCTATGAATGTGGTAAGCAAGTGCTCTACTGATGGATACCTCCAGCTCTGGTTGGCTGTTTTAAATTCATAATGACTTAATTATTGCATATGAAAAAATAGTGATGAGCATCCCGGCCAGCTCATGAGATTATTTTAAGCAATGGTTACAAAAACACATGGGTACACTGTCAGGTTGTAGGGAAAGTGAGAGAAGCATGTTCTTCTTAGTCCCTATTAAGATGGCAGTTGCTGAGCAAAACAGAAAGATGGCTCCAAAAAGAGTCAGGAGTGAGATAGACTAACACAGAGACAATGGAGCGAGGCATCCCAAGATGTCAATGTGGCACAGAAATCAATGTTGGCCAATGGCTAAGTGGGAGCATTCTCAGCAGCTCAATTTTCCCTAGGATTGGCCCTGGCATTTTGTCAAGCAAGCAGTGGGAGATGACTTGTTTATAAAAGTCACTTTCATTAGAAACATCAGATTGTCTTCATTCCTAGGGTTAGCGAGTAAAAATAAAAGAGGGACCCCACTTTTGACACATCCTGACACTGTCAGCAGAGAGTAATCTTTCTTGCATCTCTAAACAAATGAACACCAACCTTTCTGGGCCATGATGGTGCCTTGGGATTTAGAACAGAAATGGAAGTATGTAACAAACTTTAAGTGAAATAAATGGATCTCATCCAAACAGCTCCCCAATGGGCAGGTAGAAGGGATCTGTATTACGGATGCTTTATTAATACTTGATGGCAAGAGCCTAAATCCCTCTGCCACTTGGCAGTTTTGAAATAAACCTTTGTATAAAACCATGAAACAGGAAGCTATGCAAATTAATACTTGGCTTAGTCCTCAAGTAATACTTTCTATTGTAAAACCATTTTAACAAACATCAGTTGACAGCCAATCAAATGATGTTTTATACCATTTTTAATTGCAAAAATACAGAAATGCATGAAAGACATGTTTAATAAACAGTACTGTATATTCTCTAGCCAGAGTTAATGTCAATTATTGAATAATTACTAGATGTTAAGTTATCATTATATGGAAAGCATAATATGTCAACTACCTCTTAATGAATTCAAATTCATGCATTTTAAAGTCATGGTGATTTTCCTTTCACATAGAAAGAGTTGATTAAAGTCTTGAACTTTGAGCTTTTAATTCAATGAATATAAAAATGCCTATGAATAGATATTTATTTTCTAACACCGGCATGAGCCTTGATAGACACAGAGGGATATACACAGTTAAATAAGAGGCAGTGGCTACTGTCCTGAGTGCTTTCCTCTTGTGAAGCAGAGAGGAGTACACATCAGTAACGCTACTATGATCTCATAAAGATCAAATATCGTAACGGAGATGAAACATCATTCCTTGGGGACGTTAGGAAAGAGGCTCCGTGCAGCAGAATCTAGAGAACGGAAAAGGTTTCTCGAAGACGTGGGATTAGAATGGGGGCCTGAAATAATGAGTAGAAAGCATATAGCAAGTCTAATACCAACAAATAGACACAGCAAACAAAGAAAAGCTCCAGAATCAGGGGCTGTGAGGAATAGTCCAGTAAAAGGCAAGTAATTACCGTGTGAGGTCCATGCAGCCAGGGGTTCCCACTACACATTTCCAGAATTCTTCTGGACATGGCAGAAACGTACTGAATCTTAAATAAGTGAAAATCAGGCAGTGTTCATTTGCATCGTGCAATGGGTATACAATTATAATGTTATACTCAAGTAAAAATTTAATATTAATATCAAATTCTGCCAAAATTGCAATAACTTGTTAAATGTGCATACTGTTATGGCAATATTACTTGGTGAAATTCATGGAAATCTTAACATGTTACATATAAAAGCCATGAAAACTGAGATGTATTAAAAACTGAAATGAGATAAAATATATAGATTTAACTTTCAATGTATATGTAATAGTGAAAATCTAAGATAGAATTTAACTCATAGTCACTGAATGACTACCTACACTGTCCACCATAACAATTAAGAAAGCGAAGAAGATATAGTTACTGCCATTATCAACTCACCCAAGACAGAATTTATTGCTCTTATAAAAAGACAGCCTCATGCAAGCCTCATGATAACAACAACAAAAAAAAAAGCTATAGCACTTACATAAATAGGAAAGAGACAGGAATAAAAAAGTTTAGGACTATAGGAACATAAACTACGAACAGAGGCAATAAGAGAGAAACATAGGAATGAAGAATCCATAAGCACCCAGAAAACAATTAACCAACTAGTGAGTGCATATCTATCAATAACACATTTAAAGTATACGTATTAATCTCTCTTATCAAATGACACAAACTGCCACTTTAGCTTCAACTATGTGCTGCCTATCTGAGACCTATATGAGCTTTAAAAACACAAGGTGTCCAAAAGTAAGGGGTTAAAAGGTATCCCACAGAACTACTACTCAAGAGAAGAGGGTAGTTGCTACCAGAGGAAAAATGTAGCCAGCAAACCAGCTAAAAACCTTTTCTGTGATGGTGACCTGCCTGCATGATATGCTGGCACAATAGTGTCACACATGTGAGAATGCTGAACCACTGCCTCATTGGATTTAAGGCTCACTCCATGAGATAGAACCCATGCCTGATGATACTTAGGTGGCCAAGAACATGAGACTAGATATGCCCTTGACCTAAAGAAAACCCAAATATTACTGTTCTGCTAACTGAATGTAGCAACCCCAATGACTCCTAAGGACATGCTTCTGTACTTGAAGATCAGTGTCTTGCTCAGCCATCATCAGCAAAGACTCCTCCTTCACTAGATAGGAACAAACACAGAGACATACAAACGAACAGTGTGCAGAGAATGAGAGACGTTGGCATACTCAGTCCTGAAGAAAATGTCTCCATCAAATCTTTCCTCTCAGGGATCAAGGAAGTACATGGAAGAGGAGGAGGAAAGATTATAGGAACTAGTGGGGGTGGAGGGAGCCAAGGGAACAAGACCTTCTAGGCACAATGGAACCAATGCACATGTACTCACAGAGACTGCATGTACAGGACCTGTGCAGGTCTAAGCCAATAGTCTCAGCATTGAGAAGCTATCTCCAACTGACAACTACTCACAAAGGAAAAATCAGTTTTCTCTAACAGGGTCTCACTAAGAATTTAAACCACACTTAAGAGCAGATCTATGCCCAGCAGTTGATTGCCAATACAAAATGAACTCAATGGTATTTCTGGAGTTGTTTTTGGTTTGGTTGGTTGGTTGGTTGGTTTTGTCTCATAGTGCTTTGTCTATTTGTTTTGTTTTATTTTGTTTCATTTTGTTTTTTTAACTTTACAGGTCTTTTGCTTATATATTATGGTTTTGGATGCTGTATTATGTTGAGTAGGGCAACCCAGATACAAAAAGACAAATGCCACATGTTCTCTTCTTCTCTTCAATTTGTGGTTTCTATCTCTAAATCTTCACTTATGGATAACCACAAAGCCTAGAAAAGTAAGCAGGATTGTGGAGATGGGCTGGAAGAGCTCCAAAGAGGAAAATCACAGAATACAGGTGACACGAAGGGGGAATGAGAGACATAGGAACTGGCTTTAAAATTAGAGAGGAAGAGCAGCAGAAGAGGAGGAATAAAACTAAGAATGTTTAAAAAGCCACAAGGAATCATGTTGTTTTATATTTTATTTATCTAAAATTACATCTCATACACACACACACACACACACACACACACACACACACACACACACACAATTTAAATGAATTTAGGACACATGGAATAATAATGCTTTCCCCAAGCGCCATATATGGTGCAACAAAATGTCCAGTATCAAGCATGAGACATTTCCTTTTCAATTGTTGGCCAGTGGAGTTCAGATACTACCGAAACAATACAGGCTACTGCTATTGCCCTTGGCTCCCTCCCAGAACTTGAAGTAAGTCCCTATTGCTGAAGATATCATGGAGTTTGGGCACAGGACTCACAGGATTTAAGCTGGATCTGGCCCCAAATCATCCTCTCTGAAGAGTAACTTTCATAGTACTGGAAGGTGTTATACGAGATGCCACTCAAGAAAAGCAACCCATAATCCTGTGCAGCAGTGATGACTCATCACCGTGACTTTACCGGAAACCTACACAACTGCCCACGGCTAGTAAAGTTACGTGTTTTAGAAGAGAACCTACTACTGCCATGTTCCTAAACCAGTATGATTCCTAGCTGCATTCTAAATACCTATCTGTATACCTACAGAGCGTGCAGGGCCCATCTCTCATCATAGAAGTTCCTTTTTCTAACAGGTGGAGACCATTATAGACCATACCTGCGCAAAATGAAGAAAACAATTGATACTGCCGTGCCTGTTAAGCATTCATGAACCCCAAAAGACCAGCAAGGAGCCGACTCCGATACAATCGCACAAGGGCTTCTTTATTCGAGCTAGCTTGGGCCACGCCGCCATTTCTGACACAGCAGGGAGGGTGAAGCCCTGAGCTCTCAGCTGGACAAGGTTTTATAGAAATGGTAAGCAAGTGAGGAGTTTCTAGCCTGGCACACATCTGATTGGGGGTATCGTGGAATTTTGTTGCCCTTTAAAATAACTGGCTGGTTCTGGGAGCCAAACCATAAACTTACCTTTGGCTTTCCTCCTGATTGCTAGTTGTTAGGAAGTGAAGTGCCAGGGGTAGGCTTGTAACCTGGAGGAACAGGTTTGTTGGGGAGAAACCTGAAAACTGGTGCTAGAGAGTTCAACCTCAGATCAAGTTCTCAAAGAGGGAGCCTGAACCCAAGGTCTTGTCTTTCGTTACTTCTACAACACTACCTTTATACCTAAAGCCTGGGGAACTCCAAGGAAGAAGGGGCAGAAAGATAGTACAAGCTACATTCACGATACCTCAACAGTATGGTTGCCTACACACGATCTGAACAATACCAGTTGAAATGCCAACAAGGATAGGGGCAATATTATGGGCCACAATCCTCAAATAAAGGGGAACAGGAAATGAACAACCTGAGAAAGGGAGAATTAGCTTTCTCCTGTGACAAGCCCCTAAATGTTTATCCATCACCGAGTGATAAGCCCTTAAAACATATACACACAGAAGCACTAGACAGAATCAGCAGATTGTATTTACGTGTGTGTGTGCGGGCACGTGTGCAAAACAAAAGCAATGAGAGGAAACAGACCACAGATTTGAAAAGAAGTAAGAGAATTACAGAAGTGGTTAAGAGGGAAAAGAAGGAGGAAATGATGTAATTAGGTTTTAATAAAATAAATAATCTAGAAAAGAATAATTTAATCACTAGAAGAGAAATAAACCAAAAAGAGATTAAAGCATGTTTTAAGTCAGTAAAAGAAAGTGTTGGCTTTTTAAATATATAAATAAGCAAAATTGACCAGCCCCAGCTAAATTAACCAATAAAAAGATAAAAGACACAAAATTTTTTAGAAAATGAAAGAAGACATATTAAAACAGAAATGAGAGCATAACTAAAGCACTATTCTGAACAATTACATGGCAAAATAACTTAGAAGAAATGCATAAACTCATAGAAAAATACTACCTACAAAGATTGAATCAAAACACAAAGTTTGAATAGATCAATAACGAAAAGCTTGAAGTAGTAATTGAAAGCCTTTCAGCAGCTGGGTGTAGAGATTCATATCTATAATCTCAACACTTGGCAGACTGAGACTGAGGCAGGAGAATTGTAGAGAGTTTAAGGCCAGCCTAGACCACATAGTGAATCCCAGCCCAGCCCATGCTAGAGAGTGAGACTCTGCCACAGTACACATGAATACACACACACACACACACACACACACACACACACACACAAGCATGCAAACATATACATGTGCATGCATCTGCACATGTACAGCAAATTTTAAAAAAACAAAATATTTAAAACTTACAATGAAAGTAAGCAGGACCATGTGTTTTACAGGTCATGTTTTATCCCAGATAATAGGACTTAAAAGAGTACATCTAAGTATATGTTTAAAGGCTAGCATGACTTCATACCAGAGCCAACTATGCTGCAGCAAAAGACAGCTACAGTCTAATCTCAAATGATCATTGGTGCAAACAATGCACCAATGTGCACAAGTTCCATAGCTCATGTGCTTGTGCATTGTGATGTGTTCCCTGCATGCAGGGCTGCTTTAAATAAACGGTGCAATTAACACAATGCATTTAACAGCAACGTGAAGGTTAAATAAAGCCAATGATCATCTCAGTCACTTCAGACAAAGCATTTCATAAAAACTCTTCACTGTTTGGGAACAGATGAAATTTTCTTAACAATAACAGTCCGTGTGGGAAAACTTAAAACTACTCAAACTTATAGCACTAAAACATGGAACAAAGCAGGAATGTCCATTCTTGCCATTTCTATTAAACAAAACTTTGGAAGTGCAAGGAGAGAGAGAGAGAGAGAGAGAGAGAGAGAGAGAGAGAGAGAGAGAGAGAGAACAATAGGAAGGAAGAAGTAAAACTGCCCCTGTTGTTGATGAGACAATCATATGTCTAGAAATGACTTCACCCAAAATTAATAGTATTAATGGATACATTTAGTTATGTCACAGATTGCAAAGTCAAAATTCAAAAGTAGAGTGTCTATACACATACACTGTTACACATGCAAAAAGACAAAGTCAATACACTGTTACACACACACACTAAGACAAAGAAAAAAGTCTTACGTATAACAGCATCAGAAAGAAAAATACTTCAGAGTGAATACAACCAAGAAGTAAGAGACACATACACTTATAACTATAAAACATTGCTGACAGAAATTGCAGGGGAAATAAATAAATGCAAAGAAATCTGTGTTTATAGATGAGAAGAACTAGAACCAATACTAATACTGTGTCCGTTCTACCAACAGTCACCTACAGATGTAGTACATCCTCAATTTCTAATGGCATTTTTCACAGCAGACAAAATGTATATGAAACCATAAAAACTACATAATAGATGAATTCATGTGAGCAAAATAAAATAAAATAAAATAAAAGCCACACAAGCATCATAATATTTCATTTCAAAACATATTGTAAAGCTATCTATTTAAAACAGAATGGTACTGATATGAAACTGATATGCTGATCAATGTAATAAGATACAAAGCTCAGAAGACCCTCATATTTATTACCAATTATTTTTAACAATGGTGTCAAAAACACACATTGGAAAAGAACAGGCTCTTTAATAAATAGTTTTGGGGAAACTAGATACACACATGCAGAAGAATAAAACTGTACATTTGTTTCAAGACAGAAACAAAAATAAAAATGGATTAAAAATGAAAAACTTGCATTTAAGACCCAAAGCATAAAGGTATTAAAAGAATAGCTCGTTTTAAAAATCCCAATTATATATGGGTAGTGGTTTCTTACATACACTCTAAAAATATAGTCAACATAAATAGAAGTCAACAAATGGGACTGCACCAGACTAAAAAGTCTCCATACATCAGAGGAAGCAACACGTGGAGGAGACAGCTCGGGGACTGTGAGTGAATCTTTGAGAGCTATTTATCTGACTCAAATTCAAGCGATTCAACAGAAAACAAATGAACAACCTAATTAAAAATAAGCAAAGACTCAAATAGACATGTTTCAAAGAAAGACATGTGGGCTAGGTGCGGTGGTGCATGACTGTGACTCAGGCACAGAAGAGGCTGGGGCAGAAGAATCATTTGAAGCCATTTTGTCCTATACATTTTGTATTCTAGGTCACACTGGGATGCATAGCAAGACATGGTTTTATTAAACAAAAAGGAGAAAAGTAAAAGGAAACAAGATATACAAATGACCCACAGAGCGGTAAAAATATGATCAGAGAATCACTTATCAGAAAAAAAGTCAAATTAAAACGATATTGAGGTAGGAACCCACTCTTGTTGGAATCACTATAAACAGTTTCTGTAAGTATTGGAAAGGCTGTAGGGAAAGGGGGAACAGTAGTACACATTGGGAATATAAGTCAGCATACAGGACTTTTTAAAATAGTATTAGGAGTTCCTAAAACAAGAAGAATAGAATCTCTACGACATCCTGAATTCTCACATTAGGATTAATATATATAGTATAATATAGTATAGTATAGTATATATGTATTACTCTGTGTGTGTGTGTGTGTGTGAGAGAGAGAGAGAGAGAGAGAGAGAGAGAGAGAGAGAGAGAGAGGATAGAGAGAGAGAAATTGGAATTAATTCATCAAAAACACATCTGCCCTTTAATTCTCATTTTAATGTTATCTATAATAGACCAGGGTGTGAAAGCAATGTAACTCTCTGTTGAGGAATAAATAAATAATATATTATATGAAATATAATGGAATATTATTCAGCCTTGGAAAGAATGAGATCTTGCCATTTGCCATATAAGAAGTAAGCCGTAAAGATGTTATTATGAAAAGTGAAACAATCCATACACAGAAAGAAAAAATTTGGGTGGTATCATTTGTTACATGGAATTGCACTTGCTGCCCTTACAAGAGGACCAGAATTCGATTCTCAGCATTCACAACTTAGAGGATCTACAACGTACAGTTCCGGGCAGGGTTGCCCTCTTCTTGCTCTCAGTTTACCTGCATGCACATGGTGCACGTACATATGAAGAGGCACACAACGGAAAAAAAAAAAAATAAAACAAGTCAAATACTCAGAGATAGGAACAAAGGTTACTGGGTGTGACCGAAGGGAAGGAAGCAGTGTAGAGTCAAGGATACAAAGTATCAGGTCCGGGATAGCTGCGGCCAGTCAAAGTAACTGGGTCCGTACTCTGCTAAAACCAAGCCAGGAAGCTGCATTTCCCGGAGGCTTCTCCTCTAGCTTCCTGCGTGAGTTCCCTCAGTGATGGACCGTAATCTGTAATCCAAGATAAGTGATCTCCACTGAGCAGCTTTTGGTCAAACTCATTTGTCACGACAACAGAAAGGAACTGGGGAAATACCCAAGCCCAGGAATGTAAAATGTAGACCATTAAGGCCATACATAGTTCACAACCCATACTAAAGTAAAGATTTTTGAGAAACATATTTTAGCTGCTCTTCTAAAACATTACATGAGTTGGGAAAATATTAACTGGCTTCACTTTTAAGGCAAATTTTATGTGTGTCACTCAGGATAAGGTAAACCTCCTATACTGTTGTTATTTTAAATTTTCAACAAAACTAGTCACTATTATAAAAGAATCTTATAAACCTTCCATGAACTACACACTCACTTAGCCTCAAAGTCAAGACTGCACTCCAGAAAACATTTTGCATTATTTGCAGAACTGCTCTCCTTCCAGATATTCCATCTCAGATCCCACCAATTCCAGCTGAATTTTTGGTTCAGTTACTGTACTCACAGTAACATAAACACACATTAAGATAGATGGGTTTGGACATGGCTAATCAGATCCTTATGAAGTAGTAACATAAAAATGGCCTCTCGCACAGCTCAGTTGGTTCTAAATTGATGTCTTGTTTACATGAACACGGAAAGACTTTCAATTACTGAGAAATGTCATCGTCCTCATAAGCGGCTGATTTTATGCGAGTCCCGATAGAAATGAATGAGCAGAATCTAGGCTGACTTCTGGGGTTTTCTTAGTTTTTACTACTATTCAAAACTGATGTCTAATATTAAAGTTATTCATGAAATAAATAATCTGAAACTTTGCATCTCTCTTACCCCTTTTTCTCTGTCATCTCTGGCTCATTCTCTCTCTCTCTCTCTCTCTCTCTCTCTCTCTCTCTCTCTCCCCACACACCTTCATTTTGACGTTTTTAATTGTCCCTGGAAAGGAATGCTATTTTCCCTGTCCTGTATAGAGTGGCCTGTGAGCTCCCTGTTTTCTCTGCTATAACTCTCAAGTTGTTTTAGATATGCGTGATATTATCTAATCCTAATTGGTTGTGTAACAGGGTCCATCAGCCCATCCCATATTAAGCCGCTCTACACCACATATTTTCTGTATGCAAATCAGACAGAAACAAATGT
Organism: Uromys caudimaculatus; assembly: GCA_028551405.1. NCBI lineage: Eukaryota > Metazoa > Chordata > Mammalia > Rodentia > Muridae > Uromys > Uromys caudimaculatus. The sequence goes on along the minus strand of CM052708.1, from coordinate 17,954,489 downwards.
TTGGCCCCAGCTGGGCAAAATGTCCCATTTAGAATTCTTTTCCTCTTCTTTGTTCTTTGATGTTCAGCAAATGAGCTTTAGAACTCCACTCTTCACACAATTCAATTTTACAGACCCATTATCTGAGATATAATGTGGAGGTTAAATATATCAGGGCAGCCATTATGTGAAAATAATTAACAGTAATGAATAATGCACTAATTCCACTGATGAGGGATGGTTATATGTGTAATGAAGTGTTGGGGCAGCCCTGACAAATGAAATTAAAATATTTAAACACTGTTTTATGATATTACTTTGCTCATATAATTTCCTTTACCTACAATGAGCCGCTTGGATTATCGTCATTATCTTGACAGCACTGAAGGATGAAATACTGCAGGTTTAATGTGACAGCGATTAGTCAGAGGGAAATCCATCACCCACTGGCAGAACAGGCTGAGGCAGAAGAGGCCCGTGCGCTGTCCTGTTTCCAACCTGAGAAGAATGATGCTGTCAACATCACTTCAATATTAAATGGATAGAATTATCTTGTCGTTCAGTTACAGCCTCTGAAGAACTACCTATTTGTACCTGCGAAGGAAAGGTCAGGTTTCTTAATCACCCACAAAAATATGTTGATGGGTCCCTCGTATCAATAACAGTGACAGGAGCAGAGGCAGCAAAGAGGCGTGACGATTTAAAGGCAAGAAGTTTCTCTCTGAAATTTTCACAAACCTCCCCTGTAATTTCTGTTTAAATTAAAACAGAATCCGAGGTCCCGTCTAACGAGGAGTCCACCAGCTCACTCGCCTTTCTGTCTGTAACCAGTACATCACACTCCGCATAGGAAAGCACACTCTACTTGGTTCGACTTTATGAATATTCTTAACATAATTATTCCTCCCCCCACCATAAAGCAAGTGTGAATCTTAAAGGTCTGATGATGCAGTAATCTATCTATCATTAAGTGGATATAAAATAAACTCTACAGTATATGACGGGAGAGTAAATGATTGATAACTTGGACAGAAACAAGTGTATCACTAATATCCATTGCACACAAACAGGGGTAATTATCATTTCCAGAAATTTTCTAACCACATAAAAATTCATTTTCAAATAGTCTAAAGCTCTACTTTTAAGAAATTCTTATTTTGCTTTAAAATAAGAATTTGCAAACGAAGAGGCTACATTGAGAACGTGTTTCCAGAAAACTTTGACCCAGTGTTTTCTCTGCTGATGACCAGATGGCTCTCTTTGGTCTTGCGCCTAAGAAAGTAGAAATGATGGAGATACAACTTGAGAATAAGGCGAAAGGTCAGCTCCACCTTCCCTCAACTAATTCCAACATCTTGGGAGTCTTCCTACCAAACGAGGAGTCATCATTTAGATGAAAAACACGGCACGTTTTGTTAGCTGATATTGAAAGCTGACTTAAAACATCTCTTTCATTTCTAAACAAAATCCGGTTCCAGAATAACAAAAATAGCAGCTTTTCTGGCAAAGCTTTCTGATCCTCTCCTGCCAGACTGGGATCCAACAGCACAACCTTGTCTCACATAGAAACAAATACTTTATCCCATGAAATACGAGACTTACTGTCTCTTCTAGTGTGTGGACTCTGAACATCACTAAGACAAATGCACAGATACTAAGAGAGCCCCACTTAGAGATGGCAATAGTTGTTATTATTATGCGGGCAAAGTGTTTCCAGAACAAAGCACAATATACTAAACCCTTTGATAACAATAGTACTGGAGAATGAGTTCACACATCACTATACTTATAACTGAATCTGTAGTTCAAAACAGCAATAGCCGTTCTGTAAGAGGCGAGGTTGCTGTTGATACATTTATGTGTTTACCTAATTTAATTTGCGGCATCACTTTTGAATTCTAATTCGTTATCAGCAACCTTTGAGAAAAAGTTAAAAAAATTAAACACGACAAAATAATCCACTTCACAAATTTTTAAAGTTTATAATGTGAGCTATATGTTTCTCCCAATAGCAAAGAATCCTTGAAAATCATATGACCCTGCTGTGCTTGCATTCATTTTGAAAAAAAATTACAATTTACTTCAATTACCTGACAATGAAGTGCCTCGGCAATAAATCTAACATTAAAAAATCATTCCCAGCAAATTACTCCAATAAAATCAATGAAGGTCAGGCTCAGCTGTAGCAACAAATAAATGACATGCTATTGACAGGCTAGTGGACTTCATTGCCATTTATAAAGGTTAAGGAGATAAATAATCTAACCGAAAGCAGATGTTTACTAAACAAAAACTGAAAGCAAGGGAGAGAGAGAAAGTTAGGCGTGAAGAGGCTTGCCATGTTCCTGGCCTCGTCCCATGACAAAATTACTGGTTATTCTAATTCTTGGCAGCACACATGTTCTACTGGGTCAATATTTATCTGCTTCAGGCTATTTCATGATCTTTCTACCTTTTATATATTGAAGGCATGAAACAGATTTTCTATTAACAGAAAATGAAGAATTGATAAAAATTGAACAACAGTAGCCAGGTTAAAAGCAGTTTGACCCGTTTCAAAATTCCAGTAACTACAACTTTGAGAATAACAAATACTAATGAAGAAAAGTTATCGTGTCTTTAATATGAAAGCAAGCCTCTAATTCTGACATTTTAAAACCAAAAATGAACCTAGATTTCAAACCCTGGTATTTGGTTTAAAACTTTTGTTTGCACCCACACTCTGTGGAACAGACCACACCAAATCTATAAGGCTACTCCTAGGTAATGAGTTCCCTCCTGTACATATCAGTAATGTGTATAATCCGTGAGCCAAATTGTCTGATCTCAGAACTGAGTCCAAAATTTGCCTTACCAAGAAAGGTCCAAGATTCTACAAATCACAAAGGGCTCTCAACTATAATATAAATAATAGCATTTGGAAGAGATTCAGTATTACCATAAACTATGGCTTTCTAGAAATTTGAAAAATAGAAGGAATCATAGAGCAGTGAGTCTGGCCTCTTTGTTTTACAGATGAGGAAAAAGAATCAGAAAGAGAATCTTTGCCTAGGGAGTCTCAGACATATCTAGGTCAGAGCTTGCCCCAAGTCACCTGATTCCCAGGGCAATGATCTAACCACACACTCTCTTGATCTAAAATATTAATGAGGAAGAAATGGTAGTATCTATTTCCTACAAACAAAATAAGAATCACTTCCTACTTTAAACTATAGGCTCTGGTATCTCAAATGTGCTAGCAATTATTTGGTCTCTTGGTTAAAAGAGCAAGGGTCAAGATAGTCAAATGAAAAACTTCCTCTCCTCCACAGAATACGTGAGTAACTTCAAAGGTTCTCACATGTATTCTCAGCCATACTCAAGCCTTAGGAAAGGTTGTTGGAAGGGATTTCCTGGAGAGATGGCTCAGCAGTTAAGGCCAATATATACTTACGATCAGTTCCCAAGCAACAAGCACATCAAATTCCAGCTCCTGGGGATCTGGTGCCCTCTTCTGGCTTCCATAGGTAATTGCAAGCCCAGGCCACACTTGTGTACACACACACACACACACACACACACACACACACACACACCACTTTAAATTTTTAAAATACTTTTTTTTAAGAAAAAGAAAGAAAGGAAAGGAGAAAGGAAGGGAGGGAGGGAGGAGGAAGGAAGGAAGGAAGGAAGGAAGGAAGGAAGGAAGGAAGGAAGGAAGGAAGATAGGTTGAATTAAATTTGGTCTTTACATTTTTCCTGTTTTATATTATTTTATTAAAAACTTAATAGCTAAATAAGACTTGACACAACAAAATACAATGAGTGAGTTTTCTGTGTGTTGCTAATACCTTTAAAATATTCATTTTATCTTAAGAAAATGTTTTAATTGGGTAATTTCTTGAAGAAATACCAAATTTTATAAGAAAAGATAAATTGAGATGCAGGAAAATGGCAATTTACTTGGGACAACATAAACTGAATATTTTGTATGCTTTTATTGGCTCTTCTCAATGTCGCAAATTTAAAATCTTGGACATTTTCTCAATTGCTAATAAACAGAAAAATGATCATAAATCAAGTATTAGTTTCCAAACCACTGCTTTTTGCTTTTTGACACAATACTGTAAGTATAATTTTAAAATAAAACCACAAAAATACTTTTATGCACAGAAGGCACAGTTTGAAATAGTCATTACTAGTTAACTGTTCAGTGTTACAGTTGGAAACCACTCAGGAAAATTCCCCTCAAGCAGATAATTGTCAAGAGAATTGATCCTAGAAATACCCCTAAGGAGCATTTCCCATGGATAGCCTAAGTGACAGAGGGAATTTGTTTCTTAAAGGAGAGTTTCATTATAAACTTTTCATACTCAAAAGCAGTACATCATCATTGTATGTGAATGACCTAACTCCTGAATGTAAACACTTGAGGGAGTTGAAGTAAAATCTCCCTCTCGGTAGCCTTCTTAATTCCGTCTATAGTGGACCTAAAAATTATTTTCTCATCTTTTTCTCCCCACTTTGGATTTGATATAGATGAACAAATTCGGATTTTGCACTACCAGCATATAGGTGTCAAAATGTAGCAAAAGTTCTATGCAAGGTCCAGAAATCATCAGAAATGGTCAGTTGTTCCCACTTTACCCCCTGACAATCTACTTCGAGAAACCGCCTCCACACGCATCGGGCGCACACCTTACAATTGCATGAGGAAACAGTATCCCATGAAACCAGCTTCCATATTGTCTCCACTCATTCAGTCTTTCTTGTACATGTCTACAGGAAGAGTTTTCACTACAGAATAGCAGTGCCTCATTCTAGAAACATACATCTGTAGCCTCTGCTTCAAACTCACGAGATGCTCTCCTCCTTACTTCTCTACGGAATCTGTTTTATATCACACATGATGCCCAAGACACACCTACCACTCCCCATTCGGCAGTCATCCCCCATAAACGGAACCTCAGCAGTGTACCTCTTTCCCAGTTTCAGAGTGCTCCCTCTCCTCATCTGACCAAATTTTGCCCATTTTTTCAAATGTATAGGAATCCCTCTCCTGTTCTTTGCCTCCAGATGATTAACAGCTCTTGCATTTGTCCAGTGTCGACATCGTAAGTATCTACTATAATAATGATACCAACTCAAGTAGTACCAGTGAAGATAAATAAACATCTCTGAAACAGGTGAATCATAGCTTTAACAATCTTTCTGGTATTTCTAGCATGAGTAAGAAACACCATCAGAAAAAAACAGCCACAGCCTCAGGTGACATCTCAGGCTATTCACATCAGGCTGTCCCTCACCACCTTCACATCTCTGGTTCTGCCTCGCTTCACAGTGCTCAAACCATTCGGCTTCCCTTTCATTCCCGTCCGTCTCTCCACCACATACTTGCTCACCGTAGTGGCCCCGCCCACCCATGCCACATCAGCAATGACATTGTCTTTTGAAAGGTGGGACAATTAAATGTTTGTCCAACCCAAAGATTCAAAGGGAAATAAATCCCTGGCCAAAGTTAAATGTAGCACAGAAAAACTGTAATTCAAGAAAGAGTTGTCTAGTTTTGTGGTTGAATCGCCACCATGATTCACACAGTGATGGGTTTTCTCAAAGGAAGAAGGCGTAGGGCTGCTAGCATCTTTGTTCACTACTGGCTCTATTGATGGGCTGTGTCATTCACCATTTCCCAAGGAACAAGAACACAACCGCCGCCATGTTTTCAGTTCTGCATCTTTTTATAGCACACCAACTGCTCAGCTTCTCTTTCTCTCCCATCTCTCCACCACCTACTTGCTCACAGTGTTTTGATGCTTTCACTGCGCCCCAAAATTCAGCTTCTTAACCAAATTATTTCATCCAAGGTTCTTGTATTATTGAAGCTCTTCGTATGATTATATTATCAGATTACAAATCCATGATATGAATTCATTCAACCAGTGACTAAGGGAATTGGAATTCACTCTTCTAAGTAAATCAAAGAGTCAGAATTGCTAAGCAAAATTTCTGTGATTTATATAAATTCAAAAGCCAGGAAGGAAGTGAATGTAAAAGCAAAAAATGATGCATTCAAAACGTGAAGAACACACACAGAAATGTAGCCGGTGCAGAAATTCTCAACTCTCACATACACTCTGATTAAAAGCTCATTTGACCCAAACATTGCATAATCTGAAAGAGAGGCATTTGATCCGGTTACAGTTGAAAATTCTAGAATCACTTCTGTTGGGAAGCTCTGCTGCTAAGGTCAAAGTCTAACATTACCAGAAAGCCCTGAGATGGGCACAAAATGGCAGACTACCTTTGTCAGCGAGGCTTCCTTTTCTCTACCTGGGGGATCCCAGACCCCTAACCCTCTATCTGAGGAATGTCACATATCCCTTAGGGAAATTATAGGTCCAACTCCCTTCCTTCAAATAAGAAATCCATTCAGCAAGCACCCAAGATTCCTGGAATGTCTCCCCGTGCTAATGAGGCATCTCAGTGCCTTAGCCTTCAGCCAATGACCTTTGCCCACCATGGATATTTACTCCCTCCCCAAAGTTTCATATAAGCATCGTTCACCCCAGATAAAGTTGAGCCGCCTCTCTGAAGCTGATCCCAGAGATAAATCCGTCATCTCTGTCGTACTCACAGGCCTTCCAACACTGTGTTTATCAATTCCTCCTTTGTCCTCATGGGCTGGTGGCTAACAAGCCTGGGGAAAAGAGAGGACCACAACTTCAAGAGCTTAAAGATCCAAGAAGCCTAGTGTCCAGTATGTCATGGTCCTTGCTATTCTTGTTATGAAAACTGTAGTTTCAGTACATGGTCTGTGTCCATTAGAGTCCAAGATAATAATTCTTTTCTTCAATTAATTGTTATTTTTCTTTTATACACTTTGTAGAATTCTGGCTCTGCCATTGAGAGCAGGCTCGCACACATAGCTATATGACCTCATCTCTAATTTAGGTATTCACTGAGTCTTAGTACCTAATCCACATCCTCCCAGCCACAGGAGTGTCATCACTTCAAGCAGCTCTTGCTCAGCTCAGTGAGGAGCTATCTGGGGACAAAAGCCTGGGGTTATCAATAGTGCTGTGCAAATAAAACTGTTAGCAGGAAGGGGGAGAAGATGGCTGCCTCACACAAGGACTCGGGACTATGGCCACTGTACTTTCTTTTTTTAAAATTTTTTATTGGTTATTTCATTTATTTACATTTCAAATGTTATCCCCCTTCCCAGTTTCCCCTCCACAAACACCCTAATTTTCTATATCAAAAATAGTAGTGGAAAACATAGAAGGTTTAAAGTGAGCAGCAAGGCCATTTTGGCCTAGGGGATGCTGTGTACCTACAGTTCTCCGAGGGACTGTGTGGTCTTGGGCACTGAAGGCTCTGCCCTGGGAGTTCTCCGAGGACTGTGTGGTCTTCCTAAAAGGGAGGTAGTTGGGGACAAAACTAGTCACCGAGCCAAACTAGCTAGAATTCCTGCTCTGGAATTAATTATATTTCTAACCCATCATCATTTTATACACCTCTACTCTTCTTTCATCATAAACCCAACTATCAACTATTAAAACATCCACTAATTTTAAAATGGTAAATACAGAGATAGTCCCACAGTCAATTTTGCGTTTGCATTTTTCCTAAGTTTGTAAATTGTCAGGTATATGTGTTCACTGGAGATATATCCAACAAAGAAAATGTTGGAAACACATACTTTGTGATTTTTTTTTTCTGAAAATTACTTTGAAAAAGTTATAAATGTGGTTTTGACATTTTTGGAAATGTATGAAGAACTGAGTGTCAGAGACACCTTGAAAGAAAATAAATTTATATTTGAGAAATGCAAGCCAAACTTCACAGGAAAAATATAATTAGAAAACTATACAACAATAAGTAATATTGGTAAAACAACCTGAATCAACTAGTCAGCTGCTCTGAAAGGATATAGACAAGTCAGAAGTTGTACAGTCTAACCAATCACAGACCAGAGGTGAAACACCTACACAGAGCTGCTTTAAGAGTTTAGAAACCCCACCCTCTAAAAGTCCAATCTTGCCACTATAGCAGGTTTTAAATTCAGAATTCAAAACTTGACTCTTTCCAACAGGTTTGGAATTTACTGGTGATGATGACAGGGAGTTAGAACACGGACTTGGGACTCACAGACGATGTTTTAATGCGTGCACTAGCATTGATCAGCCGTTTGACCTAGAGCCAGTTACTAACATTTTCTGTGATACTTTATATCTTTTATTGAAGATACATATTTTTCTCAAATAATATATCCTGATTACAGTTTCCCACTCCCCCTACTCTTTTCACTTCCTCTCCATTTTCCCTCCCATCCAGACCCACCCCTTTATGTCTCTCATTAGAAAACAGGCTTCTAAGTGATAACAATAAAATAAAATAAAATAAGATAAACAAAAGCCAACACATTGGAATAGCGCAATACAAACACGTGGAAGGAAAAAAGCACAATAAAAGGTACAAGAAATAGATGTAGATCCAGAAACCCCCTTGTCTGTCCATCTGAGCTACTCTTTTTATTTGAAAAATAAACATTAAAATGATAGCTCTTAGGCCGAAATGCTGTCAGAGTTTATTTTACAGCATTATAAATTATTTGGCACACAGTAACTACTCAGAAAAGAGTACACATTCACAACTATAACAGAAGACAGCATGCATTTTTAAAAGAAGGAGCATAATTTTCTATAACTGTGATTAGAAATCTGTAGGACTTATCCAGAGAAAATTTTGGGGGAATCTAGACTAAATATATTTTCTGATTTTTCTACATGGAATACATTTTGAATGACGCTTCAGAAACTTCCATAAAAGCCAGATACTCCTCATTTCAATAATGTTCAGCCTGACCATGTGATTTGTTTACACCAAGCTGACACATGGCACACTTGAAACATCCAGCATTTGGTTGGCTCTCCTCACTTCTTCTTTAGGCTCTTAAAACAACAGATTGACTGAGCCCTCAAGTCCCAGAACGCTTAAAGCCCAGTCGGGCTTCCTTGTCTGGGCTCAGCCTAGATGTCTGAATCCTTGTCGTGTAGACACATGAGTGAGCTCCCCTGAACACAGCCTGGCTTCCCTGAACCTTGGCGGTGCTTGAATAAATGATCAATGTTTAAAGAACTCGAGGCTGGGGAAAGAATTTTTAGCTGCATTTCTCCAGTAATAATTAACTTTTTTGTCATTGTGCTTACAGAGTTGTTGTGGACACATTCATCTATTCGTGTGACAGTTTTAAAGACATATTTCTTCCTCATTTACCAGGACTGAAGTACAAATGAAATTGGTGGCTTGAGAAATAGAAGAAAAATGTTCAATCCGAATGGAGCCATGTATTTAGAACCAATGTCCTGAGTTGGGAATGGCTCTCAGACCCAGCATTTCTTGAGGATTTCGAGCTCCAATGAAAAGACAAGAAAATCTGCAGCCCCATGGAGGGAGCAACAGCGTCATCTGGCCTGACGCCCCCCCCCACCCCCGTCCTCCTGGAGGCTGGACCACCAACCAAAGAATACACATGGAGGGACCCATGGTTCGGATCGCATATATGGCAGAGGAGGGCCTTGTTGGCCATCAGGGGGAGGAGAGGCCCCAGTAAAGGGGAATGTCAAGGTGGAAATATGGGAGTGGGTGGACGGGTGGGTGGGAGGTGGAATTCCCTCATAGAGGTGGGGGAGGAGGAGGAGATAGGGGGTTTCCAAAGAGGTGTAAATAATCAAAAAATAAAAAATAAAAAAATAAAAAAAGTTAAATAAAAAACAAGAAAATAAATACAAATGTGTAATATAGTCCCTTTTCCTCCATTCACAAAATGCTGTGTGACAGCAACATCCTCTCAATTAAAACCGTTATATTTCCAACAACAGTAAATATGTCTTTCCTATTATGTGTTTTGAAAAAGTGGTTGCTTTGAGTGGAAAAAAGCAGTTTAGGCAAATAACCAAAGAAAAGTGAACCAGAAATAAATAAAACATAAACACTTTGCTTTCTTCTTATATTTTGATAAAATATTTTTGTATGGCTCTGTTTTGCTTTAAACGATGTGTTTCAGTGTTGGCAGATTGAAAGGCCATGACCTAAAGATGCAAGAAAATCCCATGTGCTATAATAAAGATACTGAAAAATATGTCCAAATACACAGCTAAACTGGAAAAAATGGTAAGTCCTTCGGATGCAGAAATGCAGGTGAATTCAAAGGTAGTGCAGCAGTGGTGTGGAAAGCTCCGCCCCCTGGAGGCAGGGCAGCCAGGTATGATGTAGGACTATGGGATACAGTTATGACTGATGCCAGATTGGGACGCCAATGTGATCTTGGGAGAGAAACTTGGAAACCCTGTTCATAAAGACGGGATAATTAAGGGCCTATTCAATTGGTGCAGATAACTAGGAAGCCTCTGCCCGCTGGCTTGAGGAGACAGTAAAGAAGATTGCTGCATGTGGTTTTGTCTAGGAAGGAGAAACTGTCATTCATAAAAATAAAGATGCTGACCTTGTACATTTCATAGGTGTGGTGAACTAAAGGTGTATGTTTTCCAGCGCCAACGGGCCTGACCCATCCCCCTCCCCCTCCCCGGTCGTCCTGAAGTTTGGACCACCAACCAAAGAATACACATATATGGACCCATGGTTCGGACCACATATGAGGCAGAGGACGACCTCGATGGCCATCAGCAAGAGAGGAGAGGCCCTTGGGCCTGAGGGTGTTAGAGGCCCCAGTAAAGGGGAATGTCAAGGTGGGAATAGGGGCATGGGTGGGCTGGTGGATGGGAGGTGGAATTCCCTCATAGAGGTAGGGATGGGGAGGGGATAGGGGGCTTCCAAAGAGGAGACCCAGAAAAGGGGAAACATTGGAAATGTAAATAAAGTATCAAAAATAAAATAAATTAAAAAAAAAAGAAAAAGAAAACATATTTGGCTAAGAGGAAAAAAAAAGAAAAAGAAAAAAAGGTGTATGTTTTCCATGCTAAGAAATTAAAACTCCTAAAATTTGGTGTGAGGGGTGTTTATAATTATATAAGCTTTGTATTATAATAATAAATAATAAAGTAAATAATAATAGTGGAGGTATGATGAGGAGGAGAATCTCTTACCAAATACAAACTCAATCTTTTTTTAAAAGGAGAAAATCATTAGGGAGAAAAGGCAGGGAAAATCTGAGAAACGGCACTACAAATAAAATTATTTAAAGAAAATGTGTGAGGTATACTTAAAATTGCCAACTTATAACAAAAGAAAACCCATGATGATGAGTGACCAAAACATGAGCTATTAAAAATACGCACATTTTCTGGTGCACATTCACAATGGATTTACAGCTGTAAAGAATGAAGTAAAGTTAGGAAATCTGCAGGCAAGTGGATGGAACTGGGAAGAATTATACTTGAGTAAGACCATCCAGGCCCAGAAAGTCAACACTCTGTGTTCTCTCATATGTGGAAACTACCTTGAATTTTTAGGTTGTGAGGTTTAACTTAGAAAACACATGGATGCCAGAAAGCTAAATTAGAGCTGCTAGGGTGGCAAGAAGCTAAGGAGTAGAGGAAGAGCGTGAAGAGGGAAAGGGAAATAATGGGGGAAAATTGAGCAGAGAAGAGGACAGCAGGCAGGGCCAAGGGAAGTGTGAGAAGACACATGGAAAGTAATACTTTATAAGTGTCTTAATTTTACATTATACATATGAATTATGTTATATATAAAGACTTTAAATGGAGTTACCCTATATTGATGCTTCCTTCAAAGGTATTCATCAGGTGTATCTTTGCTTATCTACCAGACCTTTATTTTTAAGACCTTAAGGATGATGACATCACATACTTGGGTCACAGAACATTGAAAAATCAAGTTGATACTGACCTGGGAGCTTCCTCCCTCCCTAGCTTTCCTATAGCCAGAATACATTCTACAGGCTGACAAGGGAGAAAAGTCGTTAGCAGTTTACCCAACTGTGACCACTTGGAGCTATAGTGATAACTGACCTAAAAAGATACGCTGTTGGTGCAGGAGTGGTATGGATGTCACTGGCATCGCTAACACTTGTGACTGGATGCAAGGCCCACTCCACAGAAGGGCACACTTACATGCTATTATAATCTGGTGGCCAGGAGCTGGTGGCTCGGAAGGTCACAGATTCTCAAGACAAACCTACTACTATTACTTTGCTGACTTCTAAATACTTGTCTTTATTTTTATAGATTAATGCAGTTCTCAACCTTCATCAGAGAGCCTTCCTCTGAATCAGACGACAGTCAATATATGTACTCTCAAATGGTCAAAGTGCAGAAAATACATACTGGCAGAGTGCTCAGCCCTAAATGTACTGTCTATATTAGATCTCTTCACTCCAAGACTCGAACATCACAGAGGAGGTGCCAAAATCACTTGAAGAGACAGAGACAGTGGAGGACTTCTGTGAAACAGTGTCTTCTGGACATGAAAGGGCTCATACATATTGAGCTTTCTGGAGTTACAATTACCTACCTAATACTTCATCAGAAGTCTACTGTGGATGGAGAGCTCCTGAACTACCACCCTCGCTGGGACTATTGGTAGTTCATGAATGCTGTAACAACTGGAATCGTTTCTCTGGGAGTGTAGTCACTGATAGGTTTTCCATAGTATCATGGATTGTCCTATGTCTATGAGCAGGAATCTACCTTCGTTTTTCTGCATTAAATATTGTTTTCTGTGTAAATGTCTCTCTGATTTTTTGTGTCCTCCACAATTCCACTAGTGTCTTATAGTTTTTATTGTATAGTTTTTCATTGCTAGTTAGATTTGTTTCTATCTATTTTACTGGGATTAATTTTTATCACTGTTGCTGCTGAGTTTTTGTCCTTCCCCTCCCCAGAACTGGGGACAGAACCTATGGCTTTGAGCTACACATGTGCTGTACCACTGGCTTTCACTCCAGCCTCCTATTATTTGATCAGGGGCTACTGTGGATATTTTTTAAATCGTTAAGTGTGTTAGCAGTATATAAAATGTTTCTTTTTATTTGTGGATTGTGTTTCCTGTGACTACTGAATTTTTCTGTTTCAACACATTTTAGTCAGACTTTTCTGTATATAAGACCTTCCTGCAAAAAAAAGGATGATCTGATACCCTCTTTTCTGATTGAAATTTTTATTATCATTTTACTCTTTTCTCCTGTTAATTGGTCTTATAGATTTTCTTTTTACTGTTCTGAATAAGAGTGGCAGATGTGGACATTTTCATTTTTTCAGATCTCACAGGAGATATATTCCTTCTACACATAATTCCTTCTGGCTTTTTTTTTCTATAAAGGAATGTATAACTTTAATGAATGCTTTTACTGCACCCACTAATCAAATTATTTTGATCCTCTCCTTTGCTGTTGTAATATATTTTGGCTTTCAGTTTGTATGTGTTAAGTCATCCTTGTATCTCTGGAATAAACTCTACTTAACAAGGTACATTATCTTCTTTATGTGTTCATTAGTCAGTTGTCCACTGTTGTGACAAAACACCTGAGAAGAACGGCCTAAAGAAGGAAAGGTTTAATTTGTTCCCATAGTTTCAGGTCATTGTTGATCCATTGCTTTTATGTCGGCAAAACAGGAACATCATGATTAAAGGGCAGGGCAAAGCAAAGCACCTCACTCGCCTCATGGTATCCAAGAAGCAAAGAGAGATAGGAAAGTGGTGAGGGAACAAGATGAACCCTGAAGGGCACACCCCAATGACCTACTTCTAACTAAACACACTTCTGCACTACCAATTAAGAACGCTTCTTTAACATATATGATTCGGAGAAACATTCAATATCTAAGCATTAATGATATGCCTTTGGTCGGTATCACATTTAATCCTGATGCTTCGTTGTTGAATTTTAGTCTTGATGGCCTGTCCATTTATGAAAGTGGACACCAATATCTCAAACTCTTACTGTTTTTGAATCTATCTTTCCCTTTAGATCTAACAATGCTTTCTTTACATAACACGTGTGCGTGCGTGCATGCTTTTGTGTGTGTGTGTGTGTGTGTGTGTGTGTGTGTGTGTGTGTGTGTATGTGTGTGTGTGTGTTTATGTCACTTGAATTTTTCCTGGAATGGTGCAACGGTGCAAGCAAGTACTTATTCATCCCAGATAAGGCATAGCAATAGACCAAAGTGCAATTCCACTGAAGACTGACTTGGAAAACTGGCGAGTTTATGGGCTTTTGTACCGAACACGGGTAACCTCGAGCCGTGCACACCAATAGAGAATCTCAGACAGTGTGGATGACGACTTTTCCAAAGCCACACAGATGGAGTTCCCTTTTCACTTAACTGTACACACTCAGTATACTCCCACACCGCTGCAAGCAGCTGGAACAGTTGTCAGCAGAGAGTGGCTTAGACCACTGGTGAGTATCTGTTTGGCTTTCTCCACTCTTTCTTTTAAGGCATTGTCAACAGGTGCAATCTTGAGAGTAGCTTAGAGGTGACCACAACTGCTTCTGATGAAGACAGTAATGGCTGCTACGCTCAGAGGTCAGATTTTTACTATGACATAGAATGGTTATTTCTTTGTATTCAGTTGTTCCCCTTCACTTTATATAGTGACCTACTTTGTCTTGTGCTAGCTACCAAGTCTTATTTGACACACAACATTAATATAAATCATTATAGACATTAAGGCCTAATCTATTCTCGTGCTTACAGTTAAACAGTTCCTACAGGTAAACAACAAAAAATAAAAAACCAGACAGATATGAAAACCCCAAACATTGATGAGCTAACAATGTAGCCTCAAAATATAAAGTCAACATTTTCTAGATATAAAGAAAAAGGGACAGAACTACCATCTGACTGAGGTATTTTAAAAGCTATCTTCCCAAAAATATAGATAAAGTATTCAAAAAATAAATCGGGAAGGGATTTGAAGGGCACTAACCATATATAGAACAGTAAACATAAGAAAATATTCACAAGGAAGTGTCCCAGAGGCACGCCCTGAGGAAGATATTATTTGCAATAGATATCTGCTGGAAGAGGCAAAACCAGTTTCCTTTAGTGAAGAGCCACTGGTTATACCAACCTTACTTCCAAGAGAGGATTCATGCTCAGGAGTAGTTGGCCAACACAAAAAGTCCTTTATTTACTTGGTGTTTGATTTTGTTGTGTTTTTTTTCCTCAGAGAGAGAAAGAACATGAAGTTGAATGCGTTGGGAGGAGATCTTGAAAGTGTTGGAGATGGAGAAAGAATATAATCAAAATATATTGTATGAAAATGTTAAAAATAATAATTTTAAAATGTGAAAAAAAGAAAAACAACTATGTTATAGGCCTTATTGCAGTTATCAACAAATAAAAAATAATGTTTCCCTGCTGTCCTAGACTCCACACCATTTTTCTTTCGTGAGACTGTTTACCATCTGTATACCATTCTCTGGTGATGTGCCTACAAAGGTTTTAGCCCATTTTTTATGCCATTTGTTATTACTTAGCTTTAGGGGTACTTTATACTTAGCTTTAGGAGTACTTTATAATTTGGAATAACAACTCTGTATTGGTAATGTATTTTGAAAATACTTTCTCCTGGTATATGACTTTATTCTCACAGTGTCTTTCAGGGTAGAAAACTTGGTGAAATTAAATCAGCTTATCAATAATTTCTTTCATGAATTATAGGTCCTTAGAGTGATGTTGAGAACATCACGCCATACCTGAGGTTGCCTGTATTTCTCATAACGTTATTTTCCCTCAGGAATGTTTTCCCCCTCACACACAAGGCAGGGATCCATTTAAACTTCAGGAGGGCTGTATCTAGACAACTTTATTTTTGTATGTGATTCTTAAGCATATCTCTTCTGTATTGTATTTTCTTTGTTCCTTTGTCACAGGCTTACTTCTTGGTTGTCTATTCTGTTCCACTCATGTTGGAAAACCCTCCTATTAAGGTCGCAGTCCACATGTCCAGATAGCTCTCTGAGCTCAGTACAAAATGGCGGACTCCCTTTCTCAGCAGGGCTTCCCTTCCTCTGCCTAACCTTACTTGGAGTGTCTCTGAGCACAGATGCCTGAGCTAATTTGGAGGGTGACCCTGCATGACTCGGCACACAAGTCCTGCTTTTTTCTCCTGCCTGTATGATAATCAGGTACTGTGTTATGACACCTGTGCCCCTCAGAGCCCTTATGCACTCTGGAATAATAAAGTGGAGCTGTCTCCCCAAAGCTGTTTCCTCCTGCCAAGGCCTGACGGAACCCTGCTCACTGCTTCTTTTCCCTCTAGTCTCGAGGTCCGTAGCCAATGACCCCTAAGGAAAAGGGAGATTCACACATTCATACACTCATCTATTCTTTCTCCAATATCACACTGTCTTCAAAACTGAAGCTTTTAAATAAGTCTTAAAACTGGGTACTAACAGTTCAGTTTTATTATTCCTCTTTAATATTATGTTGGGTATTCTGGGTGTTTTCATCTTCATGTAATTAGGAAAAAAACAGGTTTCAGGGATTTTAAATAATTAAATATGTTTCATGGTGCTATAACAGTGAACAAATACCATATGTTTATCCAAATATAACATTTAAATTATGTGTGCAAAATTATGGAGCAAGCTCCAGAACACTTAAACACTAAGTTCCAACACAAGATGCCAAGCAGGGACTCTCATTCATTGGTAGAAGACATGAAGATGCTACAGGAATGGTCATTTGATAGGTTCATTCAAAAACTGAACATTCTTCTACCCTGCATTCTGTCAATTACATTAACACAAAGGAACTAAAAACTATATATATATATTCATACAAAGTCTAGGGGCAGATGTTAGTCCAGATGTATTGGAAACAACCAATAAGTCCTCTGCTAGAGACATTCAGACAAAGTTCACGCTTATAGCAGTGCATTGGTGATTTTTATAAGGAAATGAACTATTATGCTATAAAAATGATTTAAAGAAAATTTAAGAGTGAGCTACTAAGTGAAGGAATCGAGTCTATAAAGCATACGGAGGTTAATCCCAAATAATAACATTCTGGAAAAGGTAAACTGTGGTAACTAAGAAGAGCAGAGGTTACAGGAAAATTTTTTAAATTTTATTTATTTTTCATTTGCGTGTGTGTGTGTGTGTGTATGTGTGTGTGTGTGTGTGTGTGTGTGTGTGTGTGTGTGTGTAAGAGAGAGGGGGCAAGAAAGTGTTCATACATGCATGCACATGTTCGTTCTTCTGTGCACATGTGGGGATCTGAGGACAACTTGTGGGAGTTGCTTTCTTTCCATCCTCTTGGTCCAGGCATAAACTCAGGTTGACAGAGTTAGCAATAAAGTGCCTTTATGCTCTGAGTCATCTCGCTGGCCCAGTTGCTAAGACGTTAGAGTAAGGAAAACATATTGTATGGTACATATGACATGGTTAGATGTCCTTTATCTGCCCAGTCTCTAGGAGGCGCAATCCTATAGTGAAGTCTACTGTAGCTTTGGTCTTTGGATAGTAAGTTCATCAGTTATCACTCTGATAGGGATATTGATAACAGGAGAGACTATGCATGTGCAAGACTGGGAGATAATATAAGGTTATCTCTATAGTATATAACTCAATTTTGCTATGAACCAAAAAAAGAAAAAGAAAAGAGAATTCGTACAGCTTGGATAATGCTGTGTAGCTCCTGGATGGAAGCATTTCCTCCCAGAGGAATGAAGTGGGCTCCTAAGAGTCAAGAAGCTCACAAACCTTAGAACTGACAAGAAAGTTACAAGGCTCACAAGGCCCAGCCTCCAGAATACAGAAGCTGTAGACAGCGGCTGGGGAGAGAAGACTCTTCTGCAGAGTTGCCAGCAGGTTCTGCAGGGAATTACAAGGGTGCAGCTCCATGAGTGACCACGGGCTTTCCAGTGATGTACCTACCCAAGTCTGCCATGTGCTCACAAGTAACCATGCATCCACACTCCAGGCCCAAATAAACTCGGTGATTCACTAAGCTGGACTTGAATGGAGCTAATTCATTGCTGTGTAATTGTACCTTCTCTCAGGTTCTCGTCTACACAGAAAAATTCATACAGCAGATGGTATTTTTAATAATATCAGTAGTGATGCCAACAGCAAATGATGGTTTAAACAAACATGTACAGGATAGAGAAAATTTTAAATAATTCACTGGTTACAAAATAATAGATATTGTTATGTACTTAGAACTGAATATCATAAATAAGTGTCCTAGAATTCTACAGACCACAAAAAGGACACAGTAAGGAGACTCAAAGAGGAAAAGTCCTTTACAAATTTATGTTTCAGTGTCTGGAACTTTATTTTTATGACAGAATCGTTATATAACAAATCATCTAATGGGAGGGAAAAGATTCAAAGATCAATAGATTTAGCAAATGTCTAAAATGAAGCGCTTTTCTCTAAGAAAAACAAATCTAAGAAAAAAATCCGATCAAAATCTCCCAGGTATTTTTCACCAAATGTAATCTCAACTTAAGTAAAGCATTATTCAAAGTGAATGTCAGTTCTTACAGGGAAATATTTTATGTATATTTCCTGTATCAGTTTTATTAAACAAATATGTATTGATCAGGTCACTGGGCACAGAGATGAATTAGACACAGCCTCTGATTTCAAGGCACTTAGATGGCTGAGAGAGGTGAATGAGGAAAATTACAACCGTTGAATAAAATGTGAGAAGTGTAGGCATTTCCCGGGTGTGCTAAGCATGAAGGCCTAGCACAGGCTTGGATTCTAGAGTGGATGTGGAGAATGAGCAGATTTTCCTCCATGACCTAACTCTCACAATGTGAGCCAAATTCACCAAAGACGATACTGCTCCGCAATATCCAAAGTGATATCCGCAACTTCTCAGTGGGGCTGACCAAGGCACTTCAAAAGTTAATTCTAGTCACAGCCTCAAGTGGATAGAACTGAAGTAAGCATCTCTTACAAGGTTCTACCTAAAACTGAGCAGAGAAATTAGAAACAGCCCATTAGGGTAGTTAATGGAATACAACAGCACAATGTTATCTTTTTATTCCAATCCAAAAGTCAGCATCTCCAATGGAAAGCATACTGGTACAGGCTGGCGTAACAGTGTTTGCTGCTGGTCTCTCTGAAGGAACACAGTATCTGGGAGGTACAGATTGAGACTGATCAGAATCAGTAAGCATCCAGAAGCATCATGCTGACCAGTGCAAGGCAAAGATCACTAGATCACATTTCTTTATTTAATCATTCCCAGTTTAAAAAAAAAAAAAAAAAAAAAAAAAAAAAAAAAAAAAAAAACCTGATGAAAATTGCTCAAGCAAGTTTTCACCTGTCTCGTTTCCTTCAGATGTACCCCTAATGGAGACTTTGACCTACCTATTACACCAACATCAGAATGGGAAATTACATATAGGAGAGGTCTAGACACCACTTTGACAGATCTCAGCCACTTTGTGCAGAGGGGATTCTTCTGAGACATTTTCAATTCTGAAAAAAGCAAGTATATGGCACATGGAACCCAGCATCAGCCAACCCAGCACCATTCTTGTAGACCCGTCTGCTCAGCTGGACCTTCTGTGCTGTGTTAACAGCTACCAGGCTGTAAAGTGCTTCCAGACAGAGTTGCTGGATTTCTGTAAGCTGTTCTTTTCCCCCTCCAGGTTTTTGGTTTTCTTAAAAATATTGATGTTTGTTCAACTCTGGTGCCCAGTAATCATGTTTAAGTTTTATCTACTTTGTGTTAGAATAACTTTCCAGACAGGCCATGCTTCTGTGAGGCACATGTTACAAACTCTTCAAGATAGATTACCACATTTTGAATGCTGTGTGTGTGTGTGTGTGTGTGTGTGTGTGTGTGTGTGTGTGTGTGTGTGTGCTCTTTCATGCATTCATGTACATGTTTTGGAATTTGAGTACTGCAAATAATAAGTCCCTTGGAGTCTGTTTTGCTTGTTTTCCAGAACACAGGGCTATTGGAGTTTGGTTAATTTCCATGGCAAAAGTTCTGTGGAGTCAAGAGCAGCCGCTTCCCCTGGGAAGCCCATGGAGGTCTCTCCAGGGACTCCCAGAAAAGAAGGAAAAAAGCACACAGCATAGAAACACACCAGCACTCTGGAAAAACAGACTCAGGAATTTGCCACTTATTTCCTTGGGCGAACTAGTTCCGATTCGGCTTCCCTTGTTCTCAAACGTGGTCATCCATATCACCTTAAACAAAGGTCAGCTCTCCCACTGGTTAGAGAAAATGGTGAAAGCGTCCATTTTCCTGGCAATATGATGCTGGATTCCATTTCTGTAGTTAGTGTTAAGGAATAGAAAAACTCAAAGCAAAGGAACTATTTAAATATTTCTATAATGTAAACAGCATCAAAGAGTCTCACAGACCACTGCAAGATCATATCAAATGATAAAATTTATTTTCTGGCCTAAAATGTTATTTTGTCTTGAAATAAAAAAAAATTCAGAACTATGTCACAAATGATGCCATAGGATCTGAGCTACATGCTATCTGTACATATTTCTAGGGACAGAAAAAATATTTAAATGCCCTTTTAAAAACAAAGCAGGGAGTTTCAACAGTTTAAACTTTGGTCTTATGAATTCTTACTCCAGGATCATGAGTGAATTATTTCAAAATAGTAAGTTTAGCAGTCAAGTCACTTAGACTTAGAATGACTGTAAAGAAATTTAATTGAAAATAACAAACAAGGAGTCCGTAGCCAAGGAGCACCATAGAGAGGAAGCCTCACAGGAACTTGGAAGGCCCGTGAGTGGGGTTGAGGGGAGCAGCACCTCTCGCCCAGACCCGCCCGGATCTGCCGGGATCCCGGGCCTGAGAACCCGGGAACAGAAAGACTCCGAAACTTCCCGATCTCACTTGCAGGGGGAAACCTCTGCCTGTGACACCAGGAGTCGGTAGCCAACGAGC
>CM052708.1:17911722-17926406 GCA_028551405.1 Uromys caudimaculatus | reverse complement strand
TTTTCCCAATCTGTTGGTTGCTGTTTTGTCCTATTGACAGTGTCCTTTGCCATACAGAAGCTTTGAAATTTCATGAGGTCCCATTTGTTGATTCTTGATCTTAGAGCATAAGCCATTGGTGTTCTGTTCAGGAACTTTTCCCTTGTGCCCATGTGTTCGAGACTTTTCCCCACTTTCTCTTCTATTAAATTCAGTGTATCTGGTTTTATGTGGAGGTCCTTGATTCACTTGAACTTGAACTTTGTACAGGGAGATAGGAATGGATCAATTCACATTCTTCCACATGTAGACCGCCAGTTGAACCAGCATCGTTTGTTGAAAATGCTGTCTTTTTTCCACTGGATGGTTTTAGCTCCTTTGTTGAAAATCAAGTGACCATATGTGTGTGGGTGCATTTCTGGGTCTTCAGTTCTATTCCATTTATCTACCTGCCTGTCACTGTACCAATACCATGCAGTTCTTATCACTACTGCTCTGTAGTATACCTTGAGGTCAGGAATGCCAATTTCCCCAGAAGTCTTTTAACTTTTGAGAATAGTTTTTGCTATCCTGGGTTTTTTGAGGTTTTTTTGTTTTGTTTTGTTTTGTTTTGTTTTGTTTTTTTGTTATTCCATATGAATTTGAGAATTGCTCTAAGTCTATGAAGAATTGAGTTGGAATTTTGATGGGGATTACATTGAATCTGTAGATTGCTTTCAGCAGGATGGCCATTTTAACTATATTAATCCTGCCAAGCCATGAGCATGGGAAATCTTTCCATCTTCTGAGGTCTTCTTTGATTTCTTTCTTCAGAGACTTGAAGTTCTTGTCATATAGATATTTCACTTGTTTGGTTAGAGTCACACCAAGATACTTTATATTGTTTGTGACAATTGTGAAGGGTATCATTTCCCTAATTTCTTTCTCAGCCTGTTTATACTTCAAGTATAGGAAGGCTACTGATTTGTTTGAGTTAACTTTCTATCCGGCCACTTTGTTGAAGTTATTTATCAGTTGTAGCAGAGCTCTGGTGGAGTTTTTCGGGTCACTTAAGTATACCATCATATCATCTGTAAATAGTGATGTTTTGATTTCTTCCTTTCCAATTTGTATCCCTTTGACTTCCTTTTGTTGTCTAATTGCTCTAGCCAGAACTTCAAGTACTATATTGAATAGATAGAGAGAGAGGGGGCAGCCTTGATTTTAGTGGGATTGCTTCAAGTTTCTCTCCATTTAGTTTGATATTGGCCACTTGTTTGCTGTATATTGCTTTTACTATGTTTAGGTATGGGCCTTGAATTCCTGATCTTTCCAGGACTTTCATCATGAAGGGATGTTGAATTTTGTCAAATGTTTTTTCAGCATCTAATGAAATGACCATGTGGGTTTTTTTTTCTTTGATTTTGTTTATGTAGTGGATTACACTGATGGATTTCTGGGTATTGAACCATCCCTGCATCCCTGGGATGAAGCCTACTTGATCATGGTGAATGATCGTTTTGATGTGTTCTTGGATTCAGTTTGCCAGAACTTTATTGAGTATTTTTGCATCGATATTCATAAGGGAAATTGGTGTGAAGTTTTCTTTTATTGTTGACTCTTTGTGAGGTTTTGGTATCAGTGGCCTCATAGAATGTATTGGGTAGCATTCCTTCTGTTTCTATTTTGTGGAATAGATTGAAGAGTATTGGTATTAGGTTTTCTTTGAAGGTCTGTTAGAATTCTGCACTGAACCCATCTGGTCCTGGGCTTTTTTTTGTTGGGAGACTTTTAATGACTGCTTCTATTTCTTTAGGGGTTATGGGACTGTTTAGATGATTTATCTGATCCTGACTTAACTTTGGTATTTGGTATCTGTCTAGAAACTTATCTATTTCATCCAGATTTTCCAATTTTGTTGAGTATAAGCTTTTGTAGTAGGATCTGATGATTTTTTGAATTTCCTCAGAATCTGTTGTTATATCTCCCTTTTCATTTCTAATTTTGTTAATTTGGATACTGTCTCTGTACCTTCTTGTCAGTCTGGCTAAGGGTTTATCTATCTTTGATTTTCTCAAGAACCAGCTCTTGGTTTTGTTGATTCTTTGTATAGTTCTTTTAGCTTCAACTTGGTTGATTTCAGCCCTTAATTTGATTATTTCCTGCCTTCTACTCCTCTTGGGTGTGTTCGCTTCTTTTTGTTCTAGAGCTTTCAGGTGTGCTGTTAAGCTGCTAGTATTTGCTCTCTCCAGTTTCTTTTTGGAGGCACTGAAAGCTATGAGATTTCCTCTTAACACTGCTTTCATTGTGTCCCATAAGTTTGGGTATGTTGTACTTTCATTTTCATTAAATTCTAGGAAGTCTTTAATTTCTTTCTTTATTTCTTCCTTGACCAAGTTATCATAGAGTAGAGCATTGTTCAGCTTCCATGTGTATGTGGGCTTTCTGTTGTTATTGTTGCCATTGAAGACCAGCCTTAAAATGTAGTGATCTGATAGGAGGCATGGGATTATTTCAATCTTCTTGTATCTGTGGAGGTTTGTTTTGTGACTGATTATATGGTCAATTTTGGAGAAGGTACCATGAGGTGCTGAGAAGAAGGCATATTCTTTTGATTTAGGATGAAATGTTCTATAGATATCTGTTATATCCATTTGATTCATAACATCAGTTATATTCACTGTGTCTCTGTTTAGTTTGTGTTTCCAAGATCTGTCCATTGATGATAATGGGGTGTTGAAGTCTCCCACTATTGTTGTGTGAGGTGCAATGTGTGTTTTGAGCTTTAGTAAAGTTTCTTTTATGAATGTGGGTGCCCTTGCATTCGGAACATAGATGTTCAGAATTGAGAGTTCTTCTTGGTAGATTTTTGCTTTGATGAGTATGAAGTGTCCTTCCTTATCTTTGTTGTTGACTTTTGGTTGAAAGTTGATTTTATTCTATATTAGAATGGCTACTCCAACCTGTTTCTTGGGACCATTTGCCTGGAAAATTGTTTTCCAGCCCTTTATTCTGAGGTAGTGTTTGTCTTTAACACAGAGGTGCGTTTCCTGGATGCAGCAAAATGCTGGGTCCTTCTTGTGGATCCAGTCTGTCAGTCTATGTCTTTTTAATGGGAAATTGAGTCCATTGATTTTAAGAGATATTAAGGAATAGTGCTTCCTGTTATTTTCAATGTAATTTTTATGTTCGTGTGGCTATCTTCTTTTGAGTTTGTTGAAAGATTACTTTCTTGCTTTTTCTAGGGTATAGTTTCCCCCTTGAGTTGGCATTTTCCTTTTACTATTCTTTGTAGGGCTGGGTTTGTGGAAACATAATGTGCAAAGTTGGTTTTGTCATAGAATATTTTGGTCTCACCATCAATGAAAATTGAGAGTTTTGCTGGGTATAGCAGCCTGGGCTGGCATTTGTGTTTTCTTAGGGTCTATATGAGATCTGCCCAGGATCTTCTAGCTTTCATAGTCTCTGGTGAGAAGTCTGGTGTAATTCTGATAGGTCTGCCTTTATATGTTACTGGACCTTTTTCCCTTACTGCTTTTAATATTCTATCATTATTTTGTATATTTGGTGTTTTGACTATGATGTGGGGAGGAATTTCTTTTCTGGTCCAATCTATTTGGAGTTCTGTAGGCTTCTTGTATATTTATGTTCATCTCTTTCTTTAGGTTAGTGAAGTTTTCTTCTATAATTTTGTTGAAGATATTTACTGATCCTTTAAGTTGGGAATCTTCAGTCTTTTCTATACCTATTATCCTCAGGTTCTGTCTTCTCATTGTATCCTGGATATTCTGGATGTTTTGGATTAGGAGCTTTTTGCATTTTGCGTTTTCTTTGACTATTTTGTCAATGTTTTCTATGGTATCTTCCATACCTGAGATTCTCTCTTCTATCTCTTGTATTCTGTTGGTGATGCTTGCATCTATGACTCCTGATCTCTTTTCTTGGTTTTCTAATTCCAGGGTTGTCTCTCTTCGTGATTTCTTTATTGTTTCTATTTTATTTTTAGTTCCTATATGGTTTTGTTCATTTCTTTTGTCTGTTTGATTCTGTTTTCCTGTAATTCTTTAAGGGATTTTTGTGTTTCCTCTTTAAGGGCTTCTAGATGTTTACCTGTGTTCTCTTGTATTTCTTTAAGGGAGTTATTTATTTTCTTAAAATCTTCTATCATCATCATGAGATGTGATTTTAAATCTGAGTCTTGCTTTTCTAGTGTGTTGGGGTATCCAGGGCTTGCTGTGGTGGGAAAACTGGGTTCTGATGATGCCAAGTAGCCTTGGTTTCTGTTCCTTATGTTCTTGCCCTTGCCTTTCACCATCTGGTTACCTCCGGTGTTAGCTGATCTTACTCTCTCTTGACCTTCCCGCAAGCCTCGGTGTCAATACTCCTTGAAAACCAGTTCTCTCTGAGAGGAATTTGGGTTTGGAGAGCTGTGGTCAGCTCTGGGGTGCAGACAGAAACCAGAAGGATCTTGTCCCCAGCTGTCCCTTGGTTCCTGTGTCCTAATGGCTCTGCAAGGGCCCCTCTTGATCCAGTGAATTTGAACAGAAGTGATGGTCTTGCCTGTGCTTGAAGGTGTATTGGCACTCCTGGGATACCAACTCTCTCCTGGCACTATTTGAGTATGGAGCCCTGTGTGACAGGATCCGCTGCCTGGCCACCAAAAGAAACCAGAAGACCACTCTTCAATCCCTGTGTCCTGGGGATTCCAGGTCCCTCTGAGCAGCCAGGCTTGCCCACACTCCTGGGAGTCTAGCTTTCTCCTGGCACTATTTGGTTATGGAGCCCTGGTGGCCCAGGCAGAGGTCTCCAGCCACAAATGGAAATCAGAAGGCTTTTTCACCCGGCAGTTCCTCAGTCCCTGTGTCCCAAGGATTCCAGGTGAGTCCCGCTGAGCAGTGGGGCTCATCTTACCCCCTCTCATGGTCTTTTCCATATTCCTGGGAGGCTAGCTTTCTCCCAGTGCTATTTGGCTATGGAGCCCTGGTGGCCCAGGCAGTAGTCTCCCACCACAAATGGAAACCGGACAAGAAGTCATTCTTCATCTGTATCTTTAAGCCACAGACAACTTTCAATCAGCTTCAAAAACAGGGCATTCATTTTCATAAACCCATTTTTTAGTCCAAGAAACTAATTATAATTAATTTATACAAGGTCACAATATGAGTATCAGCAGAGCCTGAAGATGTACACATTCCTTTTTCCAGTCAACAAATATTTATTGAGTGCCTACATGTTTGACACTGTTCCATAGATCAAAATGTTCTCAAAAGAGAAGTGCAAACTAACAGGTTCTAAAACTTGTTCCAGTCTTTTGAATGAGCAGTAATTCTCTTCCTCTTCCCACAATTACATTATTTCTGTAATTTGCTTTTTGATTTATTACAATGTTTCTCTGATTTGATTAATGCACTATATGTGAGGCTATGGTACAATTAGAAATACTCTCAAAGAGTAGAAAGTTATTGATTTGATGTAATCATGATATCTCAGTATACACATGAAATTTCATTTAATGATGCCATTGTGTGATAGCGACTAGTAATTAAAAATGTAGTGATTATGTTTCAGAGATGGATGCAATGAGCCTTAGCCATTACTTCTACCCAAACCAAAAGGAGGATCGATGCTTCCCACCCTCCCTGCCAGCAGCCTTGCCCTGCTTTCCCATTGCCTTAAAATAATCTGGGCATGCTGCTCCTCCTCACAGTGCCATTTCCCCAGACCAGCAGGCAATAGCCCCAACTTATGTGGCAAGACAACTCTCTCTACTCCAGGGACTAGGCATAGTTTTCAAAGTCTGCAGAACTGGCATGGTGGCTACTGAGAAGGGGGAGCAATTCTGGAACAGAAATCAAAACTCCAAACCATGTCAATGTGCAAACTATAAAGAAGGTTATAGTCAAGTCGGTAGTGTGACCTCCATATCCACCTCGGCCTGACAACTTTGTTCCTTTCCCGTTCTTTCCAAGTTGCTGGCTTCTTACTAATAACCTCACTCTGTGT
Organism: Uromys caudimaculatus; assembly: GCA_028551405.1. Taxonomy (NCBI): domain Eukaryota; kingdom Metazoa; phylum Chordata; class Mammalia; order Rodentia; family Muridae; genus Uromys; species Uromys caudimaculatus. Next base: position 17,920,445 of record CM052708.1, on the reverse strand, counting down.
ACATGTGTGCATGCCCCTGTGTGTATCCATGTGCTTGCATGCATTTGCCTGTGTGTGTGTGTGTGTGTGTGTGTGTGTGTGTGTGTGTGTGTGTGTGTGTTGGTGTCAAGCTATTTAAAAGCATTCAATAGTATGCAGGTTTCTGCACATGTTTTTTCTTGGAAGACACTGTGCCAAGGCATTGAACTAAGTAACAGAGAAACAGAGATCCCAGAACTGAAGGAAATTTACCTCAGGTTCATCTACCTCCTTGGTGATACTTTGGGTCATTTTGTGCTTTGTTCTGTTCCCTAAAGCTCATTCTTCCCTCTTGCCTTTAGTTACTGCCAGCGCTGCTCCTGACCACCTGACTTCTAGTCATGGCAGACCATTTGTGCCCCAACTCAACATCCTGTCTTCCCTGCCTGCCTTCTCCTGCCTCAGGAGGTAAAGACTGCTGCTGGATCCTAGGAAGTTCCTTTTTGTCATATTAAGAAGAAAAATCTAAGCCCAAGACTTAATTCCTACTCCCTCAAAGCCTAGAGCAAAACAAAGGGCTTATTCCACAAAAATTAAAAGCACAGAAGTTACAAAAGCACAAAGTTTGAGTTTTCGCATTTCCTAGATCAGTGAAAGCAAGACTTTTTCCCTGTGGAGATTAATGCAAGTTTAATTCTATTTATATTAACAGTCTGTTTTTCTCAGGGAAGAAAAATAACACTTTTAGAAGAGAAGTCTCTAACTGCCTCCTTTTCCCCTCCATCCTGTAAGGGAAAAGAGGACGTTAAACCTTCCAGTGAGGTGATACCCCACTCAGTCTGCCCTGACTCTGCTGACTGAGCACAGGCTGCTGTGCTGGAGTCTTCACCAGGATCTTCTAGTTCACCACTCATCATAGCTCGTACCCTTCTTATGTTTGTATGATTGTTTTTACTCATGTCTGTTCATTGCAGTGTTGACTCCGTAGAACCAGAGCCTGCATCTTTTGTCCTTCTCTCCTTCCCCTCTTTCTTTTTTCTTTTCCTTTCTTTTCTTCTTTCCGAACTGTCACATCACCAGTTGTGGTACACTGTGGGAGTTTATTAGTGTATCTAACAGTTTATTACTATTATTACTGTTGTTGTTATTATTATTATTAAATATATAATAGTTTGTTAATGTATCCAATGTGTCCAGCAGTTTTCTGTATATTAATTAATTTGCAACCTTTTCTCCATTATGAGACCATGATGGATGCATTTGAAGGGGAGTCAGTCACACGTATTCTGTCCAAACCACATATATGTTTTAAAGCCTGTGGAACATTAGAAAGACTAAGTGTTCATTATTGTTTAATGAATGATTGTACTCAATCAACTCTTATTCCAATAATCCTGATATTACTATAATTTTATCTTCTGGCAATTTAACTGGTGTAATTTAGAGGCATTTGCGAACATTTCCTCCTTGCAGCTACTGGCAAGCAACTTTGCATTCACACAAACCTGTCAGTTAAACTATCGCTACTTTCCATTGATTTCTATTAGGGTTCTTACTTGGGAAACTAAAATGTGAACACCTACAGAAAAAGTCATGTGAAAAATATCATTTCTGGGAGAATGTCTAGTTGTCCTCAAGTTTATGGATGAAGAGGCATAACCGGCAGAGAAGGGTGGCTCAGAAGCCCGCCATCATCCTAGGCTTCTGCTCGCACACTCACGTAAACTGGACTTTCCATAAGTGGCCTTGTGAAGCTTCACTTAGGAGCTGAGGGAAAACACGGGCAACATTTTCCCTTACTCAAAGCCACGCTGTTGTGATCTGTCTTGCACAGCAGCTCCCACAAAGGAGGAGTGGGGCTTGCCTTGCTCACCCCTACTCTGTCAGCCCAGCCGACCACCATCACGTAGTTCTTCAGCAGATCCACATTAGATGCCAGTATACGCTGAACTCAAGACATGACCATCATGCAACACAATTTTGTTTTCTAATTAGCCTTCAAAATACATGCAACAGGTCTTACCCCTGCTACAGATGACAAAGTGGCCAACTCTATCATTAACCGCTAAGTCCTGTGCTGATGATTTTAAGTTACCAAGCATACTATCTAATTGGCAGCTCTTGCAGAACTCAAAACTAAAATGATAAGGTTGGTCTGTGGGCATAGATCAGTGGCAGATGGCATATTCAGCATGCAAGAGGCCCTGGATTTGATCCACAGATTAACCAAAATAAATTGAGGCAATAAATGCAGAGGTTCACAGCTGATAAAGTATGAAAGAAAATTAAGGAGATGTTAGGCACAAAACTCAGGCAATGTCAGTCTGTCAGAGAAGGGGAGGGGGGGGGTTCAACATGCTGGTACTTAGTTGAGTTGGTAAGTGAATGAATGCTTGGTTGTCTTTTTATCTTAGATTACATGTATGCATGCAACATTCATTTTATTATCCTGTTTTTAGAATTTCATAAACAAGTACTATATTTATATAAGTTTAAGACATGTGTTTCTCTTTTTTATTTTTTATTTTTTTAAGGAGAACATGAAAGCCAAGTAAGGAAATGGAATGATTTAACTATTCAGGTTGAGGAAGACAGTATCTGCGTGGTCCTCTACTTTACCAGCACAGATTCTCAAGCCATCTCAAGGGAAGTGTTAAAGTGAAAGAACAGTGATCAGCTTTCATCCAATACCTAGCTAGATATGTATAACGTTCATTAATCCTATGCCTGTCGTACTAAAAATAAGCTATGTAGTTATCTAGGTTGAGGGTCATAGGCCTGCTATCCCAGCACAGGGTAGGCGGAGGCAGGCAGATCAAGACATGAAGATCGTCCTCAACTAAATACAGAAGGTAGGGCCAGCCTGGGCTAGATGAAACTGTCTCAAAGAAACAACACAAAGAAAACCAGCAATAACTAAGAAACTATGCAAATTTGTCACCAGTATTCTTTGTGACCATTCCTAGTGGAGGAGAAAGAAGAAAGCTACGCTGGTTGTCCTCAGGGCACCTGTATGCCAAACACAGAGATAACCCTATTTGACCTGGTTCCAATACACCCACTTCGTGTTAGGTAAGCTTGAGTAAGTTTTTCCTATGAATCTGTTTCCTTGGCCCTGAAATGAGACTAATGCTTAAACTGTGGGCAGATGTAGGCAATTTAAGTGACACAAAACATTTGGTAGAAGGTGCCAACATACTTGCAAGAAGCAAAGAACCAAGAGTCAGTACCATCACCTTTGTTAGTTACATCAGTGTCTCCACTGCCAAGCCTATGGTGGCTAGACAGGAAGAGGACAGTTGGCCTCTGTTAAGTAACTTTCATGGATGTGTGATAACTTAAATACCTACTCACAACAGCCTTGTGTTCTGTAAAGGTTAAAAACCTCTAATACATGTATCTATACATGGCAGAATTCCTACCAGTACAGACTCTATAAAAATCCCATTATATTTATATGCTCATACCCTGAGTACCTGAACTAATAAAATTGTATTAATGGCTATTTACATAAATTCACAATTCTAAATTAGACCTTTAATTTCTGTAATAAAAAAGAAAGTGGCTCATGTAATTCCCCATTTTTATTTTCCTACATGGAATACAGTCGCTCTAACATAATGTACGACTTTGTGAATATTTGTAGGGCTGCTAATATTTTATCTAATATTATATTTCGAGTTTTTTGATCTCTGACCCCTGTTTATACTCCCAGAACCCTCATGAGCAATGTTCACTATGATAACCTTTAGTGGAAGAAGCAGAGCTAAAATTGAAGTTAAATCAGCCATGGCTCAAATCTCTCAAGGAGGCCTCTCAGGGTCAGTCGTGATTTTTTCCATGTATATTTCTCTACTTTAAGAATGTTTCTTAAATATTTGATTCATCAGGGCTGAAATATAAGCCTTCTTTTCGAATAGATCACTGGCAAACACTGCAGAGTGTGACCACGACCCGAGTTCTTCTTGTCCTTTTTATTACTATTATTATTTCACATCGTTCATTATATCAATATATATTCCTGCATTCTCGGGGGACCAACAAACTGAAATAAGAAGAGCACAGGAGAAAATGATGAGACAATACAGCTTTTAAAAGATGGCAAACGTAATTTATCGGCAGAAGAAGAAATGGAAAAACATTATTTTTAAAATTAAATTGAATTGGTGCCTTAATATTTACAAAAGGTGATGAGTGTTGGAAACCAAAAAAAAAAAAAAAAAAAAAAAAAAAAATGGATATACTTTCCTCAAGGGAAGAAAAAGAGTTATTAGAGAGAATTAGGATCAGGTGAGGACCAGATTATGCGGAAGCATAACACATTAGGAACAAACACAGGATGGTTATGATATAAATTGTAAACGGGCAAGAAAGGATTTTAACGCCAGTGGGAAGAGGAGGAAGTCCTTAGTGTGGAGACGCTTCGCACCTCAGCAGGGAGCATCCATGAGGCCACAGGGTAAGCTGTGAATCAGAAGAAAGAGAACCTCGATCACCACCAATAATACAGCTTTTTTACTCCAACTCAAACCAAATCATTGAGCAACCGAAATAATGCATTCCCCACTCACTGACCAGAGGAGTAGCGCCCTCTGCAGCCAACTGACAGCCAGAGACCCCGGTGTCCAACCCTTCTCCCGTCCTACAGGGCACGAACCTTCCTTTCCCATCTGCTTTGCTTTCTGCAGCCCAAATCTGACCCTAGAAGTTTCCAGCTTTAAAAACTTTGTTACTTTATCATGGCCTGTGGCTCAAGGGTCTCTAGAATTTCGCCATTCTTTCCCTTTAAACCCTCCTTTGCTTTCACGTCTGCAGAAGCTAGGCGGAAGTAAACTCCCACACTTGCAAGGACTTCTCTGTCTTTTCCCCCCTCCCTGGAATGTTCTTTCCACCTTTGACTCCCCGAGAGTCCTCTGATCTTTCACTCCCAACCCTGAACATTAAAAACACAGCTTTTTTTTTTTCCTTTGCACATCCTTACTACCAACCAGGATGCCTGGCAAAGAGGCCAGTAAATCCTTATCAAGTAAATGACCACACAGAATATCCCAAGATTCAGAAACCGTTTGTTTGTTTGTTTGTTTGTTTGTTTTATTGTCCTGTGCATTCGCTTGATTTTGTTTTTTTTCTTCCCTAAGAATGAGATGGATGGGGATTTGACATTCTACCACAGACCTTTCTGAAGTGAGAAGGAGCCAATGAGTGCGGAATTAAGGGGGTTGGTGGGTTCAGGAGCGGAAGCTCAACTTTGAAGACTTGACTTCGTCTTGGGAAACCTCTCCTTTGCTCCTTTCTCTCTGTGTTTCTGAAGACACTGTCCCTGTCTACCACGGACTGATTCCCGTCTTGTGAAACCTCTCTTTTGCTCCTTTCTCTCTGTGTTTCTGAAGACATTGTCCCTGTCTACCACGGACTGATTCTTCTCGATGAGTTCCCTCATCTGAGGCCTGTTTGTGTCTCTTCACCTGACATTGTTGTCTTACCCTCCCTATGATTTTGGTATTGCAGTAGCCAGGGAGATCAGAGCCATAGGTAATTGGTAACATTAAAAGGTTAAGAATTTGTTCTTAATCAAATGGTAAGACAGTAATGGCACTACAAATAGAAGCACATTTTTTTATATTCTCATTTCCTTCCGTGGAAATGAGCATACTTTTCATTTGCTAATGAACTACAGGAAGGTCATAGCTGGAGTCATATTGAAATAGACACTCTCTGGGTAATGTACTACAGAGGTGCTTATATGCCGAGTAGTTATTCAATCAACTGGCTATTAAGTTAGTGCCTACTCCGCACAGGGTATTTTACTAAATTAGGCAGGAGACATAAAGAAATGTGGGGCATCTTCCCTCAGTTCCAGATCCCAATGTATATAAACATATACTCTAAGCAAAAGAAACAATTCTCTTACATAATCTGAAACCTGAAAGATATTAAAGTGGAACGAACCATTAAAGTAAGAATGCTTTCTACCAGATGTGATGTATTTATATATTCAATGAGTCAGCCTTACCAAAGTGAAATCATAAAAGATAGATCTAAGATCTAAAATCTTCACTCCGTGCCCAAGACTGTGGCTTAATTGGTAGAGTGCTTGCCCAACATGAAGCCCCGAGTTTAGAGCCCAGCACCATATAAATAGCCCTGGTGATGCTGGCCTAAAATACCTGGGAGGTGGATACAAAGGAACCAGAAGTTCAAAGTCATCCTAGCCTGACCTGCATGAGTCTCTATCTTAAAGGAAGAGAGAGAGCAAAAAGAAAGATAAATTGATAAAATGAAAGTGCTAGAAAACAAATCTCCAGCCTGAGTCATTCGTTCACTCTCACGTTCATTCATTCATCCAACCGAAATGTAATGGTAAAAAGAGAGGGCAGCATGCCCTGGGAATCCAGCGCTGCAGGATCCAGAAAGAAAGAGGAAGAAAGGCTGAGGGAGTCCATGGCCTCCCATTGTCAGTCCTCGTGACATTCACAAAACCTCCGACATCACTGAATTCATAGGGAAAGAGAAACAACATCAAATGATAGGACATAGAGCTGACCCAGACCTCAGGCTGCAGCATAGAGCTGACGCAGACCTCAGGCTGTGGCATAGAGCTGACCCAGACCTCAGGCTGTGGCATAGAGCTGACCCAGACCTCAGGCTGCAGCATAGAGCTGACCCAGACCTCAGGCTGTGGCATAGAGCTGACCCAGACCTCAGGCTGTGGCATAGAGCTGACCCAGATGTCAGATGTCAGGCTGCAGCATAGAGCTGACCCAGACCTCAGGCTGTGGCATAGAACTGACCCAGATGTCAGATGTCAGGCTGAAGCATAGAGCTGATTCAGACCTCAGGCTGCAGCATAGAGCTGACTCAGATGTCAGATGTCAGGCTGCAGCATAGAGCTGACCCAGATGTCAGGCTGCAGCATAGAGCTGACTCAGACCTCAGGCTGCAGCATAGAGCTGACCCAGATGTCAGGTTGCAGCATAGAGCTGACTCAGACCTCACGTTGCAGCATAGAGCTGACCCAGATGTCAGGCTGCAGCATAGAGCTGACTCAGATGTCAGATGTCAGGCTGCAGCATAGAGCTGACTCAGACCTCAGGCTGCAGCATAGAGCTGACCCAGGTGTCAGGCTGCAGCATAGAGCTGACTCAGACCTCAGGCTGCAGCATAGAGCTGACCCAGGTGTCAGGCTGCAGCATAGAGCTGACCCAGACCTCAGGCTGCAGCATAGAGCTGACCCAGATGTCAAGCAGCAGCACAGATGCACGGAAAGAAGGAATTGTGGGTAAGTGTAGTGCTAGAAGACACAGAGGGAAATGGAGATGACAAGGTCATTTATAGCCCAGGTTATCTTTTACTGTTGTAGCCTCTTCAGGCTACAGTGACAAAGAAGGAAAAAAAGAAACCTGTAGTGGGAAGTTTCTTTCCCACAGCCCAAGAGGCTGGAAGTCCAAGTCGCACCCGGTTTGAAGTCTGATGAAGTTCCTCTTTCTGATCCATGTTTGATGGCTGCAGTGTCTTCACCTACCTCCAAGAACAACACTGAGTAAAAAGCATCTAAGATTAAATAAATGTCATTACAAATCCATTTGGTATAGCATTGATTTGTACAACAGGAGACAGAAGGCGACAGAAGGGGAGGGAGGGGGAGGGAAGAGGAGGGGAGCGGAGGGGAGGGGAGGGGAGGAGAAGGGAGAAAATATATACTGGAGGAAAACAAAGTTCATATGGGAAGTTAATAATCATATAATTTGCATTTGCAGTCAAGGAAAGGAAAGAGTCCTTTTGGTGCTGATGTTAATTTGGAAAAGAAAACAACTTACAGTAAGATTTGTGTCATATGCAAAAGTAATTGTTTGTGAATTAAAGATGCAAACACACAAAGCAAATGTAAAAGTAAAAGAAAACTTTGAAATTATTTGTATGATCTTGGGATGGCAGGAAACTACTTAACCAAGTCAGAAGTCCAGTTGTCATGAGGTGAAGTTTTTTGGTGTTTTAGAATTCTGTTAGCAAGTGGTCTCTGGGCAGAGCCAGCATATACGCTGGAGGGAGTATTTGCATTTGGTCTGCATTTGTTATTTGCAATGCACAAACTGACTTGACAGCTCAGCCTGCTTTTCAGTAGCTCACCACATCTGAGTCCCATCCACCTTTACACAGTAAAACTCAGAAGACTTCCTCTCCCAGAGCCCCTTGCAAAATTATCTAAGTTCTTCCTTGCTGTAACTGTATTTTACAGGTTCAAACTATTCAAGATTGGTAAATGGGATTGAACTTATATCTAATGAGATTTTTCTATCATATGCTTTCTGATGTCTCTGTATTATAAATAAGTTTGCTGATTCATCCGGAGTGGAAAACTGTGAGATCTCAGGAAATCCGAGAGTGGAAGATTTGGAGAGAGTTGCTGGTTGGCTGTGTTCAGCCAGTTGCCTGAAGCTACAACACCAAAAACCTGAGGAAGCAGAGCTGCATCCAGGGGTCCGCGGGCCATGCAGCAAGGCCGTAGCACAGTGCAGGTGGACAGAGAGGCTCTCTTCTTCAGTGACAATTTGTGTGCTGTGTCTGTGTCACCTGACATTTCTTTCTTGGGGTTCCTAATCCATTAATTATTCCAGTGCTAAATTTCTTTCAATAGATAGCTAACTATACAACCAGCCAGTTCCTATTGTTACCAACCAGAGAAGTTGCTACAATACTGCAGGAAAAGCCTCTATAAATTGATATTTAAAGAAAGAAAGTCTAAGAGTTAGCTCAAAGGAAAATTA
>CM052708.1:17888949-17911622 GCA_028551405.1 Uromys caudimaculatus | reverse complement strand
CTTCTTCTTCTTCTTCTTCTTCTTCTTCTTCTTCTTCTTCTTCTTCTTCTTCTTCTTCTTCTTCTTCTTCTTTTCAAGACAGGGTTTCTCTGTGTAGCCCTGGCTGTCCTGGAACTCACTCTGTAGACCAGGCTGGCCTTGAACTCAGAAATCTGCCTGCCTCTGCCTCCAAAGTGCTGGGATTAAAGGCGTGTGCCACCACTGCCTGGCTCTTCTTACTCTTGTATAAGCAAAAAAAAATAGAAAGATTACAATTCATAACTGATCAAACTGTTATAAAGAAAAGCATCAGTAGAATATTCAGCCATAAATTGAATACTTATTTCAGACACACAATACCCAAGACTCAGGGACCATCAAGGAATGAGGAGGGGACAGAAAGATTGTAGGGGACAGAAAGATTGTAGGTGCCAGAGGAAGAAGTATACCAGAGAGAACCATTGTCTTTTGGACATAACATGACATATACACTCAAGAAAACACGACATCTGTGATTGGCTACAAGAGGCCTGACAGAGATCCAACCACTGACATTCTAGCATAGAGTGGGAAGGGCTGACTCCTATCTGAGGAGCTATTGACAGTTAATAGTTTCCGGGGGAGAGCTCATCAATTTAAAGTTGCAGCCCCTGGTAGGTCAACCTGAGCAACACAAATTTGGCTCTGGGTTGGCTATTGTAAGGGGGGGGGGGAGGCAGGAAGTGAGGAGGCAGTGGGGAGGTGGGGGTCTGCAGTTAGGGGGAGGAGTGGCCGTGAATATGCTCCGTAGGAAGCTCTCCAGGAATTAATAAAATATTATTTCAAGAAAATATCATTAACATCTTGCAACGTCACCGGGGGCCGGGGGAAGCAGCTTCATACGTTAGTTGTCAATGCCCCACAGCCTTGGAGCAAGCAATCTGGTAATTACTATAAAGCCAAAAATGCACCTATGCCTGAGCTAGGACCCAGTCACTCTGCTCTTCGGAAACTGAGTCTAGCACAGAGCGCATATGGAAAAGGATGTGTGTTGCAGAATTGTTCGTACTCTCCAAAAAACCAAATTGTCCATCCATTAAAAAAAAAGCAGTTGACTGAATTTTATTTCATTCATTATGCAACATTATTTTGTATATGTAATCAAAATTTTATAATATTTACACCACAACCTATTAACACATTTGGATACATGTTAGAGTGCATAAAACATGGTGATGCTCTCTATACACTAGGGAAAATCATAAGTGGAAAGGAAGCTGAGTGTGGAGCTGTTGAAAGTGAGAACCATGTTAATAGTTAGCATGAGGGGTGGCAGAAAGCGAGTGAGAAGTCCACCGCTGTGGGATGGAAGTCATCTTGTGTGGTATTACCTCCTGGTATAAGACTATTGAGCGAACAAGAAAATGACGGTGTGACGTAAGAGCGCGACGCACAGTCACTGAGCGTTTTGATGGCGACACGTGATGGCGATCCGTGGTCACCGAGCGTTTTGATCATGTGTGCTGTGGGATCCCAGACTATTCCATAGCTTCATAAATAGAATTTTAAGAGAAAAAGCAAGTTACAAAATAATCTGGACACCACTGTTTGCTTTTGTTTGAGGAAAACACATCTGTTTTCTCCATTGTCATCTCAGGAAAAGGACCGACTGGCATGTGTAGCAAGGGACTTCCTAAGTTTTTCTTTCTGTTTGTGTTGTTAGATGTTATCAGGTGCGACTGTAACATTTTCTTATAGTTGTTAAAAATCATAGGCATAAAATTTTTTTTTTTAAAAAGTAACTTGAGTTCTTGACTAACACTGACACACTCCATGTGAGGATATCAAAACTAGTATAAAACACAAAGTATTTTAAACTATGTTTCTACTAAGTTCGGCATTGTAAAAGGGGATCCTGCGTATCATTCAGTCTCCATGCTATTACCCTCAGGTCTCTGTAACAAGTACAGCACCTGGCAAAATGAAGCAATCTTTGAAGAATTGGTAAAACATTCAGGTCCTGGGGGCATACAGCAGCAAACAGCGACTTTTCTTTTCCTGGCACTTGCTGTAGTCTGAGTAAGTGCATCCCTCAAACCTCATAGGCTGAAGCCAAATTGCCAAGGCAGTGGTACTGAGATGGGAAATTGAGACAGCACTGTTCACAAGGCTTGTTCCTGTGGGTGAGATTGTTCCCCTTATAAAGAAGCAGACCCGCCCCTTCAGTAGTTCGTGAATCCTTTCCACATATGAGAGTTCTTTAGAAAACACCACCTATGTGTTCCCTCTCAGCACACAATGGATCTACAGGCTGCTTGACCTTGGACTTCCCAGCCTCTAGAACTGTAAGAAACCTTCTGTTTACAAATTAATCAGTCTAAAGCATTTTTTATAGAAACCTGAATAGAATGGCAAAGGTTTTTCATATATACAAAATTACTCGTATTTTGAAAAACATAATTACTTTATTACTGAAATTAAGGTCTCTTTTGTTATTGTATGAGTGAAAATAATATGATTATATCTCAAAAATCAAATTAGGAACTAGAAAGATGGCTCAGCAAATCAAGGCACTTGCTACCAAGCATCAGAGTCTGTTTGATCCCTGGAACCCACGAGGTGGAAAAAACAAACAGATTCTGGCAAATCATGCCCTATCTCTATTCACAGGCTACAGCGTGCACGTGCGCGCATGCAAACACACACACACACACACACACACACACACACACACACACACACTCACACATTAAAATAAACAAATCAATTATTTTTAAGTCAAGAAGGAAATAAAATCACGCAAAGCTAACTGAAGTGTCTAGGCAAGAATTTTTTTAAAAAAGGACAAGTTTTTATTTATTATATTTTCTACTAAAAGAATGTAATAAGTGTGTAAAATAGGTGAAACAAAACGTAGCTCTTAATGGGACTCAAGAGGTTTAATCTAAGAACCAGAGAATTGCCTTGAAAGCTCGGTGATTAGGAGCTATATAGTAGGCACACCGAACCCTGAAAGACATCTTTTGAGTTCCACATGTATGCATCCATTCGACACACGTAACAGTAATTATAAACATGTTTTAAATTGGAAAGAAAGCCTCAATCTGAGTCTATAGTGCAGCCATTTGTGTGTGTATTTAAGTGAACCGACAAGGAGGGCAGACTTCAAGGTCTCTTCACTTTAGTTGGCAATGTGAATACACCTTAAATAAGAATGAGGCCCTGAGATGGGATGAAGAAGTTGGAGGTCATTGATAACCACTTGCAAATGGAAAATTCGTTTTCTCCAACAGTCTCCCTGGGAACACGAACTATCCTTAAGGGCAGGCCCCACGGCTAACACACAATGAACTCAACACCATTTTTGGAAGTTCTTTGTCTCATAATGCTTTGTCAGGGTTTTGTTTTGTTTTCCACCTTAAAGATTCTAGTATATATTATATATATTATGGTTTTGGTTTTATGTTTTTATGGGATTTCTCTATATGCAAACCTGTATCTCTGCATCTACATGTGTTTCTTAGGCTTATTTGGGGGATTTTTTTCTTCTTCTGTCTGTTTGTTTGTTCTGTCCTATTCTGATTTAGTTTTATTTTTATTATTTATTAATTACTGTTGTTATTATTATTCCTACTATTTTAGATGCCTGTTTATATGATAATGAGAAAGAAGAAGTTGGAGGCTTTCAAAAGTTAAAGAATTTCCATTACTTCACTATGTAGCTAAAACAACGTTTTTCAAAAATAGATCCAAAGAGTTCTACACTGTATTCATGGTTGAAATATAGTCATTTCCTTACTGAAGAAATTTTATTTTTTTGTACTGAGTTGCCAATAAATAAAATACACTAAAATATATATGCCTTTAAAAGACTATTAGTCTTGGGATTGCTAATAAAGCAATGACAATAATAAGCAATAAAAGGATCTATCATTCTAAAATGCTAAGACTTTACAATGAAGATAGCAAATGACTTGTAAGCCTTAGGACCGGTGTTAACCTGAGTCTAAGCTGCTGGTGAAGCTCATTTCCCATGACTGAAGATCACAGGGCTGCTGCTTAACGGGGGAGCGGGTAGGTGAGTGGATAGGGGTGTACCAAGCACATCCTAGCTGCTCTGTCATCTGTGAAGAAACACAACATCCCAGCACTAGGGAGAAAAGGAAGTCAAATAAAAGTACGCCCATTACTTAAAGCACCATCCGTATCTCACAGGCTTGTGCACTAGTGGCCCTCAGCACAGCTCATGCTGCACCCCTCGTCCAAACTGGGTTAAAAACAGACGTGTATGATATGAAACTCTAATATTGCATTGCCTTTAATTAATCTAATAGAAACTGAGTTCTGTCACAGCTTGTTGACTACCATAATTAAACACAAAGCTTAGATAACATAATAAAAATGATTGAGATAAGGAGAGCAAAGGGGATGTTTTCTTTTTTTCTATATCCCAAAATAGGACGAATGGCCGTAATGTCTTTCCCCCCCAGAGCAAAACGCTTGATGCTTAAAGTCAAAGTGACTTCTATTGCTATATTGCCTTCTGATGCTTTGGCAAGGTTTTATGGGTGCTGTTTATTTATCTTGGAATGCAGCCATTACTCTAGTATTGCAGAAAATGTCACTTTATTCCTGCATCAGGCACACAAATAAAAACAAAACGTAATTTCTCTTCTTCCAGATTTTGGTAACATAATGTCGCTAAATCAGAGCAGATGGCAGCTGTCCTCTGTCTCAAGTCACCCCTCTTCTGTACAAAGCCAGGTCATGTGATGTTTCCTATTAATTTATATTCTCCCTAATGAAAGGATGCCTCTTTGTGCTGCAATAGATAGTTTAGATTTTTTAATATTGTTAGTGTTGAGATATAAACACTTTGGTACATATTGGAGAGTAATAAATTGTGTTGAACATTGATAAACTAACGCAATTACCAGCAAGGTCAGAGAGTCAGCTAATTTAGAAATATCAGTCCTAGGATTTTGAGTTGTCCCCTGGAGAACTGCAGCCACTTTATTACAGCAGGAGGGTGAGGAGAAAATGGTACATTAGGATTGATCTTTTGATCTAATTGTGGGACTCTGCCATTCCTCGTTTGACCAAAAATGCTTACCAAGCAAGAGGACGCATAGCACAACTAATTGAGGACCATCCCTTACACATCAGACACAGTAAAGGAATTCTGGGAAATACTGGACAAACTGCACTTGAGGTTATTGGTAAGAGGTTGCTGCCATTTCAGTGCACGTTTGTATTTCCTTTGCAAGATGTCTTCAACATCATAGACAAAAATAAAACTGAGCGTCTTCAATACATTTAAAGTGAAATTTTCACTCTCCTATTAATTGTCTGAGCTGGTTAAAATCTGAGAAAATTTAAATGAAGTAATAATTAGAACCCCACTTCTGATAGGAGACAAAAAGTTGCTTTAAGATTCCCTAAACATCGATAGTTTTCAGATCCAGAAACTGTCCCGTTGTCCTCAAACATTCATTGACGCTGATTTATTTACCCGTCAGTGACCCAAAAACTGTGCACAACTTATATCTAAACCTGTTCACTTACAGGTTTACTATTTAAATTAATTCCAGAACTCTAAGGCTAATTATCTGCTCACATTATTATTATTATTGTTCCAATATAATTTACTTTATCTCTGGCCCAATATCCATCAGGTCCTGGCTTCTAGGGCTAGGCTAATTTGAAGGATTGCATTAAAGTCAAACTGGGTAGCATTCTGAACCCAGGGCTGAAGCAAAGTTCAGTTGAAATGAGATTCATGTTTGGTTCCAGGCACATCACAGGCACCATCAACCTGTATTACTTGGGGAAGACATTTCAAGTGTAGCCTCTTTGAATATGTAAGCCCACTTGGAAAGGCTTTCACAGGCTGAAAACAACGACCCATATTTACACAGCGTCTTGGAAAGGTGTGAGATTAACAAGAGCAATAAAACATCAGAACCTCAGACTCTAATCATGGATGGTAACAATGGGCCTTAAAATTGACTTCTAATATCAGCATGTAAATTTGTAAACCACATGTAAGTAATAAGCCTTGGTAGGATAAAGATGGATTACCTGAAAACATTTCCCATGAGTATTGTATCTCCAAAAGCAAAACCTACAGTGTATAAAACAAACAGGAAATGAAATAAAAATAGTGATGTTGCTTACTGCAGTTCTGAGTCTAAATAGAGTCCATTCTCTCAAAGGCAAGAGAATTAGCAAAAAGGTAAGCATCCCTAAGGTGCTAAGGGGAGGAAAGACTTCCGTGTTGAGTGGTTACAGACAATACTTCAGTCTTTGCCAAGAGCCCACTCATTTCCACCATCTTCAGACTCACAGAAAACCAGCCTCCAGGATGCCCAGTGCCCCAGCTGCCTGAAGTGCCCCGTATCTTCTCAGTTGCCATAAACTTAACTACAGTGCAGAGTCCTTAAAGCTCACAGAAGAATGGTATATTTTAAAGGTAGGGTCTTGAAACTACAGCTAGAATTCTCACCATTTTATGCAGTGAGTATGGCTGAACTAATGCATGTAGCAAGTAACTGATACAAAAATTGATGCAGGAGGCCCAGCTGCCTGCCTTTTGTCTATAGATTTAATTCTCAGGATGAGACTGGGCTAATCCCTGTGATGTAATCAGCTCCAGGGGTTTAGCCACTTACACTGCTTTATTGAAAGGATGATGAACTGGTGACGGGCTGTTAACAGTAAGATGGTATTAGGTGGAATTTGAAGTCAAACACTGAGCTTACTCTGTGGTTGGAGAAGGGTTGGGATGCTTCCTTTTGTCTTGTTTCCTTACAGGACAGCTGAGACCATTTGAAGATAATTCTGAAGTTCCTTTCAGGGGACGAAATCCATATTTAGCATAAAGAAATACGATAACTGTGATGGAAAAGTCAGAATATATGTTTATATGATATATTACATATCATTAAAATGCTGATGTTATAAAACATTATTGTTTTGGAGTTTTCACATACCAAAAGATTTGTCAAAATTATGTTACCACTTGAAATGCCAAGTTTCTGTAACTTCACAAATTTGAACATAGTTCACTTTTAATCTTATTTTGAACCTGAAGTCATAAGATATCAAAAATCTCACTGGCAAAGACCTGAAAGTCTCAGACTTCTGAGGGTAGTGTGGTGTGTTCTGGGGGTTGCTTTAGCAACCCATGCTCTCTGACATTAGGATTCTTTGAGACTGACCACTTAACATTTGTAAAAACAATCTCTCTCCGAAGAGGTCAGATTACTTTTCCTGGTCTCAATGTACATCTCCCTCAAATAAATTGCTTTAAATGCCCCACATAGAATATTGTTCTCATCAGAAAATACATTAAATTGGTTTTAAAAAAAAAAAACTAATGTATAATGAGATGATGTGAATACAAACTCCCTGGGTTTGTCCATTCAGACAGGCTCTAGGTTAATCATTCAGAAGATCAGCCCAGAGGAATCGCCCATCTCTTCTGAGGACATGTAAAGCGAAGTTTAAGAATTTCTCCTAGGTATAATGAGGGCAGAGGCGAATAGGGCCATCTCCTCCATGGCCCAGTGAACACTGTTATGGAGAAGATCCAGAGTGACGTCATCTGCCTACCCAAGGCCTGAGTACTCATCTCTCCAGTCGCCGTATTGGGCTTTCTCTAGTCAGCACACAAAATACGTTTGCAAATAAATAATCTCTTTCTTCAACCCAAACCTGATTATCAGATTCTTTGCTGGCATTGAAAAGGAATGCCATGCAATTGCTCATAACTTATAAAGCCACTTCTAAGCCTGGGCTTTTATAATCTTACCACTCACACTAGTAGCAATTATTTGTAAGAAATTCAAATATCAACTATTTGGTTCACTTTTGTCTTTAATTTTGAAATTTTGCTATCTTTAAGGGGATTTTTTTTATTCACTCATGTTTTTATAGCAGTTCTAGGCTCTCTGAAAATCAAATTAGAAGTAGAGATTCCCACATACAACAAGCCTACACAACCCAAGCACTAAGCATCTCTCATCAGAGAAGTGCATTTGTTTCCACTGACAGACCTATCCATC
The DNA here is from genome assembly GCA_028551405.1 of Uromys caudimaculatus. Taxonomy (NCBI): domain Eukaryota; kingdom Metazoa; phylum Chordata; class Mammalia; order Rodentia; family Muridae; genus Uromys; species Uromys caudimaculatus. The sequence continues at coordinate 17,903,598 of CM052708.1, read as the reverse complement.
AGTAGCACTCCTAGGCACCAGCCTACACTAGGGTCCCCTGCTAGTGGGTTCACTCTCTGGGCTTGGAGGAACAGATACTGCTAAGTGTCTGTCACTACTAGTGTCACATCTCCCTGTGCTCTAATCTCAAGTGATCATGGGAATTTTTGTCATCTCCATACTTTTTGGAAACGGTTTTATAAGTAGAATCACGCAATGCACAGCTTACAGACTGGCTTCTTTTACCTAGGCATACATATTTAAGATTCTTTCTTACCTTTTTTTGTGACTTTATACTATCCCATTTTCTGATTTTACTGAGGTTTATCTGCCTGCCAACTTTCTTAAGGACTTTTACTTCCTGACAAGTTTGTAATTATAAACAAAACTGCTATCAATGTCTGTGTGCAAGCTTTAACACAAGTGCAACTTCTAAGTTCATTCGGGTAAATATCAAGGAGCACAGCTGATGAACTGCGTGGTCTAAGTATGTTTAATGCTGTAAGAAAGACTATTAATTATCTTCCAAAAGGGCCTTCCAGTTCATGCTTCTGCAGGCAAGGGATCTGTCTATCTGTTGTTGTTCTGTATCCTCCCTTGGGCTTTCCCCGTTGGTTTTAGCCGCTGAGCAGAGAGTAGCACACTGCATCTTTTCAGTTTCCCTGCTAGTACCTCACCTTGAGCAGCAATCCATTTCCTTGTTTGCGAGGTTTGGTTTCCTTAATCCGTGCCCACCCATTTCTCTTATTCACATTTGAAACTGAGTCGGTTCTTCTTACCCTACGGCTGAGTTAAACTAGCCTTGTTTAGCATCATGTTCAGACGTGATGGTTTTGTAGACATTTTCTTGAGGTATGTAGTATGTATTTTCTCAGTCCCTTAACATTTTGTCTTTCATGAACATGAACTTTTATTCATAATAGTATCAGTTATAGCTTTCATGGATTATGTCATTGGTTTGTATTTAAAAGGAAGACAATGCCAAAAGTATCTAGCTGTTTGATTTTTTTGTTTATTGTGGGTTTTTTTTCTTTTGCAAAGACCTAATCTCTACACTTTGATGAAACCTACCACAATGTCATCCTTTATTTTATTCAAAACATTATTTAGTGTACATGTGTCCACTTTCACACAACTAAGAATAACTTAGAATAAATGTGTGTTTCTTTAAGATGAATTCAAGTGGAAGTCTCCACCTTTGTGGTGGTTTAAGTGAGAATAACCACCAGAGGCTCATCTACTTATTTCCATGCTAAGTTCCCAATTGAGCTGTTTGGAAGGGGGTGTGGCCTTGTTGAAGGAGGCATGTCACTGAGGGTGGGCTTTAAACATTCAAAAGTTCATGCCAGTGTCTGTCTGTCTGTCTATCTATCTATCTATCTATCTATCTATCTATCTATCTATCTATCTATCTATCTATCTTTCTTTCTTTCTTTCTAGCTATGTCTATCTATATTTCTCTCTTTCCCTTCCTCATTTCTTCCCTCTCTCCCTCTCTGTCTGCCTGCCTATGCCTGCCTGTATATCAGGAATATAATGCTCTCAGCCACTCCTCAGTCCCATATGTGGATCTTTGTCCTCTTTCATGCTGATAATGAACTAACCCTCTGCAACTGTAAGCAAGCCCCCAATTAAATGCTTTCATTGTTAAGAGTTGCCATGGTATCTTTACACAGCAGCAGTGACTAAGAGAATATTAAAGAGTAAAACACTGTAGTGGAATTCAAACTACTCTCAAGATGCCATCTTCATTAATGTCCTATCCTGGGTATATTTTATAAGGAAACTATATAGTTATTTTTAGAATTTAGCTGTTGTATTTTCTTAATCACACTGCATGATGAATGGACCACACTCCAGTGAAAATCCACACATCCAAGAGTACTTAAGCAGCACAGATCAGTCTTGATAGGTCTTTTAAAAGTTGAGTGGGTAGGGAAGAAGGGGATGGGTCCAGGAAGAGTGGGAGGAGAATTGATGAATATTATCAAAACACTTAATTTAGAGGATGAATTTGATCAAAACATAGTATATGCAACTCCCAAAAAGCTAACAATTTTTTAAAAGAATGCATAAGGCAATAACTTTGCTTACCTGTATATACGATGGGAGGAAGTGGATCTGCCACACAAATGGAAGGGCAAAGGAAGGGGAATAAGAAATAATATTTTAAAAGAAGACTGCTGAGGATTGTTCAAAAATATGAAAAATAAAGTTTATCAAACCACTGACTCCAGAATCTATGAGAACCATGAAGAATAATTACAAAAGTAAACATAACACCTACATATGTCACATTAAAAGCTAAAAGCAAATCTTTAAATCAGTCAAAGAGAAAGAGTTCTGTATACTGAACAACACTATTGAAGATCTATAGGGTAAAACTCGGTGTGGTGGCATAAGCTTGAAATTCCAGTTCAGACGAGGCATAGACAGGTAGAACCCTGGGATTTGATGATCTGCCAACCCAGGCTATGTGGCAAGTCCCAGGCCAGTGAGAGACCCTGTCTCAAAGCAAAAGCTGACAGTGTCTAAGGAACTGTATCTGGCATCCAAGGTCATGCTCTGCCCTCAATGTGCACAGTGTCCAACTCACAAAAACTTACAGAAATTTATTTTCAGAAATTATGTAAGAAGATCACAAAATGCTTCATGTACTGACATGATAACCTCTCCTCCCTCAACACCTTATTGAGTTTGACATCTTTACCACAATATGGTTTTTTTATATTTCAAATGTTTTCCCTTTCCAGGTCGCCCCTTCGGAAACCCCCTATCTCATCCCCCTCCCCCTGCCTTTATTAGGGTATTCCCCCACCCACCCACCCACTCTTGTCTTCCCTCCCTGGCATTCCCCTATACTGGGGCATCTAACACCCTCAGGCCCAAGAGCCTCTCCTCCCACTGATGGTCAACAAGGCCCTCCTCTGCCACATATGTGGCCAGCACCATGGGTCCCTCCATGTGTATTCTTTGGTTGGTGGTCCAGTCTCTGGGAGCACCGGGGGGCCTGACCAGTTGACACTGTTGCTCCCTCCCCATGGGGCTGCAAACTCCCTCAGCTCCTTCAGTCCCTTCTCCAACTCCTCCATCCGGGACCCCACGCTCAGTCCAACAGTTGCTGTGAATTGAATCATGGGTGTTCCAAACTTTTGGGCCAATAACCACTTATCAGTGAGTACATACCATGATCATTCTTTTGTGACTGAGTTACCTCGCTCAGGATGATATTTTCAAGTTCCATCCATTTGCCTGTGAATTTCATGAAGTCATTGTTTTTTATAGCTGAGTAGTACTCCATTGTGTAGATGTACCACATTTTCTGTATCCATTCCTCTGATGAGGGACATCTAGGTTGTTTCCAGCTTCTGGCTATTATAAATATGGCTGCTATGAACATAGTGGAGCATGTGTCTTTATTACATGTTGGAGCATCTTCTGGGTGTATGCCCAGTAATAGATATTTGTTTCTATGAAATAAGGGTTCACTGTCTGGCCTGGAACTTGTTACATCAGCCTGACCTCAAGCTCACAAAGATCTGACTGCCTCTTAAACATATGAGCTTGGATTAAACACGTATGTCACCAGGCCAACTTGGTAGTTACTCACAATGCATGTCTATTCTCAAAGCATCTGGGAGTTACTTAATGAAAGAACTGACATCGATTCTTCCAAAATTCAAGGTGACTTATTTAAAGAATATGTTACCTCCGTTGAACAATTGTTTTCATTTGATGGCAGATGCTGTTTCTTTATTTTTTCTTATTGTTTCAGTATTGCACACATACATATAATGTGTTTTGATCAAATCTACCCTTTCCCCTCCATTTCTTGTGCTCACCCCATCCCATCATCATGTACCCCCCCCCCAACTGGAGCTGGAGAGAGAGCTCAGCCTTAATAGCCCAGGCTCACAGTTCTTTTCTTGGTTTGTTTTGGTATTAAAGGGTAGAGTTTAGTTCTTATTAGACAAATTTAAGATGCTGCAGATTACTTAGAACCATTGTTTATCTCCCTGTCAATGAGTAGAATCACCCGGGCCTGGTGTTCTTCATCAGGTACTGAGACATGATGAACGCAAGCCCCACTCAATACCATGAAGTTGTATGTGCGTTTGTCATAGTGGTCACTAGTCAGTTCTAAATTCAATGTCTGACTTCACCATCAAATAGTTCTCCAAGTTAAGCAAAACATTAACCTCTGAGTCTCCATAAAAGAACCTTCCCAAAGCCTAATTTACATAGTGGTTTAACACCATAAATGTAATGTATAAAGTGTTCTCATGATTAGTGTTTGGCTATTTTAAGGTTTACCCCAGTGACTAACATTTAAGCCCAACTCTGAAAAATAAAATCTAAAGAGAATATATTTTAGATAATAATTTTTCAGCAGCTACTTTTTGCTAATATTTCCCATAGAGTTAGCGTTTGTGGAATTGTGGTACAAAGGCACAGAAATTTGTATTCCTCTGTGCTTGAAATAAGGAGCCTGTATGAAATCTCACAAGGTCTCATATTCCAGTGGCCAGTTGCCCTGAGATAGAGCAATTACTGATGTATTTGTTGTCCCTGATACCCAAAATGATATTCAATATTTGCAAAACACTTCCCATAAAACATAAATACAGATCACGTGCTGTGGTTTAGTAAAAAAAAAAACAAAAAAAAAAAAAACAATCCAAAGCAACAACAAATTTCATCAGAAAAGTCAATATTTGTGTTTGTAGTTGCAATTCTATTGTTAACATGTTACCTCACTGACATATGCAAGCACTCTTGATATAAATAACTTCTAATATTATACTTTTCTGCAGTTATTTTTAACAAGAATTCTTGTAGGTGTAGAGAGAACACAAATCATGTAATGTCTCTTGTATTTTGTCCTAGGTTATAAAACAACATATGTGGCTGGTATGTGTTTTGTCCCTACTTACATGATATGTGTCTGTCTGTCTTTCAGTCTGTGTTTATGTCTGTCTCTGTGTCTGTCTGTGTATGTATGTGTGTGTGTCTGTCTGTCTGTGTATGTCTCTGTGTCTGTGTGTGTGTGTGTGTGTGTCTGTCTGTCTGTGTATGTGTGTGTCTGGGTCTGTATCTCTGTAGATGTGTGTATGTCTGTGTACATGTGTGTACATCTCTATGTGTGTTTGTGTGTGCGTATGTGTGTAAATCTTGATATTAGATGTTTTCCTCAATTTCTTCTCCACCTCATATTGTCAAATTGGCTGCAATGGCTATCCAGTGAGCTCCAAGGATCCTCCTGTCTCTGCCCTCCAGCACTGAGGTCGCAGATACGCACCGCCTCAGCCAGCTCCTGTATGTGGCTGCTGATGGTTCAAACCCAGGTCCTCATGCTTGCTCTGCAAGTCCTATACTCTCTGAGTTGTCTCCCTGTTGCCCTCAGTTATAAAGTCACAATATTCAGAAATCAAGCTTTGTAAACATCTTATGAATACCACATGAATAAGAGCTGTATTGATTTTATTTTTTCTGCTTTGTTCCATAAATAATATTATTAAGCACACACTCAGCATGAGATATGCTCAGTGTTAAAGTTAGCAACATATCACTAGTGTGTTCTCTGTGTTGACAACATTATGCAATAAGATAACCAAAGCCGAGTGATGGAGTAAGAGTATCCGTTAATAGAAACTAAGAGGAAAATCCGTTTTAAAGCCAATGGTGGTTTTCACTCCTGATGTTTCATCTACCCCCTCATCTTTGTTTGTTCGTTTGTTTTACTCCTGTCATCTCTGATGACTCAGAACATCTTTTTGAGTAAATAACAAGGGAGATGGGATCCTTTGTGCATTATCTGTCACTGAAGTGAAAATACAATGCCATTTGCTGGAGATGATATTTTACAGATTCTCAGGGATGGAGGATAAAATGCTCAGTGCTTTAGGTATATAACTAACTTCCTGGCTTTTTGAAATGAAGTGATTCTTTACAACAAAAGAATACACACTAGCCCCGCTGTCTTAGTCAGGTTTCTATTCCTGCACAAAACATCATGTCCAAGAAGCAAGCTGGGGAGGAAAGGGTTTATTTAGCTTACACTTCCATGCTGCTGTTCATCACCAAAGGAAGTCAGGACTGGAACTCAAGCAGGTCAAGGAGCAGGAGCTGATGCAGAGGCCATGGAGGAATGTATTACTGGCTTGCTTGCTTCTCCTGGCTTGCTCAGCTGGCTTTCTTATAGAGCCCAAGACTACCAGCCCACAGATGGTACCACTCACAAGGGGCCCTCCCCCAGTGATCACTAATTGAGAAAATGCCTTACCGCTGGATCTCATGGAGGCATTTCCTCAAGAGAGGCTCCTTTCTTGGTGATAACTCCGGCTTGTGTCAAGTTGACACACAAAACCAGCCAGTACACCTGCTCTGAACAAAACTCGTGCACTTCATTAAGTCACTGTCCACTTGGCTTTTCTGGGAGAGTTAATCATAAATCATTGGATGTAGTTATCTTTGGGCTAAATCTCCTTATTTTACAAATATAGCTGTTGAAAGTAGAGAGCTGTGCTTCCATTGTAAGCACAGAAATGCCATCTAGACAGACCTGCAGAGTTAATTTCTTCTGGGCCTCAGCACCTGCATTTCCTGCAGGTTTGTGGAGACCCTGAAGATAAAAGAGAAAATCTGAAACGTATGTTAGCTGTTGGGAACTCCAGATATGTGGAGCTTTGCATTCAGACCTGAGGTGCACACTTCTGTCACCCACAGTCGTGTGACCCTAAACATGTTCTTTTCTGTTCAATATCTTTGCATTTCTTCAGACAGCGAGTGAGGATGACAGCTGCCTTGCTGGGTTTATGTGAGGACTGGAATGCCTATGTGTGTGGCCAATGCTTCAAAAGGAAAACATCCCTCTGCCTCTGTGTACCTTCTTCCTACCATCAGTTGCTTCCATGTTTCTTCATTTTGGGAGTGTCCTGATGTCCATGTGTCCTTCTTAGCATCCTGACCACTGTTCTGCTGACTTCTTTTCTCTCATTAGTGCCCTCCATTAATTGTGGGTAGATTTAGGGTTAAGTCATCCATTCTCTTCCATGATTTTATCCTAAAAGGTCACTTCCTGTTATGTGATGCAAGCTAAAGTCTAGCCAAAAGGGGGGGGGGGGCTGTGATGGTTTGTATATGCTCTGCCCAGGGAGTGACACGATTAGAAGGTGTGGCCTCGTTGGAATAGGTGTGACCTTGTTAGAGTGGGTGTGGCCTTGTTGGAGTAGGTGTGTCCCTGTTGGAGTAGGTGTGTTATTGTGGGTGTGGGCTATAAGACCCTCACCCTAGCTGCCAGGAAGCCAATATTCTGCTAGCAGCCTTGAGATGAAGATATAGAACTCTCAGTTTCTCCTGCACCATGTCTGACTGGATGCTGCCATGTTCCCAACTTGATGATCAAGGACTGAACCTCTGAACCTGTAAGTCAGCCCCAGTTAAATGTTGTCCTTTATAAGTCTTGCCTTGGTCACAGTGTCTGCTCACAGCAGTAACACCCTGACTAAGACGGGTGCTTAAGCTCCAACTTTGTGTCCTACCATTACTTGGGAATCAGAGCAGTATCCTGAGCTTTGCTATCGTAGTTCAGCACATAGATTGAACTGGACTGGACACAAAATTTAAAATAGATTCAGGTCATCAATCTTGAACTGAAAGTGTCAGTACATGCAAACATAAGTATTCCTCCTCAGTTCTGAGCCTTACTCTATTCTTTACAGTCTAACATCATTGGATATGTATTTAATTTTTGACATGTTATTCACTGTGGGTTTTGGCACTGATTTTTAAAAGATTAATTAAAACATTCTTTCTCTTTATTTCTCTCTTTAATTTTTATTCTTAGGATTCTGCATGCCTCACACTGTTCTTCTAGGCTGGGAATCACTATGTCAGTGTCATTTGTGAAAATCATTACTAGCTGTGATGTCTCTTCCTACTGATTCCAGGCTTTGTTTTAGCTGTGTTTCTGGCTACATAATATCTCCTTTCTTCCCCACTGAGATGGTTTTGAACCCTTCATGATAATGCCATGAGATGCCATTATATTTTCAATAATTGTCTATTATTTTTAAGTCAGCCAGAATCTCTTCATTCAATTTGATTTTAGAAAGAGTAAGGCAGTGGATAAAAGAGGTGGGGAGCTTCAAATTTTTATTGTCTACTGTGATCTGAAATTACAGGGATAAGATTGTTTTTTCAATTTGTCAGATGATGTCTTCCTTGTTTTCTTATTGTTGTAACAAAATACCGGGGATGGGGGGACCTAAGGGAGGAAAAGGTTATGTTTCAGTTGGGTACGGTGCATCATGATAGGGAGGACAGGTCAGGGAAGCCTGGTGACAGGAGTCAGTAGCATTATATCTACACTTCAGGAAGCAGAAAATGGACAGGAAGCAAGGCCAGGCTATGAAGCTTCAAAACCTCTCCCCAGCAATCAGCTTCCTCCAGCAGGATTCTACCTTCACTGGTTCCAAAGGCACCAAGCAGGAGACCAAAGGTTCTAGCACGTCTGCCTCTTCACACAATTTATATTCAAACAAAAATAGATTTTGACAGGTCTACTTTCTTCATAAGACTGCTATGTGACCCTTTTGTTAAGGCTCAGAGGTCTGTGTGCAAGAAGAGTCGACAGATTGTAAGAGCCATAGAGATGAATGACTTAAAGTGTAAATAAAGTATCTAAAAATAAAAATTAAAAAAAAAGAAAGAAAACTGTTTTCAGACAAAGCAATACAGAGGTACATATGAACTCATAAAAATTGTGACAGCATGTATAAGACACACATAAGCTCAATCCAGACAATATCTTAGCATGGAGGAGAGGAGATAGGCTGATTGCGACTGGAGAGAGGGAAAGTCAGTTTTCTTTAATAGTGTGGCACTGGGTACATCAACCACACTCTAGGGTGGGCCTCAAACCCAGAAGTAGTTGGGCAACACACACTGGACTCGATACATTGAGAGCAAGAAAGACACAGACATAGACTCACACGTACAGAGACACAGATACAGACATAGACATACACATATAGAGACAAAGACACACATATATACAGACACACACACATACACACACACACACACACATACACACACACACACACACACACACACACACACACACACACACACACACACTCCAGAGGGAGAAGGAACAAGAAAATAAAAAGAGAGAACATGAAGTTAGATAGATGATAGGTAGGGTAGATTCTGAAATGGACAGCAAAAATCTGTTTGGTTAGGGTAATCATTACTGCAATGAAACACCATGGCCAATGCAGTCTGAGGAGTGGGTTTACTTGGCTCAAACTTCCAAATCACTCTTCTTCATTGAAGGAAGACAGTAACTCAAATCAGGCAGGAACCTGGAGGCAGGAGCTGATGTGAAGGCCAAGGAGGGGTGCTGCTTATTGGCTTGCTGTTTATGACTTACTCGGCCTGCTTTCTTATAGAACCCAGAACCACCAGCACAGAGGCGTCATTGCCCACAGTGGGCAGAGCCCTCCGCCATCAATCACTAATTAACAAAGTGTCCTACAGGTTTGCCTACAGCCTGATATTATGGAGGCATTTTCTCAATGGAACCTCCCTCCTCTGTAATGGCTCTAGATTGTGTCAAGTTGACATGAAGCTAGTCAACAAAGCACATTGATTGAATGCTTCTTACACATTTTCTTCAAAATATATAAGGCCTAAAGTCTTAGTGGTACGATTCTTTATGCAGAGTTCATTGGAAGTGGGTAGCCATGTAGAGTTCTGCTCATCCCAGTCTTCTCAAGAGAATTACAAAGAACTCCTGTAGATATTCCTACCCAAGGACATGAGGCACAGCTCTGCAACCCTTTAATGTGGATTTGACAGAATGACTTCCTTCAAAGTGTGCAGTATGATCATGTGGAAAGAATGGCTTTGTATTCAAGACAAGTGATCCCTCAAGTAGGCCATCAGGGTCAACAGTGACAATGCAGGACACATTGACCAAGTATACCTCTGACATGATAAAAGTGGCACTCTGACGTCTGTGGCCTTCCTCTCAAAACCAATAACCCTAGCCTAATCCTGAGAACAATACCAGACTGACCTAAATTGGAACAATTCTGCAAATACCTGACCCATGCTTTTAAAACTGTCAAGGTCGTTACGGTTATGGGAAACTATTTGGTTATCGATCACAGCCAAGAGGAATCTAAGGAAATAAGGCAAGCAGGTGAAGTATGGTGTCCTGGGTTACATCCTAGAGTTAAGAAAAGCTAATAGACAACAACTAAGCAAAGCTGAATGAAGTATAGGTATACCAATGTTCGTGTGTGTGTGTGTGTGTGTGTGTGTGTGTGTGTGTGTGTGTGTGTACAGGTACATGAGAACGAGAATCAGAGATCAACTTCTATCAAAGTAAAGACTTTGTTGTTTTGTTTGTTTTTTATTTTGTTCAGGCCCAGAATCTCTCACTGGCCTGGAGTTCATGTATATGGCTAGATTGACTGGATTGTGAAGCCCATGAATTCCCTCTGTCTCTGCCCCTTTCTAGATCTGGGATTACAGATGTGTACAACCACTGAGGATCCAAACGTAGGTGCCCACGCTTACACTGCAAGCACTTTCTCCTCTGAGCCACCTCCTAACCTCAATGTTGGCTCATGAATAGCAATGAATATACTAATGTAAGATATTAATGCAGGGGGAAACTGAGGCAGAGGGCACTCTTTTGTGTTATCTTAATATTTCCATAAACTTAATCTCTAACATAAAAGATAAACTCTATTAATGTCACAATTTACATATCAGATTTATCATTAAGAGAACAGAATTTTAGTGATCTGTTGTGTCAAAACTAGAACAAGAAGTATGGCGATGTGGCTCTGCGGTGGAGTACTTACTAGCATGAACCGTGTCCAAAATCAAATCCTCAGCATTGAAAGAACAAATGAACAGAGCAAATCTGAGATCCACACCCATCTTTGTATCAAAGCAAAACAAAACAGACACTTTGGTTTCTCTCTGAGAAGCTTTTGGTTTTCTTTTTTTTAAAAAAAAAAAAAAAATGTGATGTTCAATTTTCAGAATACATATGAGCAATAAAATTCTCCCATCCGTAAATAATATCTTGCCAAATAATGTGTCTTTGTATCAGATAAATGAGTGTGGAATTCTAACATTCATTTGTAATGTGACAATTAGATATGTAATTACATGGCAAGATACATTTTCATGTCTGTAAGCAAACAATTAAATATGCAATATAATTCCAGGGCATGCAGCTTCAACATTGCTTAGGAGTAGAGCTTCTTACTTTACTATCCTTATAATTACCACTGGTCCTCAAATCGAAGCTTGGCCTGTCAAAGATGGCAGCTGAGAAAATAAGAGCCCGGGGCTGACGCTACAATATTTGGCAGAAGGACCTGGGGGGAGAGAAGGAAGCCGCATTCTCCCGGATGGAGGACTTGGGAAGAGTGCTGTGTTCCTTCAGGTGACCCACAGTACTGAGAAGCTGCAGTTAACTTGGGTCAACTTATTCCAAAGAATCGAAAATCGCCGCCCACCGAAGAGAACTCAGCATCCTGCTTACATTTGTCTTTTTGGCTTCTCTCACTCAGCATCCTGCTTACATCTGTCTTTTTGGCTTCTCTCTGCTCCGCGCGGCTTTTATCACCACCTGGGGGCAAGCCAAACAGGCAAGGGCGCCTTTCCCACCACTAAGTCATTCATAAATTATGTGTTTTCTGAGTCAAAAAGACGCTTATGATTTCAAATGATTGCTTGGCTTTTTCCCCAATAAAATTCAGTCATTTATTATATATTTCTTCTTCATCTCAAATACGATTTTAAAATATAAACTGATTTTTGTAATCCACGAACATCGTCTTTTTGTTTTATCTCCCTGTCTCTTCTTATATGTCAACCTGTCAGAAAACTTTTGTAGTTACTTTGAACATATTTCAACTTAGGGGGAAAAAAAGAAGGTTGGAATTCTAAATGCACAGCGCTTAGTTCTTAATTACTAGGCAAAGCATTTGCCAAGTTTTCACTGAAGTACCTTTAGATTGTATATCTACACTGTCAGGGCACACCACACGAGCTTTCCTGCTAAAGTTATTTTAAAAGCAAATTCATTTCAAATGATACAAAAAACAAAAATATTGTTCAGGAAACTTAAATTTTTTCAGTTTAATTGTTACTTAGGTAATGTTTATACTTAGTATTTTCTATGAAGGAGCCACAAGTACAAATCAACTTGGATCTAAATGATGACTAGCATTTTATTATATATGTGATACACACACACACACACACACACACACACACACACACACACACACACACACACTGTCTTTCTACCCCCATCATTTGTCAACTGGTATGCGCTTGGGCTGTCTCCATTTCTGGTCCATTATGTATAATGCGGAAGGGAACATGGTTTAGTGTCTCTCTGACATACCACCTTCAATTCCTTTGGATATATGCCGAGATGTGGAACTGCTAGGCCATATAGTCATTCTGTTTTTAGGATTTTATTTCTTTTTCTGGCTTGTTTTGAGGTGAGGTTGTGGAAAGGCTGAGACAGCTTTCAGTCCCCATGCGCCAGAATTTCCAGCATGTGGCTCCATGCTCGGCTTTATTTTTAGTTCTTTGAGGAGCAACTATACAATTTCCAAAATATCCATAGTCATTTACATATCTACTGACTGTATGTATCATAGTTCTCTTTTCTAAAACCTCACCAATATTTATGTTGTCAGTAATTATAACTATTGGAACAGTGTGCTGTCTCATTATAGCTTTAATTTCCATTTTTCGATGATTAGTAGACCCTGTGCCTGTTCCATTTACCTTTTAAAAGTCTATATGTATCACCTATCATCTATCTTCTTTGTTTCGTTCTTCCTTTCTTTCTCTCTCACTTCTTTCTCCATTCTCTCTCTTGATTTTTTTGAGATACAGTCTCATGTAGCACAGGCTAGCCTAAACTTGCTACATAGCCAAGGTCATTTGTTTTATTCTCTTGAGTTGGGGGACTGGCTCCTTATCAAATGTCCCATTTGCAAGTTTGCTCATCCCCGTGCTGTCTCTTCACTCCGTGTGCTTGACTTTGCAGAAGTCTTTACACTGTGGTGACCTCACTTGTCTCTCTTTGCTTCTGTGTTTCTGGGGTCCACAGAATAATAATAATAAACAAACAATAATAAAATATGGACTAGACTAATACTATAAAGCTTTCTTCCTAGGGTTTTTTCTTCTTTTTAATATTTTTATAATTTAATGTCTTTTGTCTAAATTTTTATTTCATTTTGAAATGATTTTGTATATATTATAAGAAGGTAGGTCATTTCTAATCTTCTACATGAGCCTATTCAATTTTCAGCATCATCTACAAGAGCAATGATATGGAATGCTATGGAGTCAATCAATAGTAGAGTGCATTTTAAAAGCATAATGCATTTACATATGCCACTGGTGGAATACTTTTTGGTCTGGGTTCTTGTTGACATTAAAGAGAAGTAAATTCTGTAATTTGAGAAGTGGCCTTATAAAAAGTGAAATAAGCCAATTACAAAAAGAAATACTTTCTAATCCCATATGTGGCATCCAAAGAGGTTGTTTAGATAGAAACAACATGAGATGTTTCCCAGATACTACCAAGGAAGGGGAGGATGGGGGAGAAAAGAAGATGTTTGTCAAAGGGTACAAACTTTCAGATGCTCCAGAAGAGCAAGTTTTAGTGCCCTATTCTACTGCATCATGTTCACAAGTCACAATACACTGTGTGCTCATTATAGTCGCAAAGTTGCTGGAAGACAGGAGTTTTATCCTAACCACATAAAGGTAAATCAGGAGGCAAACACACATTGACTTAACTGACTCTGTCTAGAACACATGCATAGATCAAAACATCAACCTGTATCACATATGTGTAATTAGTAGTTGTCCATTAAAAATTAAAAAGTGGAAATGAAAGAGGTTGGAGATCCAACAGTCTTGATGTAATTTCGAATTCTGTGTCAATGAAACTATTATAAAATACAAATAGTATTGAGAAAACAAATCTGTGCATTCAAAACATTTAGGAAACCTATCGTATTTGAGTCCTTAATTAAGAAAACCAGTGGAAGCTGGGCAGTGGTGGCGCATGCCTTTAATCCCAGCATTTGGGAGGCAGAGGCAGGCGGATTTCTAAGTTCGAGGCAAGCCTGGCCTACAGAGTGAGTTACAGGACAGCCAGGGCTACACAGAGAAACCCTGTTTCGAAAAACAAAAAAGAAAGAAAGAAAGAAAGAAAGAAAGAAAGAAAGAAAGAAAGAAAGAAAGAAAGAAAGAAAGAAAGATAGATAGATAGATAGATAGATAGATAGATAGATAGATAGAAAACCATGGCCAAGCCCACTGGTCATGGAATCGTCTCTTTGTGTCCAAGTCCCATGGCACCATCCTGAAGCACACCATTACTGTTGTACGTGCTTGATGTATCTTGGATTGCTGAGTTCAGGCATTACTGTATATCTTGTTCCATTACAAAAGGGGACATGGTATGGGCTCTTCTTGACATTTCCCTATCTCAACACACTGTATTTTGCTAAATTCATAGTTTTTCTTTTTTTTTTTTTTTTTTTTTCATTTTTGATACTTTATTTACAGTTCCAATGTTTCCCCTTTTCTGGGTCTCCTCTT
>CM052708.1:17865637-17888449 GCA_028551405.1 Uromys caudimaculatus | reverse complement strand
GAATTGAGTTTGAATTTTAATGGGGATGGCGTTGAATTTGTAGATTGCTTTTGGCAAGATGGCCATTTTTACTATATTAATCCTGCCAATCCATGAGCATGGCAGATCTTTCCACCTTCTGAGGTCTTCTTCGATTTCTTTCTTCAGAGACTTGAAGTTCTTGTCGTACAGATCTTTCACTTGCTTGGTGAGAGTCACACCAAGATACTTTATATTGTTTGTGACAATTGTGAAGGGTGCCATTTCCCTAATTTCTTTCTCAGCCTGTTTTTCCTTTGAGTACAGGAAGGCTACTGATTTGTTTGAGTTAATTTTATATCCGGCCACTTTGCTGAAGTTGTTTATCAGCTGCAGGAGTTCTCTGGTGGAGTTTTTCGGGTCACTTAGATATACGATCATCTCATCTGCAAATAGTGATAATTTGATTTCTTCCTTACCAGTTTGTATCCCTTTGACCTCCTTTTGTTGTCTAATTGCTCTAGCTAGAACTTCAATTACTATATTGAATAGATAGGGAGAGAGAGGGCAGCCTTTTTAGTCCCTGATCTTAGTGGGATTGCTTCGAGTTTCTCTCCATTGAGTTTGATGTTGGCTACTGGTTTGCTGTATATTGCTTTTACTATGCTTAGGTATGGGCCTTGAATTCCTGATCTTTCCAAGACTTTTATCATGAAGGGATGTTGAATTTTGTCAAATGCTTTTTCAGCATCTAAGGAAATGACCATGCATAGACACCATTTAAACAGGAAATCCTACCCTAAATCTGGATAGCATATTCTGCTGTTATGCCAGATAAAGGGACATGGAGGAAAAATTCGTTGTTTTTTACTTGCTTGCCCTCACTCTTCCTAGCACTCTTCCTCATCTATCTTCTAGCTAAAAATACTGTATTTCTTCACCACTGTTAGAGACAATTTATGCAAGGTTCCAACAGAGACTGAAGGGCAGCATCTCTCTAGGATCCTCCAGGGCTCTAGCACCATATTGTTACTATTGAGACAGCTAGCTTTTCTACTAGGAGATGGCAATTACTGAACTAAGTCAGACCACAGTCTGTAACTCAATCTAATTAAACACCTTTTAATAAATATAAAAAAATAAAGAAACTCATCCCATAATGTACATGGACAAAGTCTACTCCTCAGGGGTCAAGATTCAACAGCAGTTTCAAAAGCCCACAGTGAGAATTCTTCTACAAGGTCTCTATCATCCAAGACAGAAGCAGCTTTCCTTCAGCTGCACTAATGTCTTTATGGTGTGTTGTTCAGTGTGTACCAATACTTACCAACAGACTACAAAGCAAGCAAGAGGTCAAACAAAATACCATGGATATATTTGTCATCACTGCAACAAAGCCACTTGTTTGCTGTCCTTCCATTAAGTTTGGTCTTGAAAATATACAGAAAAGTATAAACTATTCTGTGGGGAGGGTACCTATGTCTTATTTTTAAGCCATGCTTAAAAATTCGATAGAAATCTTGACAATCATTAGCTAATAAGCACTACTTTTTTCTCACCCCCATGACTACAAAGCCAAACTTGAACAATCAGAAAAGGACGAGATAGTCACAACTCACAGCCGTGGGGACAGGCTCAACATTCCTTTTGCCTACCTACATAACATGCTGCCTATGAGTATAGATCACACTTCAATATGAATATACCTGATTTTTAAAAATACTTGCTATTACTATACATATAAAAACATAGAGTGTACATAAAAATGTATTTACCTCTACAATTTCATTTATCTCTGTAAAATCTAGAATCCACAAATGAGAGAAGACATATGATATCTATCTGAGAGTGATGTTATCCCCTTGATGCAATCATCTCCAGCTGCATGCACTTTCCTGTAAACAATACAATTTAATTCTTTGTGGCAGAAAAATATCCCACTGTTCATTTTACTACATCTGCTTTGCACTTGTTTGTAGGGAGAAGAGGAATCTCTGAGTGTGTTGTTGACATAGGTACACCCATGTCAAGGAACCCAGAGCCTTGGTCCACAGTAGAATGGAAAAGCTTCCCATTGGGAGACTCAGAGGCATGGCAAAGGTATTCCCTGCTCTGTGTGTAAATGCTGACATTGTGTGCAGAAAATGTCCATGATGGCTTTCTTCTCCCAGATATTTATGGCCCGAATACTGCTCCCCTACAGAGAATGTGCCTACTGAGATTAGCTAATCTGTCTTCTTGATGAAGCTATATGCCATAAACCCACTTGCTTGTTTATCTGTATATAGTAACCCAGGCTCTTTATTCAGCTATATGCAACCACCTTGCCTCTCTGTTCAACTCTAGATAATAAATACACTGAGGTTTCTCCATCAGAGAACCCAGTCCACCCTAACCTATCCTAGCACTCTCTCTCTCTCTCTCTCTCTCTCTCTCTCTCTCTCTCTCTCTCTCTCTCTCTCTCTGTGTGTGTGTGTGTGTGTGTGTGTGTGTGTGTGTCTGTCTGTCTGTCTGTCTGTACCAGGAGGAATGCAGAGTCTCAGCACTATTCCTCTTTTAGTGGACACCCACAGTTCCATATCCCAGCTATAGGTGTGAATAGTGCAGGAAACATGGAAGTGCAAGTGTCTCTACAGTGTTGACTTTGGCAAAAGTGAGTCCTTTGGACAAATACTCAAGGATGCTATGAGAGAGATGTTTTTTTAAGATCATTAACCCTATGGAGTTAATACCTCATCTTTCTGACCCCATTTAACCTTAAAGGCTGGTCTCTAAGCACACTCACATTGTGGGTTAAGACTCAAGCCTATGAGCGTCAAGAGGGTCCAGCAGAAAATTTTCAGCTGCCTTTTCCTTTGAAACACTTGGTCGTTTGTAGCATGGGTCAAAAGATGAGTACAAACCAGTGGTTTGTAGCATCAATCAGCTTCATGGTGTTGGGAGACACAGGCTACAGCTTGAGGGAGACTAAGGCAGGCAGAAATCAAAGAGCCTATGTCTCAAAAAAAAAGAAGTTCTAACATGCTGTATCAAATGTTTCCTACTCTGGTTCCTGGTTCCTGATACATTAAATTAACATTTTAAATCTCTATCTTCATCATAGATTTATAACATATTTGCTAAAAGCCTTCAGCAATATTAATCATGAAATGCCAATAATCTTTGTTCCTGAATCAAAAATATATCTTTTACAATATTACTTTTCTAATTTAACTTTTGTTTTCCCTTGAGAAATAAATGTGCTGTTTATCACTTGCCTAATTTTAATATAAATATAGGGCTAATTTAATCAAATGCTCTAATATATCTATCTAAGATCTGTGAATATGGTTTAGAAATAGTCAAATAGGTGATATACCATTTCCAATTTTTTTCCTTTGAAAATTCCATTCCCCAAACCCACTAAACTCCTTGGATTTTTTTTCTGCTAACACCAGGGCAATTAATCTGGTTATTAAGGCATCTAGGCAATTAATAGATAGGTAGTATATCAGCATGGATAACTAGACATAGTGACGATTCACTTTCTGGGTGGAATGGGGCAGAATGGTGTAGGATTTCTTCATATTACTCAGAGCTACAAGTAATTTAAAACTTAGGAAGTGTCTATTTCTGGAATTTTTTCATTTAATATATTTTTACTGAAAACAAGAAAAGCAAAATTTACTAAGAGAACAGTGTGGTAATATTCATCAATTGTTTCTAGGGACATTATATCTGCGTGAGTTTTCCTGTAATTTGAGTCATACTAAAACACACTCTATGTCACTGAAACTCGGGTGTGTGGAAAATATGGAGAATCTGTTTATGCCTCTCCCAATTTGCTGTAAACTTGAAACTACTTTGAAAAATAATTTAAAAAAATAATCTTTGCAAATAGAATAAAGGAATACGTTTTAAAGGCTAACTAATATTTTGAATAGAAACTTTAATTGTAATGTACTGTAATATTTTCCTTAATTTCCTGGTTTTGAAGAAACAGGTACCCCAAAACAGGTAGCATATTTTCAGTTTAGCTACACTGCTTATAAACGGTTATAGGCATGTTTAGACATAGGCTCGATATAAATATTAATCCAAGCTCAAACATTACTTTACCAGCTTGCAATTCTTGTTCAACATTATGTTTATGAGATTTTACGTGTAGCACTCATTTGTAAATGTATTTGCCAGATGTAATTGCCGTCTCCAAAGCTTACTGCTGAATTAATTCACTTTTTCTAGCTCTTTCTGAACTCTGGCTGTCTGGTTCAACTCAGCTGTACTGACTCAAACTCCTCTCCAAGCTGACTGATTCAATCTAGCTTCTCTCAGCTTCTGACAGAATTGCTCTGCTTGGCCTCAAACTAAGTCTGGCAATCTATTCTAATCTTCTGGCTTTTTCTTATTCTCTGGTGTCAACTGTCTCTGCTGACCTGCACTGAACTGCATGAACTCACAACAAACTGAATCACTCTCCCTGTGCTGCTCTTAAATAGCTTCTCCTTCTGTCACATCTCTAGTTCTGTCAAATCTTTCTGATTTGTTACTTTGTCTGCTCCTCAATTAGATATCATTGTTTGGAATTAAAGATGTGTACTAAAGGATTCCAGCCAGAAGGACTAAAGGTGTGTGCTAAGTGCATGTCTGCATTTCAGCAGGATCATACAGACCTAGGTGCTCTGTGGGTGCTTTCAGAGCGGCCGTGTTGCTGGATTAAACACTTCTGCACTCATTCGCTCATTTTAATTGCATAAGGTAAATGTATTACACAATAACTTGCTACTCTGTTTTTGAGGATTTCATATTTGTGTGTTACTGGATATATATGCGTGAGCATGTGCACCTGTGTGTGTGTGTGTGTGCATGCACATGTGTGCACATGCACACATGTATGTGCAGTTGAACAGAGGCCAGAAGAGGGTGTCAGGTGTCCTCCTCTATCACTTTGTCATCTATTACTTTGAGGTAAAGTCTCTTCCTGAAGTTGGAGCTCATGTTTTCTCAGCAAGCTGGAAGGCAGCAAGCCAGCCATCCCTATTGACCTGCCCGATCCTGCCCCTATCAGAGCTGGAGTTACAGACATGCACCGAATGCCTGGCTTAGGATGTGAATGCTGCAGTCTGAACTCTAAGCCTTGATGATTGTAAAGTAAGTACACTTAACCAGGGAGCTATCTCCCTGGCCCTCTCATAATCCAATTTTTTTTCATAATCTATTTATTGGATTATTTTATGAGACTTTTGCATTTTTCTCCATTGCATCAACTCTACTATAAACATTCCTGCAAGCATTTATGTGCTCTACACCAAATGAATGTTTATAAAAATATATTGAAACTCATCTTTTGTAAGCTAACTACAAATTTTTAAAGTTCAATTGAGAATTGTGAAGTATGACTTGCTTTCTCAATTTGAGCAGTAGAGTAGTAAAAAAAAAAAACACTAGAGTAGAACCATCTCTAGTTGACATCTACACTTTGGACACTCTTGCTCTCCAAACACCAGGACTGGGAGTAGGACCCCCTAAGAGGGACTGTAGGTGTGAAATAAGTGTCAGCAGTCACCAAAAGGCATAACCAGCTACTGTCACGAGCAGCCAGAGAAACATTTCATCCTCTCAGGCAAAACCACATCCTGGACTATATGCAGAAAATAATTTTAGTACCAGCCAAACTGTAACAAAATTAATAAAAGTTCATTAAGTATTTAGACAGAGATACATGTAGGAAAAGAAGAGGACACACCCTTTCTAAGATGTGGTTTTTCTCTCTCTAAGTTAACCTATTATACTACCTTTTAAGGGGTTGTGCCTCTCTAACTTGGGCAGTGAGGTGGCTCTTTCTTCATACAACAAGGGGAAAGTGTCTAACTGTAACACTTGATAGGAAAGAGTCACTGTTCTCCTGAGGAGCTAGCTGACTTCACTCTCTGAACTACCCTCTTTGAATTCTTTCTTACCAAGTACGTTTTTCCTCACTGAAGTCTCATTTTCTTCTCTTTTTATTTGTCTAAGCGCATTCGCTTATGTCTTCCTTAGTCATTCTTAATAGTCTGTGAAAATCATTCATTTAATATTTTAATATTAAAATTTTAACATCTTTGATAAAAACATTACACATGAGATACTATCACATTTTAAATTCCTCACTATACCTGAGGGTATTTCAAAGTTCCCCATTTCTGGTGGGTCTTCTTCCCCCTTTTCCTTGGTATAGTTCACTCAGCATTTTAATCGTTCATTGCTTATTTTCAAGAACAAATCTTAAGCACTGGTGGTGGTTTTACTTACCACATATATTTCGTTTACCTTGGCACAGCAAACATGTGATTTCTTCTTTTTTCTACTCCCTTTTACTTTTATTTATTTTCTTCTTTCAAGTTCTCAATATGAATTCTTTCCCCTTTGATTTTCAAACTTATCTCCTATTTGATGCATCTAAA
Source organism: Uromys caudimaculatus (assembly GCA_028551405.1). Taxonomy (NCBI): domain Eukaryota; kingdom Metazoa; phylum Chordata; class Mammalia; order Rodentia; family Muridae; genus Uromys; species Uromys caudimaculatus. Next base: position 17,882,069 of record CM052708.1, on the reverse strand, counting down.
TCCATAAAGTTTCTTAAGTACACTGTTGGCTATATCCCACAAGCTTAATAATAAGCCACTTTGCTATTTTAACTTCTAAATTATTTACAACTACAATTTTGATTTTGATTCCCTCTTTAGAAATTTTTAAGATATTGAAAGTAAATTACAATTTGTTATTGCCAGTATCATTTCTATTGTGCAAAAAATATTATGTCTATTATTAATTCAATTTTGGGAAATGTGTTTTACTTTAACTTGTTTTAAAATATATGGTAAATTTATGTGACATGCTATGTATTTTGTAACCAATGTGTATTTTGTAATTGTTTCAATATCTAATATATCAGTCACAATTATTATTATTCAGATATTTTATTTTCTTGTTTATTTTTGGTTTTTGTAATCTATTGATTTATTAAAGACATCCTTTTGATCTTAACATTTTACATTTCTAATGAAATGTAAGTAGTGTCAAAATTATTTCTTCACCCTTGCGTCATCAGGTTCTCCATGTTAATTACCCAGAATCTGTATGAAAATTATATGTATTCAATTCTTTGTTGTCTGTTCTGGGGAAATTCAGTTATGGCTTATGAGAACTGGCCATACAACACCACAAAACTGAAGAAAAGGGGAAGCAGATACTAGACTGGACACAACATCATTTACTGCGGCTCTCCTAGATGCTGAGGGTTTATGAAGTGAATGAATATTTCACACATAAAGTAGTTAGGTGGTTTTTCCTTCCTTTGTGTTTATTAACCTTGCTGTTGGACACTTTTGTACACGTGTATACTGCATTCGGAGTGTTCTCTTCCCACAGCCTCTTATCTCCCGCACTCCCTACTAACTCCTCCTCACCGCACGAGCTCAGACTCATGTCTTTCCTGTTTGTTCTGTGACAGATTTTGTTTATCCAGGGACACCTGTGCAACCATTTGGTCACAACTGTCCATTGAAGCCTAGTGGTGTCATCAGGGACACACAACTAAAGACAATAGTTACCCTTCTCCCCTAATCTATCCATAGCAAGTACTTCAACAGTGAGGGGTAGGGCCCCTCAGCTCTTCCTCCATCCTTACCTAACTATTGATGAGCTCATTCTTATTTTTGAACTTTTAAAATTACACTTATATATTTTGTTTGTGTTTATACATGTTTGTGTATGCTGGGCAGGCCATTCATATGTGTGGAGACCAGAAAGCAACTAGCAAGAACTCATTGACCATATGAGAACCAGGGATAAAACCCAGGGGATGTCAGGCTTGGAAGCAGGTGCCCCTATCCACTAGCCCAGTGGGTGTATTCTTGTCCAGACTGAAGGCAGGCATATAAAGCTGCTATGAGTCTTTAGTTGCCATGGCTATATCTCAGCTTAGGAAACGACATATCTAACCCTTCTTTCTACCTTGTGATTCTTACATCATTCTGAAACCCTTTCCAAAATGTTCCCCAAGCCTTACAGGGAACGGTATAAACATCTTGCTCAGAACTGAGTCCTCAACCATCACTTACTCTCAGCATCTTGGGCAGCCATGTGTCTGCATTCAGCACCATCCACTGAAGAAGGCTTCTCTGACTAGGACTGAGAACAGCACCTGTCTGTGAGCATGATCAAAGATATTGAGAAGGCATCTTGATGCTGTATCAGTTTGCTGAACCACAGCATTCAGATGGTCATTTTTAAACGAGTCATTTCAAATGTTGCATCACATTTTCATAGAAAAACTAAGGCCTGAATTCCTTTTTAATCCAGGTGCCTTTTAGAGACGACCTATCAAAAAATTTTAAAATATCTGAACAACAAAAGCTGACCTTATCGAAGTGGAAACAGATATTCTGTTGTGAGCACATAACTGTGTATATGGGGCCATAGAGAAAGCTCCTAGTGTCTATGTTTTGCAGAAGTTGAGAGCCTGGAATACCCCCAGTCCAAGTGTGGTTGACCGCCCTGTGCTGTCATCTATGTCAGGAAGAGACCGGATTTGGGCTGATTGTATTTACTGAATGTGAAGAAATGCTAACAACACATCTACCTGGTCTTCTTGTTTCTTACCTTCTTGTTTCCAGCCTAAAATTTAGATTTTTCCCACACAAGTGTAAAAGAAGAGGGTCTCTACACATGGAAGGACCCATGGCTCCAGCTGCATATGTAGCAGAGGACGGCGTTGTTGGACATCAATGAGAGGAGAGGACCTTGGTCTTATGAAGGCTTGATGCCCCAGTGTAGGAGAATGCCAGGGAGGGGAGACAGGAGTGGGTGGGTGCATGGGTAAGTACCTTGATAGAATGAGGGGAAGGGGGAATGGGATGGGGGGGTTCCAGAGGGGAAACTTGGAAAGGGGATAATATTTGAAATGTAAATAAATAAAATGTCCAATTTAAAAAAAAAAAGAGAGAGAAGCATCTCATTTTCCTTTTTGTCTGTTTGGTTTTCAGCTTATGCATTTCAAAAGCTAAAGCCAGCTTTCTCCTCCACACAGTCTGGTCTAGAACTGACTGACTCAAAGCCTCATAGATAGGCATTTTGGAAGCACTCCAAGCTTTCCTTGTGTTCCAAGCCATATAAAGCACTTTACAGGTCAAGAGGTGTGTGTGTCTTGGCCATAAAGAACCTGAGACTCTATATAAGGTGGCACCTCTGAAGCAACGCTTACTCCGTCCTGTAAGGAGTATGGGAATGTCTAGACTTTGACCCACGGTGGTCTTTTCCTCCCTGTCAGTGTAAAAGCCAGCAGAGTAGAAAAGGCCACAGGTGCCTTAGCATTGTTTTCTCAATAATGTTGACCATGGTAAGCCTTTGAAAGGATCTCAGTGACCCTCAGAAGTTCACAAATTATTCCTGAACAACAATCAAAGACATCTAAAATGTGATCCAGGCAGGCTGGGAAACATCACTGATAAACAGGACAGCCAAGTAAAGAGCGCTGACCTTGGTCCTGTATTTCTTTCCTCAGTCATCGGCAAAACCTGTGTTAAACTGGAAGAACATACATTCAGGAGAGCACACTGCTTTTCCCTCTCAAAGAAAGAATGACTTTGAGAGTTTCCTGTGGGGTTTGAGGCCCCTGTATAAGAAAGACAGGATGTAGGGCCGTCTCCGATAAATAAATAAATAAACAAATGAACAAACAACAAACAAACAAACAAACATGGAATGCTATAATTTGTGCTAACTTAGCAGGCCTATGAAAAGTCTTAAACCTAAAACAACAACAACAACCTTTAAAGAATTTAAACTCAACATAAATGAATCTGGAGGTGGGTAAGAAAAGGAAATGTTTTATTTTGTTTTCTTTTACCGGCTATTTCAATTTTAGCAAAAAAAAAAGGGGGGGGGTTAGGCCTTTGCTTTCTAAATTTAACTGTGTATTTGGGGTCTAAGTTACTTCAGAAAACAATCTCTATTAATATGTATGAAAAGAAATTTATAGCAGCTATCATGAAATACAAAGCAACCAGGAATAAATTCATTTAATAAAAGAAATTGAGTGTGCTGTATATATCCCTAGATGTTACATTTAAAATATTTCACCAACTTAATCTAGTTAGCTAGTTGTAAGGCAATTACACACTGAAGATTTAGGGTCGATACAGATTTAGGGTTCAGCTGTGATCTTGGCTGTGTTTCACAAAACACTTCATACGGGAAGGAAGCCCCTTGGCAACCTTCGCATCGCTGCGTTCAATTAAGTGACAATTTATTCTGTTTTTGTTTGTAATGGGGCTCGTCATTTACTGTCATTACTGGTCCACCAGAGAATATTCTCTTTACTTTTCTTCTCAGAATAAATCTAAGCCATCTAGAGTTTGCTCTTCTCAGCAATGGAAAAGCTTGTGACTAATGGAAAGGCAGCTCCATCTAGCTGTCCATCTTGTATCCCTCTGTCCACGTCCATCCAAGGAATATTATGTATCATCAAAGACCAGCTTCTCTAAACTAAACTAGATCCTTTGCAAATGGACAGATCTGTGGCCTCTCGTATAAAAACTATAGAAGGCATTGATGCTTATTCACTTATTTCTGTTCGATTTTTCTCCTTTTTTTTTCCCCTTGAACATGAAATTTGTTTTTCTGAGAAAAGTGTTACGTTCACTTCACTCCCCCTATGAAGTTTGAAATCTAGGTCTAACATTTCAGGAAGGTTAAAAGGTGACCCGATTAACTGTTCAAATTATATTATACACGAGATTGTTTATTGTGTGCATATGGGTCTTTATCCAAAGGATGCTAAGCGGTTCTCCTGAGGCTTCTAAGGGGTGCTCTCTAGTCTCTCTTCTTGAGATCAATCTAAAAATATTTAGCATGTGGAAATGGTGTGGTAGCCACATGCATCTTTATTAGACTGTGCCAATATTAAAGAGATTTACCAGAAAAACAATGCTTGTTGCACATATTTCCTACATTGTTATTATTAAATTATTCTTAAAAGTAAAATTAATAAATTCTACAATCCATGCTCTTGAGTGAGTTAGGAATTCCACTGTCAACACAGTTTTATCACTAAAGAGATGTGCTAGCATCTTTATAAATTCACTGAAATCACCATTTCCCTTCAAAGAGCTTTACATACATTTCAAACACGTGGTTTTGCCACATTTTCCATGCATTTCCATCAACATTTCATTTTGCTATCACCCAGCTCTGCCTCTCGCCACAAACAATAAAGTGGCAGGGCAGTCAGACACTTTAACAGAGCTCAAATTGAGCGAGCATATCACACTGTGATCTCCATTCAAATAGTAAGATGTGCTCGGAGGGACAAAAGACTATCTGTAAACATAAATGTGATTTTATAAATTGCTCAGACTTTTAAAAGCAGGGAACATTCATCATATGTAATTTCTTAGGTTGCACCATGTTCTATCTAGCTCACAATCCTGTATTGGTATAAGCAGCACGCACACCCATGAAGAGGGAAAAGGAGACCATAAATGGAAATACCTGTCTGTTCAGGTTGGATACAGCCCATAATGCACTCAGTCATCTATCTGTACAATACAATTTTGCAAATCTACTACAAACATACAGCTCTATATGGAGCTAAATCCTTAGACTCTTAAGAGAAAGCATGTCTTCAGATTCCCCAACCACAAGAATTATAAAGACAGTGTAAGATGACTGATAACAGGCTTTACTTTCTTATAGTTAATTCTCTTCTGACATCCACCAATACTACAGCATGATTCTGATCATCAGAAAAACTAGAACAAAGAGACACACTGAAGAAAAAACAGGGGCCTAGCAATTAGAAGTAAGACATAGCACCCAGTACCATGAAAGCAAATAAGGATCTGGACACCTTGAGTTAGTTCTAGGCAACATCAGAGAGAACAGGTATCAGGAGTTAGGCAAGACAAATCTGATGTTTGGAGACTCCCAGGACTATCATCACTAGTGTGTAGTGAATACAGTTACTAACTTCTGTTTCTTCACAGGCAAACCGGAAGTCAAAAAAATTCAAAAGCTTAAATTCTATAAGCCTAAGGTGTTGGAAAACAGCTTTCAAACTTGGACAGGACAAGGACATGTGTAGGACTATGAAAAGCAGCCTGGTTTCTGGTTGAGCTAAGGCTTAAAACCCCAGAGACCCAGTAGGGGGTCCCCAGCAGGGAATAACCATACAAGGGATGGTAGGCATTTTGACATGCTCCTGGGCCCCAGGCTCCTGACACAAGGCTGGCTGTAGCTTTCCATAGGTCTGTGGCCATCAGTCACATAAGGGCAATGCCCCAAGCCCCTCCACAAGTAGAGGTGTGGTCACATAGCCTCAAGACATTATCATTTTAATGAGATACCTTAGCCAATAAACTCCCCTTCCCAGCCACTCCTCCTGCAAAAGGTATTTTAACCTCAGGCCCGCCCTGAGAAAGTGGGGTATGGCTTTACTCGTCACCACTCTCTGCCATAACAATAAATGCCCTAAAACCATAGACTGTCTCTCTTCATCAGGATCTGCCATGGGGAACGATGGAACAGGCCTTCATCTAAAGAGCAGTGTTTAGTTTCCCACAGAAGGCCTCTCAGCACTCCCAGCCACGGCCGCTACCAATCCAAGCCAGCTAGCCAGCGACAAACCAAAGACTTGGTCCCCAACAGGACACAGCTGGGCTCCTCCCTGCCTTTCCCCCTCGGCCTCAGGCTAGATCCAGCCCAAGAGCCCCCACTCTGTTCTCAGCTTTAACAGCAGAATCCCTTTTGGTATTACTGGGTTAAAGTCCTTCTGTAATATCATGTCAATATCACCCATAAATTGTTTCTTAGAGTCACACAAATATAGAAGGGAAGTATAATAAATAAATAGAAGAAAAGAGATGACTAACGCGAATTTATTTATGGATTAGTAAATGACTGAAGCAAATTAACTAAAAACAAAGACATTTAACTTACAGACAGAAGTTGAAAGTCATACTTGGCTTAAAGCTATCTGTTGAATTCACAGTGTAAGTGACAGTTAGTTCCTGCTGGACAATGTCTCTGTGGAGAGTGGCACTGCCTCTTTGGGTGCCTTTAAAAGAGATGAACCAAAAGGGATCCAGCGGTGCCTGGGATGCCCAAGAGCCTGAGAAACAGACGGACCCAGCTCCATGTAGTCCCCAGGACCCCACAGGTCTCTCTCCCCCATCCCCAGGGGGTGTCCCACGGCTTCCCACAGCCGGACACCCACCCAGCCGTGCCATAAAGTGAGCTCAGTCAACCGAGTCCCACCTCTCCCAGAGGCCTGAGCCCTGGGGCGAACGTGTGACTCACCACCATTCTAACCCAACAGACATGCCCCATCTTAGTCCCAAAACCAAATTGTATTTTAGCCAAACACACAAAATGAAGATATTATGTTCCCTTACCAAGTCCAACTTGTCCAGGACAGACAGGATGCTCTCAAACTCAGGCTGTCCTATCTTTTATATTGACATGCCTTTTCAGTTTGTTGTCTAAATATACTGTTAAAAAAATTGCATTTTCATAAAACCACCACTTTCTGTTTGTAGAAAACAAACCCTTTCTTGAAATTTTGGCATTGTTTAGAAAGAGATTTTAAAGCCATGGGGAGGCTGAGGCAGGAGGATTGTGAGTCTGAGACTAGTCTCAGCTACACAGATAGTTCAACACTAGCCTAGGCATTATAGCAATTCCTTGCTTCAAAGACATAATTAAAAGACAGAGTAGACATGTTATAAATAAAAATATTTCAAGCTAAAATATTAGGCATTACAAAACTCAAAATTGAAAATGCATGCAACACCATCGATGAAACCCCAGCCTTTCTCCTTATACTGTGCTCACAAGATCAGTAATATGAACGCTTTATGTTGATAACTGCAAATGACCGGCCACACCTCCATGTTTGAATCCCTTTTGGTTCATCTCTTTTAAAAACACCCAAAGAGGCAGTGCCACTCTCCACAGAGACATTGTCCAGCAGGAACTAACTGTCACTTAAACTGTGAATTCAACAGATAGCTTTAAGCCAAGTATGACTTTCAACTTCTGTCTGTAAGTTAAATGTCTTTGTTTTTAGTTAATTTGCTTTAGTCATTTACTAATCCATAAATAAATTTGCATTAATCATCTCTTTTCTTCTATTTACTTATTATACTTCCCTTCTATATTTGTGTGACTCTAAGAAACAATTTATGGGTGATATTGACATGATATTACAGAAGGACTTTAACCCAGTAATACCAAAAGGGATTCTGCTGTTAAAGTGTGATCACCTTTGCAGTATGTCTATGCAGTTTGCCAAATACAGGATTCATTTCTTTCTCTCATATGCAGAATCCAGATTTTTCTTATAATACTAAAGATCTGGACAGGTGGCTCAGGATTTAAGCATAGTGGCTGCTCTTCAGAGAACCCATGTTCAATTCCCATCACTCATAAGTCAGCCCACAAACCATCTGTACCTCCAGCTCCAGTGGATCTTCTGTCCTCTGCTTGCCTCACTGGGCACTGCATGTGTATGGTGCACAGACATATATTAAGGCAAACATACTTACCCATAAAATAAAGATTTAAATGTCTAATCTGGGCCTGGTGGTACACATCTTTAATCCCAGCACTAGATAATCAGAGGCAGGTAGAATTTTTTGAGTTCATGGCCAGTCTGGTTTACATAGTTCCAGGATAGTCAGGACTATATAGAGCAACCTTGTCTCCAAAAAAATTCGGGGGGGTGGCAGCTTTCGAGACAGGGTTTCTCTGTGTAGCCCTGCCTGCCCTGGAACTCACTCTGTAGATCAGGCTGAAACCAAAATTTTAAGTCTAATTATTTTAAACAGATACTAAAGCAGTTAGGGGAGCTATTTGAGATAAGAAAAGGGGTCAGTGAGAGCAGCAAGGGACAGAGAGGACCAGAAAAGTGAGTATAATCAATGTCTGTTGTCTACATTATGAAAATGTCATAACCAAAGCTGTTGTTTTATGCAGCTAATACACACTGATAAAAAATAGAATGAAAACAAATTCTCATGCAGCACCCATTGTCTGACAAGCACTGGTCTGTGTGACTGAAAAATATGTGCCATTAATGCAGAAGCTACCTTTTACAAAGACAGTGCTGAAGCTACTGTTACCCTCTGTGAAAGGTAACTGACAACAGCCAAAGTCTATCTTCAGTTGCTTTGTTGAATCATGAACAGAACAGAAAGCGAATTAGCATTGACAGCACTGGCTTTCATTTAGATTAGAATTACTTCCTCTCGTACTTTTACATATTCATCGCATTGTAGCGATTGATGGCTCTTAAATTTCTCCAGAAATCAATCCAGATTATGAAACTTGAATACTTAGTTGTCACCAATTCAATATCACTAGTGGGAATAAGGTGTCATTTTCATTACATTTCTATCTTACATTGATTTTTATCCCATGGTGAGACTCAGACTTTAAGTGGTTCCAAGGGAACCTAAGGAGACTTCCTCAAAGAGCCTTTTACTCCAGTCAGTTTTCAGCCCCTGTGGTTCCCATACTCTACACAAAGGCAAAGCTATACACAGGGAACCAAAAGACAAAGAGTATTTCCTGACACTGGTACAACAGCTAATTGAAAATACTCGGGTAGACTGCAGATATACTATAGCCCTGAAGCCAGGATTACACTCATACCCACCACACGCTGAGATAAGCCTTTGAGCCTTGTATCCTTCAGGGTCTACCTACTCCAAATGCCAACATGCTGAAGGTACCAGAGCAGACATCAGGAAGGACTCTAGCTCAACTGTTTCCTAAGTTCTTGTGTATTGTACTTTATGGAAAGAGATCTATGCACAGGAAGGACAAAAGGAAGGGTTGGGACGATAGTACTGTGGCAGGACATTCGCCCACCATGTGCAACCCTGTCTTGGTGCCATAAAAGAAGAAAGTTGGTTAAAAAAAAAAAAAAGGAAGGCAGAGAAGGAAGGAGTGGGGGTGGATGTAAAGGGAGAGAATGGTGTCACTAGGAACCTTAAAAGTCCCATCTTCTAGTGTCTAAAAATCAGGCTGTAAACACAGCAGCCTACTCTCAAGTGGAACAGTCTTTGTCAAGACCTATAGCCTTAAGCTGTGATGTCTGAAAGCCAAAGAGAAATTTCAGTTTCATAAGCATGAAACAACTTAAAGATACAACATGATCCTCCATTTGAGAAACTGGATATTTTGACTAGTAATAAACAGCAACAAAAAAAGCACTTAATAAGTACCCCAAACCTGAATGCTAATTACCTATATTATTACTCTTGAAGAGGAAGGAAATTCTGCCTGCTGATAGAAGCATTGCAAGTGTGGCTGCTCTGTCACGTATGTTTCAAGAGGTAACAGAGAGGAGAGAGGCTATGTCTACTCTCAGTGTTCTGACCTATGAACATGTGAAAGCTTAGAAGCCTAACAATCCCTGAAAAAAAAGGCAGCCTGAGATACCCTGCAGGTCCCAGTGGCTCACAGGACCAGGATCAAGCCATAGACTAGAAGAACCCATTATGAGACTTCCAGTCCTTGGCAGAAGTGAGCCCTAGATAGACAACTCTCAAATGGAGCCACTCAGGAGTCCAGGCAAGGAGCAAGCCCAAGATGACCAGCACCATGAGACCTGGACAGAGAGCTAGCCTGAGATGACCACCAGTCAAGCACCATGCAGACCCATGCCCAAGATAACCTGTGCCATGCTCCTTAATGCAAGAGATGGGACACAACACTTCTGAGACCACTCCTGGAATAATCCCAGACACTCAAAGGCCCCAGGCACCTCTAAAAGGTACAAGTAAGTGGTGGAGAAATGAAAAAGAAAGAGAAAGAGAACGATGTAGGGAAAAATGAAAAGAGAAAGAACTGGAGACCAGGGTAGTAACGAACAGCCTGATGTGAGTAGCCAGTAATGTCACCAGGGACCATGAGTTTTGGCCTGTACTGACATGGGGGTACATGTCTGGGTTTGTGGCCCAGCATCAGGGATCTGTTACTACAAAAGGCCAGACAGACATCCCTAGTCTGGGCTGTTTCCCAGAGACATGTTGATATATGAGATCTATGCAGAACTGGGTCACCCTTCACCTGAGCATTGTGGGAGAGCTGGCCCTTGGGGGCATGAGAGCCAGAGAGTTGATCCTATCCCTAGCCAGATGCCGAACTCAGGGAGAATGGTCCCACACATTGTGGAAATTGAAAGTGAGCCAGTCCCAAGGGCATGAGCATGGGAGAGCTGACCCTGTAACTTGTCTGCTATGCAGTGGCATGGGTAAGGGAGAGATGACCTTACCTCCTGGCTTGCCGCCTATGGCAGGCAAGAGAACTTGACCCAAGGTCATCAGATCAGGAAAGCTTGTCCTGCTACCCACCCGCTACAACATTCGGGAGAGCAGGCCTTGTACTTCACCTAGGCAACATAGTAGAGCTGTCCCTGGATGTAGGGGTTATGGGTGATCAAGCACCAAGGCTGTGAGTGTGGGAGAGCTGGCCATTCCTCCTGACTACCTATGTAGTGGCATTGGTGTAGGAGAGATCCCGTACCCTTCTGTTTTGCTCTCCTCACAGGCAGTCGTGGGAGAGTAGACCCTAACTGGGTCATAAGAGCAGGAGAGCAGGCCCTGCCCCTCACCTGCTGCAGCATTCAAGAGAGCAGGCTCTGCACATCACTTAGGCAGCACAGTAGAACTGGCCCTGGATGTGGGGTGTTGAGAGTGAGCTGTACCCAAGGGGTGAGTGTAGGAGAACCAGCCTGCCTCTTAACTGCTGGGCTATGGCACAAAGGAGGGTGAGATGGCCCCCGCTCCTCTCTTGACCCTCACCACCTATGGTACACAGGAGGACTGGACCTGGGGTAATGGAAATAGGAGAACTGGCCATATCCCTCACTGGCTGTAATACTTGGGGAGAGTAGGACCTGTACCTCACCTGGGAAGCAGGGTAGACTGGTCCTGGTAGCAGGAGTTTCTGGTGAGCCAGCCCAAAGGGCATGAGGGTAAGAGATCCGGCAAGCTGTCAAGCTCAGAAACCTCTCAGACCTGATCCAGAGTTTTGAATCCCTCCCCCCAACCAATATCTACCTCATCAATGAACTGCTGGGGCACATGAAGGAGCTGGTCCTACTGATCCAAAACTACAGGATCTCCATGACAGCAGGCAACAACAAGGTATCTGAAAGGAGTCCCAGTGAGGTTCCAGTATTGATAGTGTAGCAGAAGCCAGAGACCTCAAATCAGACCAACAAGTCATTGCAATAAACATTAGCAAGCAAAGCTGTGTGGACAAAAGGGTATACTGTGGGGCACAATGAGACATACCACAGCTTCCACAACAAGATTTTTTTTCCTTGTTGAGTGGGGGAAGTTTCAAGGGCAGAGTGTGGATGAGTAGGATTAGGAAGCATGGTATGAAATTTACAAAGAACCAGTAAAAAGGATTTTTTTGAACAAAAAAGAAGAAGGAAATTCTGATATATGGTATAACATGCACAAATCTTTGGTAACCACTCTAATTGAAAGTCATAGAAAATAACTACTAAATGGTTTCTTTAGTTATGATTTCTATCAGAAGTTAAACTTGTAGAAGGAGAATATAGAATGGCTATTGCCAAATGTTGGAGATGGGAAAATGGAACACTGTAGAGTGGGCACAGAAGTCTAGTTTTACAAGATGGAAAAGTTTCAGAAAGTAGAAACCCAGTATGGTGAACACACTTAAGACCCCTGAACTGAAAGCATGGATAAGAGGAAGGGGTGTTTATTTGTGTTATGTATTTTTAGCAGAAAAAAGTATGAAAATTTTCATTGAATTGACCCCACCTTAAAGGAAGTGAAACTGAAATATTTTGGCCAAAGCCCAAGTCAATGAATATATGGAATCAATGGAACAGCTTACATTTTCACAAAAGCAACAAAGAATTCTCGTTTAAAAAGAACCAAAAAGGAAAAAAATAAAAGGACATTCAAACCAGAATAACTTTTATTTCTTTATTTATTTATTATTTTTATTTTTTGATACTTCATTTACATTTCCAATGTTTCCCCCTTTCTAAGTCTCCTCTTTAGAAATCCCCATCCCCTCCCTCTCCCCCACCTCTATGAGGGTATTCCACCTCCCACCCACCCATCCACCCACTCCCTTATTCCCACCTTGACATTCCCCTTTACTGGGGCCTCTCCTGCCCCTGATGGCCAACAAGGCCCTTTCCCACGATGTGTATTCTTTGGTTGGTGGTCCAGCATCCAGGAGGACCAGGGATGAAGGGGTCAGGCCAGTTGACACTGTTGCTCCCTCCATGGGACTGCAGACTCCCTCAGCTCCTTCAGTCCCTTCTCCAACTCCTCCATCTGGGACCTCACTCTCAGTCCAGGGGTTACTGTAAAGTGAAACTTGGGTAATCCAACATTTGGGCTAATATCCACTTATCAGTGAGTACATACCATGTTCATTCTTTTGTGACTGAGTTACCTCACTCAGGATGATATTTTCAAGTTCCATCCATTTGCCTGCAAATTTCATTAAGTCATTGTTTTTAATAGCTGAGTAGTAATCCATTGTGTAAATGTACCATATTTTCTGTATCCATTCCTCTGCTGAGGGACATCTGGGTTGTTTCCAGCTTCTGGCTATTATAAATATGGCTGCTATGAACATAGTGGAGCATGTGTCTTTATTACATGTGGGAGCATCTTCTGGGTATATGCCCAAGAGTGGTATAGCTGGGTTCTCAGGTAGTATCATGTCCATTTTTCTGAGGGTCCACCAAACTGATTTCCAGAGTGGTTGTACCAGCTTGCAATCCCACCAACAATGGAGGAGTGTTCCTCTTTCTCCACATCCTCGACAGCATCTACTGTCACCTGAGTTTTTGATCTTAGCCATTCTGACTGGTGTGAGGTGGAATCTCAGACTTGTTTTGATTTGCATTTCCCTGATGACTAAGGATGTTGAGCTTCTCAGCCCTGTGAATTTCCTCAATTGAGAATTCTCTGATTAGCTCTGTTCCCCATTTTTTGATAGGGTTATTTGGTTTTCTGGAGTCTAACTTCTTGAGTTCTTTGTATATATTGGATATTAGCCCTCTATCGGGTGTAGGATTGGTTAAGATCTTTTCCCAATCTGTTGGTTGCTGTTTTGTCCTATTGACAATGTCCTTTGCCTTACAGAAGCTTTGCAATTTCATGAGGTCCCATTTGTCCATTCTTGATCTTAGAGCATAAGCCATTAGTGTTCTGTTCTGGAACTTTTTCCCTGTACCCAGGTATTCAAGACTTTTCCTCACTTTCTCTTCTAATAGATTTAGTGTATCTGGTTTTATGTGGAGGTCCTTGATCTACTTGAACTTGAGCTTTGTACAGGAAGATAGGAATGGATCAATTCACATTCTTCCACATGTAGACTGCCAGTTGAACCAGCACCATTTGTTGAAAATGCTGTCTTTGTTCCACTGGATGTTTTTAGCTCCTTTGTCAAAAATCAAGTGACCGTAGGTGTGTGGGTTCATTTATGGGTCTTCAATTCTATTCCATTGATCTACCTGCCTGTCACTGTACCAATACCATGCAGTTTTTATCACTACTGCTCTGTAGTACAGCTTGAGTTCAGGAATGCTGATTCCCCCAGAAGTTCTTTTGTTGTTGAGAATAGCTTTTGCTATCCTGGGTTGTTTGTTGCTCCAAATGAATTTGAGAATTGCTCTTTCTAAGTCTATGAAGAATTGAGTTGGAATTTTGATGGGGATTGCATTGAATCTGTAGATTGCTTTTGGCAGGATGGTCATTTTTACTATATTAATCCTCCCATTCCATGAGCATGGCAGATCTTTCCACCTTCTGAGGTCTTCTTCGACTTCTTTCTTCAGAGACTTGAAGTTCTTGTCATACAGATCTTTCACTTGCTTGGTTAGAGTCACACCGCGATACTTTATATTGTTTGTGACTATTATGAAGGGTGTCATTTCCCTAATTTCTTTCTCAGCCTGTTTATCCTTCGAGTATAGGAAGGCTACTGATTTGTTTGAGTTAATTTTGGTTTTTGTGGGTCTTTTTTATTTTTTGTCTTTTGGTTTTTGAGGGTTTTGTTTGTTTGTTTGTTTTGGTTTTGGTTTTTTTCGAGACTGGGTTTCTCTGTGTAGCCCTGGCTGTCCTGGAACTCACTCTGTAGATCAGGCTGGCCTTGAACTCAGAAATCTGCCTGCCTCTGCCTCCCAAGTGCTGGGATTAAAGGCATGTGCCACCACTCCCTGGCTGTTTGAGTTAATTTTATATCTGGCCACTTTGCTGAAGTTGTTTATCAGTTGCAGCAGTTCTCTGGTGGAGTTTTTTGGGTCACTTAAGTATACGATCATATCATCTGCAAATAGTGATAATTTGATTTCTTCCTTTCCTATTTGTATCCCTTTGACCTCCTTTTGTTGTCTAATTACTCTAAGTAGAATTTCAATTACTATATTGAGTAGATAGGGAGAGAGGGCAGCCTTGTCTAGTCCCTGATTTTAGTGGGATTGCTTTGAGTTTCTCTCCATTTAGTTTGATGTTGGCTACTGGTTTGCTGTATATTGCTTTTACTATGTTTAGGTATGGGCCTCGAATTCCTGATCTTTCCAAGACTTTTATCATGAAGGGATGTTGAATTTTGTCAAATGCTTTTCAGCATCTAATTAAATGACCATGTGGTTTTATTCTTTGAGTTTGTTTACATTGATGGATTTCCCGGTGTTGAACCATCCCTGCATCCCTGGGATAAATCCTACTTGATCATGATGAATGATCATTTTGATGTGTTCTTGGATTCGGTTTGCGAGATTTTTATTGAGTATTTTTGCATCGATATTCATAAGGGAAATTGGTCTGAAGTTTTATTTCTTTGTTGGGTCTTTCTGAGGTTTTGGCATCAGTGTAATTGTGGCGTCATAGAAGGAATTGGGTACTGTTCCTTCTGTTTCTATTTTGTGGAATAGATTGAAGAGTATTGGTATTAGGTCTTCTTTGAAGGTCTGATAGAATTCTGCAGTGAACCCATCTGGTCCTGGGCTTTTTTGGTTGGGAGACTATTAATGACTGCTTCGATTTCTTTAGCATTATGGGACTGTTTAGATGGTTTTTTGATCCTGACTTAACTTTGGTATTTGGTATCTGTCTAGAAAATTGTCCATTTCATCCAGATTTTGCAGTTTTGTTGAGTATAGGCTTTTTTAGTAGGATCTGATGATTTTAGAATTTCCTCAGAATCTGTTGTTATGTCTCCCTTTTCATTTCTAATTTTGTTAATTTGGATCCTGTCTCTGTGCCCTCTGGTTAGTCTGACTAAGGGTTTATCTATCTTGTTGATTTTCTCAAAGAACCAACTCCTGGTTTGGTTGATTCTTTGTATAGTTCTTTTTGTTTCTACTTGGTTGATTTCAGCCCTAAGTTTGATTATTTCCTGCCTTCTACTCCTCTTGGGTGCATTAGCTTCTTTTTGTTCTAGAGCTTTCAGGTATGCTGTTAAGCTGCTATTGTATGCTCTCTTCAGTTTCTTTTTGGAGGCCCTCAAAGCTATGAGTTTTCCTCTTAACACTGCTTTCATTGTGTTCTATAAGTTTGGATGTGTTGTACTTTCATTTTCATTAAATTCTAGGAAGTCTTTAATTTCTTTCTTTATTTCTTCCTTGACCAAGTTATCATAGAGTAGAGAATTTTTCAGCTTCCATGTGTATGTGGTTTTTCTGTTGTTATTGTTGCCATTGAAGACCAGCCTTAATCCGTAGTGATCTATGAGGCATGGGGTTATTTCAATCTTCTTGTATCTGTTGAGGTTTGTTTTGGGGCCAGTTATATGGTCAGTTTTGGAGAAGGTACCATGAGGTGCTGAGAAGAAGGTATATTCTTTTGATTTAGGATGAAATGTTCTATAGATATCTGTTAAATCCATTTGGTTCATAACCTCTGTTAGTTTCACTGTGTCTCTGTTTAGTTTGTGATTCCAAGATCTGTCCATTGATGATAATGGGGTGTTGAAGTCTCCTACTAT
>CM052708.1:17824638-17865137 GCA_028551405.1 Uromys caudimaculatus | reverse complement strand
TTTTCTGTATCCATTCCTCTGATGAGGGACATCTGGGTTGTTTCCAGCTTCTGGCTATTATAAATATGGCTGCTATGAACATAGTGGAGCATGTGTCTTTATTACATATTGGAGCATCTTCTGGGTATATGCCCAGGAGTGGTATACATTCTTAACATTATTTGAGTTAATTGTCCCAAATGACATAAACTTCCTTTAAGCCAGCTTACTTCTCTCTAATCTTACCTTTCTCCAAGCTCAGTCAGTGGGAGTCAAAGAAATACACTCAATTTAGTACTCCTTAAGATAGTCTAAGGGAGCTAAGATTGATGAAAATGCATGAAATGTATTTTCAAATCAAGTATAAAAGTATGTTCAATTGATTACTCTAAGAAGCTTCCATGGTACAATTATGCTCAAATGCAAACTATTTTATAAAAAATAAAATGCCTTTTAAGGGAGTGGGACTGGTGGCATGGCTAGGAAGGTAAAGTGTCTGCTACCAAAACTGATGACCTGATTGTAATCCCAGGACCCACATGTTGGAAAAAGATAACCAGCTCTGACAATTGTCCCCCGGCCTACAAAAACATAAACACACACACACACACACACACACACACACACACACACACACACACAATACACACACATACACCAAAATAAATCTGCATATATATACACCATATATATCACATACACAAACATACACACACAAATATATACACACACCAAAATAAATAAATCTATATATAAACATGATTTTATATATGTATATACACATATATACACACCTTACACACACACACACTCACAAATATACACAAATACCAAAATAAATCTACATCTATACACACACAATACATATAAATACGCACACACACATATTATATATGTGTGTGTGTATGTATGTGTGTGTATGTGTGTGTGTGTTTGTGCATCTGTATACCATTTTTAAAAGAAAGTAGACTTCCTTGTGTTCCTCCTAAATCCCAGGGCAATAGCACCTACAGGTTAATGAAGATGAAGACTGATGCTTATTAAAAGCTTTATCTTCTGGAGACCTTCATGAGCCCAGTGTGCCCTTAACCTTTCCTAAACCATTCCTCCAGTCTCCTTTTGCCAAACCAGAGCAATTGTAGGTCCACATAAGCTTTCTTAAAGGCAATGACTCTGTCTAGTGTACACCAGTAAGTTGATAAACACAAGTGTTGAAGGACAAAAATGGGAGCAGCTGATCTGTCACCAAAAAACCAACAAACTGCTTTACTGCCTTAATTTTATTTATATGTACCATTCACTTCCTTTTTCTATACAACTAAACAACCTTAAACCCTAAAGCTCATGCATTAGTCTAGATGTATGTATGGGAGCACTTAAGCACATGATGGCCTCAACTATAATCTGTTATGCCTTGATATATTGCATGTAACAATGCTATGTAAAATTAAGATAGAAATAAATAGTTTAATACATGTATGCAAAAAACCCAAGCATCCAGTCCATTAAATGAAGAAAAAGAAAATACATTAAACATTTAACTCTCTTAAGATGTTGAGAAATTCAAACACAGTAGTTCTTGTTAATCACAGAGGACATATCCTCATATAGATGCTTGAAACTGAGGTAGTACCAGATCCTATATACACTGGGGCTTACTGCATACCCATTATAATGTCTAATTTCCAAGCTAGGCACAAGGAGAAACTAACAAGAACAAGAATAAAACAGAACAATTACAATCATATACTATAATTAAAGCTGTGTACATGCGGTTTCTCTTCTCCACCCTTAGCTCACTGTGTTGAGTTCACCCTATTCTTGTGAAGAAGAAGGATGAAACATGATCATGTGACTGTTATGGGCACGTGACATTACCACATGGCATTAGGTGACAAGGAAAGAGCTACTTTAAAAAGAGCTACTCAGATATAAATAATGGGCATCTGATAACTGAGTTACCAACTGCTAACAGGCGGGTAGTATATAGAGTGTGGATCCTCTGGACAAAGGGTTAATTAACAAAGAGAGATAAAGCAAAGGGCAAATTTCCATTATGATAGTCAGATTATGGACAACTGAAAACTTAAGAATTGTCAGTTTGGGGGATCATTTACTTAATATGTTTAGAATAAAGTTGACCATACATAGCTAAAATGTTTGAAAGTGAAACTACAAACATAAAAGCATAAATGAATCCATTCACAAGAGTGAGCTTGTTCTCCTTTATTCAGAGGGAGGGTATTTCAACTAAAGCACAAAGATAATAATAAGCTCTTTGTTATTTCACAGTTTCATTAAAGCAAACTTAATTTAAAATTTACACCTTAAAAAACTTTATGGATGCTCTCCTTTGCCATTTCCTCAGAAAGTATAAGATCCATCAGAGAAAATTAAAGTAGAATATGGGTGGGATCAAAAGTCAGAGCAGCACAGACTTCTTTTCTAAAACTGCATTGTAACTGGTATCATTTTCTTCTCCTTCCTAGGTGCATCCACCTAGTGCTTCAGCACACAAGCCCAAAACATGCAACGAAAAACTCAAAGACTTTATGTTGTTCACAGGGCTCCAAAGGGCAAACAAGCATAAGAAATTGCTCCAGTGTGTTGTCTAACCTGGCTGAACTAAAGGCAGAGAAATGGAAAGTTTAGTTCTCAGTTCACTCTACTAGATTGGAGGAATAAGCCCACTGGTAGAGGCAGTACTCCAGACTGTGGATCAGATCTCCCTGGCCATCATTGCTTTATGAGAGGATCACAGGTAGTAGTGGCCCACCCAGATCAAAAGGGAACTATATACACCAAGCTTCAAAGCCCCACAATGGCTGCGAAGTGGAACTTCTCAGTCTTACTATCCTTTTGTTTTCCCTCACAGGCAAGGCCTGCTTCCTGTGAGATGACCCCAGCAAAGGTTCAAGACCTTGGTATTTTGTGCCTGAGGCCTTTCACTGAGAAAATTGAGTGTGAGACCTTGATCTTCAATACTATCTGGCTATTGTGGCATCTCTCCCGGGGCTCTTCACCCCTAAATTCTTCATTTCTTCACAGAATTTAGCTGAGCAGCACTTTCCCTTGCCTGTTTATCTCCATGTCTGTCTCCCTGCTGGTATTTATTGCTTATCACTGTAAGTCTTTATTGAATGTAATCTGTTTGGGGATATAGTTGGCATGAAAGATGCCCCACCAAACGAAGTTGTAAAGTATTATACATAAATACTTAATTCCTGGATTTATTTATTATCCTCATTACTTATTTACTGCTGTACGTACCCAGGACATCTTTGGAAGAAATAAATCTGGTCAGTTGCTCTCCCAAATTTGATCAGAATATCTTATAAGATATAAATTATGGCATTATATAATTATTAATATTCTTCATATGACTGGCACAGATTACAGTTTACAGAAACTTTTTCACAGTTCTTCTTCCTGGGTACCCAATGTTAAGAAATTCTCAGCTCTGAGGTGCAGGTCAGAGAACTGAGACTCAGCATTCTGAGTGGCATAACAGAGGTCACCTGAGCAAGAAGTCTCACACATTGGCACAAACCCAGGTCTCCTGCTGCAGGCTCTAACTCTGTGAAACTTCTTCAAGGATGAAGAGTTTACTCTGCATTATGTTTTGTTTTCAGCTAAGTTAACCCAACTTTTTATTTAATGCAAGCCCATTAGAGTCTACGTTTGAAGTCTTCAATAGAACAAATACTAATGTTTTTCTGTATAGCCATAGGCAAGCTGGGAAAGCCACTATAGTGATCGCTCACTGATAAGCAACTGCAGTAGTTTATATTCACTACAAAATGTTAGCAATGGCTGGGCTACAATTGTGGCATTCAGTGATAATTCTATGATGTGTAGGATTAGGATCCTAATCAGGTGACTGTACCAATAAAAGGGGACAAAGAGCCTCACAGAACAGAGATCAAGTTATACAAGTGATTTGAAGACCTTTATTACTGACAGGTGGTTAGGACATATTTAAATAATGAATGTGCATGCTTAGAAGCCAGATAGGCCTTGGAGTTAACATCAGCTGCCTTTGTTCTATCTCATACCTTTATATCCAATAGGAGTAGAAGGAGAGAAAGATACACAGATAAAGAATTTGTGTAACTAAGTCAGTACATTGGAATTGTAAAGCTTCCTTCCATGCATCCCACTGGAATGACAAACCCACAACATCTACTTCTGTGTTTATTTTGTATATACACTTTGTATATATACTATATACTATACATACATACATACATACATACACGCCCTTCCCTGTAGAGAGGTCTTCAATTGAACAAATTACTCTTCCACCAAAAACTTTAAAGTATTCCATACTTTATCATCCTTCTCAGAAAAATTTTCAGAGGAAAAGAAAATCCCTCTTACTCAGGGACTTTTGCACTAAATCTTCCCTCAACCTTTATGCAGACCCAGGAGGGAGTCTACCAAGCAAATTGAAAAAGAGGCTATCAGATCAGCTGTCCTTCTCATCACCAGATAGCATGCAAACAACCTTCGCTCATGGAGCACTTTCCAGTCTAATTGAAACTTCGGCTCTGCAAATCCAAATGGCATAAAACCACCCCACGTTATTCTCTATCAGAAGAGCATTTCAGTGCAAACCCCAACGGCTGGACACATGCAATTCCTCAAAAGGAATAAATTGGCTATCGAATCTCATTCCAGAAGTCAATGAAGCACACTAAGTCCTTAATAAATGCACTGTCTGGGAAATTTTACTCATCTCATAATAAACACAGATTAAATCATAGCTTTAAACTGCAAAATAATTACTCTTGAACTAAGTATTAGGACCAGATACATCCATTTTTAAAAAAAGAAAAAAAGGAGCTAAATAGAAAATATAATTTCTCAATTATATTTGGAAACTATCAGAAAGAAATGAAATTAAAAATAAGGAATGGGACACATCATGTGTGTAGGCCAGTGGATGGGGCAAATGTCTGACATGCTTTCTATTCACAGTTTTTATTTAGTTCAGCAATCTAAAAAGAAGTTACAAAACACATGAGTTTCAAAGTCGGCGCCAAAATAATTAACTTTTTCAGTCAAGTCTGTAAAAATTAAGGAATTCCAATGAGACTATGTTGTGTTACTCCATAACCCATTGATGTAGTTAGCAACAGTTTTGTTTACCAAATTTATTTATATCTCAAAAAATGATTAAAATAATGCATTGTTACTTTTGTGCCAGCACTGTGAACAAAATCCCAGCAACTAAAGGAAGACTGATTTATGAGTGCTCGTGATACAGAGTTCTGAAGGGCATCAGTGTACATCGCTGCCTTTCCCTTTCTGACCCTCTTATCTACCTTCCCTGGAAATGGACACACACACACACACACACACACACACACACACACACACACACACAGCTAACTCATCTAGATGAATCCAAATCCAGTAAGATTAATAATAAAGATTAACCATCGCAAATAATAAGGAGGGTTTGCAGTGGTTTTCAACAAAGGCTACTGAGACAAGCTTAATACATTGTAAAAGGAAGAAATTCAAAATTATATGTAGCAAGAAATTTATACTAACTATAAAGAACATGATGCCATTACAGATAATCAACAATTTTGGGTTGAGTCTCTGTTAAACAATGATGCGAGACACTTCATTTAAATTATCTCAAAGAGGAACAATCTCCTTACAAGGAGATTACTTATATTCCTAGACAGTAAATCTTGAAATAATGTTCACAGCCAGAATGTTTGTATAACAGAGTACCAAATAGACTAAGGGACAAATTTTCCAAAAAGGGTGATTTCAATATTGGCTTTTACTTGCGTCAGTAATAAATGTAGTAAGCTATGTTTACTGCATAATGCAAGATGTATCACACATAAATAAGGCAATGTAGTGCATGCGTTAGCATTCTGGTGGTTTAACTTGATCAGTGATTAGGAAAAGCATATCCTAGAGACTACCTTCTTTAAATATCACATCTGAAAAGAGGACGGAAGGACTCACTATAGCTGAGCCTCCACCTGAGGCTGAAGCCCACACATTTTATTTGGAGGAGAAAAGGGAGAAGGTGCTCCTGAGTGCCAGATCTTGTGGCCTAAGACCATCTTACCAGCCCCAGTGCTCATTCTTAAAGTCTTGGATAATCTACAAAGAGCCTGACTCAACAATAAATGAATCTAACCACTGAGATTTTTCATCTCATAGAATTTTAAGCAGTTCAAATAGTGTTCCTACATTGACGCCTTTGAAGAGACAGGAAAGAAATAGTGTCAGCGTGCATTTGCTTGTTACAACACCTCATATACGGGAATCACATAAGTGAGAATGGGGTCACCAATGAGTGGGGAGTTTGTTCTTTCTCTCATACCCATTCCTTTTACATGACAATGTTGTGTGCTATCCACTAGGAGAGACCACCCAAACAAGGGTTTAAGCCAATAAAAAGTCTTTATTAGGCAGCTGGCAACTACTGATCCCTGAGTGTTCGGGATCAGAATGTAGTGCTGGGATCTTTCTCAGATTGAGCTTTTAAACAACAACAACAACAAAACATGTTCTGGATTGGTGTACTACCATTAGCAAGAACAGTTAGCTGGAAGTGGAACAAAGAATTCAAAAGGCAAGGTTAGGACATTGAGAGACTTTCCTAGAACTATGGACTTTGATGGATGAGATTTTTGTTTTCATTTTGGCTTGTGAGGCCGTTTACATGCTGAGTGTTTGACCTGAATGGTAGTTCCATCATGGAGTCAGTTGTGCTAAGATCGAGGAGCCTGGTACAAAGTTAGCTTGATAGTAAAGAAATAGAAACATATGTCATTCCTTCATTGACCCTGACTCTTAAAGACTGCTGGATTAAATGGTGGTGAGTGGGAGTGTCCTATGTCCACTATAGGCTCGGGCCTCTCGGAGAGGCAGGACGCAGGAAGTTTGACTGTACTCACCCCACGGCACCGCGGGCAGGTGTCAGGCTGTGAGAAGCCGCATGGGACACTGCCAGGGGGTGGAGGAGCATGGCCTGGGGTCCCGGGGACCGAATGGAAGTGGACTCCGTCTGGTTCCCAGACCCTTGGGCATCCCAGGCGCCACTGGATGCCGCGAAAGATCTGAGAATGAAGTGAGGGCCCATGGGCTGAGCCGAAGGGGGGAAACAGGAAGGAGCACAGCTGGATCCGGCTGGGGACCGGGTCCATGGCTTGTCGCAGGCTAGCTCACTTGGTTTGGCTTGGTGGTGGCCGTAGCTGAGAGCACTGAGAGGCCTTCTGCAGGAGACTAGACTAGAACACAGTTCTTTAGACGAAGGCCTGTTTCATTGTTTCCCATGGCAGATCCCAATGAAGAGAGACAGTCCACCATTTCAGAAAGTTTATTGTCATGGCAGACAGTGGCATGAGTGAATCCATACCCCACAATCTCAGGGAGGTACCATTGGCTGGGAAGAGGCGTGGCTAAGCCTCTATGTGCCTCATTAGAATGGGGATGTCTTGAGGTTACATGACCACACCTCTACCTGTGGAAGGGCTTGGATGTTGCCCTTACGTGACTCATGGTCACAGACCTATGGAGGAGAGCTGCAGCTTCGTGTCAGGAGCATGGTTCCCAGGAGCATGGCAAAATGCCTACCATCTCTGTTGAGCCCCTACTGGGTTCGCAGGGGTTTTAAACTTTAGCTCAACCAGAAACAAGGCTGCCTTTCATGGTCTCACAAAAGATGGAGTTGGTATGAACTTGGTCAACCTTGCTACTTCAGAATAATCAATTTCATCTCCACATTTTACTCTGTCCTGCTCAGTTTCATTAATTGAAAATGAAGGGAGGGGTGGATCAAGAGGCACTGGATAAGACCTTGCCTCTATCAATCTGTTTCACCTTTGTGTCCATCTATAAAGAGTTTCACCTGAGCCTCATATGAAGCAGTGGTATAACTTTTCCAGCCACCTTGCATGCAGCTTATATATAATGGCCCTTACAGGAGAACTCACATGCGGTGGCATGCATACAAAGACCTTTTCTTCTCTGAAAATTTAAATAGGAGTCCAAGCTATGACCACATGATGCTGAGTGCTCAGCAAATTTGGACCCAAAAATTACTGGAAAACTTCCTATTCTTGTGCGTATTACAATATTGACTCACGATGCCCAGCTTTCTAGTACTTGTAAATCAAGATCCTTCCCTGTAAGTGCTTCATCATTCTTGGATTTGTTCTTTTGATGGAGGCAACTAATGGGTGTTATGAATGTAGACATTAATTCCTCAAGGAGTGCTCAGTATCTCAGCCAAGGTGTGTCCTCTCATAAGCCAGTCTATAGACAATGCAGTTTCACTGTTTCCCATAAGAAATGAGGTCACATGCAGAACTTTTCCAAATTGATGAATTTAGAAAAGTGTCATTCCTCACATGGCCTTCCTCTTCTTACTGCCATCTACTTGTAAGTTAATATAGGACCCTTTCAAAAGAAAACTCAACTTACTTCCCTGAAACTGCTTCATTTCCATGAAGTCACATCTCCAGAACAGCCATTTCCCAAAATCTATTGGCATTTTATAATCTATAAATTTTCTCCTTGCTTATTGTTTGTCACTGAAAAGAATCATGGCATATGCCAATATTTAGAGAATCGAAGAAATAAAAATTAAATATATAAAAAAGTAATTTTAAAAATATACCTTTTCCACCAGGCATGGTGATACATGCTTTTAACCCTAGCACTTAGGAGGCACAGGTAGGTGTATCTCTAAGTTCAAGGCAATCCTGGTCTACAAAGTAAAATTTAGGACAGCCAAGCTACACAGAGAAATACTTTCTTAAAGTTCCATATCTGTATGTGTCTTAGTCAGGGTTTCTATTCCTGCACAAACATCATGACCAAGAAGCAAGTTTGGGAGGAAAGGGTTTATTCGGCTTACACTTCCAATTGCTGTTCATCACAAAAGGAAGTCAGGACTGGAACTCAGGCGGTCAGGAAGCAGGAGCTGATGCAGAGGCCATGGAGGGATGCTGCTTACTGGCTTGCTTGCTTCTCCTGGCTTGCTCAGCTGGCTTTCTTATAGAGCCCAAGACTACCAGCCCACAGATGGTACCACTCACAAGGGGCCTTCCCCCCTTGATCACTAATTGAGAAAATGCCTTACAGCTGGATCTCATGGAGGCATTTTCTCAACTGAAACTTCTTTCTTTGTGATACCTCCAGCTTGTGTCAAGTTGACACACAAAACTAGCCAGTACAGTATGTATGTGTGTGTATATATATATATATATATATATATATATATATATATGTGTGTGTGTGTGTGTGTGTGTGTGTGTGTGTGTGTGTGTGTGTATTCCTATAAAAGATTCCTAGCATATAGTTAGCTCTCAGTAAAAGTCTGCTATATTTCTTTGCATTGTAATTCAACAAATGGATATCATTATGTTCATTCACAACTTATTTTAACAGTCCAATAGAAAATGGAGTCTTTAGATAGGTTATGACCAGAGTACCTACTAGTATTTTGCTAAATGGACACAGCAATGGCTCCTAATGACATATTTTTATATCCATAGATCAGTACATCAATAACCAGTGTGGAAGAGGAGGCAGAAAGAGTATAAAAGTCAGAGGTGGTAGAAGACTCCAAGGAGATAGCATTTTCCAGACACAATGAAGACGATGCACATATGACTATGACAGCATGCACAAGACCTGCACAGGCTCAGGCTCAGATGAAAATCCCAGCATAGAGAAGAGGAAGTGCTCACAAAGTTCTACCACTAGCCAAGAAGCTATTTGAAATTGATTCCTGCTTGGAGAGGTTAAATTAGTTTTCTTCAGTGAAATGGCCACATTTCAGTGGATATCAACCACATTCCAGAGCAGGCTCCATGTGTGTTGTTGCTGTTTTCTTATAGTTTGATGTTTCTTGTCATTTTTTGTCATTTTGTTGGGTTGTTTTGCTTTTAAAGAAAGAAAAAAGACAAGGAGAGAAACTGCACATGAAATTGGATGGGGAGGGAGGTGGGAGACTCTGGGAAGACTTGGGAAAGGGAAAAGAGCATGATCAAAAATATTATATGAACAGTTTAAAATAAAATTTTTAATGTGAAAAAGTATAGTCAATGCAACCTAGACTTATCAAACCTCCTGCTGCAGCCTCCCATGGTAGGATTACAAGCATGCACCCCCCTGCCCAACTATTATAAAGATTTTTCACTTCAACATGAAACTACTCCTTTTTAGATGTAACAATGCTAGCCCACTCACTGAAAACAATGAAATGTGTATGAATCAGATTGTTCTAGAATGCTTTCTGTTGCTGAGATTAAACACTGGCCCAAAACCAACTTGTGGAAGAAAGGGTTTATTTAGGATAACAGGTTATATAGTCCATTATCTAGAGAAGACAGAGTAGAAGATCAAGGCAGGAAACTGGTTGTAGGACTGTAAGCAGAAACCATTGAGAGACACCACTTAATGGCATCCTCAGATAACTTCCTCATGAATCCCAGGTCTATCAGCCCAGAGATGGCACCACCTACAGTGGGCTGGCTCCCTAGTACTATATCAACCATTAATCAAAGAAATGCCTCACAGACATGCCTATGAAGACAATTCCTGAGTCAAGGTTCCCTCTTCCCAAGTGAATCTACTTTGTGTCAAGTTGACAAAAACTAACAAGCATAACTGATCCCTTGTCAGCTTGATAAGCAAACACATCATTATTAAACAATAACTTTTCCTTTCTTGTTTATCTCCAAGATCTGATGTTAATATAACAATATATAACACAGTATAATGGGCTGGAGAGATGGCTCAGTGGTTAAGAGCACTGACTACTTTTCCAGAGGTCCTGATTTAATTCCCAGTAACCACATGGTGGCTCACAACAATCTGTGATGGGATCCAATGACCTCTTCTGACCTACAGTGTATTCACATGCATTTAAAAAAATTGGACTCCAGGAAGTCTAACCAGGCTCACAGGTGAGACACCCCACCCACACCCACACCCCAATACCTGGCCTCACAGGGCCTAACGGAGGAAGGACCTACCACCATCCTGCTGGAAACACATCTTCCTTCTGGCCCACAATCCTGCCTTGGGCAGAGCCAGCACTCCATATATGGCCTGTGGGGCAGTGGTCTGTGGCAGGCAATCTGGCACCCGGTAGAGCACAGGCTGAAAACTGAGACCCAGTGGAATAATCCACAAGGGACCATAAAATGTTTTTGGCCAACGCTCCCGGAAGACTCCTGTAAAAACAGCTACAGCTTTCACAACCCCTACAGAGAGGCCTGTCATGTGAGATTTTGTCATGTAGGAGCAACGCCAAGCCCTCCCATATGCAAATAAGGTGCCTCGAAGCCCTCAGACCAAGCCAATGGGAAGTATCTGTTGTCAAACCCCTGACCCCTCCCAAACAGTATATTAGACCGTCCCAACCTGTGTAGGAGAGACCGCCATCTAGAAGGAATAAAGGTGTGAGAACTACTCCATCGTCTGAGAGCTCTATCATAAGAGCTGTAACACTGCTGCCCGGGAAGAGATCTGCTCTCCTGAATGCCACCAGAAACTTCCCACATTCCTCGCCTGCTAGTCAGCCTCTCGTGGGCTCAGCCCAGCCTGACTCAGTGCAGGGAGGTGGAGATTCCATCACCACTCATGCTCTCCCCCTTGCTGGAACCCTCGCATTTGGCCAGAGATCCCTGAGGAAGGCTCCCAGCACGCAGCCCAACAATAGCCCGTCCCACACCTAGAAACAGCTTGACTCCCAGGAGGTCTGTCATAACCAGGCTCACAGATGAGCCCCCCAACCCCAATATCTGGCCTAACTGGGACCCCTACAGAGCCTGGTAGATGCAGGACCTATCCACCCTGCCAAAGACACATCATCTTTGTG
This sequence comes from Uromys caudimaculatus, assembly GCA_028551405.1. Lineage (NCBI taxonomy): Eukaryota > Metazoa > Chordata > Mammalia > Rodentia > Muridae > Uromys > Uromys caudimaculatus. The sequence goes on along the minus strand of CM052708.1, from coordinate 17,853,289 downwards.
GTCTACAACTGAGCCTAGGGGCAGATCCAGTGCTCCAGCACCCCACACACACCTATACCCAAAGACAGATTGACTCCCAAAAAGTCTGTCACAACCAGGCTCGCAGATTAGGAGCTCCAGACCCCCTCTCACACCCAGAACTGCCTGTCTCAAGGAGGTTCATCATAACCAGGCTCAAAGGAGGGACAGGCTCCAGTCAGAGACAGCAAGGCCAGTTAACACTAGAGATAACCAGATGGCAAGAGACAAGCAAAGAAAATAAACAACATAAACCAATGCCACTTGGCACCATCAGAACCCAGTTCTTCCACCACAGCAAGCCCTGGATACCCTAACACACCTGAAAAGAAAGATTCTGACCTAAAATCTCATCATATGAAGATGATAGAGGATTTAAGGATAAAATAAATAACTCCCTTAAAGAAATACAGGAGAACACAAGAAAATAGGTAGAAGCCCTTAAAGAGGAAACACATAAATCCCTTAAAGACATACAGGAAAACACAATCAAACAGGTAAGGAATTGAACAAAAATGTCCAGTATCTAAATATGAAAATAGAAATAGAAAGAATATTCCCAATTAAAAGGGACATTAAACATCTTCAACAAAATCATAGAATAAAACTTCCCTAACCTAAAGAAAAAGATGCCTATAAACTTACAAGAAGCCTACAGAACACAAAATAGATTGGACCAGAAAAGAAATTCCTCCCATTACATACTAATCAAAACACTAAATACACAAAACAAAGAAAGAATATTAAAACTGGTAAGGGAAAAAGGCCAAGTAACTTGTAATGCAGACCTATTAGAATTATAGCAGACTTCTCAACACAGACACTAGAAGCCAGAAGATCTTGGACAGATGTCATGCAGACCGTATGAAAACACAAATTCCAGCCCAGGGTACTATACTCTCAATCAATTGAGAATCAAAACTCTCAATCACCACAGATAGAGAGACCAAAATATTCTATGACAAAACCAAATTTAAACAAAGTATTTCCACTAGTCCAGCCCTACAGAGGATAATAAGAGGAAAACTCCAACACAAGGAGGGAAACCAAGAAATTAATCATCTCACAACAAACCCAAAAGAGGAGAACCACACAAACATAATACCATCTCTAACAACAAAATTAACAGGAACCAAGAATCGTTGGTCTTTAATATCTCTCAACATCAAAGAACTCAATTCACCAACAAAAAGAAATGGGCTAACAGAATGGATACAAAAACAGGACCCAGCATTTTGCTGCATACTGGAAACACACCTCAATGACAAGGACAGACAGACACTACCTCAAACTAAAAGGCTGAAAAAAATGTTTTCCAAGCAAATGGTCCCAAGAAACAAGATGGAGTAGCCATTCTAATATCCGATAAAATAGACTTTCAACAAGAAGTTATCAAAAGAGATGGAAAAGGGCACGTTATACTCATTGTTCTTAGCTAAAGGAAACACAGTGGGGAAAATGGAGGAAAGGCCATCCAGAGATCATCTGATCTTGGATCCATCCCATTTGCAGACTCCAACCCCAACAATCTTGCTGATGCCAAGAAGTGCTTGCAAACAGGAGCCTGATATGGTTGTCCTCTGAGAGGCTCTACCAGTACCTGACTAAGACAGATGCAGATACTCACAGCCAACCATTGGACTGAACCTGGTAACCCCAATAGAAGAGTTAGGGAAGAACTAAAGGAGCTAAAGGGGACTGCACTCCCATAGGAAGAACAATATCAACTAACCAGACCCCACCTCCCAGAGCTCCCAGGGACTAAACTATCAACCAAAGAATATACATGGGCTGGTCCATGGCTACTGCTACATATGTAGCAGAGGAGTGCCTTATCTGACATCAGTGGGAGGGGAGGTGCTTGGCCTGTGGAGGCTTATTGCCCCAGAGAAGGGGGATGCTAGAGGGATGAGGCAGGAGTGGGTAGGTGAGTGGGGGAAGCATCCTTTAAGAGGCAAAGAGGAGGGGGAGGGGGTTGTGGAGGAAAGACTGGGAAGAGGGACAAAATTTGAAATGTAAATAAAATAATTCATAAAAAATTTCCAAAAAAAGTAAAACATTAAAAGTCCCATGGTCTTTTAATAAAAATATAAACACTCTTAAAATGCTGGTGTCTCTTTAAAATACTCAGAGTCCCTTAACTATGAGTTCCTGATAAATCCAAAATAAATTATCTTCTTTCTTATTGTAAAAGTGAAGAGTCTGGCCAGAGTTTCAAATCAGATTAAAGCAAAAACAAAATGCAGCCATGTGAATAACTCAGTTTCTGATGTCTGGGTCTCACTCATGATCTTCAGTGCCCCACTAAACTGGCTCTGTCATCCACAACATACATAGTCTACCTCATATGCTCAGGCCAGTTCTTCTTCACAAAGCTGCTGCTGTCCTTGGCAGCTATCCTACAGCCTGAAATCTCAAATATTCTGGAGTCTCCATTGCAACTGATGCTGCACCTTCACCAATGGCCTGCATGCAAGCTTCAATTCTGCCAAGCAGTTGCTACAGCATAGTTGTTCTCCATGACCTCTTGATGTGGTAGACTCTCACACAATATATGCCCAGTTCTTCAGTCACCTTGGTAGGCAGTCCTAACCCTCACTGGGACACAGCCTGTCCTGGCCCTGGGAAAGGAAGTATTCCTTTGTACCTCTCATTTCAATAATGCTATTCCATGTTAATCACAGCTGATATTTCAGCGTTATCTAACTAGTGTCTACCATGCTAGCAAAGGAAGCGTTTTATTCCACAGTCTCAATTTGCATTTATTATATAAAGGCCCCAACCTAGGAAGGGTTCTCGTACTTCCCTTAAAGATTTCACAAGCCACTTGAGCCTCTGTCACCTGCATGTCTCTCAATTCTTGTCTTACCAATTCCCACTTAATAAAGGACATTTCTGAGCCCTACCTGGTTTTAAATGCTTCCACAATCTTCTCCAAAACAACATGATAGGTCAGTCCTAACAATTTCTCATTCTCTGGAACCAATTTATATTCTTTTGTGTGGAAAGAGGGAGAGACAGACAGAGACAGAGAGACAAAGCACTGAACAAAACCAGCTCAAGAAGGAGAGGGTTTACTTTGGCTTACAGTCCATAGTCAAGGACTGTGTAAGTGAGGAGCTCGAGTCAGAAACATGAAGGCAGAAACTGGAGCAGAGGTCATGGTAGATGGCTGGTCACTGGCTTGCTCTACATGTTTTGGCTGGTCACTGGCTTGCTCTACATGGTTTGCTCAGTTTTCTTCCTTACACAGCCCAGGCCTACCAGCCTAGGGATGACACTGCCCACAGTGGAATGGGATCTTGTTCATCACTTAGCAATTTAGAAGATGCCATTATTACCGTCATGCCCACAGGCCAATTGATGGAAGCAATCCCTGAATCTAGGTTACTTCTTCCCAGGTGACTCTACTACTCTGTGTCAAGTTGACAAAAATTAACCAGTTTCTTTATCCTCAACAGATTGTCACACCGCAGCACTGCCTCATGGCTTACAGAATATCTCACTTATAGTTATGGAATTCTACCTGATACTCATCCACTTCAAAGCAAGAAGACATGGAATGAATATACAGAATACATCATTCTACAATCTTCTACAGTACTATGAAACCACTGTTCAAACTGAGGTAATAAATGAACTGTTAAAATGTACATGAGATATTGGTATGAAGATAGATTCACTCTCATGAGGATGAGTTTGTCCATCAGGACTTTGTAATTATGCCCCATAAAGAACTATCTTTCATTTTGGTGCAGTCCCAATAAATAGAATATCTTTAGGTAGGAATCAAGTGGTAGAAGTGTAGGAAAATCCTCACTCACCTTCCAGTGACTCACTCACGATAGCAAGAACTCAAATGTGTTCTTGCTATCGTATATATTTAAGGTTCTGATGATAAGGACCATTCCTACACAAATGATACAGTGAAAGTGGCAGTAATGAATGTCTTATAGTCACGCCATTCACATCAACTATAGAAGAGAAGGCTTGACACTTGTCTCAGCATCCCACCTAGTAAGTAGTTTCTTTGCCTCTGGAATTAAGGTCTCAAGAAGCTTATGGCTGGAGTTAGTGTAATGTGTGAGGCTGACTGATCTAATGCACGAGCGGACGGATATTGATCTCATGCCCTGTTCAGGTGCTCTTCATCAAACCACTATCTCCAACTTCTGTGAAAATTATCCTCTGCTAGCAAGAATGGACTCACCAGAAAAGCTCTGCAGCACTATTGACCCACCCCCGTCTCCACAGGACTGGCTAAAAGGGAGGTGCTGTACTTCAAGCTTTGCCTCAGAGTGGGATAACTCCAGAGACTGCTTCTATAGAGGATAGCAACTCAAGGTTTTCAGTTCATAAGATCAATGATCAGCTCCTTCCTTGTCTCATTTGACCATCAATTTCCTACATTTTTCCTACATTTTTGAAAATACTTCCTCAGTAAATCCCAGGTTATGACTAAAGCTACCCAATCAGAGGCTCTCTTCCTATGAAACTGGAACTAAGTGGATACCAACTTAATTGAATAAGAAATAATAGAAGGGGTTAATTTAAGGCATGTGTGGTGGCTCAATTCTGTAATTGCAGCATTTGAGAGGCTCAGGGAGGTCTATCATCATGTGTTTGATGCTACCCTGGGCTACATATTGAGTTCTAGATCAGTCTAGGCTGCAGAAAGAGACCCTGAGTCAAAAAAAAGCCTAATTTAAAGTGCAGATTGTTTTGCCCTACCTCCAGAGAAGTAAATTTTATAAATGTGTCATAAAGCTGAGACTTGGGCATTTTAAACCAGTACTAACTATATATTCAAATAAGGAGCCCAGACCATTCTGAGTCTTTTTTCTTTTTTTTTTCTTTTTCTTTTATTGGATATTTTATTTATTTACATTTCAAATGTTATCCCCATTTCCCAGTTTCTCCTCTGGAAATTCCCTATTCCATCCCCCTTCCCCTGTTTCCATGAGGGTGTTCCCCCACCCACCCACTTCCATCTCCCCACCCTCAAATTCCCCTACACTGGGGCATCGAGCCTTCACAGGACCAAAGGCCTCTCTGGCCATTGATGCCCTAAAAGGCCATCCTCTGCGACATATACAGCTGGAGCCATGGGTTGCTCCATGTATACTCCTTGGTTGGTGGTTTAGTCACTGGGAGCTCTGAGGGATCTGGTTGGTTGATACTGTTGTTCTTCCTATGGAGTCACAAACCCCTTCAGCTTCCTCAGTCCTTTCTTTAACTCCTCCATTAGGGACCCTGTGCTCAGTCCAATGGCTGGCTGCGAGCATCCACCTCTGTATCTGTCAGGGTCTGAAAGAATCTCTCAGGAGATAGCTATATTAGGTTCCTGTCAGCAAGCACTTCTTGGCATCCACAATAGTGTCTGGATTTGGTGGCTGTATATGGGATGGATCCCCAGGTGGGTGAGTCTCTGGATGGCCTTTCCTTCAGCTCCACATTTTGTCTCTGTATTTCCTTTAGACAGGAGCAATTCTGGGTTAAAAATTTGGTGATGAGTGGGTGGTCCTATCCTCCAAATAGGGGCCTTGCCTAGCCTCTGGATATGGTCTCTACAGGTTCTCCCTCCCTTTTGTTGGGCATTGCAGCTAATCTCATCCCGTTGGGTCCTGGGAGCCTCTTGCTTTCCTGGCATCTGGGACTTGCTGGTGTCTACCCCCAGCGCCCCATCCCTCCTTGCTACACACCTCTGTTCAAATTTCTGACCCTCTATATATCATCCCTGTCTCCTCCCATACCTGATCCTGCCCCCTTTGGTTCCCTGGACTGAACCATCGATGCATACTATCAACAGTGGGAAGCTAGGAACACTACTGATGTGGCAATACTCTCAGTCAATGCATCTGAGAAAAAGTTTGACTATAGTTACTGCCAGGACTTTCCAATTCTCCCAGCTTCAGCTTCATGCTATGACTTCCACTCTCCTCATGTTTACAACTTCAAAATGTTAATAAAACATGATAAGTGCAAAAGTCAAAATAAAGTAGAAGAGGTGACATGTAAGTAATGGACGGCACACTCTTAATTTAAATCATATATATTTATTCGCCCACTCAGTATCCTAACCAAATGAATTTGTAATATATTCCAGTCTAGTTTTATTAGGATTTGTGCTGTATGGGTAAATGTGAAAACAAAGAAAATATATTGCTACATCAACTTATATTATTCATGCATATAAACTTCTGTGTACCTGCCCACACGATTGAGAAGATGCATTAGGAAGTCGATTACAATAACAAGAAAAGGTTATTTGAGTCAAATCAAAACAATAAATGGGCTAGAGAAAAATTGTAAAATATTTGTTTTACATTTTCCTCCTGTGACACATAAAACATTATCATCTTCTCTAAGAGATTATGAACATTTCTACTCTGTCACATGGCATAAAGTAGTGATTTGTTTAGAATCATTTCTGTCTTGAAAGTTACATAAGCTTCCTTGTACTTTAGAGAAACTATATTTTTGATTACTACAATTGCTGAACACTACAGTTGTTATTTACAATTATTCTCAGATATATGTAAGTATAAAAGATACTTTAACAGAACTCTAATGATCTAACTTATTAGATCCTCCACACTTGGCATTCCTTCTTAAAATACACCCAGATATGTGGACAATGTACAGTATATATGTATACAGTACACTTGTCTATGTTTGGCTACTCTCTTATGCCTACCCGTCTTCTTCTTTTGAAGGGTGGCACATCCTTTTAAGAGTTAGCTGTGTATATTCACAATCATTCCTCTCATCTCTCTTTTTAACATTATTTGACTTTGTTCAATGCTGAAGAGTCATGTGAAAGATGGTTCTAAAATAAATAGATGTTTCTTTGAAAACTGAGGTATTTTGAAGAAATTTGTTAATTTAAACCATCTATTAAAAACTCTGAGAAATCAAGAGATCAAATAGCTTTTTAAAAACTCTAGGAATAAACCTAACCAAGGAGGAAAAATCACATTTACAATGAAAACTTTAAGACACTGAAGACATAAATTAAAAAAGACACCAAGAAACAGAACGATTTTCCATGGTTATGGATTAGTAGAATTAATACTGTAAAAACAATGGCTATATGGCTAAAAACAACCTACAGATTCATCATTCCAATTACATTCTTCATAGAACTAGAAAAACCCAATCCTAAAATCAATATGGAATGCGAAGGACAGCAAATATTCAAGGTAATCCCAAGTAGAATGAGCAATGCCAAAGGTATCCTGATGCCTGATCTCAAATTACATCACAGAGTCATAGTCACAAAGCAGCATGGTAATGGCACAGAACTAGATATGTAGAACAATGGAATAGAATAAAGTAACCAGGAAAAAAACTCACATAACTATAGCCATCTTATTTCTGACAAAACTGTAAAAAACATACATCAAAAATGACTGCCTCTTCAACAAAATGAAAAAATTGGATATTCACAGGTTAAAAAGATGAAACTAGATCCCTAAAAGTTATTTCCAAATGGATCAAAGACCTTATTGTAAGATTTGATATGCTGAAATTTCTAGAAGAAATTCCTTCAAGACTCAAGGACTTTCTCAAAAGGACTCTGGTAGCACAGAAAATGATTCCATTAATCAACAAAGGAGATTATGTAAAATTAGAAAATTTCTCCATAGGAAAGGAATTAATCACCACAGTAAAGAGAGTGTGTGTAGAATGTGTAAATATCTCTGCCAACTGTACTTCAGAGTATGTAAGCACTACACTAAACGGAGATTGTAAAGTGCTTTTCTGCCCCATATAAGGCCCTGGGTTCAATCACCAGCACTATCAGGAAAATAATTGGTTGCCTAGGGATATGGTCTAATTGAAAACTGTCCTAGTATTCATGAAGACCAAGTTTTGATCCTCAGAACCACATAAAACTAAGCACATAGATACGCCTCTGTACTCTCAATGCCTGGGAGGTAAAAGCAGGAGGATCAACTGAATATCACCCTTATCTACCTAACTACCTGGAGACTAGCCTGGGCTATACAGGATACACTGTTTAAGAAAAACAAAAACAAATGACAAAAATTTAAGATCAAAGAAAACAATCTAATCAATAAGCATATAGACCAGTGGTTGTCAACCTGTGGGTCACAACCCCTTTGGGAATTGAACAACCCTTTCATAATGGTCACATATCAGAACTCCTGCATATCATATATTGACATTATGATTCATAACAGTAGCAAAATTATAGTATGAAGTAGAAACAAAAACAATTTTATGGATGGGGTTCACCACAACCTGAGAAACTGTAAATTAAAGGGTTGGGCCCTTGGGAAGGTTGAGAACCACTGATAGAGACAGTCCTCAAAAGAAGAAATACAAATGGCCAATAGGTACTGGAAAAGTGCTTGACATCCTAAACCACCAGAGAGATGCAAATTAAAGCTGCTTTGAAATTCTACTTCATTGCAATTGGAGCAGCTTTCATCAAAAAACAAAACAGAAACAAACACCATGCCCATATTAGGGGTGTGGGGAAAGAGGAATCCTTATTCATCCCTGGTGGGAATGTAGACAGACACTTCTACTACGGAACTCAGTTTAGGGATTCCTCAAAAAATGAAAATAGAAATTCCATATGATCCAGTATAATCCATTCTGGGGTAGAAAAGATTCTCAATCAACATGCCACAGAGATTCTTGCACATCCAAGCCAATTGCTGTCTATTCACAATAGTTAAGCAATGGGACCAGCCTATACTTTCATCAACAAATCTAGAGATAGATAGAATGTGACTAATATACAAAATGGAACTTCATCAGCTATAAAGAAAAATGAAACCATGATATTTTCAGAGAAACGGGTGGAAATGGAGATCATTATGTTAAAAGAAATAAGGCTGACTCAGGAAGACAAATACTAGACTGATCCTGTTGTATTCAGAACCCAGGTTTAAATGTGTGTGACAGGGAAACAGCTGAAAGTAGAAAGAAGACCATGAAACCGGCAGAAAAGATTCTAAGTGGACAAAAAATTATGAAACACATGTGACATGAAAGCAGAAGGGAAGAGCATTTGATGGGAGGGAAGGAACCAACAAAAGAGAGGAGAGCGCAGTGGGGAGCGCGGTGGGGAAGGAGGCTGAGTTACAGTGAAGTGTGATGCCTATATCCACGAGAATGGGACAGTGAAATCCATTTCTTGTATTCTAACAGCAAACACTATTCAAAAAACTGTTCCAAGTGTGTCTACAAAATACTCTCGTACCTAAGACTCAGAGAACGTTGCGGAAGTGGGGGCAGACAGACTGTAAGAACCAGAGGAGCAGGGGACTGGCTGTGAGAGTTTTTTCTCCTTGTAATGTCAGAAGCTACACCCATTAAGTCTCGTCAGTATGACTTCCTGAACAGGAGCTGGACAGGTTCATGACAAGGTGGACGGGAGACAGCCTAGGAGGGTCTATAACCCTATCTAAAGAGCTACAGGAAGCTAAGGAACGATGAGTGGGAGAAATTGCCTTCCCTAGTGAAGAGCACACAGGTTAGTTATCCACTCTCGAATGGTCAGCCCTGAAAACATACATATAAGTGATAATATACACATATGTGTGTATATATATGCATATAACAACAGTTAATAAAGAGGCCATGCATTTGAAAAAAAGCAAGGAGAGGAATATGAGGGGATTTGTAGGAAGGAAAGGGAAGGGAGAAATGATGTAATTATATTATAATCTCAAAAAGAAAAACCTTAAAAATCCACAAAAATTACTCTCAAATCATTCATATGTATGTATATATATATATATATATATATATATATATACATATGTATGTGTGTGTGTGTGTAATACAATCAGAAAAACAATAAAGCTCTAAGATAATTCTGTACTCTCTCAAATTGCAGCCCAGGGTTCTAAAATTTTGCTCTTTTAAAAAACATCCCTAATTGAAAATCATCAAGGATCCAATATTGGTGTAATATATACAACAAACGCACACCACACAACCTCTCCAGTGAGACCCATGCACAGTCTCATCTTACTTACTAACTAATTATATATTTACATAGTTTTATAGTTTTATTAAAGCCTTAAAATTTTTAATGATTTTCAAATTGTAGTTGTTAAAAGCGACACATACAAATAAACAGCTTTGCCATGCATGCAAATATTCCTTTAATAAAAAGATGCCATTCACATTTCTTCCTCAGGTATAGCCTTGAAGGCAAAGACTTAGGCTGTATATGTCTTCTAAGTGTCCCACTCGTCCACCCACTCTGAGCTTTAACCTCTGGGAAGTTACCAGGGAGCCACTCTACGTTGACAGGATGTACCCGGACACGAGAGCTCTGGGTCATGGTGTGTGGTTCTCTTCCATTTCATAGCATATTGCCCAATGGTTGCCCAAAGCAGAAGGTAGAAATTGTGCGCTCATGACCAGGCTACGACCCCCTTCTTAAATCCTTGTCAGCATTTATCATTGTCAAAGTGCAGCCTTTGCCACTCTGGTGGCTGTGAGAGATTTTTAATTTGTTAAGTTGTTTTAATTTGCGACTTGCTTAATAGAGCAGGCTTCTGTCATAAAACACCAGCCATTTGAATCTGGTCTTCCATCCATTGCTCTCTCCTTCCCCAAGTGAGCTTTCCTTGTGCTTGGAGATGTGTGTTAGGTCTTCTAAAAAAACATTGAAGGTTCCACAGCTGGCTGAAGTGAAACCAGAAATCCTTCGTCTGTCATCCACTCCTGAATTTTTCTCTAGAGATTCAATCACATCATGTCCTTTCTGATGTTTTCCATAAAATTTATCTCCCCTATTTTGAAATAACGTGATTAGATGTTGTTATTATTATTGATTTCCTATAGAGAGGGTGAGGGTTTAACATTCTTACACCATTATCTCATCCTCCCAATAAAATTATAACTCATTTTCTTCTTAAAATATTATAATTTAGAATGCTAGATTATATAAATATCGACCAATGCTTAGACCATTACTACCATTATTGCTTTTCCTTTTTAAACATTAGTTTTCCTGAAATAAATAATTGCCTCATTTCCTCCTATGGTTTCCTTCGCTGATTCTTCCTATACCCACAGCTCAATTTTCGCATAACAGTATCTAAATTATTCTCCCTTTCCTTATGTGAAATCCTCTGTCCTTCTGCTCCAACATGGATTGTTTATTCTCCCAGCTGAGTGCAATGGCTTGTCCTAGGGATTCTGAGACTCACTTCACCCTGGGAATTTGGTCAGTTTCTCCCTGTGTGACAAGCTCTCTGTTCCCTGGGTTCTCTCCTCCCACTTCATAAGCCATCCCCTGACACTGTGATTGACTTTTTAATTAGAACTTATCACACACCAACCTGTAGTTTGATATACAATTCTTTTTTCTCTACTTTGAGTTTTTTCTTCTTTTCAACTGTTTTCCAATGTTGTTGAAGAGTTTGATGTCATTCTGTTCAAGCCCTCCATATTTAGGCCATTTTATTCTTCTCTCCAGTATCTTTGAGAGTCTTTTGGTTATCTCCAGTATTCTGAAATGTCATAATGTTGAGGGATAGGGGTTGTCTTGTTTGGGGGATTGATCTGGGTTTGGGTTTTGCTTTTTTGGGGGGGTCTATGTATCCCCTACAAGACAGAAATATCACAAAATAAAACAGAAATTTGTTTTAATTTGAGCAGGAAAGACTCAAGGTTAAAGTGCTACTGGATGCAGTGTACAGTCTGGACCCACTTTCTAGTCTGTCAATCACTACCTTCTCATTGAATGTTCATAAGCAGGAGGGGCAGAAAGATCACAAAGCAAATAGGAACATGAGGAGCTGAGTAGAGAGATCCATCAGTGAAACATTTGTTGTACAAGACTGAACACCTGAACTCAGTTTCCAGAAGCCACACAAAAAGATAGGTGAGGGGGATGTGCTTGCAATCTAAGCCTAGTAGGGATAAGGCAGGTGCATCTATGGGCCTATTGGCCATGCACATAGCCTGTGAGCCTCAGGTCCTAATGAAAGGCCTTGATTTAAATAAATAAATAAATAAATAAATAAATAAATAAATAAATAAATAAATAAATAAAGGTAGGTAGGTAGATAGATAGATAGATAGATAGATAGATAGATAGATAGATAGATGATGGAAAAAAGTTTCTGAGTCATACCCAATTCTATCTTCCATATACATAAATGCATGCATGAATACTACCCTGCAGATCCACATATACCTAAATGAGCACATACCTACACACATGTAGATACAAACACATTTACAAAGAACAAACACGAAAATAAAAAGAGAGGAGAGGAGCTCTCTCTCACCTAGAAACAAAAGATCTAGCTCTTTGATAAGGGAAATAATTCTACTCACGAAGGCTCCATCTCCACGGCCTAAAGACCTCCCAAAGACATCCGCTCCTAATGCTGGGTTCAGCCTAAGAATGCCAGGCGTACACAAGCATTCAACCCGTGGAGTAGGTGAGTATGTTCATTTTCACAGAGTCATAATTTTGTTCAATAGAATAACACCTTCTCACCTGAAGCCTCCTTACCCAGACCACGTTACACCTGCTCCTCTTAGTCCTGTCATCCCCCTGTTCCCCTCTGTTTTCTTTGTTAGAGGCTTTCTTGGACTGTATGATGAGCCTTGACTATGCATAATAATTAAGAGTAGATTATTAGCCAGCTGTTTAGAAGCTTTGTGAAACAGAACAGGACTTACTAACTCTAAGGCGAGATTGCAGAGTTGTTTTATTCAGAAGAGCCATGAGCGTCCATGTCTCCATTTTCTTGGTTACTCTTGTGTTGGGGAAGAGATGTTCCAGAGACAGAAAAGACCACTGTGATCCTTACCATTGGTTTTTAGCTTCACAGGATCTAGAATCACTGAAGAAACAAGCTTTCTGCCCATGCCTATGAGAGATTAACTAGGTTAGGTTAATTATTGGGATGGGTTTAAGTAAAGACCCTAAATGTGTATGTGGTGGTTTGAATAAAAATGGCCCCCATGGGCTCTTACATTTGAAGCTTAGTCATCAGGAAGTGGCACTATTTGAGAAGGATTAGGAGTTGTGGTAGTAGTAGGTGTGACTTTGTTGGAGTTTCTGTATCAGTGTAGGTGGGCATTGAGGTTTCAAAAGCCCAAGCTAGGCCAAGAGTCTCTCCTTGTTGCCTGCAGATCCAGATACAGACCTCTTAGCTCCTTCTCCAGCACGTCTGCCTGTATGCTGCCATGTTCCCCTCCATGTTGGCAATGAACGAAATAAACCCCAGGAGCTGTGAGCAAGCCCCAATCAAATCCTCTCTTTTATAAGAGTTGCCATAATCATGCTGTCTCTTTATAGCATTGGAACACTGACCAAGGCAATATGGACAGTAATATTCCGTGGATACACAGAGAGAAGAAAGCTAGCTGAGAGCCAGCATTAATGGCTTCTGAGTGTGAACAAAATGTGATACTGACTGCCTCGTGTGTCAGCCACCATTGCCTTCCTTGTCATGATGGATTGTACCCTCCAACTGTCAGCCAAAATAGACCCCCTTTGGTTGCTTCTTGTTGAGTATTTGATCCCAGCAACAAGAAAAGAATCTACTACATGCATATTACAAAGATTTTTCACATGTGAAGCATCTCTCTCAAGTTAACCACTAGAATTTAATGTAATGTTCCTGCTTCCAGCAGGGAAACTGAGCCACTCTGGATAGACCTCGTCTCTCCTGCCAGGGCCCGTAGGCTGACAACGTGCAGGATGAAAGTCGGAGGTAGGAGGACAGATTCCTGCAGTGGGATTGAACTCTCCCCTGCTCTCAGCCCTCTTTCTTCTGCCCTCAGAGCCCCAGACGCCATCCTCCTGAGACCCCTGGGATCTTTGAAAAGGATCAGCTCCTCTCACTGGAGAGCCTCCCTTTAGTTTCTTAGGCGCTTCTTTTCTCTGTTCTCTCCCACTGCCCGTCCCTCATTCGCTGGAGTTTCACCTTCCATATCCATTGTTATGATTAAGTCGGAATTCTATGGCAAGTATCGTTTCCTGGTCTACAATTCTGTCTTTGGATTTGATCTGCTTTCCCTATCCACACGATCATCATCACATCCATCTTTAAAATGTTCTTATGAGATTCCAGAAGAAACGATCCACGGTATAGAATTTCCCAAACTATCATTAGTTCTAGTTGCAAATGTGGATGTTAACCTAGGGAGACAGGGGAATAAAAGGTTTATTGTCTCGTGTTGTTGCTATGTTGGTATGGCCCGCTGTGGTGTGCTATGGGATGCTATGACCTGGTATGGTATGCTATTAGGGATAAGAACAATGATGGAGCCACGTTTATGATTTTGGAAGGCAGAAGTGTGAGTGTATATTCTCTAAGAATCCAAGGAATGGATACTTGGAGCTCAACCCAATGTTTATAAAGTGCCTCTTGGAAGAAATAATGCTGCTGAATATTTAAATGCCTCAAAGGGTATTGCTTACCTTGTTCCTTTTCAAATGACTGAAAAATATCTAATTAATTTTCAGTAAAAATTATCCTTTTTCTCTAAGTGAAATTATCTGTCCACTTAGCCAGACCACAAAGGTATTGTCTCAAGGAGCATAAAGCTGGAGGATATATAATGCAAAGTAAGAGGTGATTAATTTTTATAGCACAAAGAAAGAGGTAATTAATATAAATAAGAAAGGCTGGTTGTGCAGGTTGACATTAATTGGTGGTGTGGCATTTGATCTTCTCCAGCAGATACCAAAGTAATCTTCTTTCCTTCAAAGGAGCTGCAGCTACTTTCCAGACATTTTCACAAAGCGGATCCTCTTAATTCTCACCATAACCCTTTAAGTACCTACACTCAATCCTATTTTGCTGGCCAGAAACTGAGAGGGGTCAAAAGGCAAGGCCATTTGTCAAGCTGAATAAGAATTTGAATCCAAATCTCCAGATGCCAAGGAAAATATCTTATTGGATATCTCTGGAGACCAGCTACCAGAATCTCTTCCAACAGCGTCACTGGGAAAGCATACTATGTCCCACACCAGGTGACAGAACAAAGTAAGGACACTGTCAGCCAAAGAGGTTGTTGGCAGATGTCTCATAGCATATGCCAGACATTCTGTCGCCCTTAGGGCACCAGGGCATCAGGTGACCAAAAGGACATGTTGTGAAAAGACCTACATTCATTACAAATGGTTCCTCTTGCTTTCTGTTTCCCTCATTCTGAGCATCTGGTACCTTTCAGTGAAGTGTCAGAATTATACTTAAGACATAGTACATCATTAAAATAAAGCTCAGGGCTAATAATTATGTCTTGTTCAGGTGTTTTATGACTAAAGATTCTGACTTTCCCTCAAGGTTTCCAACTCAGTCTTCAAAATTGCTTCTCTCGGGGCATTTGTTACATTGTGGATGTGTCCCCAACAATTAAATAGCAATTTAGTTCTCTATCTCTAGATATTTCTATTTGAAGCAGTATCCTGGAGCTCAAGTTACCTCTGCTTTTAAGATGGTATTTATGGAGTCCTCAGTCAGCTCTGTAAGTGTGACTGCACAGAGATGCTCATCAGAGTGGAAAGCCAGCTCCAGCCTCTGTGCCACTCACCCTCCACCAATTTACCTCCTAACCAGCAACCAAGTTAACCCGTCCTCTACCCTGCCATCACTTCACCAAATATTATTCAACAGCGAATAAGACCTCCTGAACCCCAAATTTCACTCTCCCACAGGGAAAAGAGCACGGGACCTGGATTATACAATCAGGAGCTCTTATTCTCAGTATCCAAATTTATATGATAAATGCTCCCCTCAGAGATCTATGTGTTAGGTTTGGGCCCAGTGTGGTGTTTATGGAGATTTTGGGGGTGACGGACAGCATGTCACTGAAGGAGATCAGAGGGCCTTAGCCTCTTTTCTTCTCTGCTCCCTAAATCATGAGGCAGAAGGTTTGCTCTGCCACACCCCCACCTGTACACTCCCACCTCTGCAGTCCTGTGTGCTCCCACCATGATACGCAGCCTGCACCAGAGGCTCAAAGTAGCAATGGCATTCTATCTGGGCCTGGACCAAGAACCAGGAGTGAAATAAATCTTCTCTTTTCATGAGTGAGTTGCCTCCAGGAACTCATTATAATGATGGACAGCTAGAATGCTTAGTTGTTTTAGGTTTTACATTATTATTGTGAAAAAAACCAAATAAGATTGCAAGACTGGGCATCTTTAATTATTTGGTAAGTTATGAAGAAGTAGTACTTCGGGGCTGGTAATAGCATTTTCATATAGAGCGCCTCATTGAATGCTCTTTGGGAACTGGTGATCCCGGTACTTTGTGTAATGGAACAGGGCCATTACTTTGTGCAATGTAAGAGAAGGATGCTTCTTGCTGCTTTGCATTTCAAGTGAAAAGCTTTCCTGGGTCACTTCCTTCCGAAGGTTGGTGTCTAACAGGGCTCTGTCACACAGCAAAACAAATAGCACACATTGGGGCAGTTTCTCTGGGCACAGACAGCAAAAGTCATAAATGCATGTCAAAAGCTTCAGACACAGACCAAAGCCTTTCTCCACACATTTATGGACAGCAGTCTGTCCATAATATTACTGTTATTCAATCATCAATATAATGATGTAGTAATACTATAAATAGTAAGTAACGTTTCACGAATTACTAATTTATGTGTTAAACTGCTTAGCTTTTCTACCATATGGGAGAGTGAGAAAAGCATTTTGAATAAAACTTTCAATCACTCCCCTCGTAGAAATTATATTCTGTTCACTCTGGGTAGATACTGAGATGACACGAGCTGAACTGCTGTGGTTTTATGGTCACAGAGAGAAAGGAGCACACCTGTCGTGGAAATCCAAATCTCAGGACCCAATACACATTCTTTCCTCAGGACCTTTCATTAGTTCTATTAGCAAACATTTTCTGCTTCTTTTCAGGGCAGGCGATTAGCTGTGAACCAAGGGTCCGGGAACATAAAGCTAAGTCCTGTTCAGCCTTCATGGGGCTCAAAACTATTTAGTGGAGAAATCAGTCTCTTCAAAAGAAACACTCCTCTCCAAGTGACTCACTGGGCCTTTGGTGTCTCCGGGTCTACCAGACTTAAGTAAGTGCAACTAACGGAGCTAACTCTTACAGAATTATTCTAACAGCTCATACCATCATTATAGTGATGATATTTTTTGATATTATTTTAATGAAAGAAAGGCAGACTGGAAACCCCACGTGCTCATCTGAGTTCCCTTTGGCTGACTGGTAAGCTCCTGTTGATGAAATCGGCAAGGCTGGGGACTTACTGACTCACTGTGACCTTCATCACCCTCAAGTTAGTTAACGTCGAAAAATCAGGAAAAAATTATTAGCAAGTACATAAATCCTATTGGCCGATATTGTAAATATTACCAATGTGACATGTTCTTTACATAGGTTGTTTTCCCTGACTAACACGGTAAGAGAGAAAGATTATCTCAAATGTGGTGTGAGAAATTTTCTCCCCATGTGTGTAGCCCATGACCCGTGAGTGGAGTGAATGGGCTCTCTGTACATTCTTACACACTTGTTTTCCTTCGCTGCTTGTTGAGTTTCTACATCATGCAAACCACAATGCTGGCTTCTGGGAAAGGGAGTAAAACCGAAGAGGCCATCATTTCTACCCTCAAACCCTTTTAGGATCGCAAGGCAACTTTAGAGTGGGGCAGATAGGAAGCAGTGAGTCGGCAGATCAGTCCTCGATAAACAGAAACAGAAATGGTCAGGAGCAGTGAGGCTACTTGGTTCTATTGCCTTAGGCTCGGTGAAGAAACGTGTAGAGAAGGCCTGTTCAGCTCGGTGCAACCGGAGAGCAAAAGAGAGAGACAGGAAGGAGCCAAAATCCCAGCATCTGCTCCACACCACCCCAAGTGGATCTGTGTCCGTCTCACCAGGTCCCACCTCTTAACATTTTCCGCACCTCCCAATACTACCACGGGCTGGTGATCAAACCTTTATTTAACAAACGTGCTGCTCTCAGGGAACATTCAATCACCAAACTAGACAGGTACTTTTCCTCCAAATATAACTAACATGTACTTTCCCTCAAAGTCTCAGACAAAAGAACATACAGTGTAGGGGAAAAGGCTCATTAGGAATCTTCTGGACCGCATGTCCAAATGAAGAGCACCCTTCTACCTCAGTTCTCCCGGGTCTCCCCTCAGTTCATCTCTATCTGCCCTTGTATCTTCCCTCTATGACCTACACACTCAGGCCAGGTCCGCTGAGTCTCCACTTTGTCTCCTCCTGTGTACCAGCACCAGCCAAAGGTAGCCTGAAACCCTGGGAGGGGCAAGAATGGATTTTTTTTTTCCCCTAGAGCTCTCAGAGAGAGAACGTGGTCTTTCTAATGCCTTGACTTGTGACTTCCAGCTTTCACAGTTGACAGAGGGTGTATTCTGTTCTTTCTGAGGCACTCACTTGTGCAATTTCATTAGTCCTAAGAAAGTAATGATATAAGCAATGGAAGTGATGGGTAAAATTTTCAGAAAAGCAAGGGAGGTAGAGCAATAAATGTAGAATGAGCAGGCTGGGCTTCCTCAGATATTAAAGGTCATGGATGTTAGCACTTCTCTGGCATTTCCGGAAACAGAGGCTCATTGAGAAGTATCCCTAAAAGGAAAATAAAACATTCCCAGTTGTAAAACCTCATGGTCAGAGCAAGGAACCTTTTAGTCCCTCGTGGTTAGTCACTGCCTTCCAAATCGTCTGCCGTCTCATCTCACAAAGTCCTCTGTCACCACAGTTCACCCCGAGATGAGAGCCCCCATGCTGTATGGGAACAGTTCTCACCCTCACGTCCAGGCCTCCTATGTCTCGTGCTAGCTTTAAGCTCTGGACACAGAGGCAGGCTGTGGGGGGGGGGGGGGGATGAACAAATGGTAGTCAGTGTCCACAAAGGCCTACAGATCATTTGCAGATACAAACAGGCATTTAGATGGCTTCAACACCTCATAAAGTGTACAGAGCAGGGCAAGGATCAGACAAAGCTCTCCTACCACAGTACCCTTCTGTGTGTTCATGAGGAAGGGGCAGCTCTCTAAAGCCTTTAAATGCTTTTTATAAGTGGGAGAAGGGAAGCGCATCAGAGTACGGGAGGCAAGGTGGGATAACCAAGAACTGAGGGGTGTGGCTCAGTGGTACAACACTTACCCCAGCAAGTCCAGCCTTGGATTGGACTCCCAGTGCTGCAGAAAGAAATGTTGTGTCTGACAAGTGTTTGTGTTGAGGATGCTTCAGAAAGGTGAGGGTTGTAAACTAATTGTTCTCTAGAACTGAGTCCTTAATGTTGAATATATTCTCATCCCCAAAGTTTCTTTTTCTAAACAGGCCATACATTGGTTATGACTGTTGTGAATATCAAGAGACATTGTGAGGTAAAACTCCTTTGGAACAGTTAGTGCTGCCTAAACAATAGATGGTTTTGTAGCCACAGATAGTTGACTCTTGTTATACTAACAATTCTTCTCCACCCTCACCCCAACTTACAGAGTTGAATCACACTTGGTATACATGTTTAGGACTCAGTTATAACAAAGGATAAGGAGAGGCAGTTCATGACAAAGCATATGCCCACATTCAGGTGTCAGATCTATTTATTAAATTTTTCAAATCCAGCACACCCTCTAGGGAGTAGTCAGGTCAGCAAGCACAAGCTCAAGAGTTATCATCGACACAAAGGCAGGTGAGTCTCAGTAACTTGAAGGTGTATAAAAACCATCCAAGAAGCCCAAGACTGCCAGACATCTAAAAACCAACAATAAAATAAGAAAAGTTTGCAGCACATATTAGGAATGCCACAAGAATTCAGATGGGGAAGGAAATTTAGAAAGAAGACAGATTCAGGAAACACGAAAAGGTTAAATTTGTTTCTGTAAGAAAAAAGTATGACCACATTATGTGTATAGCCCTGTTACATCAACCCTATGCCTTAAACAAAGGCCACAGAGTTGATATTTGCTGAGGGAAGGCAAAAGGAGAGAGAACAAGAGAAAAAACAAGAGAGTGACTTGGATTGGCAGGGAGTAGGGAGAAACTTCTGGAAAAACGGAAAGGGCAGAGAGAGCTGGTCACCTTCAAATCTCTAGTCTGGCCTGCATATCTGGAAGGACTCAGGACTGGAGTGCTGCTTAGAAAGAGAACCAGAGGGGGTGGGCAGGAAAATAACCACTAAAGAGAAGTAGGAGTCAGGGGAGGGTGGTGGAAGCCAAAGATGGTTGGCATGTTAATCCGTGCGCAGAGCAATGTCTCTCAGACATTCCTGGTATTTGCACCAGAATTTGTGCCATGCCGACAAAGCTGCCCTCTACTGAGCGCTTGCTTCAGTAAGCAGTTAGCATTTATGGGGAAGCAGAATGTGTCTTCTTATCCTCAGCTCCCCCAGTGAGCACTAGTCCCAGAGATGCCATTGCTGCTGAGTGATGAACGGGGTAGCCACCTGCAGTTTCCCAGGGAACTGAGCGTTATCACAGCAAGCTGGATCAGGAGAGGAGGAAAATGCTAGGCACGTTTGATTATGAGTAAAGCTAGAGAGCACAGACACTCCCAGAGGATGTCTAGGATTACTGGAAAGAAATCGCCATGGGCTATAGGCCTCTCCAAGTGCACCGTGAGAGACTGTGAGGTGGGGGAATACTGCTTGGCTGCTTTGTGTCTGTTCCTATGACTCCTGGGATTCTGATCTGGAAAATATGAGACACATGAGCAAAGCAAACAAAGTTCTGTCAAGACATCTGACCTGAAGTCTGAACTTCCCCTGACCCTGACATCAGAAGGCCCCAGAGAGATGTCCCCACTGCTTGCTGCAGCTGGCAGTCACCAGCATAAAGAGACAGCCAGCTCCAAAGAGTCAGAAACCAAGAGCCACAATCAAACACTTAGGGGAATACAGATATCTTCCTGGAGGTAAGGCACAAGATACTGTGTAACAGAATACAGCTGCCTACATAAACCCATCTTCATTTCAAAAACCCCCTGGCAGGGTTCTGCTGTGAGGACCTATCAAACTGAAAACAAAACTCTATACTAGAACAATGGCAAAAAGAAAAAAAGGTGTTTGATATCTTATTTTTTAAAACATCAACAATACACAGTAATGCAAGTGGTCCTCAATGCAGACCGTTAAGAGTTAGTCCAGGAAATAGAATAAAGTTTTATAAAGAGATAAGGAGAAAATCACAACAAGAGGAGTAAACGAGATGCGGCATGGGAGGGCACCATAAAGGAGGGCATCTAGTGAGACATAACTAAATGCTAAAGGCCTTTTGAAGAACCAAATGGACCAAGCAGTAATGGCATACACCTTTAATCCCAGCACTCGGGAAGCAGAGGCGGGCCATCTCTATAAGTCAATACCTTAACTAGACACCATTATGCCAAATAAAAACCCCAGTAGCAAAAATGGTTTGCATCTTTTTGAGTCATTGACCAAAGGGATCCACAGACCTTCTCTGAACCTCACAGCCTATTTCCGTTGGTATTGGTTACCCTCCAAACCCGGACAAGACTCTATTGTTGAAAACACCATATACTTTTGTCATCAAACATGGAGAAATGGAGCTGGTGCCCAACTACAAGCTTCAACTCTACTGACTAGCATTCACAGTGCTGGAAAGTTTGATATGTACTACAGGGGGTGGGGGAGTGATGATCCATCTCACCCAGATACGAGTCATATGAGGGACAACAGTCACCTGGCCGACCATCAGTGCAATACAGGCACAAATGTTAGGGGAATAATGAACCTCTTTCTAATGAGGTTGAGGTCTGATCCATGAGATAAAACCCACAACTGACATTGTTAATTAGGCCAAGATTATGAGACTAGATAGGGCATGGGCCCTAGTGGACAACCTGTGACTTTCACTCTGCTAAATGAACATGGCAATAATTCCTGGTGGCATATTGCCATATCCATGGATCTGTTCATCACTCAACCCCCATTCGAGAAACTTCTTGCAGTATAAGGGCATTAACACAGAGACCCACAACTAGACTATGTGCAGAGTGAGACTTTGGAGCACTCTACCCTAAATCAGTTGTCTATATCAAAGCCCTCCCCTCAAAACTCAGGGATCTATGTGCAAGAGAAGGCAGAAAGAGTGTCAGGGCAGTAGTGGATCACTCCAATAGCATTTTCCAGACACAACAGGACTGATGCATATATGAACTCACACAGACTGTGAAAGCACACACACGCACACACGCGCACACACGCGCACACACACACACACACACACACACACACACATTTGCACAAGCTCAGGCCAGACACAATCCTAGCGTAGAGAAGGGGAGGTAGCCACAAAGGTCCCACCCCTAGTCAGAAAGCTCTTTGAAATTGATACCTACTAGAAAAGGGAAAATCAGTTTTCTTCAATGAAATGAGACTGGGTATATCAGCTGTACCCCAGGGCATGTCCAAGCTCTAAAGGAGTCAGCCAACACTCCAGTTGTACGTTTGTGGAGGGGAAGGGCATGTTTTGTTTAGGTTTTGTTTTCATTTCTGTTTTTATGAGAGAGAGAATATAAAGTTGGAAGGGAAGGGAGGTGGAGAATTTAGGGGAAAGGAAAATATAATTAAAATATATTGTATGAAAGTCTAAAAATTAAACACTAATTTAAAAAAAGAAAAGAATGAGTTCAGGGGCTGTAGAGAGGGCTCAGCAGTTAAGAGTATTGACTGTTCTTCCAAAGGACTCAGGTTCCATTTCCAGCACCCACATGGTAACTCAAGCTTAGTTCCAAGCTTCCACAGGTACTGCATGTATAGAGTGCGTAGATATGCAGGCAAAACATCCATATAAAAAATAAAAATAAATCTT
Organism: Uromys caudimaculatus; assembly: GCA_028551405.1. Taxonomy (NCBI): domain Eukaryota; kingdom Metazoa; phylum Chordata; class Mammalia; order Rodentia; family Muridae; genus Uromys; species Uromys caudimaculatus. Next base: position 17,830,470 of record CM052708.1, on the reverse strand, counting down.
TTTTTTTGAGGGAAAAGAAGAGAGTACACCCAATTCTAGGAGATACAGACTTAAGAATTACCTGCTTGATTCAGAGACAGTGGAAAAGAAAACACTAGGACTCCTGAAAATCACAGGGTGAGACATTGTACTTTCTTGGCCTTGAATTATCTTTCCAAGAATGAAAAGAAAGCGTAATTTGCTGAACTTTGTAAATGTTTACTTTTTTGTAACCCACTTGCCCTTTGATCCAAAATTTTATGCATTAAATATTATTGTTCTTATAGACTTTTAACTCTTATGAGACATAGTTTACTTCTTTTAAAATAATAATAATTCCCTTCAAGTCACCCATTTTAGTAACTGTGAGGTTCTAGGTGACAATATTGCATCTCAGTGTTTTTAAAACCTGGCTCATTTTTGAAACACTAGTAAAAATTAAAGTTATAGGGCTTTTCTAACTGGAGGGAAAAAGCATTCTGTTTAGCAAGAGAAATTTTGTATTTGCAAAATAATTATTGCTCAAAACTGTGATCTAGGGTGTCAGACTCTCCTGGCATGACCCCACCACAACGGAGACTCTTCCATCACTGGCTGAAGCCTTTGGCCAAAGAAAGATGCTGTTTTCTGGAGGTTTTGACTCCTCTGGCCATCATCCCAGAAGTATTGATCAGCTCTATGTCACTGCCTTATCCCCCATCAGGATGGCGCCAGGGTGATCTGAAACCCAAAGTCTATCATACCACCACCACATAAATCCCAAAAGTCCTTCCTTGTCATCCGAGATGAGAAGGCTCAGCATCCTTAGAAGGGCTGAACCCAAGTTCTGAGTGCTGCCCTGTTTCCACTTCTCCTGCGGGAAAATATGAGCCATGCTGGTAAATAGCTCCTGTGAGGTCAGCACTAATAGAGGGCACCCGTTTGCAAACACTGAGATGCATAATGACTGCCTCTTCCTCCCGCTCCCCAGGCCCTGCCTTCCCTCAACCAAAGGGGGAACTTACTGTTTTGAGGTTCACTTGAAAAGATGCAAAGAGCTTGTTATTCTTTGCTTATTAATTATTTGAAAACTTTAGTTGAGGTTGAAGGCAGATAAAGAATGGCGGGACTGAAAAGGCCATTGTGGCTCATTTGAGAATAAGCTGCTTTCTTGTCTTCACTTTCTCCAGCTGACAGTTTTAACACAGTGTTTGTTTTTTAGTCCCAAATAATGTAGTCTCTCTGGGTATTTTCTTTGAGGTGATATTTCCTAGATTGTGACTATTGTGACTTTCATGTTTTACATCTTTTACTTTTGAAGGGCTGGTCTTCCTGAGGAACTATGGCTAATGCTTCTTACCCTCTTGTAAACCATGAAAATGGCTGCAGGGGAAACAGTCCATCTGTGGTTCACTTGGTCAGCAGGCTCCTTTGATCTTGTTTCTTCCGTTGCTCTGGGTGCTCTCTCTGCAGAATGAGCTTTGTGGCTCTAATAATTTCTCCCAGGATATCAAAAGACTCAACGCCAAAGCAGCTGCAGACTTTGCTCAGTGAAAGTATTACTCAGCCAAGAGCTGCCCGTGAGTGATACTAAGATCATTGGCCCAGTGGCCTCGTCAGCAGTGTTGTTTGTCTAGCAAGTGACCACTGTTCTCTGGGCAACTGAAGAACTCTGCCACTGGGTGTCTGTTGATATGACAGAGACTAGGAACTTCCACAGTGCTCAGCTCTGGACTAGAGACCCTAAGAGGGATGTCCTCATCGCCCTCGGCTATTGAACTAGAGACCTTCTTATGGAAAAAAATTTGTTCTTTCAGTCTCAGCGGGTGGAAAAGGTGTGGGTCCCCAGTTCATCTACACACAGATACACAACATTTTTACCTTTGGTCAAAGTATTTTTTTTTTTTTAGACAAAAAGTAGATAGAGCTATCTGAATGTTTCATCAAAATTATATTGTATTTTAGTATTTTAATTAAAATATTATATACTCAGAATTATCATAGCAGTCCTTTCCAATCTCAAAGCTTTCCAAGATGACACATGTTGTTACCCTACATGATGGCATGTGTATTAAAGAGTGCAGAGTCCTTTCGGCTCCTTGCCGGTGCAGGTGAGAGGAGAGAACCCGGTCCAGCTCGAGTCTGTCTGGGGCTAAGCAGGATGGCCCAAAAGAAACACACCAGGCTGGGAGGGTTGTCGAAGCAGGAACCCACTTTATTAAACAGGCACTTGCTTATATAGAGAAGACAAGGAGATGGGCACTTAGGTGTGGGAAGAGATGACTTAGGAGGTGGGGAAGGGTGACGGTGAGGGAGGGTAAGGGTAACTGACAGGGCCAATAAGTTCATTTTACATCAGCAGTAACTGGGCATGCAAGGGCTGAGTCATCCCCGTGGGGAAGCGAAAGAGCCAGGTCTCAAAACTCTAGCCAGGCTTAGGCTTTCCCACAAGGCCGCAGAAACTCGAGCCAGGCTCGGGTTTGTCCTCAAGGCCCAAACCAGGGCCAAAAAGGGGCGCAACAGAGTCCAAGTCTATACTGAGAAATAGCTATCTTTCTCTCTATGATATTTAAAAACTACCTAAAGGCAGCCTATACCCACCCAACACTCAGCCATAGAAAGTTAATAATGTGACATCCAGGCAGATGGTAGTGGTCACTATTGGTCCTGAAGAGACAGAGATAAAGCTGTCTCCCCAAAACATCCCCATTTTTCGTGAAGATACTCCAAAGGCCAAGGAGCTAGTGAAGCCGCCTGCAAGTTGCCTGAGGCTTGCAAGGAGACTGAGTCATACATGAAGAGTTTCCAAGACCTGACCGATCAAAACAGACCATTTCAACTACATGACAAGAACCATTGGCAGGACAAGGGACACTGCCCCAGGGCCAAACGGACAAGGGTAGAGCTGAGGATGCTGCACAAGCCTCCAGGGTCCTTCCTAAGGTCAGAAACTACTTCCAGCACAGGACAGGTGACCATACTCTTTGGGTAGAGAAGGAGGAAACCTTACCAAAAGGGGCTGCTTTAATTGTACATAATGTTCAAACTATAGTACACTATTAGGTTTGTTTGTTTGTTTTTTTCCAAAAACTTTAAATTGGATAACTTGTTTTTCTTGGCTTATCTCAGTGCAATGTATATAAGTTAAAGGTTTCCCTATTTAAATGAACTTTAAAAACATTAATAACACTTCTGATGCTTCCTCCAATAAATGAGATTTGTCAGTTTGTGCATCTGAATGGCACCACATGTACATCAGAGAACCCCTCCAAGCTGTCACTCAGTGAAGCTCGAATGTGTAAGCATTCCAGAGGGAGGGGTGGGCAGTAGCAGCAATAGTGAAAAAGAGGAGGAAGGGACCCCCATGAGATTAAACATGAGAGAAAATTGTTAAGAGGTGAGAGAAATTGTGTCTACATTTCCCTGTTTTGGGCCTATTGAATATTAACAAAAGCTGTCTTTGTAATTATTATCTGTTATAAACATGGGACTGGGCACTGAGAAAACAGTATGAAAATTTTTCCCAGCACTGAACATAAGAGCCTCCAGGTACAGAGTCTGCAGGCCTAGCCATCTACAGGGATTGCTCTATATATTGTGTTAGTTTTTGCTGGAACACAAAAGATAGCTTGTACCCAAGAGTCTTCCAGGAGTTTAAAAACTTCAAATCTTGTATATCCCTGTCTCAAGTGTAAAATTACCATGCCCTATGCCCAATCTCTCCCTTGTGCTCTCTCTGATGACAGTGTGGGAAACGTGTGCTAATCTGTTTGGGGACTCAGGGAAAGATGTTGGGAGAACAGAATGTATTCCCTGGGAAGCCATTCGAGGTTGCTAACAGAAAAATGTACAGACTTACTCCTAATTCACTCTGAAGTGGTGCATTTCAGATCCCTTGTAAAATACAGAAAGACTGGAACGTCTGTCCCAGCAAGAGCTGTCTTTTGAGAGCTTAGGTCAAACAGAGCAAAACCTCTCCAACAACTACCTACTATAAATCACAGGTCAGAAAACACAGCTCATTTCCAGTGTTTGGGGGGGGTTGTTTGGTTGGTTGGTTTGATTTGGTTTGTTTTTCAAAAGGAAAGGAACTATTGTGCTTCATGCACAAAACTAAAATGGTATAAAAATTTAGAAGAGAAAAGTAAGACAGAAACAAATGCCTTTTCTGCAACTTCAATTCCTCTCCCTCATATCTCATCCAGTTCATCTCCATCCCCATCATTCTCTGAGCTGAAAGACCACAGCGTTATGTCTGGCCCCTCCTCTCCAAGCCCCGCTGCCTGAACAGTCCTTCTGTTGCTCTAGCTCCCATCTCACCCAGCTCTCTGTTGGTGCTCTCTATGGTACCTGCTTCGTCCCCATGACCAGGAGTGCTGCCTCCTGCTATGGCAGCGTCATAACACCAACTGCTTTCCTGCTTGGTTGACCGAAGAGTTTTCCTTTTCAAATGTTCTTGTCTCCACCTCGCCAGAGCGAAGCTTATGGGAACACTTCAAAATCCTCTGCACAAGGCAAACTCAGTTCAACAACTCTCCTTCAGAACCTACTTCTGATGTCTGTGGCTGAAACTGTCTCCCTTCCTCACAAACTGTGATTTCCTACTTCTCTTGGCGAACACCAACCATCCCCCCCCACACACCCATATTATGTATGATTTGATTCCACAGCTTTTTCCTTCGCTTGTGACTTCTTCAGATACTACAGCTGTCACGTCATCAGAGTAAAGGAAAGAGATTAGAACTTTGGTTTTGGAGCAATCCTGTTGGTGAATAGTTATCGTGTTCTAACAGACTTCTAAATAACTGATTGCTTTGGGGATGCCAACTATTTCAGTTATTTTTCAATGGTTTCTTTAAACAGTTTTCCCAATTATTTCTTGAAGCCTTCTGCGTCTACACATGTTGTCCACCCTGCTATCTGGAGTTATATCATGCACCTTCTCCATCGGTCAATCCTCTTACTCACCTCAAGTTTTCTGTGAGTCCATCTCTGATCTACTTGGGAACAGCCACAAACACCCTCTCCTATATGGTAGTTGTTTCCCTGTTATTATTTTCATCACTTACCTTGAAACGTCACCTTTTTTCTGTATACATCAATAAAGTAATAAATTTCAGATTCCTGGATAGAAGGCCTGGGGGGAGGGGGTCATCTAGAGGGACACCACTGATACCAGAGATGAGTAAATTGTATATGCATAATGAACACTCAGAAATTTTTATTACAGGAATGCAGTGCCTTATCACTAATAAAATTATTTGATAGAATGTCAACTCTGAGAACTCCAGCTCATTGCTTTGATACTGTTTGTAGAATGCAGTATGCTCCTATTACATATTTCATTTTCTTTTCTTCTCTCCTGTCAACACATTTTTCTCCTTTAACTTGGCTTCTCTAAGTATGAAATCACTGTGTGTGTGTGTGTGTGTGTGTGTGTGTGTGTGTGTGTGTGTGTGTAGGGGGTAGGGGAGATGTCAATAACTCAAACTACCCTTGATCTCATTTCAGAGCAGAGGATGACCTGGAACTTGTGACCCTCCTACCTCTATCTCCCAAGTGCTAATATTATGTGTGTGAACTACCATGTTCACATTCTTTTTGTTTCCTTGTATTAAATTTGTTCTTTCATGATTTCATGCCTATAAACAGTGCATTCTGATTACCATCTTCTTTACCCTCTGTTACTCCTATTTCTACACACACACACACACACACACACACACACACACACACACATCTTTCTTTCTTTCTTTTTTTTTTTTTTTTGGATACTTTATTTACATTTCCAATGTTTCCCCCTTTCTAGGTCTCTGGTCTCCTCTTTGGAGACCACCTATCCCTTCCCCCTCCCCCACCTCTATGAGGGAATTC
>CM052708.1:17787817-17824138 GCA_028551405.1 Uromys caudimaculatus | reverse complement strand
GTCTACTGATTTTTGTATTATGGTCCAGCTTGTTCCTCGAGTCTATTATCATCCTGAAGAAGTGGTCATTGATGAATATGATTTCTGACCCACCCGATTCAAAAGAAAACCTATATCTTTGACCCTAGCAATCATGCTTGGGCTAGGGGTAGCGGCCAGAGTAGGAACAGAGACCGCAGCCCTGGTCAATGGACCACTGCAGTTAGAGAGAGGATTGAGCGAGCTTCACGAGGCCATGAACGAGGACCTTCAAGCTTTAGAAAAGTCTGTCAATAGCCTGGAAGAATCCTTAACCTCCCTATCAGAAGTAGCTCTACAAAACAGGAGAGGGTTAGATTTGCTATTCCTAAAAGAAGGAGGATTATGTGCAGCCTTAAGAGAGGAATGTTGCTTTTATGTTGATCACTCAGGGGCCATTAGGGACTCTATGAGCAAGCTTAGAGAAAGGCTAGAAAGATGCAAGAGAGAACGGGAGGCTGGACAGGGGTGGTTTGAAGAATGGTTCAGCAAGACGCCTTGGATGACGACTCTGTTTTCTGCCTTAGCAGGACCCCTGCTGATTTTATTAATTTTGCTCACTATTGGACCCTGTTTAACTAATAGATTGATAACCTTTGTCAGGGAACGAATAAGCGCTGTCCAGGTTCTTATGTTAAGACAACAGTACCAAGCGCTGGGGGACAAAGACGATCAAGTCTATGACAACACAGAAATATAGTTCTAAGATCAGAATTAACCACTAGAAGAAGTGGGGAATGAAAGACCCGAGCCCATTATCAGGAAGTTAGACCCCCCCCTTAGCAAAATTAAAGCCAGAGATAATATAGCCACATTCCACCGCCTAATAGCTAACCTATACCTTTTGTTCCAGGGAATAGCTAACTGCAGGAATGTATGGCTAACATACATCCTTTTGTCCCGGAAAAATAGCTAACAGCAGGGTTGTTATCGCAACCATCCATATCTTTGTCCCAGGAAATAGCTAACCTACACCTTTTGTCCCAGGGAATAGCTACCTGCAGGAATGAATGGCTAACCTACACCTTTTGTCTCAGGAAATAGCTAACCTCAGGAGTGATGAACTTAGGACATTCTATACCTTCCCATGATGCATAGAATTTCCTTGCTTTATGGCTTTTTCTTTAAATACCCCTGACTTCAGCTGCTCAGGGTCCAACTCCTCTGCCTCTGTGTAGGTTACGAGCTCGACCCCAGTGCACTGGTCCCCCCGACCCCCGAATAAACCTCATGTGATTGCAGCAAAGACGGTCTTTCGTGAGTTCTTGGGGGGTCACGCCATCCCGAGACTTGAGTGAGGGTCTCCCCAGCTCAGGGGTCTTTCAGTACCTACATGGAGCCCTCACCTCTATGTTCTAGAGGTACTCTAGAACACAGAAGTACTCTGCAGGCTACTGGAAGAAAAACGTGAATACCAACCCAACTACAGAACCTTTGACTTACCTTTCCTATCTACAAAATATACTATGGCAATAGTGACACAGAACTTGTAGGAGTAACCAACCAATGTCTGATTTGACTTAAGGCATACTCCATGAGAAGGAACTCATACTTAACACTTTGTGTAACCAAGTACAAGACAAATACGTAAAAAGTTGCCCAATGTCATTAGTTGCTAGGAAGGTGGCAGGTAGAAAGTGGACATAGGTGCTACAGAGGGGAAGTGGGAAATAGGGGAGTGAGAGGAGCACAAAAAGAAAGATGGAGGGGGAATCAATGGAGCTAAGGATGTTTGCAATGGAGATACAGAAACAACATTTTACAAGCTAACCTAAAATGCATATAATATTCTATGCATGTATATATGTACATACATAATTATGTCACACAGGGTAATAATGCTCCCCCAGAAACCAGACTATCTAAAATACCAGAGCGCCATGGAAGGGAAACTGGACTGCCAAGTCCTGCATGACCATGCAAGGGACAGAGTGATATGGTTCCTGCCCCTGGAACAGAGGCAGCAGGGCATGGGTCTCCATGAGTGTTGACGGTTACTGGGTGTGAAGCGTGTGTGTGTGTGTGTGTGTGTGTGTGTGTGTGTGTGTGTGTGTGTAACTTCATATTCCTCCTTCAGGAAATATTCTCCCTATCAAGGTTATCAGGGAATGTCCTCTCTGCCAGGGTTAATGACTCCATGATAATCAGAGACATCATGAGTCTGGAAGATGAGGGTGTGTCTGATGTCTCAGCAAAAATGGTAAAGGACAGCCCATAAGACTGTGGGAAAGAACTCTCAAAACATGAGTTCAAGAATATATAATACCTCAACTATGCAAAATATAAGGATGCAATATCAATTGTATAAGGAGCTTCATGGACCTAGAAGAGCAGAGGCAGCTGCACTATGAGCCAGCTTCTCAGAAAGATACAAAGAAAGGCAGATTCCTGAGTTCAAGGTGAGCCTGGGACACAGCTAGTTTGGGTCCAGGAGTGGTGGGAATGGTAATTTCAAGAAAGGATCCTACCCAGATAAAGTTATTGTCTGTGCTTACAAAGGCAAGGAGATCTCTGAATTCATTAGCAATGCTAACAAAAAAAAATGTGCTTGCTGTCTTTTTCTATGAAGGGAGGGGGCGGAGTCATGGAATGCTGATTTGTAGGATAATCAAAGGGAACCTGAAATAAACGACTGAATTGATATGTAAATAAAAGACTGGGCCTTGGAGAAGCTGTCTGGAGATCTCTGGAGAAAGCTGTCTATAGCAGAACACAGACCATCAACTTGTACCCCTTGATTTGACTTTGAGTCTCTTTTTTTTCTCCATTCTCAAACACCCTTTCTCTCAGGAACTATCAACATGACTAATACAGTTAAGAATACCTAATCTACAAAATCCAAAATCTAACATTCTCCAAATTCAGGAGATTTTCAGTGTCAACACACTATCACAAGGAAAAATCTAAATCTGGCTTCTCCTTAGGGTTGTAGTAAAAAAAAGTGTTGCAGGAAGTTATCTTCAAGCTATGTGTATAACATATATGGGGAACATAAAGGAATTCCAAATGTGGACATGGATCCCATCCTCAAAATGTCTTGCTGTGTCTGTGCGAATATTTTTAAATCCAAAGGAAAAACTGAAATCCAAAATAGCTTTGGTTTCAAGTACTTCAGATAATGATACTCAATCTGTACTAGTCTGGTCTCATTACCTGTTCCTCTGGAGGGAGTCCTTTGGGATGCATAAGGTAGATCACATTGCTGTCCTCCACAAGAACATCCCAAGACTTCTTCTGCCTTATGTCAACGCTCATCTCTTAGAAAGGCCAGCAAGGGCCCCAGCCATCTGCACTGTCCTATCCATTATACCCCCATGGGTCTTCTTTGTCTTCATCTGCTGCTGCTTCCTGACGCTCCCCTACCTGATGCTCCCCTAGCACGCACGCGCACGCACACACGCACGCACGCACGCACGCACGCATGAAGGCGGGCATAGGCACGCCTTCCTTCCTTTCCACCCATGTGGGTGCTACAGATTTCTTTGAGATTCACTTCTTCCATGGCTTTGTTCAAACATTCCTTTCCCTAAAGCATCCCATTTAAAACAACAAATCCTGTTTTACTGCATTCCCCTTGGTCACCAAGGCATTCTGTATTTAGTCATTTGCCTTATCAGCTGTTGGTGCCACCATACTGTCCGCAGCCCACAGAACACCATGTTAGGCAATTTATACACGTTGACCTTGTTTGATTTGTGCAATGGCTCTGAAATGTTGATTCTTTGTCTTGTAATAATAAGGAAATAAACTAAAGGAAACTAAGACACTTACCCTCAACTGTCAGGGTCTGTAGAAGAAGCATTAAAGCTCAGTTCTGACAAAATAAAGGTGCATTCAGGGCGATATGCCTCTCTCAACTGTGGATCAAGGAGGAGTCCATGGGGCCCTACTCCCTCCTGATAAAATATTGGCTAATGAATTCTGGGAAAGAGGTAGTTGTCTCCGTTTGTCCAGCCACTGAGTGCCCACCAGGTTCCAACAGCACCATCCAAAGCCAGAGTCACGCCGATGATCCTCGTTAAACTTACTGTGTCTCAAAATAAAGACGACGCGAATGTTTGACAATCATAGGGAGGGGGGAGGTTAATAGGGGGAGGGAGGACGTTAGCGAGGGTGGGGGCATCAGATGCACTTAATGCACCTAATTAATGAAATTAGCAAAGAACAAATTCAGTTTTTAAAAAAATCTCACCGCCGTCAATTACCACGGTCCATTATTTTCTACTGTGACTCAGGACCTTCTATGGCAGGACAGACAGAGCCTGCAGGCAGACATCCTAACTAAAGACTTCTATCACTTTCATCCCTTCGTTGAATTTAAATGTTCATTTCTTAGAGGTGTCTCCACAGAAGCTGTAACCTTGAAAAAGGAGACATCCCAAGTTAAAGGTGTTTTCTCTTTTGGGGGTGGATTAGATGTCAAGTAAGAGAGTCCATACTGTGAGCCTGGCCCTCAGCATAGGAACTGATAGCCGGGCACTCAGCACAGGGGCTGAAAGCCGGGCACTCAGCATAGGGGCTGATAGCCAAGGCAGCAGCAAACTTGGGATAATAGAACCGAGAATTCAGAGCCATGTTTTATCAATTTCCTCAGGGACAGAAATAATTTCAAGGAAACAAGTGAATCACTACTTCCTTTCTCCATTAGAGATTGCCAACTGACAGTGAGATTTCTGTTGATGTACTATTGTTTTTTTCTGTAAACTTGAATCTGGGGAGTGCAGAATATTTATTTGTAAATCCTCAATGTCCAGCACATTAAGAAAGAAAGAAAGAAAGAAAGAAAGAAAGAAAGAAAGAAAGAAAGAAAGAAAGAGAGAAAGAGAGAGAGAGAGAATATGAAAGAAAGAAAAGAAAAGCTTAATGAACATTTGCCAACTGAATCAATGAAGTGAACAAATGAAGGAGGCCACAAGCCCTAGGAGGAACTGAGAAAGGTAACTCTACTAAACAGCATACGGTTTCTTAAAGGGCCCTTTCATCTTTTCTCCTGACTTGAAACATAGACAGAAGTATCTTAAATAACGCTATTGCAGTGGGATTTTAAAGTGATTACTGCATATCACAATAAGTGATGTTCCAATTTAGAGCTGTGGGTGATTGGTTCAACATGGAACGGCAGTGAATGCTTAGAAACCTGTCTGAAATCCAGTAGCTTATTGGTTAAATATTGGTTTAATTTAAATCTGAATCTTAATCCAGACATACCCCCTCCTCAGGCAGCCCCTTTTAAGCTTTCCCTATCGAATGGCAGCATTTGCATCTGTATCTGTGTACTTTATTGCACCATAAATACTGGAAATCAGGGACTGTAGCTTATTCTTACAACTAAAAACAATGCCGTGAAGTTAGTGGGCATTCACAAAGTATTTCTGTAATCTAATAGATTTACTCTCTCCCTAGCCACCCCCAGCTCCAGTACATGAAGACAGGTTTTCCTTCCTATGGAGGGTCAGTTGTAACAACTAGTTTGGGCACATATCAAAATGGAAGAAGACATATTTATAATTAGTTGGACTACCACTTAAATATCCTCATAAACATCACATCATACTACTAGACCATCGAATGACCATGTATAAAAAAAACAGTCATCATGGTTCCTCCAACAAACCCTGGATGATCTAACATGTACTGGTCACATACAATCCATCAGTTCTGGTATCAATATAGTTACATACATCAGCTCCCTAGTCCTAACACCAACTTCTTTAATCTACAATGACTATTGCCCATTTTCTGGATTAGCAAATTAAGGTGAAAACATTGAGCAAATCTGGAGTCACACATAAGTGGAACAGGTTGGATGAGCTCATAATCTCTGATTTTAACATTCTGCTTATTACATTTCTTTATTAAGATATTATCTTTTGTCTATTGGCTGTCTTTATTTGCTCTGATTATCTTATATTTCAACAAGCTTTAGACTTTGATAGATAGTCTTCCAATGTAGGGTCTGTCTCTTTGGAGGAGTTGAGAGAGCTGATTCTTGATTACCCTGCACTGTCCAATCACTTACAGTAATAATTATACAAGTAAAAGTGTAATAAAGTGGGAGGTTTTAACCCATATTTTATGAGTCACAAATGGGCTCTAAAAAGCTGCCATTTTATTATTTCCTTTAGAGATACTTCATAGGTAATGTCAGTAGTAAAGTTTAGTGCCCGACCAGCTCATAATATTCTTTTCCCCAAGAATGATAAAGCTTCCTTAAATGAAGGATAATCAAGAGTATGAGGACCTGTGTGTGATCCACGCTCATGTCACTGAGGTTAAAACTAAAGTTTAAAGGAGCTGGGATTGAAATGTGGCAACAACTATACAGAGTGGGCAACCAGAAAAGGCTGAAAAAAAAAAAAAACCCAGAATGAGGATATTATCCAGAAAATTAAAATTGTATGTGGCTGCAGTCGCGGCATACACTACCTGGAAGAAATGGCCCTAAATTGTAGACACAGCATGAAACAGGCATTGCTGAGTTGGTTAGTTTCACATTAACTCATATCATCTGACCTCCTCTGACACAGTTCAGCATCTAAACATTTTTCATTCCTCTCTAATAAACTAAACGTCTCCCCACCTTGGTATAGCTAGGTCTCCACAGCTCCTCCCAGACCCGAAGCTGAGCAGCCAAAGCTGCTGATGACTGAATCCTTTCCAGTCCTTGCCTTCTTCTTTCACTTCTGATTCTCGTTTTACATTTTCTACAAAAGAAGAATATATTTTTATGCTTGGGTATTACTGGGAGTAGTTTTTCAGCTCAAACATCAGTTTTCCCCAGAGCCTGTTTATTCTTTCTCGACGCTACCAACCCAAATCTAAAATACTCACTGAGGCACCCTTAGAATTCCACACAGTCCTTACTCCACACTGTCTAAAGAGATGGAAGGTTCTATCAAATTTTGCATTACATAATCAAGATATTTTTTTGGAGATATATAAGTTTAGACTTGCTATATATTCCTGGCAATTTCAGTATACTGCTTTATTTAAAGAACTTTACGTCCTTGTATATGAAAGCTCATTATGTGTGCTATACATCCATGGCTTTTGTTTGGGGCTTATTTCCTTGGAACATACAATTACATCCACTAAGCCACTCTCTGCCTTTCTTTATATTTTATATCTGACCTAGAATCTTTTCAATTCAATCTGACTACCCTGTTATTAGCTAGTATACTCAATCTATGCCATCGTTTGTGTCAATAGGCATACCTAGACATACTGGGGAGGAGGGAGTCTCGGTTGTGGACATACCGCCACTGGCACATCTGTTTCTTGATTGTTGATTGATGTGGGAGGGCCCAGCCCACTGTGGAGCTTACAGTCCCTGAGCTGGTAGGTCTGGGATGAATAAGAAAGCAGGCTGAAGAACCCTGGGGAAGCAAGCCAGTAAACAGTACTCCTCCATGGCCTCTGCTTCAGTTCCTGCCTCAAGCTGTGGTCCTGACCTGGGTGTTATAACCTGGAGCAAGCCCTCTTCTGGGCTTCGGTTTTGCTTGTGGTCGTTTATCACGGCAGCAGAAGGCAAGCAAGAACAGTCTGCCTGTCAGTGCTGTTTTATTGACATAGTTGGAACTTCTATTTTTTATTCTCCAGGTATTTACTCATAGCCCTGCATTTGCCAGTTCCATGGCGCAGCATGCCATGGTTATTCAATCCAAAGCATTCCATCATTTCAATTTTCTTTCCTTACTTAATTCATTGATGACTGACAACTATTTTCCTTTATTTCCAATATGCAGGGACATTAGTTATCTTTGAAGGTAGAATCAGTTGAGACTCCAAGGTTCCAAGAATTCTCTGGTGAGAGGTAAGGTATTTCTGTTTATTTATGGGTTTAATACTATAACTTTACATATATACCTGTAATGTCTAGTGATCAAATTAGATTACTTAACACTCTTATCTCCTCAAATATTATCATCTATGTGTGACAGGAACTTCCAATCTCTTCTCCTCTAGTTATGTTGAAATGCGTGATTGATATTGCAGTTAGTAGCTAGCAGTCTGTGCTATAGAATGTCAGGTCCACCTTTCCGTCTGTGTGTTGGTGCCCCACGCCATCTTTATACTCCAGTGACTTCTGTCTACTCTGCTTCTCCCTAATCAACTCTTTCAGCATCCTTTAAAGAGTGAGAAGGTAACAATTGATAACTGAACTATTTCTTGCATCTTTTTATTTGTATTTGCCCCATCCTTGCTTTCATTTATTCATCTATGGCTTATTCTGCATGGACCTATCTTGAGCCTCAGAGTCTCTCATCCTACCTGTCCTTTGTTTCTGCTGTTGCTATGGCAATATCCATATGGGCCCTGCACAACCTCATGCATGTGTAACCTGGCAGTATCTCTCCTCACCTATGATACATGCCCCTCATTTCCTTTCCTAGAGCTAACTTCTTGGTCAAGCCACGGCTTAGGATGCTACTCATGAAAACATACCAGGTAAAAAGCTCCAGCTGATAAATAATTGTTTGCTTTCTATCTGTCTTTCTTGGAAGACAAGCATGAAAGTTATTTTTCATAGCTTGTGAGCCGCATCCTTAACGTTGGACTAAGCAACCAGTTACCTGCAAGAGTGAGAACAGAAAGAAGTGACAGAGAAGTCTGAAGTAAAAGATCCTAAATCCTCACCTTTTAAGAGCCACTTTCAGTGAGCAGATTTTGATATAGTCTTACAAAATATGGAAAAATAATAATTACCTCACCAATTCTTACACAGTTCAACAGATAATATAGACAAATCTGTATTTTTTAAGTTTGTACTTCATTTGAAAGTGCTATTTTACCATGAAGATATATTTATCATTGGTAATATGTTGGTGATAATAGATAATTTCTATAATCTTAAGATGATTTAACATGGAGAAAAGCAAAGTTATTTATCTGCTAACAATGGATTTGCCTTACAATTATGCCACTTACCTATCAGTGTGTTTCACAAACATTTACTGAGTCATATTTTCCTGTGGAGCTTCCATTCTGAAGCTAGTTCATTTCCAGATCTGCCATAAAGTATGTAATGTGGCCCAATTGTTTGATATCTCTTGGTCTCCTTTCCCTTTTCAAAGAAAAATAATAGGGGTAACATCATCATCACCCCCACTAGGATAACATCATCACCAACACTAGGATAACATCATCACCAACACTAGGATAACATCATCACCAACGCTAGGATAACATCATCACCAACGCTAGGATAACATCATCACCAACGCTAGGATAACATCATCACCAACACTAGGATAACATCATCACCAACGCTAGGATAACATCATCACCAACGCTAGGATAACATCATCACCAACACTAGGATAACATCATCACCAACGCTAGGGACCTTGCACACATATTGTGAAGGCTGCCTGCTTTTACCACACATCCACACAGTGTGCTGCTGAGAGCAGGTTCTATTGAAAGCAGAGACATTCCTTTCAGATCCTTCTTGTGTGCTTCACTCAAGAAGGTTCTAGAAAGTGTGTAAATCATACCCAAGAAAGATTTGTGCTTGAGTTGGCCTGTTTCTCCTACTACTTGTTTTCCTTTGTCGTGTCAGACAGACTGTGGGGAAGACTAAATTCGTCAAAAGAAACTAGTACCCTGAGGAGCAGAACCTTAGTCCTCTGGGGTTGTGCTGAGAGGGACAGCAAGCACTTCCTGAGAGGGAATGATCACCCAGACTTAAGAAATGACTCACTTCACAGAGACATTACTTAGAATTAATGCCATAAGTAAATACCTGTCTTCTGCCTGCTCCAAAGGCATACAATGAACACTTCCCTCCAGCCAGCACTTTAGGGAAGAAAAGCAGGAGGCATCGCTGTCTGAGACTGCAGCTCAACAACTCCCTGTTGACCCCTGTCTGAGGCTGAGGTTGATGCAAAAATTTCCATTTTCCTGGTTTTATCTCTTTTTTATGGTCGGGATATGTTATCTAGATCATTGTACTGCCCATATTAATGTAGTCTCTAAACACAAGTCAAAATTCATTCTCTGATCCCAAAAGAGGCAATAACTACTTGAAAGAATTTCTCTCTACCAACTCTTTCTCCTAGGGACTCCAGCTGACAGGCCTGAGTTATTTGAGATGGTTTAGAGACAGGATTTTATGCACACATTTGTTTTTATATATACTCATAGGTGTTCACACATATCTTTCACCTCTTTCAAAATTTAGAAGGAATAAAAACACGAGCCTTGAGTAAATCATACAAGATCTACTGTCTGTCTGACTCATCTCTTGTTCAGACATGTCTCTTTCCCCCATCCCTTTCTTTGTCTCGTCTATTTTATTCCATTTGAAGAGGTGAGAGCAAGTCTCTTCGGCCTGCACTCCAAGGACCTTGTTCTCTTGTTGTTTAACCTGGGAGAAGAATCTAAAAACAAGCCTCCGCAGGGACTTGAGAAGCACCAGAGAAAACTCAAGGAAGGGAGGCAAAGTAGAAGGAAGAAAGATAGTACTTCACTCTGTTCCTAAGAGGAAGGCTGCAAAAGAAACATGTTTACACCTAAGTCAATACGTCCAGAACATTCTCCAGCTTTCTAGATAGGCTTCATATGGGGTTACAAGATGAAAGAGTGCATTGCGGCTGTCAAATTATTTACCAAATAAAACATTGCTCAGCCAGAAAATGAAGGAACAGCTCCGATAGTGTTGCCTGGTCTCTGTGGTAACTGCACTGAGCAAGATCAATCATATGCCTTCATAATTTTAATTTTTAAATGGAGCAATAAATTTACATGGTATAAAAATATCACCATGTTTAACATTTCTTATTTGTCCTGACATTTTTATTATTCCAAACATAAAACAGTTTATATGTAAATTGCCATATGCTCTTAAGTTAAACCAATACAATACTGTCTAGAAAAAAAGAACTCATTGTTCTGTGGTAAACGTGCATAACAACCTACTACACAAACAGTCCAAGAAAACTGTAGAAAAGCGACACATAGACATTGCAAGAAAACTTTGTATGTGACTCAACTGGGTCATGAATTCTGTTTTCTGCTTGTTTTGAGTTGTGTTCTGGCAATAAACATGTGCTGTTTCAGTTAAGCAACATTAGGTGATTGTCCCAATTAGGGCTACCATTCCTATGAGGAAACACAATGCCCAAAGCAACTTGGGGAAAGGGGGGTTATTTGGCTTACAATTCCATATCATTGAAGGCAGTCAGGACAGGAACTCCAATCGGACAGGAGCCTGAAAGCAGGAGCTGCTGCAGAGGCCATGGAGGAATGCTGCTTATTGCCTTGCTCCCCATGGCTTACTCAGCCTGCTTTATTATATGACCCAGATCCACAAGCCCAAAGATGGCACCATCTACAACAATCACTAATTTAAAAAACCATGCTACAAGCTTGCCTACTGCCCAATATTATGAAGGCATTTTCTCAGTTGAGGTTCTCATATTTCAAATGACTCTAGCCTGGGTCAAGTTGACATGAAATAGCCAATAATGAAAATTTTTTCTTTTATTTTTTAATTTAGAGAGTGAAAGCAGACCATGTTCTAATGTGTTTTCCATTGCCATAACAAACACCTGGGATAACCAGCTTACAAAGAGTCCCGTTCTGGTTTCTGGTTTCCGTCTGTCATGGGTTGACCCCATTGCTTTAGGGATTGTGACACAACACATCACAGTGGAAGCACATGACAAAAACATTGACCTCATGACTGAGATGAAAAGAAAGAGAAAGAAAGAAAGAAAGAAAGAAAGAGAGAGAGAAAGAAAGAAAGAAAGAAAGAAAGAAAGAAAGAAAGAAAGAAAGAAAGGGGAAGTAGAAGGAGCTTGGTTCTTTACCTTCCCTTCAATGACACACCATCAGTGAGTAGAGGCATGTCATCCAAAAGATTCTATCATTTTCCCTTTACAAAGGCATTAACGCAAAAGACTTTGGGGTTATATATCCAAACTATGGAAAGTTACATGGGTAAAGACTATGTATTTTACTACTATGTTACTATCTCAATTTTAAAACACATGTATACATACACACACACCATCACATACCTGGACACACAGTGCTTGACACCAATTAGGTACTTAGATATTTACCACAATTATGTTCAAAGAGAATTTTCTGTAAGGTAAAATTAAATTCCAACTTTTTTCTCCCTAAAGCTATCATGATAAAGGGTTTTTTTTTTCTTTCTTTCTTAAGACTGTTGTATGGGCTGGAGAGATGGCTCAACGGTTAAGAGCACTGATTGTTCTTCCAGAGGTCCTGAGTTCAATTCCCAGCAACCACATGGTGGCTCACGACCATCTGTAATGGGCATGTGATGCCCTCTTCTGGTATGTCTAAAGACAGCGACAGTATACCCGCATACATGAAACAAACAAACAAATAAATAAATAAATAAATAAGATTGTTGTAAAAAAAAAATAATGAATGAATGAAAGGTTGTTGTATAGAAATTTCATAACAGCCATTCATCAGTTCATTATCTATTTATTGTAAGCTCTGTTCTATTACTAAGTATTCTGGACTAATTTTAAATAAATTGAGTAGGGCAATAGAAAAAAATTGGACAACATTAACTTGCATTTAAGAGATTTTGAGAGGAGTGACTACTTAGGATGAGAGAAGAGGAAAAGGGTGTGGCTCGACATGAAGAGACAATTATGTGGTTCCAGGAGGAGGCCTGTCACAGAGCATTCACTTACTCATTCCCTGATCTGACTAGCCTCTCCCAAGGATCAGGATCTCTCCTTGGTCCTGAAGATATGGACGTGAACAAAACAAAATGCCCTGACTCTTGTGTAACTCACATTCCAAAAGGGAAGAGAGTGAAAGAAGCAAATAGTTCAATGACATCCACTGGATTTGAGTACTATGAAAAATAAAAGAGGGAGGGTAATGGGAACTGCTTGGCCCTCTTCAAATACCATCTGGTGGCTGTGCCTCCAGAGAGCAGCTTCATAAGCAAGCAGCTACGGGAGCAGAAGCAGTCAGGATTCTGTTGTTCTACATAAAACAAGAAATAAGGACAGCTTGAGCTACAGTGGTAATCAAAGTGTGAAGAAGGGATTAGAAGTTGAATCTTTTTTAAAATAAGGAAAACAAGGTTTGCCAGGAGGTCGTGGCAAACACCTTTAGTCCCAGCACTTGGGAGGCAGAAGCAGGTAGATGTCTGAGTTCAAGTCTAGCCTGGTATACAGAGTGAATATCCAGGACAGCCAGGGCTACACAGAACCAGAGAGAGAGAGAGAGAGAGAGAGAAATTGCTAATGGAATATCAAACAAAGACATTAAGAATGATTTGAAGGTTGGGAAAGAAATAGTGCATGTGAGCTAAGCATGGTGGCACACACCTGTAACCCAGCCCTCTGGAGACAGAAGCAGAAAGATCGCAAATTAGAAGACAGTCTGAGCTGCACAGTGAGATTCTGTCAAAAGTCTGTGTGTGTGTTTGTGTGTGTCTGTGTGTCTGTGTCTGTGTGTGTGTGTGTGTGTGTGTGTGTGTGTGTGTGTGTGTGTGTGTGTGAGAGAGAGAGAGAGAGAGAGAGAGAGAGAGAGAGAGAGAGATGTAGCTTGAGGCCCTGGATTCAATACCCAGCATGCTAAATATATATGTGATGAGAGATAAACCATTACATAAAGGAAGGACTGTAGCATTCATGTATAAAATGTAATATATTTATAATATATAAATTTGTTGCTTTGATATATTACACTGAATAAATAAATGGTGTGTTATAATATAGAAATACATTTGTATATTAATATTGATTTTCAGAACTGAGGGCCAAATAGATGATTCAATGTGTAACTCAGTGGGAAGAGTTAACTGCCACCAAGCATGACAAGGTGGGTCCAACCCCTGGACACCACATTGTAGAAGAAGAGAGATGACACCCACAAAGTTGTTCTCCAAGCTTTGTTCTTGCTGGGGACACAGAAGTAGCTAATACAAGAGGTCAAGAAAAGGAATTATGTATTAATATAATATTAATACTATAAATTATAAGCACGTGTCATTATATTATATAATAATATACAATATAACGATATATTTATAAATGAGTAAATTAATATAACATGATAGGCATATTACTAGCCCAGGAAAAAAAGACAAGACTTGAAATTCCATATATGGCTAGGCTTTGTGACTATAATCCCAGTTACCAGAAAGATTATATTCCAAATTCAAGTTAGCCTGGGCTACACAGTAAGTTTCAAGTCAACTTCAACAATTTAGTAAGATATCAGTTAGAACCTGTCTCAAAAACTAAAGAGCATTTTTATAAGGAAAAATATATAAATAGCAAGAATAACATAAGCACTAAATTTTAATTTTTGAAACATGATGTGTAAACAGGTATATAGGAAATCCTCCTGTGTGCTCTCCTTCATTGCACAATCTTGGTGGCTGACCAAGCATGCCGTTTGGCAGTCTATGTGTCCCCCAAACTCCCAACTCAGGCCTTCATTCTCTTTCTTTTAATCTTATGAATTGTCTCTAGTCCTTACATAAGCCCAATGTGACCATGAAAACTCATGATGTAGCTGTCTTAAGGAGCAACAATGTAAACCGCATGGATGCAGGCAAGATGGTTGGTGAGAGCTATAGCCTCGCCTACCATAATGGTGAACTAGTGGAGGGTTTCTCAAATTGACTGATTAAAACGTGATTGAATTAATTTAAATAGTCGTGGAAGCATATTATCTAGAACAACACAGATAGATACCACAAGAAGCTCCTGATGCAAATGTCAAAGATGTATTTGTAGGGAGAAGGGTCGATGAGGAAGAGCAAGGTAGCGGCTGGCTTCTCTTCTACAGTATATGCTCAGTTTGATTAGTGTGCACCCACACTTCTTAAATTTGGGTCACACAGCACAGTCGGAAATTTATACCTTTACTTTCAAAAGATGGAATTTAGAACATGAAAGTTTCTATATCCTAAGTAACATGCCCACATCTTCAATGACTGACAGATAACAACCTCAGTCCCAAGTCAAGCTTGTATGTCATTAAAGCTATCGGTTAAAGAAAAATGTCAGCATTTTAACAAAGGCGATAACATAATCACAGAAGTTGTCAAACAGAATTCCACCAAAAAAAAAAAAAAAAAAGTATTTGCATGAGTCAATTCAACCTAAACAAGTGCCCTACGGTTGGAGCTCACCAACATGAGAACAAAGACGAAGAAGAAATCAATAGGCCCTTTGGGATATCATCTCCTTACATTTGAAAACACAAAGTGCCTTTTTGTGTCTTAGAATGAATCAAAGCAACCTACATTTAGAGTCTGAAAAACACCTGACAGTTCATCTCATAAAGATAAAACTCCTTCCTGATGCTTCTTCCTCCTTGGATCTTATGAGGAGGGGAGTTGTTTTGTTTTGCTTTTTTGTTCAGGATGCTAAACAGCACTGAAAATTGATAACAAATCAAGTCAGCCTAGTTTACAGTCTCTAAGTTAACTGACATTACATTAAACAGATGATCAACCATCAAAATTACTACAGCAGTGTTTATTTTCCAGATCATATTTTGTAGTCTTTGAAATGTCAAATGCGCTCTCCCACCGAGCAGCAAATGCGGATCTACATATGCAAAGCTGTCATCAGCCAGGGGGAGGATTGAAGTCAAATTTATAAGGATTCATTACAGACTTCATCTTTCATAAGATTCTGATTAAGCAAGAGACTGACAAGCTGCTTGGTTCTGGTGGATTGAGGTTATTGATTATTGACACAAGAACTTGAGCTTCTGAATGCCTGACCAAAGGAATTCCAGGCTGCAAAGTGTGGCTGTCAGGCATAGTCCATTCACTGGGGTATAGTCTATTCAGGTTAACAGTGTGCACTCACATCTGATGAGAGATGAGAACTGTCACCTAAGTGTGTGTCCCTGTTGTTTCATTAAAGCACCAAAGGATACCTGCGGGCAGTAGCACACACTTGCAATTTCAGCACCAGGGAAGAGGTGACAGGAGGAAGAAGAGTTCTAAGCTAGCCTTGGCAACATGATAAGATCCCATGTCAAACAAACACAACTGTTACTGCATCTAAAACACAGCATGGTGATGCATGCCTATAGTCTCAGAAGGTAGGAGGGAGAAGTAGAAAGATTGCTACAAATTTGAGGTAAGCCTCAAAAAGGAAAAGAAAATACAGAAATGAGCCAGGCATGGTGGCACAGGAGGTACCAGCAGGCAAAGAAAGGAAGACAATTGTGAGTTCAAAGATAGCCTGTGCTATATGGTGGGTTCATGGCCAGCCACATAAAAAGAGTTAAATTGTGATTTTAAAAAATTTAAATGAAAAAGGGGAAAGAAGAAGGAAGAAGAAAAGCAAGAGGAAGGAAGCAAGGAGGAAGGAAGGAAGGAAGGAGGGAAGGAGGAAGGGAGGGAGGAAAGAGGGAGGAGGAAGGAAGGAAAGAAGGAAGGAAGGAAGGAAAGAAGGAAGGAAGGAAGGAAGGAAGGAAGGAAGGAAGGAAGGAAGGAAGGAAGGAAGGAAGAAAATGTTTTAGAACTACAATGGAGAAATGTCATTCCAGATCTAATGTCAATCACATATCTCAGGGACTTGGGCTTGGCTTTGTTTCCTGAATTAGCCAGTACTGCCCTTCCTGTGGTATCAAAACCAAACAAACCCCTGCAAGCTCCTTAGCTCAGTATAGGGACCTTTTTTATTCTTAAATTTGTCTTTGTATTCTTAATTCCCTAACAAGACATCACAGCCTCACTGACCTGAAAGTCACCTACAGGGTACTGTTCCCCAGACTAGTGTTGGGGAATTAGCTTCTGTTGACTGCGCCCCACTCACAGTTCCAAGCAAAACCTTATTCCAATGATGCTCTGGATGGATCATGCACAAGGGGCCTACCCTTCCTCTCCCTCACTGGTCCTTAACTCCTCTTCCAAGTCACATACTCCATCTGGCAATCCCAACTGGTTGTTTTCATAAGCTGTAAGCCCCTCCGAGAGAGAGAGAGAGAGAGAGAGAGAGAGAGAGAGAGAGAGAGGAGTGGGACCAGCTTGGAATTGAATCCAGGGTACTGTGTGTGCTACGCATACATTACACCACTGAGCTATATTCCTAGAATGTTTACGTAAGAAAGTAGTCTTAAAGGTTTTGGAACTGGGTCTGGGGAGATGGCTCAGTGGTTAAGAGCATCAGCTGCTCTTCCAGAGGACCTGGGCTTGATTTTCAGTACCCACATGGCAGCCTACAACTGTCTTCAATTACAGTTCCAGGGGATTCAATGCCCTCTTCTGACCTGCTTGGACACCAGTCAAACACATCATGTACATACATACATGCAGACAAAACACTCAAACATATGAAATAACATAAATGATTTTCTAAAAAAGAAGTTTTGAAATTAATCTGTTTCTTCTCTGTCATCTACTACTCAAATCTTTGGAGAAGCTCTTGCCTCAGAGTTTTTAGAAGGATTTACCAACCAACGCTACACCAACTAGCCCCAGACTAGTGCTGTGTAACAGCCTCCTTCAACATTAAAACATCCCATCCTGCAGAGGAGCTCCTAAAACAGGGAGATAAACAACAACAAAATAATTTCAATAACTCCCTGAAACTGAGCAGATTCACTAGGCCCCCTCCCTGCCAGAGTAAGCAGAGCCCAGCTGCAAAGAAGACTCTCAGAGAAGCTGAGCTGCAAAGACGACTCTGAGACTAGACCAGCTGCTCTGAAGAAGCAGAAATCAGCCGAACTACTTGGAAGAGGGTTAAAGCAACTGAGGCACCTGGCAAGGACACTCTCCACCCAGCTGAGCCGCCTGCAGCTGTGCACTGTGCTCCAGATTTTCCAGCTCTGTGATTTTCCATGCATGCTGGAGTGGGCCTTGGTGATACAGCTATATTTGAGTTGTTTTTGTTTCTGTAAGTAATCCCTCACCCATATTCCTGTAAATTACCCCAATAAAACTCACTCATTCACCAAGTTGGACTTTGGTGGTATCCGTACTTTGGTCTGTTGTGGGTTTCCTATCTGGGTTGAGTAGACACGGATGCCCTCCCCCAGGAGAAGTTTTGTCAGCCAAGAACCAGAGAACAGTGAATGAAAGACTCCTTCTAGTTTGCGTGTCATCCCTTATCAAACTCACTTTGATCATAAGCAAAGACTGTTAAGTGCTTGCCGAGTCTACCCTCAGACTTCCTCTGGAAATCTGCAGTTTCAGCTTCTCTACAAATAATATTTACTGAAGGAAATGGCCAGAAGCCTTGCAGCTTTGTTTTCCAGATTGCTCGGGCTTTTGGAGAGATGTTACTAAGTAGAAACGTTCGGTGTTATTTGCATCTTCCCTGTGTCTGAGTAGCTACTACAGTACCCGTTTCACTCTCTGCTTCTACTCATGGTTGACACCGAGTCCCATGTAAGCATGGATGAATATAATATTCTCTTCATTATACCACCAAAAAGAGCTCCTTTTAGGAATTTTGTGATGTCAGCAAGAGAGAGAGCACAGTAAATAAAGACACTTGCCGCCAAGGCCAATGACTTGAGTTCCGTCCCTGGACCTACAAGTGGAAAAAGAAAACCGACTTCCTGAGGTTGTCCTCTGACAACTTTAAAGAACATTTTAAGATGTTTGTTTTTTATTTTTGTTTTTTTTTTTAAATTACAGAAATTTTAAAGAATGTGTTTTCATTTTAATCCCAGGTCAGGGCTGCTTTGGATCGTCCACAACAGCTGACTATGATTTGCCTCATTCTCTAGCAGAAGCATGGCTTTGCCGGCTGCAGATAATTTCTGAGATTGTGTGATGTGTGGAATTCTGGGAACTTTTCAGGGGATGTATAAATTCTAGGCCCCCAAGAGGCAGGGGTTGTGGGGAGGGGGCTCATTTAAAGAGGTTGGTTTTGGTTTGTTAGCAGCCATGGTCAAAGGAACAACAAAAGGAAAGAAATTAGATTCATGGGTCTTCCTATTCCTCTCTCCCTATATCCTTGTTTCTCTCCTTTCTAGTGTTAGGGGTGAAATCAGGGGATGGGGTGTAAAACAACCCACAAAGTAGCAAAGACCAGGTACACGAAATGTCAATGGAGATGCTATGGCTACCATCAGCACCTACTCACAAGACCACACCAGCATTTTATAATGATTGCTTTTGAATTTTCTTGTTAGAGTTGCTACCACTGGTTTGATTTGGTTTGGTTTTTGATTTTGTTTTCCATTTTCTTTCATCTTGTGTTGTATGTGTAAGGAGGTCAAAAGACAAGTTGTGAAAGTTAGTTCTCCTTCCTTTATGTAGGTCTGTCTATCCCATTCCCTCTTCACAGAGGCCTTATAAGACATTTCTCCCATTCTACAGATGAGGAAAATGAGACACTAATACTCCCATCACACAGCCTTTAAACCATGCAGCCACAGCCGACTCTTAGGTTTGTTTTGTTTTGTTTTTTGTTTTTTTGGTTTTTTCTGTTCTTTTAGTTAATTCCACTATATTAGACTGCCTCTTGGGATCTTCTGAAACAATCTGAGAATTCAGGAATAACTGGAAATCTCCTCTTGGAGACTATTTTCAGGATTTTGTAAATAAACATGCACCAAAAGGGGTAGTGGATGTGATATAGACATACACATACACACACACACACACCTCACATACCACACACACTCACACACATGCGCACACGCACACAACACATGTATGTACATGTATACAGAGAAGAGGAAGGTGGAAGAAGAAAGAGGAGGAGGGAAAAAGAAAAACGCCCAAGAATGTAGGAGAATTTGCTGTCTAAGCAAACATTATTTGCACAAAAATTTCATCGTGCTTTCTAATAAAAAATATGCCTGGCTTTAGACAATAAGCTAGAATTTACACACATAATAAGAGTCTTTAGGGTTCTGTGTTTACATTTGTACTAAGTGTGTTTACAGTTCAGTGTTTTGCTGTTGTCATTGTCGCTTTTTGTCTTTGAGACAGGGTCTTTCTATGTAGCCCTAGATGTCCTAGAAGTTACTATGTAGATGAGGCTAGCCTTGAACTCACTGAGATCCACAGCCTCTGACTCCTGAGTGCTGGGAGCACCACATTCGGCTTATACTGTGTTATCTGTTGACTTCCTCCTTCTCGTTCTCTAAACCCTGTTGCCATTCCTGCGCTGATGCCTGTCAGAGGTGTGGCCCTAGGAAGGCCGTGAGACATTTAGGAAAGTCCACATTAGGGGGACTGCATGAGGCTTTGAGGGCTGTGCCCCGGTTGGCAGTGAGTACACGGGTAGAGAGGCAAGAAGCCTTAATTTTCCCTTTTGTGACCAATTTCCTGCAAAGTTCTCACTTTGTTGTCTGCCTCTTTGGTTATGGAGAAATTCTTCTTCTTCTGTGATCCCTTAGGACCTCCAATATTCTATGAGATCCAACGAGTTAGATGGGACCAAATGTTCTTTTACAGAAGGAACCTTCTGGGGGCCAACACCAGAAACATCAAATTATAAATTCTAGGCTTTGATTGCTGGCATACAGTGATTAAATTATGTAGAAATTTCCTTAACTATGGGGCCAAACAGAACAAAATGGCTAGTAATTGGTCTCAACCAGAGTAAATAATGCCCGTCTTGGTATTTACATTTGGTTCTCCTATAAACTGCCTACTGGATTGTGTGGAACTAAGAGGCTAGCAAAAACCTGAGTCCCCATCCATCAGTATTAATCTCACACTTTACCACAGCCCCATCCATTTATCTTTCCGACACAAATTAGAAATTCAAGAGTTTTAACAAATGAGCCTGCAAATGTAAACTTATTAGGCCATATATTCTTACTACACACTGTGCAGTGCCCTCCACAAAGCTGTCCCTTCAGAGAGCATTTTCCTATTTTGTGTTATTGATGGCAGCTAACTAATCACATTTTTAATGTTGTCTTTGGGGAGGGCTGTTTGAGTGAATGTGCAAGCTAAACTACCCAGAATAAATCTACCTTATTAAATGCTTGAAATTATGTGTCTTTTACGATAAAGAAACTCCGGAGCACTGTTACATTTGCTAGCCTTCTTTTTGCAGGAATCAAAAGACTAGGATTAATTAAAATAATACATCAAAACTGGGGTGTTGTACCGAACGTGTCTGTGTGTGAGGAAAGGCCAAGAAAAATTGGTTAATTGGTCTCTTCATCCCTATTCACTCCCTCCATCGGCATGGCTTTAAGTGTTGTTTGAAACAGACTACAATAACAGGAGCTGGGAGGAAGATCTGCAGGCCTGTTTGCTAGACAATGCCTGGGCTCTACACCTACCTTTACTCACAGGAAATTTGGGTTGCACAGATCCTCTCTGCTTAACAAAGAATGCAAAAAAGAGAAAAAAAAGAAGGCTCCTAGATCTAAATGTCCTAAAACACATCGGAAGTCTAACTATAACCCCAGCCTTGTATTTTATCTAAACAAAAATGCCCTACCCAGGAGCTTTTGAAGAATGTCATTGTTCATAAGTACCAAAAACAAACATCTGGAAGGTAAAAGGTACTTCAAAGCCCAGCTCGGGCCTTCCTCAGCTATGCTGGGCCCCTTAGTGCTCTGTGCAACCATTTCATTACTCTGAGGTAGTTAATTACTGGCAGGTCCTTTATTACTGAGCTCAAGAGCTAACCCAAGTGAGCCAAATGCATCTGCTTCCTACTGCTTTTTGAATTTTGCACTCTCCCAGGCAAATGCAAACGTGGCCACACTTGTGTCTTGTCACATGAATTTCAAGGATGTGGAATGATGCATAAGCTTACATCAAGGGGACAAGGGTCACTGGGGAGCCAGTGTTCCCAGTGGCGCAAGTGGTACAGAATTTGCCATGCGCATCAGTATGTCCTGTCAGGATGAAACGAGATGGAATAGAAATTTACTTGAAGAAACAAATGCCCAGAAAGTGGAAACATGAAGCTAGAAATCCATTCTTTGTAAATCTGCATCCCACTACTTGACAAATGTAGTCAGTCTTGCTTGAGACACACGGCTTTTATGAAACTGACATTTATATATTTATATATGGTAAGCACGAGTTCTTCATAGACATTAAAGTCACAAGCACTTCAAGGCAACCTAGTGGGGGCTTTCAAATTCCTCTACCATTACAGTTTCTCTCGCTTGCTTGGCATGGAGGAGAAAAATAAACTTGATTAGTACGTAACAAAAGTGTAACTGCTGATGAATTGTCCTTAGTACTTTAAAACTAGACAACTATGTGAAGCTTGCCTGGAATTTATTTATTGACTGTGTGGGTACACACATTTTTCTCACTCAGTCGCAGAATCCACAATTTAAGGATGCCTTGGCTCTCTGGAAGTTTCTTATTTACCTAGGATTAAATGTTCAGCCTAGCCAAGGTGCAGCTAAATAGAAGAAGTGATAAATTGAAGGGAAAGTCGTGAGTGACAGAGGGAAAACTCACTAGGAAAGCCTTTTGCATTGGAAATTTGGTTTGAAAAATTCAAGGTGTTTAGTTAGTTAGTCAGCAAACATCGATCCTAGTACTTACAACGAGCCAGGTCCTGTGACAGATAATAGAAAGACAAAGATATCAGGCTTTGTTCTTAAAGAATTACTAGAGAAGACATCCCTTCAAGCAGATGATAAATAAACATGGTGGGTTAGGGACTGATACGGTAGCCAACCAAGAGTCTGAGAACTTAAATTACTGCTGTAGAAATGTTCTTGACTCCTGGGTTATAGCTGATAAATGTAGAATCAAAGTTGCACTTGCTTTCATTGTATTCTCCGGGAGAAAAATAAATTCATTTACACTTAATGTTATTGGTCAATGTGGACATCTTAAAATAGTCACATTGTTCTCTTAATTGTAAAACAGGCAAAAGTTTTCATCAAGGAAGAGTTTCCACAAAGCTGGGAGTGGGTTTCCAAGGCCTCACAATAAGAATGGTTACTCTTAAAGAACACCTTGCAGTGAGTCTCTTATTTAGCAAAAGACCCTTTTGTTGTAGGAATAAGGTTTCTGCATAAGCCTGGGCTTTTTCACTTTAGATTTGAATAGCACAAACCATAGTGAACAGTTCCCACAAAACATGCATTGCCTCCTTGGGCCCTGGCTGCCTGTGCTCCCATGAATGACTTGCCAGCAGGATAAGTCCCAGATCCTGAACCTCTCAAGAGCCTGGTCTCTCTCAACCTCCAGCCTCAGGTTAGGTGACAGGACCATAGAGCTTTAGCCTGTCTGGCTCCTGAGTGACTAACACAGAGCAGACATCTTCCCTTGTGACACTCCAATCCTGTTGCCTAAATTACATAAGCCAGGAGTCAATCGCTCTCCTAGGCTGCTAGATTCTGGGGCTGGTTTACAGCCGTGTGGCCTAGCCTCCCTTCAGTCACAGTGGGGTGTGGACCATGGCAGCCAGTGCTTCCTACGGTGGGGCATCCACATGTTCCTCCCGATGTCCCACTTAATCCATTAACCCAAGTGAATGCATATATTTTTAATAAAACCACATATCACTGCTGCAGATGGGAAGCCAGCATCATTTCCCATACGATGAAAGTAACTAGGAAAGACAACTGAATGTTAGCTGATTACAGCAGATCACAGTCAAGTCACCAAACAGCACATTCATAGACCTAAAGCATTTTTAGGGATGCTGGTGGTGTAGGAAAGAAAGGCACAGGCCTTAGTGTCGAACAGAGTTCAGCTTGACTCTCAGCTCTCCACGTGTGTCCTCAGCTAAGTTACCTGACCTCTCTGTTCCTCAGAAAGTTTATCTCTATGCACAGTAGAAAAGTGTTGTGTAAGACCAGCTTTAAGATGAGAAATGGACATGAAATGCCCTGGCATTGAGCACATCGTTAAGTAGGTTTGGTATACTGGCACATCTTAGTACTCAGAAAGATATTATCCCTAATGTCATGACTAGCTGTGAACTGAAGTGCCTTATATACTCATCCAGGAGTCCTCACACTGCCCACTGCTGCCCTTTGCTCTTCAGAGGTGCTAGGTCAATGTTCATTGAAACTTCCATAACCAGGGATTGCTCACATTCTCTGTGGTGTCCCTCCCCACAGGAGAACAGTAGACAGTCTGTCTGTTCTCTCGGGGTCCCAGCGTAACCCCAGTCTAGCCAGACTTTGTCTGCATTCTGCTCAGAGACTAATGAGGATTCTCTTCTTCACAAGTTATCACTGAGGTGGGATAGAAAGACAGGAAATCAAAGAACACAGGAAGGAAAAGCCCAAAATGGAGTCTGGTTTACATTTCTGACTGACTGAAAGTCAAGCCTCTCATGTACAAGGGAGGAGTATGTGTGTGTACTCACACGTGCTGTGGGGGTTGGGGGAAGAGTGTGTGTGTGTGTGTGTGTGTGTGTGTGTGTGTGTGTGTGTGTGTGTGCATGCTGCAGGGGTGGGGGTGGGGAGAGTTTGTGTGTGTGCACGTACATGCTGTGGAGGGGGACAGGAGTACATTGTGGGCACGTTGGCTGTAGGCCACAGGTAGATATCTAATGTCCTCCTCTGTCACTGAGATCTCACTCTGATTCCTCCTCTTTATGGCCACCGCACATATTCCTTGGGCAAGGTGTGGTGTTGCATGAGTAAATACAGTATGTTGAGCATATTCTCCTATTCTCCAATACCCTCCTCCGCATTACTGTCTTATCAGTCCCTTTTATTCTCCGCTGCCCCCCACATACACACACCCTTTTTGAGACAGGTTCTCCCACTGACTCTGGAGATCAGCAATTTGGCAAGACTGCTGGTCAGCAAGCCACAAGCAGGGATCCTCCTGCCTCAACCTCCCCAGAGGTGAGGAATGGGTAGTAAGGATCGAACTTGGGTCTTGTGCTTGCATAGGTCCCTCCCACTTCACTGACTGACCCATTGCTCCAGCCAGAGTCAAGAATCTTGACACAACTGGCAAAACCACTGTCACAGTTGTCTGTAGGGAAACAATGCTGCCTTTCCTGAGATATGCCTCAGACAACAGCATGAGAGTAGCTAATGAAGATTGTATGCAAGATGGAAGTTAAACCCAGTGACCACTGTTACCACTGTTTACATTGCCGGCACTCTTGTGTCCTCCGTAAGCCTGGACTGTCAGCTCACCATCCAGCAGAAAACTTCATCTACAAAAGGTCACCCAACACCCAACACATGAGAAACATGTAAGCCGTCTTTAACATTTTTTTTTTTGACCTGATTTTTAAATGTTGCTTAATCTTGGAGCCTGGTTTTGAGTTGCAGCTTTTAAACAATGTCACTTCAACAGCCATAAAAATTAGTTATTGTTAAAGGACATAAGCATAGCTTTTCCAATTGCCCACACTGTAAATCCGCCTTTGAATGTGCACCAGTAGCCCTTGTCTTAGTAAATCCTCGTTTTGCTTCATGCTAAGTGATTCAGAAAGCCTTCTCTGCAGCACAAGTCTACCCAACAATACATGTGCAGTTTCTGGACACCTCAGGCTGCATAGAATGCTTGACTGGGTTGCTCCCCTTACTATGGTGTGTTCTTTTCTCAATGAAAAAAAAAATCTCTATCTTGTCTTCTCATTAGCCAAAATGCCCAACAGTGGGAAATGGAACCTAAAGAGACTGCCTCAAGTAGATAGACATGGCCCCATTTGAGACATGGGGCCACCCTCCCATCTTCAAAATTCTTGACCCATAATTGTCCCATCTAAAGGGAATGTAGGGACATTGGAGCAGAGACTGAAGGAAAGGCCATCCAGACACAAGCCCAAGTTGAGATCCATCCAATGTTCAGGCACCAAACCCGACACTATTACTGATGCCAAGATGTGCTTGCCGACAGGAGCTAGAATGGCTGTCCTCTGATGGGCTCTACCAGCAGCTAACTGAGACAGATGCAGATACTTACAGCCAACCATTGGACTGAAGTTGGGGACCCTTATGGAAGAGCTAGAGAAAGGACTGAAGGAGCTGAAGGGGAGGGCAACCCCATAGGAAGAGCAGCAATATCAACTAACCCGGACCCTCAGAGCTCCCAGGGACTGAGCTGCCAACCCAAGAGCATACATGGGCTGGTCCGTGGCCCCCATTACACATGTAGCAGAAGACTGTCATGTCTGGCCTTCGTTGGAAAGGATGTGCTTAATCCTATAGAAACTTAATGCACAGGAAAGGCAGATGCCAGTGAGGTGAGGTGGGAGCCGGTGGGGGGGGTGTGGGAGCACCCTCTCTGAAGCAAAGGGAAGGAGGAGGGGGTGAAGAACTCATAGAGGGGGGATAACATTTAGAATGTAAATAATTCAAATAATAAAAATCCCTTTGTCAGAAAAGAAAAAGGGAAAAGAAGATTCCCTAATTCCACCAGAAGAAAATAGCACAAGTGTGGAGGTTTGGTGAGTGCCATTGGAATTGAAAAATGTAACAGAAGAGAAAGCCAGTCTCTATCTTCAGGGAAAAAAGGGTCTGCTCCGACAGGATGGCTTGGTGGGTAGGACTGCATGCTGCACAAGCCAGGCAGCCTCTGTTTAATTCCCAGAACCCATAGACAGATGGCTCCACAAGTTTGTCCTTTGACCTCCATACATACATCATACACACACACACACACACACACACACACACACACACACACACACACACACACACACACACGTACACAGAGAGAGAGAAAATAAATAAATAAATAAATAAATAAATAAATAAATAAATAAATAAATACAGATTTAGAAAAATATCTCAGGATATATAATTAAGAGTATTTCTTACTACTCACCTTTCATGGACACATTAGAAATTCATTTTGGGATGTTTAAGCATGTGTATTCTAAAATCAAATAGTATGGCTTTGAACATGGATCCATCAAGGACAAATCACAGAATCTTCATCATCTTTAGTTTTCTCATCTATAATATGACCTTAATAATAAGCAGTCTCCTTTAACATCTTTCCTGGGATTAAATAAGAGAATGAACAGAGCTTCAATGTGTGGTTGCTCAAAGCTTAGATCTGCTCAAAGATGGATCTGATAGACAGCAAGGGCGTAGTATTAGTAGTTGTTGTTAGCTAGTTGGATGTTAGCAGGTGTGAAGAACAGGGGATCTAGACTCCATTCTCATAACCAACAGCATGTTTCTAGGAGAAAACCTAGGAGATACCGTTCATATTGGGGTAGGAAATGGAACCCCAATGCTATAGAAAGTTAACTCCAGTTATCAAAAGATGGGACTACATGGAAATTAAAAGTTCCTCTACGACAAAGGAAACAACCAGCAGAGTGAACTGTCCATGACTGAGAGCCATGGGTAGGAAAAGCAGGCCAGGATGTTGAGTCATTAAAACACCCAGTACCTCCACTCACTCACTCTAGCCAGTACATACTGCTTAGCAGTCATCTTTGAGAATATCAAAAGGGTGGGGCAGTAGCTCACACATCTCCCATAAAAGAGGGATCCAGCTATCATGGGAGCATGGGAATGTCTCCTACAAATAAATGACCATAGTAAACACTCTCCAGGTCACTGGGTCTTGGCAATTATGAGCTCTCAAGGTAGTGTTCTTGTCTTACAAAGCCAATAGAGTGCTTAACAATGCTCCATAGGATAGGATCAATAACCTAAGAGAAGACGCTACAAAAACATCTATAATGGCTTCTCACCATGCATCAGATTTAAGAAATGGAATCCCATCCCTAGAGAAAAATAAAATTTTTCCCTAATTCTGAAATCCAACTCAGTATATGAGGCTGCCTGATACAATTTGCTTTAGGCAGGGGAACAACCACCAAGGAGCCATCTTCCTCCTGGGAAAACACATCCCTATTCCTCTGGATTCTTCCAATTCTCTTGACAAAGGAATACTTCCTAGTTAACTCTCCCACTTCCTCATGCTACCTCAGTAGCTAGCCTGTTCTATCTTTCACTGTCAGACAATAAAAGCAAAGGTCTCTCCCCTGACTCTTGGTCATCATTTTCTAATTCCCTACACCATTCACATCCAGTCTCCATATCCACACCTTCTCTCACCCACTCAGCAAGACATGTCTGAATTCACATTGGCTGTCTTCATCTTCATGCAGAAAAGCATGCTCATGATTCTCTCCCAAACTAGTTCTGTCTCATATTTTCATTAACATTTTGCTCAAGTTTGAAATAAATGTTCAAGCTTTCAGCTATCTTAGCTCTAGTTTGTGTCTGTCCTAGGGGTCTATTAATTCTTTTAATGGAATCTTTCTTTTATGTGTCCTTTTCAATTTTTCAATACCATTTTACTGGGTGCAAAAAATCATATTCTTGTTGGTCTTCATTTCCCTAGGCATTTTTGCATCTTCAATTTCAGCATAATCTTTCTAAAATATTATTTATTTTGTTGATTATTCATAGCTTACCACTGCACACACAACACCACCAACTACTTTACATGGGAACTCTTGTTTCAGGCATGGCTTTCCTCCTAAATAAAATCAAATTACTCATCTATATTAGGAAGACATGTGACTTTTCTCATTGCTATAACAAGTACCTGAGAGAAGCAACTTAAGAAAGAGGAGGTTTATTTCAGCTTAAGGTTTCAGGCCATTGTGGTAAGGAAGAGTTCATGATGCCTTGAGCATGTTCATAAAGCTCTTGGACCAGGACTAAGCAACAAACAGATGGACATCAGAAATAAGTACAACCTTCAAGTCTGACATCTTGTGGCCTACTTCCACCAGTGAGGTTTCACATTCCCAAAGGATTCACCACTTCCCAAATCAGCATCACCAGGTGGGGACCTATTGGGCTGACTGTCCTTACTTTGTATAAAGGTATGTCTGTATTTTCTATTTTTAATTCAGTACCAGCAGAGAGCTAAGAGCTGTAAGGATCTTGGTAGTCATATAGATGGCCCATCGCCAGCTTCGTATTTGAAACCACCCTGAATGCCTTAAGCAACCTAAGAGACGTTCAAGTGTTGTCTCACTCTGACTGGTTGTAACAAAGATCTGACAGCCAATAGCAGGGGCAGGAAGTATGAGGGAGGAACTTCCAGGCAGAGAAGGATGCAAAGAGAAGAAAGCAAGAGAATCAAAAGTGGACATGGAAAGAAACAGACAGAACAGAACAGAACAGAGCAGGGAGGTAAAGAACTAGCGTTGTGGTGGGTTGTAGGCTAGAACAGTTGGGTTCAGTTTAAATGGTAGCTGGGAGACTGCCCCAGCAAAAAGCCTAAGCTTAAAACTATATAGAAGTCTCTATGTTTTACTGAACCACTGATAGGATCTGCAGGAAGTTCAGCAATAGGAACCAAATATTCAAACATATGAGGCTGTGGGGGCATATTTCACACTCCGCCCATCAAATAAGGATCGTTTACTCTCTCTTTCTCCATTTTTCATCTCTCTCTCTCTACCTAGTTGGCTTCTCATCTTCACTTAGACTTGTTCCAGAAGTGTTAATGGAGATAAACTCTTTCTGAACTATGGCATTTCTGCAAATATAATATAGCTGAGAATAAGTACTCACAGAGCAGTATCCCAAATGCCAGTCAGACATGATTTTTTTTTCTCCTTAAAATAGTTTCATTGGTGTGGTATGACAGAGCCATGAATAAAGGTGCTTACCTCCCGCAAAGCCTGACGACCTAAGTTCAATTCCCAAGATACACATGGTGGAAAGAGAGAACCAACTCTCTCATGTTGTCCTCTGACCTCTACACATTCTCCACGGCAAGTGCATATGCACATGCACACACACAAACACACATATATACAAACACAAAATTGTGTTGTATACATGCATTTACACGGTAGTATGTTACATTAGGACACTTTCAGACTAATCTACATTGAGTATTGGCCCCTCCCCCAACTGCTGTCTCTTTTCCCACTCCTCCCCAATTAGCTCCATTTATTCTAACGTTTCCCTTCTCTTGTTGTCATACACACATATGATCTTATCCCTATATAAAATCTAGGTTCCACAACTTGGAAAAACATATTATCTTCTTGAGGTCAATCAGATGTATTTTAATGATTGTATTAGTCAGGGTTCTCTAGAGGAACAGAACTTATAAAATGAATCAATAGAGAGAAAGAAAGGGATTTTATTAGAGTGTCTTACAGACTGTGGTCCAGCTAGTCCAACAATGGCTGTCTACTAATGGAAAGCCCAAGAATCCAGGAGTTGCTCAGTCCATGAGGCTGAATGTCTCAACTGGTCTTCAGCATTCACCAGAATCCCAAAGAAACAGGCTCTAATGTTAGTGAAGGAATGGACTTGCCAGAAAGAGCAAGCAGTCAACATGAGCAAGCTTCCTTCTTGCATGTCCTTTACATGAGCTGCCAGAGGAAGGTGTGACTCAGATTAAAGGTATATCTTCCTACCTCAAAAGATCTGGATTAAAGGTGAGTCTTTCACCTCAAAATATTTGCATAAAAAGTGGGTCTTCACATTTTAAATAATTTAATTAAGAAAAAAATCCCCAACAGGTGTACCCAGCTGCTTGGATTTTAGTTCATTCCAATGTAGCCAAGTGGACAACCAAAAATAACCGTAACAATGATTAACATTGCGGTGGTGTCCTTGCTGTTGTGCAAGGTAAATTTTTCATGGTTTACTGTGTTTTGAGACTGGTTCTCACTTGTAGCTTTTCCTGGTCTGGAAATCATGATGTGAACCAGGCTAGCCTCAACCTCAGAGAGATCTATCAGCCTCTGCTCCCTAGAACTGGAACTAAAGCCATACACCAGCAGGTCCATCTTAATGCTTTTCTGAACAGTATTTATTTCTCTTCTCACTTTACTTTGAACATCCTAGCCTCAAACACATTTTTATAGAGACATTATCCATAACCAATGTCTATTATGCTTTACAAATGTTTTTCTTAACTAACTTGTAAGTTTCCTAAGGTCAGAGAAATGTTTTATACATTGAAAACCTCAGACAGAGCAAGGAGAATAGAAAGTATTTTATAAACGTAATTAGGCAAAGAGCTTTAGAAACTGATTTTCTTGCCATATTTCCTATCCATATAAAGACCATAAATGTATCAAAGTCCCACTCAAGTGCAGAAATTGGGTTTTTCTCTAGGGAAGAGAAATGATCCCCTAAACAACCTCTTTTCTCTTTTCTCCTCTTTCCTCTGAACTAAGAACTCACATTTCCATATTAACCGATGGATTACTTCAATATTTTATCACATTTTAGGCTAAATACTCAAGAAGTTCTATGTATATAAGAACAGTAATCTTGGATATTATAAAATCACAAGGAAAGGTGTTGTTGAGCAGGTAGGATCAATATTCAAAAACTATTCCCAAGAATGAAACATTAAATTCAGCAAAGTAAGGACAGGAGAATCTTGGACATTCATAATGTCTTACAGATGGTATAGGAAGAGTATTTGCAAATAATATTTTGAACAGAGCAAGAATTGGAAGGTTGTCGAGACTGGATGAATAAGCAAACTGCTGTGCATTGGATGCTTGGTCTCAGAGAGCATTGTTCATGTCTCCTGTCCCAGCAGCCATGCAGCTGTGGCACCGTTGCTTTTATCCAAAAGATGAGAAACTGAGTTTCATCGAGTCTGTCTGAGGTCACACAACTTTGTAGGTTTCAGCATCAGGCTTTGGCCTTGACCTTTCTCAGTGGAAAGCCTGCTTTCCTGGGACCAGGCCACAGCCTCTCCTAAAAAAGGAACAGAAAAATAGAACACCTTGGTAGACGACAAGGGTTATAACATTTGCAATGTTATTTATCAAGAACCAAGCTATTGGAGCATAATTCTAATAGATAAACAATGTCACAGGAAGAACGATTCAGCTGTGAAATAAAGAAGAAAGAAGTTGTTGTGCATGGGACTGCAAGGCCAACCTGGTGGTTCAGAGAATTCTCACTGACACTTCACTGGAGGTAAGAAGACACAAAGGCAGGCAGTGCTGGAAAGGCAACACCAAGTGGGCTGAGGTCACTACTGACAGGGAATCTGTCTATGAGGACAACTACCTTGCAATATTACTTACTAGACAAACAAAGGCAGAAAGGAAGAGGGACTATCTGGGGTAAGACATGGAACCACTAGAGAAGAGCAAGAGGGCAAAGGGGGAGAAGGAACTGGAACCAAATATAAAGACATTGATGTGTATACAGTGCTGTCCGAAAACCCATTACTTACGTGCTAATTTTGTAAACTAATTTTTTATTAATTAATTAATTAATTAATTAATTAATTGGTTTTTCGAGACAGGGTTTCTCTGTATAGCCCTGGCTGTCCTGGAACTCACTCTGTAGACCAGGCTGTCCTCGAACTCAGAAATCTGCCTGCCTCTGCCTCCCAAGTGCTGGGATTAAAGGCGTGCGCCACCACAGCCGGCCATAAACTAATTTTTAAAAGGTAAAAAAAAAATGGACCATCAAGATGCCTAAGTTAGGTAAAGCTACTTGCTGCCAAGCCTGACAACATGAATTCAATCCCCAGGGTCCACGTGGTAGAAGAAAACTCATTCCTAGAAGTTTCCCTCAGACTTCCACACATGCACTGTGGCAAGTATACATGCCACCAAGAAAGACATGCATACCATAAATAAATGTAACCAACAGTTTAAAGGAAAATGTGCGTCCACATGAAGTATTCACTGTATGTGTCATGAAGCTCAACCTCTGGAAACTTTGAGAACTACAAAAGAACAAAGGTACAAACAGACGTAATGACTTGCAAAAGAAAGGGGTTGGGAATCTGGCTCAGAGGTAGAAAACTGGCAACATGTTTGGGGCTCTGGGTTTCATACCCAGCATATGAGAGAGAGAGAGAGAGAGAGAGAGAGAGAGAGAGAGAGAGAGAGAGAGAGAGAGAGAGAGAGTTGGAAAAGAAAAACTATTAATGAGTATTATTTGGGAAACTATTAGATAAGCTACAGAGCACCATTTAATGTGAGTAACATGCTAAATGCTGCTGCTTAGAAACCTGAGATTGACCAAGACAAAAGTAGCGCATGGTGAGGTAACTGAGGAGCCAGGTGTGCCCATAGCATACAGTCACTGAGCAGCACATTGGTGGGAGTTACTACTGGGACCAAATGCGTAAGCAAAACAGCTCAGGGATTTATTTTAGTTCACAGTTTGACATCCATCATAGCAAGCAGGACATGGCAGAGGATGGCATTTCACCTCTTGGTGACCAGGAAGCAGCAAGAGGGTATGTCTGTGCTGCCAGCCTTCTTCCTGCCTCTCCTGTTAGTCAGTTTGGAGTTGCATCCAAATAGACACTGCTATCCTCATTCGAAGAGGGTCTGCTCTGGAAATGTCTTCACTGATATGCCCAGAGATGTGTCTTAATAACCTAATCGCAATGAAATAACATTTGATGATCCACTGAAGATTAGCCATCATAGCAAGGTGCCCTGGGACATCACACAGTACACAAATATAGGTCATTGGACGTAGCAACCGAAGATAGAAACTTCAGACATCATATTCCAAAAGAACATTTCAAAGTATTGTACAGATCCAAAATTCCCTCTAACTACTATCTTTTGAACAAATGCTAATATAAAACACTACATGTTGGAGGGATGGCTCACTGGTTAAGAGCCAGTACTGCTCTTCCAGAGGACCCGAGCTTGGTTCAAAGCACCACTTCCAGAGGCTCACGGCTGCCTGCACCTCCAGCTCCTGGGCATCCAATGCCTCTGGCTCTACTGACGCTGGCATTCATGTACACATGCTCATACTATAGACACACAATACACACTTAAAATAAATTTTTGAAAAAATAAAAGTAATGGCTATTCTCTGAGGGTGGTGTCATCACTTCCATTATGTAGAAGAGGAAGATCGTGATGATAACAAAGGTCACATGGCCGCTATAAGCATGGCACAAGCTTCAAACTATTGCCCACAGTGTCATTGCTGTCTCCATGGTTACATAATTCATAATTAAGCCAATGCAAAACCAAACCATGAATGAGGAACACAAAGTCTCATAGCAGACAAGTAGCACAAGTTAGGTGAGGATAAGAACAGAACGGACTGAGATGTACTCCTCTGTCTAAGGCTGTGCTGTATTTTAATATGTAGCTTCTCTGACAAAACGCTTTGTTCAATCTTCCTTAGCACAGCAAATTATTTTCGAGAGTTTTCCCCAGACACTTGGGTTAAGAAAACGAAAAGACAATCCCCAATTTAACGTTTACTGCTGCCGTTCCTACGTAGCCCCTTGAATTTGTACGTAGAGACTCGATGCAATTCTCAGTCATAATCAGAAACCATAATGACAAAAACAGTCATGAGAAGCAGAATCACCCCTTAGCTCCGTCAAAGAGAGTAGAAACTCAACTCTCAAGTTTGCCGGTTACATTTGAAAGGAGGAAGCTTCATACTGTACTCTAGCTCCTTTGATCTAAACTGAAGTGATACTTTAAGGTAACTGTGGATACCCAAATTTTCAGCATTCATGAGTTCTGGCAAGAAGTTCAGTGTGTTGCTTTCTTTGGGTTCTTGAGATAATTTTGTAACTCAATACTCTTTATACGTCCATGTGTGTGTATGTGTGTATGTATATGTATATATATTTTTTCCATTAGCCCACTTCTCATGGCCTACTAAAAAATAAATTCCCAAAGGAACGGTGCAATAAATGGCAGCACACTCAAGTTTTGCAGGCCAACTGTCACCATGATGTCACATTTCACCTTAGCCTAGTCTCAAGCTCACCGTCCTCCAATTCTCCAAGGCGATGTAAAGCCCATCCAACCTTAGAGCATCTCAACTGTACTCAATGCCATCTTGATGCCTGAACTTGCTTGTTTAAAACAATAGGGACGAGTTAGTGCAGCAAAATGAGGAGGTGTGCTGTTTTAAATAGAAGGGACATTTTCTCGTGTGACTCTGGAAAAATGAGCACTGACTACAGACACTCCACATGTATCGTTTTAACGGGCGTCAAG
Source organism: Uromys caudimaculatus (assembly GCA_028551405.1). NCBI lineage: Eukaryota > Metazoa > Chordata > Mammalia > Rodentia > Muridae > Uromys > Uromys caudimaculatus. The sequence goes on along the minus strand of CM052708.1, from coordinate 17,789,303 downwards.
AAATTACTAAGCTAAGGCCCGTAAAAAGAAATTAGCTAAGGCATCTTTATAACAAATACTGAAACAAAGTATGCGTATTACAAGTACAAATTTTCAAAGCACTCAGATTGTGTTACCATTTAAACCCAGCTACTGTGATTGAGTGTTGGCAGCGAAGGAATTTTATCCATTGTTTCTAATACTATTTCAAATGGAATCATTTTAAACCTTGATTAAAAATGTATACCATTATGTCAGCTCAGGTATTAAGGAACAGGAATATGCTTTTTAGGACCCATTATACACTTTGTTATTTAAAGAACACAAAATAAGAAACAAAATGGCACATAAGTTTTAAAATCATATAAAGCTTGCGACAACACCCATCCTTAAATTTCTCCTACCGAAAGGTTATATAAAGAAATAACATTTTGAAATGGAGGCACATGGAGGCACTCACTAGCATTATGGAAATCGATTTAAGAAGCGTAAGTGCAGTTGTCTTCCTCTTTTAATTATGTGTTTGTTTGCCATGGTGGCCTAATTTAGTCCAGAAGATGAGCCAACATTAAAAGCTGGTAGGAGATATAAGTAACCCCCAGGGTGGGCTGCTTGCACTCAAGAGTTTCAAAGCTACACAGGCAGAGGCTGGAGTCAAGGTGCACTTGAGAAGGGGGTCCACATGACAAACAGTGAATGGCGAGGAAATCAAATTTTTCACAATTAGTTGAACAACAACTGTGACAGGTTTAGCGCTTAGCATTTTCATTTGTGTGCTCAAATTTGGTTATCTGTCCTCTTTTATGCAAATGCGATGTGACAGGAGAAGCTGGGAGCACTGGAGCAGGCCAATCACTCACAACAGGGGCTAGGGCTGCTGGGCTGAGAGTCCAGATTAAATGGACTGAACACTGATGGATAAATGGCCGCAGCCTCGCTGAAAGCCTCATGAACTGATTTAAAACTTCTAAGGGAGGACACTAAGACTATAATTAGGCTTTATGCCCCAGCCTAAACTGTCAAAAAAATAAAAAGATAAAAGAAAAATATAAATTGTACCAAATGAATATTATCAGAATTCATAATGTAGCTAAACCCAGTATGTTTATCCTGCACTAGAAAGTACCTAACACTGTAAAACTGAGCCCCAAGGACCACCAGCCTTAGGAATGGAGGGAAACTGGAGATTTGCAAGGGAAGTACCACAGAAAGGAATTCAGGGCATCTTAGATCTCTAGCAGGACAGGGTCCCTCTGTGAAACAGGCACAGCCAGGTATCTTTAAGTGAATCCTTACTCCACTGTACGAAGACACCGTAAAGAGGATGAAGAGGGGAAATGTCCTTTGTTCACAGAGCCTTGCACATGAGGGCCAGCACCTTGGAAACTTGAAAACCATTTTCCCAAATTTCTGGTCTTCATCTTCACTATCACCTAGCTCTAATGTTCAGTGATTGATTGTCAAAGAAAATGACTGAAGTAGAGGCTGTTCTTTTGTTTTCCCTTAC
>CM052708.1:17632262-17787717 GCA_028551405.1 Uromys caudimaculatus | reverse complement strand
TCTGTCCATTTCTGGTATATAGAAGCTATGTGAGAATATCCAGTGCCCTGCTCTATCTCCCTGTCTTTCCCCCTTGAGACAGAATCTTCTAAGTCTGGAGTTAAGCTGGTAGCTAGCAAGCTCCCTCCCTCCACCCCCCCCCCCCCCCGCAGTCTTCCTGTCTCTGCCTTACGCAGCTGTCTGTGTTGTTCTGGGCATCTGAAGTCAGGTCTTTATGCTTTTGCAGAAAGTGCTCTCACCTAATAAGCCATATCGCCAGCTTGAATGCATGCCTTTGTTAGTACATATACAAACACACACACACACACACACACACACACACACACACACACGTATGCACGCACGCATGCGTGCGCATGACTTTCTGAGACTATCTCAATGATATCAGTCAAAAACAATACCTGCGTTTTATAGCTATACTCATAAATGGAAGACACGAGCTTAAATTCTTTTACAAAAAAAAAAAAAAAAAAAAAGGTAACAAACTAACTCAACTTGAAGACAGGTAGATGGCAGAGATAGGAGAAAGGCAAACCATGTTTGGATGAGTTGTGGAGCACCACATCCAATAAAATAAAGAAATGAATGTTATATTTTCTTTGGTTGAATTTTATCAGCTCATAGCAATTTTTTCCCATTATACACAAAACTTGGACATAGTTTATTAACATAGTCCATTTTGTAAAACATATCACTGTTGCTGAGTATGTTAGCATGCACCTGCAGTTCAGCACTCCAAAAGTTGAGGCAGAAGAATATTGAGTTTGAGGCTGGGCTTGACTATACAATGAGACAGAGGATACCCTGGGCTACATTGTAAGATTCCATCTCAAAATAGCATAAAAAAGGGAGAGGGTGAAAATGTTAATCCCTTGTGCAAAGTCGTTAATATCTTGTGCTTATGATAAAGAATTACGAAATTCATTTTTGCCAGGCTAGAATATGTTTGCTACTTACCAAGTGTAGTGTGTATGTGTGTGTGTCTGTGTGTGTGTGTGTGTGTGTGTGTACGAATGTAGCTCTGTAGTAGAGTGCTTACCTCACGTGTGTAAGGCCTCAGACTCCATCGCCATGACCATAAAGAGATGAGAAAAGGATACAAATACTTACAATACACGGTCGTCATTGTTTTATATGTGAAGTATACAAAACAAACAGTGCGTGCTCACCGTCCATATCAAGAAAAGAAAGATGAACATGGAATCCCTAAACAGTCCTGCCCATCCAACCCCTCAAATCAGAAGCAGTCTTCAGCCCTCTGCGCACACACCTCCACTGAGCCTGAATCATATAAAATCTGCACATTGTGATCTGGTGTCTTCTGATAACTTTTTTTAATCAACACTTATTTGCTGAATTTATTCATATTGTTGTAAAAATGGCAGCTTATTCTTTTTCATTATGTAATAGTCTGTTGTATATTCGTTAGCATAGGAATTATTTTCTGACTTGAGCTACTATTCTACTTGTAGTTTGCTCTGGGATGTACTCTGCTTGTACGTTACTTGGGTAAGTATGTGTTTTATTTCTGTGGAGTATTACATACCTTGGAGTTGGATTGCTTTTTAATTTATAGTTATTTTCTAATCTGAGTTTGTAGCTTCAGTAGTTTCTCTCCAACCTTTTTCTTCAGTGCAATAAAACATTCTTTATATAATAAAGGAAACTCACTATGCTCAGTAGAATTTTCTTTTAGATTATAAAACAGAAAAAGGCAAGAAAATGGCCAAAATTAAACATACATCTCACACATACAACAAAACACAACAGACACACACACACACACACACACACACACACACACACACACACACACACCGATCAAGTGAAATGAATGTGTCTGAATCAAAAGCTTAAATTGATTTCATCTAGACGGGCCTAATTGGTCACAATTCACTAAAAAACAAAAAACAAAAAACAAACAAACAAACAAACAAAAAAACACTGTCTTGGCTCTCACCTCTGATGTAACCTACAGAAGGAATTCCTGAATTGTATCAGAAAACAATCACTCATTGAGCAGCTTCCAAAGGATGCTCAGCTTCAAAGCAGCCTATGTACCTACAAGCCTCATGAGGCAGACACACCACCATGCTAGGCCAACTGGAATATGAGCTATGTGTCACTCCTTGAACATATCTGGTTTATTTAATTTTATTTTATTATTAATATTTTTTTTTTTTTTGGTTTTTCAAGACAGAGTTTCTCTGTGTAGCCCTGGCTGTCCTGGAACTAACTCTGTAGACCAGGCTGGCCTCGAACTCAGAAATCCACCTGCCTCTGCCTCCCAAATGCTGGGATTAAAGTCGTGCGCCACCACTGCCTGGCAACACATATGGTTTTATCTCTTCAGAAAGCAAAAATCCTGCTACATTTTTCGTGATCTCACAAGCAGGCTAAATGGACTGGCTGCTCAGAGGAGAGAGGAACCAGGCAGCTACACAAGGCTACCATGGCCCTGTGCAGGTCATCTGTTGCCAAAATGGACATAAACCATGTGCAAAGCAAATTCAGCTGCTGAGTGTCATCTACAGGCATGCAAGCACATGCTCAAAACTCAGAGCTTTGGTGAGAAACAATGTAATGTATTAATTAGAATATTACTTTCTGGATAATATTACTTTCTTAGTAAAAAAATAAAAATCAAGCCATGCAAACATCTTCATATTTACGATTATCTACCTGATATACTTGCCATTCATATTGGACACATTCATATTGGATCTCTTCCTTCTTAGAAGGTCCTTGCTCCAAGAATTTTCACACTCCTCTGGAGATCACAATACAATTTGTACAGTAGAAGTGTTTTATTGTTTTCTCTTTATGTCATCTTTTTCACGTGTATTAGTTCTGAATGTTTTCAGCTACTGGTATGCAAAGGACTGGTCACTGCATCATCTCCCCATGGTCACTTGTCTGAAGCAGACTCCTGCTGATGGTGTCACTCACATTGAGCTTTACTGTCGTGCTCCAGAATCTGATGACATTTCTATCTTTGTATCCTTGGAGAAACTCTGTTCTGAGAGGTCCTTTGTTTTGGTTACAGTCTCCCTTCTCAGCCAGTCCATGATCTTCCCTTCCCTCTGAGCTTCCAGTTTTGGTTCACGCCTCTATGACTTCTCTTCTGAATGGTCTCCCAAAGTCGTCATCCACAGATATGTAATATAAGTATATCTGAAACCTCTGGAGGTAAAGGATGTGATTTGACAAATCACATTTCCAGGCTCGCATCATCTGGCCATAGAGTCCTCGACAATTACCGACCCAATTACTAACAATGATGCTTCGATTTTCTAGACTCCATCTTTACCAAAAGAAGCCTCCATAATGCAATATTTGTAGGGAGAGGGTCTATTATCATTAGTGTCAAAACACATAAGCTATCCTCTGAAGGGGACATGGTTATTCATTTTGAGCCTGGGTGTCACTGCCTCTAAATCTGTCAGAGATTCCCCGAGACGAGCTAGGCACTCCATTGTCTGAGCTTCACAAGGCAATCACAGCATTTAATACGTTGTATTATAATTGCCTTCTAGGACGGCTGCCTTCCCCACTGGGCCATGAACTCCATGAGAGCAAGGACTGCATCTTATTCACCTTTCCATCCCCATTTCAATTCAACTCAGCAAATATTCAATACCCAGCACTGTGTCAATTTCAAAGTTAGCACTTAATACATATTTCATGAGAGAATGAAAGAGTGAAGAAGATAAATTTACATTATCTTAAAATACTTCCCCAAAAGTTTTGGCAGGAACTACTTTTTAAATTTCTTCCTTCTAAGAAAATGTGTGTTTTTCCAAAATCCATACTCAGATCAAGAAACTTCAAAATTTGTTCTTCCAGTTTGTTTTATGTTTATAAATTTAAATTTAGAAGGCAAGTAAACTGAAGTCTACAGCATAGCGCAAGCAGCCTTGAAGGCAATGTAGCCTAGGGAGACGGCTAACACATGGTGCATACGGCCTGCTCTTCACCTCCTGAACCCAAAACACACAGCACTAATTGATGGTGGTGCTTTCTCACTAAGCCTTGACTTGCCTTAGAATTTACAGGTTAGCACCCAGTAGGCTACTTTCAGGACTTGGTTCTCAAAAGGAATCCTACGTGACACCATTGATCTACTTCCTTTGCTCTTGCTGCAGATAAACCAAGTGAGTCTCTGGGAAAATTACTCTTTCAGCCATAGAGCTGGTTAGTATTCAGATCCTGGACTAGAACCCAGGTAACCTAAGTCTCCTTCACACTATTAACTACTAGAATATAATTGAACTCTATAACTGGTTAATAATGTGCATCTATGTATAAATACAGCTAAATGTGCATATACTGCACAAAACTAACATCTTCAATGATAGTTTGCCTTTTCTAACCAGCTTAATAGAAATACGTGTGGATATGCTACTATCTTATACAGTATATCCATTATTATTTTATATATTTTACATTTTAATCAGAAGTAAGGTACTTTTGAAAGCATGCCATTAAAAATGGTAAAATTTTGGCTGAAGAGATGGTTTAGCAGTTAAGAGTACTTGCTTCTCTTACAGAGTACCCAGGTTCATTCCTAGCATCCACACAGAGGTTCACAGCAGCCTGTAACTCCAGAAGATCCAAAGCCCTTTTGGCTTCCAAAGGCACCAGACATAGATGTGGTACACATAAATAAATTCCAGCAAAACACTTATATAAATAAAACAAAAATAATTTACTAGAAAAAAGTAAAAGACAAAAGGAATCAAATAAAAATAAACTGATTCATATACTTTGTCTTCTTAGCAACTTTAAGACACAGATGAGAAAATAGATATGAATATTAAAATAAGTACTTATAGTTTTGTCCATTGCTATTGAGGCAGTAATTTATTAATTTTCAATTTTCATGGAGCAAGCACTGATCCCTCATATAAAGGGAAACTGGAAGCTGAGAATAGCTTTAGTGGTATTTCAATGCGGTCAAATCCTATGCACGCCTATCTGTACCACACACAATGTGCACATGTAAAAGAATGTATGCCAAAGAAAATGAGATCACAAAAAGTAGTAAGCTACTATTTTCTGTTTCAGCACAAACTTAAAACTCTCCAGAGGAACAGTCAGTCAGTCAACAGGGAGTGAGGGAAAAAAAAAAACCCACAGGAGTTGAAATAAAATAGCATATTCCTTAACCTCCTTTTCTTTGAGGAGAGATGTAGAAAAACACTCTCCAACAAGTAACACCCAGGATACCTCATTACCAGAAATAAAAAGACAAATGAGACCAAAGACAAAGAAAAGCAGTCCCACTGCCTGCAGATAGACAAAAGAGGACAAGACAAAGATTGTGGACACAGAGCTACACAGAGGTTCGTCACTTGAGGAAAAGAAATGAAATACACTATTAGAAAATAATCATGATAGCTTTGGAAAGAAAATGGCTGATTTTTGGGAAGTAAAGAGTAGTTGTCACTGATTTTTGGTTACTACTTGATATGGTAGTTTGAATAGGTATAGCTGCCAAAGGCTCTTGTGTTTTAATGCTTAGCCGTGGGAGTAGCACTATTAGGAGGAGTGGCCTTTTGGAGAAAGTATGCCCCTGAGGGGGTAGGCTTTGAGGTCTCCTCTGATCCAGCTACACCTAGTGTGGCACACAGTCTCCAGCTGTCTGCCGATCCAGATGTAGAACTCCTAGTTACTTCTCCAGCACCATGTCTGACTTCATGGCAAGTTTCCCACCATGACAATACTGCACCAAGCCTCTGAAACTGTAAGCTAGCCCCGATTAAATATTTTTCTTTATACAAGTTACCATGGCCATGATGTCTCTTCACAGCAATAAAACCCAAACACTTGGGCTCCACGTGTTCACGTATATCACTCAGTGTTACATGTGAAGTTGTCTTATGACAGTGGCCTTGGAGATGAGTCTTTTCAGACATGGGGTTGAGGTTGGGTTCCAAATTAAGATATTAGTGGTCCTAGATTGCCAGCAATCGAAGGGAGGAAGGCTGGGAGCAATTCCTGCAGATATCTGCCCACTGCCTCTCAGACTCAGGCCAACCTTTGCAGCTTTGCTTCTGTAACCAGCAGCATGGGGTTTCTGAAACCTTTCTCTCAGACTGGCTTGAGAACTGGTTTCCAGATGAAGAAACTATGGGAGACTCTAAATTGGAGGCCAAAAAGGAAAGGAGAAAGGCTCTCCCACATCCAACTCTTAGGTGCCTATCTCCAGCACACTTTATCACTTTCAGAACAAGCCATGTATTGTACAAATGGCGACTGTTTTAGTTGTTCCTCTCCTAGGATCAACAGCTAGTCTCAGCTCCCAGAAAGCAGCAACTCCCATGCTACATTTCTAAACTGTCATAGAACTTAATTTTAATTATCTAGTTTGATAAAACATTTCAGGAATTGATCTCTGGGTGACAGGAGAGCAACACAACAACATATTTTGCGCTCTCTCTCTCTCTCTCTATGTGTATATGTGTATGTGTGTGTGTATGTGTGTGTGTGTGTGTGTGTGTGTGTGTGTGTGTGTAAAGTGTGTAAAAATTAAATAAGGGGGCTAATGATAGTGACTGACAGACTTTAAAACAAGAACATGATGGGGGAGGGGCGGTACTAGTTAAAGGAACTGTGGTAACCGATAGTTAAATGCACCTGCATATCCTAATGCAAGGACTGCCCACTTGTTCTGTTAAAACCCACTAGCATAACTGAATGCTTGACCTGGAATTTTCATTGCTCAAGCAGTAAGAAACCATCCAATCATGTCTGGACATGCCTTAAAAGATGGTGGCTTTAGTGACCATTCTTTTATAGCTGTTTTTATGCTCCTTGTCTGACATCCCTTTCACAGTGCAACATGAACCATTTATCAATTATAAACAAAACCATTCAGTCAGCATTCCTCTGTCCATCTCTTTCCCTTAAGTCTGTAAGATATGCTCACATATGTCTATTCAACTGTATCATCCTAAAAACTACTTTTCTTTTACCCCTCAATCACTGAGCTACCACACTAAATGTTGCTTTCTCTTCATCGTGCTTATCATTTCCTACTTTTAGTCTCACCCTCTCCCAATTATTCTTCATTCTGCATCACTCTGTCTTCTATGGAACCTACACATTCCCAAATCTATAGGCCCTGGCCATCTTAACAAGATTTGGCATCTTACTTGCCTAAGTAACCACCTGCAAACTTTGGCTTACACGTCCATATTCCTGTTCATTGTGGAAGTCAGAACAGGAACTCAAACAGGTCGGGAACCTGGAGATAAGAGGAGGTAGGAGCCATGGAGGGGTACTGCTTACAAGCTCATTCCCCATGGCTTGCTCAGTCTGCTCTCTTATAAAACAACCAGCTCAACGGTGGCACCACCCACAATGGACTAGGCCCTCCTCCATCAATTGCTAATTAAGAAAATGCCTGAGAGACTTGCCTACACCACCATCTTACTGAGGCATATTCTTGAGGTTCCCTAGTCTCAGATGACTACAGCTTGTGTCAAGGTAACATAAAACTATCCAACAAAGTGGATGTTAATTGCATTCACCTTCTTGGTCAAGGGTGGGATCCCCTGTACACTTCCCCTTTCATTGCTGGCACCTGGTCCGGTTTGTACCTGTGCAGCAAGACTGCTTGCTGCCCGTCTTTGAGTTCATGTATGCATAAGTCCTATTGCATGTGGAAGACACTGTTTCCTGGGAGTCATCCATCCCCTCTGACTCCTATGATCTTCCAGTTTCCTTTTCCATATAGCTCCCTGAGCCCTGAGAGGAGGGATTTGATGAAGAAATCCTATTTCTGATTGAGTGTTCCAAAGTTTCTCACTCTGTACATTATTCAGTTGTGGTTCTCTGTGTTAATTCCCATCTGCTGCAAAAAGGTGGTTTTCTGACGATGCTGAGCACTGCACAGATCTACAGTTATAGACAAATGTCATTAGGAGTCATTTTATTGCTGTTCCTTTAGCATGGTAGTTATCAACCTGTGGTTTGCAACCCCTTTAGGGTCCAACAACCCTTTCACAGGGGTCACATATTGTCTTAGGGTTTCTATTCCTGCACAAACATCATAATCAAGATGCAAGTTGGGGAGGAAAGGGTTTATTGAGCTTACACTTCCATGCTGCTGTTCATGAAAGGAAGTCAGGACTGGAACTCAAGCAGGTCAGGAAGCAGGAGCTGATGCAGAGGCCATGGAGGAATGCTGCTTACTGGCTTGCTTGCTTCTCCTGGCTTGCACAGCCTGCTTTCTTATAGAACCCAAGACTACCAGCCCACAGATGGTACTACTCACAAGGGGCCCTCGCCCCTTGATCACTAATTGAGAAAATGCCTTACAGCTGGATCTCATGGAGGCATTTTTCTCAACTGAAGCTCCTTTCTCTGTGATAACTCCAGCTTGTGTCAAGTTGACACACAAAAGTAGCCAGTACACATATCAGATATCCAGCTTATCAGATGTTTATGTTACAATTTATAATAGTAGCAAAATTATCTATAAAGTAGCAATGAAAATAATTCTATGATTGGGGTCACCACAAAATGAGGAACTATATTAAAAGGTCACAGCATTGGGAAGGTTGAGAATCACAGCTTTAGAATATTATTTGATTTTCCAATCCAGTCTTGGTTTCTTGGCCACCTGAGCAGTGTCAGAAATGGATTCCATCTCAGAGCGAACCTTAAATTCAATTAGAGAGTGGTTGGTTACTCCTTCAATGTTTGTGCTACTACTGATTAAGTCTCTGGTTTCCCTTTGTTTCTCCTGCTTTGCAAATTACTTTATCTTTCTGTCACACTTAAAAATCCCAAAGAAATCCATTTTTAGTGGTACACACCAGTAGTCTTAGTTATGTAGAAGATAGATCCATGTACAAGGACTACTTGCAGAGTCTCAGAGTTCAAGGGCAGCCTAGGCAACACAACAAGACTTCATTAAAAAAAAAAAAAAAAAAACACTTGATTTTTGACAAAGAAGCCAAAACCATACAATGGAAAATAGAGAGCATCTTCAACAAATGGTGCCAGTCTAATTGGATGTCTGCATGTAGAAGAATACGTCCATATTATCACCCTACATAAAACTCAAGTCCAACAGGATCAAAGACCTCAACATAAAACCAGATGCACTTAATCTAATAGAACAGAAAGTGTGAAATAGCCTTGAACTTGTCAATACAGGAGACAACTTCCCAAACAGAACACCAGTGAACATCGGAAATTAATAAATGGGATCTCATGAAACTGAAAAGCTTATGTAAGTCAAAGGACATCATCACCAGGACAAAATGACAGCCTACAGATTGGCAAAACATCTTCACTAGCCCTACATCCAACAGAGGGATAATATCAAAAAAAAAAAAAAAAAGTCAAGAAGTTAGACACTAACAATCCAAATAACCCACTTTAAAAATGAGATAAAGGGGCTGGAGAGACGGCTCAGTGGTTAAAAGCACTGACTGCTCTTTCAGGGGTCCTGAACTCCTGAACTCAATTCCCAACAACCACATGGTGGCTCACAACCATCTGTAATGGGATCCGATACCGACACCCTCTTCTGGTGTGTGAAGACAGCTACAGTGTACTCATATACATAAAATAAGTAAATCTTTTTTTTAAAGATGGGATATAGAGTTAAACAGAATTCTCAGCAGAGGAATCTTGAATGGCAGAGAAGCACCAAAAGAAAATATTCAAAGTCTTTAGTCATTGGGGAAATACAAATCAAAATGACTGAGATTACACCTTACGCCCATCACAATGGCTAAGATCAAACGCTCAAAGAACAGCACATGCTGGAGAGGCTGTGGAGCATGGGGAACACTCCTCCACTGCTAGTGGGAGTGCAAACTTGTACAACTCCTCTGGAAATCAATTGGGTGTTTCTCAGAAGATGGGAATAGTTCTACCTCAAGACTCACTGTTGGAACAAGCCTGGCACGGTGGAAAGAAGCCCCACGTGTCTGTCCCAGGCGCTGCAGCTCTGGGTGGGACAGGAGACATGCAGGAAGTGGCTGCGTGTCTTTCCACACAGTTCGACGGCAGGTGGGGGCTGTGGGAAGTCTTTGCCGGCCCTGCCCATGGATGGGGGAGGGGGCCATTCTCGGGGAACGCTTCGCAGCCATCTCTGTGGGTTCTCTAGCCCGGGGCACTGCAGTCGCAGCAGGGTGCCGCAGACAGGCTAGCTGAAGTGCAGCTGGGGTTCCTGCCTAGACTGGGTTTCAGCAGCTTGGGGTGTTGGGCTAACTGCTTGCACTGGGAAGCTCTCGGCAAGAGATTAGACACGGCTCCTTAATCGAGGGTTGGATCCCTCACTTTCCACAGCAGGTCCAGATGAAGAGACAGTCCGTAATTCTTAGACGTTTATTTTCATCCTGTGGAGTGGAGTGGATAGAATTGTACCCCACCCCTCTGGGAGAGGCGAGGCAGATATAGTAACTGTGAAGGGGCGTGGCTAAGCCTCTAGGTGTCTCATTAACATGGGGATGGCTTGGGGCTGTGTGGCCATGCCTCTACCTTAGGAGGGGTGGTACATTACCGTGATTGGAGCCAAAAGCCTCCCGGAGCATTGGCATAGCGTTTTCTGGTCCCTTACGGATTGTTCTCTGGGTCATCCAGCTCAACCAGGTGCCAGGTTGCCTGTCACAGATCACTGCCCCACAACTCACCTATACCACTTCTGGGCATATACCCAAAAGATGCTCCACCATGCCACAAGAACACTTATCCAACTATGTTCATGGCAGGTTTATTTGCAATAGGAAGAAACTGGGAACCTAGACATCTCTTAAGTGAAGAATAGATACAGAAAATATGGTATATCTACACAATGAAATATTAACTCAAACATTAAAAACAAGGACCTCATGAACATTGCAGGCAAATGGATGGAACTAGAAAATATCTTCCTGGTAACCCAGACCCAAAAGGACATGCATGGTATGTACTCACTAAGTAGATATGAGTAGATGAAGCACAGGATAACCATGCTATAATCAAAGACCCAAAGAAGCCAAATAACAAGTAGGGCACAAGGGAAGATGTTTGCATCTTTCTCAGAAGGCGAAACAAAATAGCTATCGGAGCTTGATGGAAGGAGGGAACTGAGTGAAGATAGGATGGGGAGAAGAGTGGGGTGGGAAGATCATATGTAGGGAGAGCAGGAGAAAGAGAAGGGGGATAGACTGGTGGTGGCAATTTCTAGGATGTGCCAAAGATCTGAGATGGGGAGAGGCCCCAGAGGGCCTGAGGGAGTAACTCCAAGAGGACACTTTCTGTAGCCAGGCAGGACTCCCAGTGGAAGAATAAAGATGGCAACCCACTCACGAAGCCTTCAACCCAAAATGTGTCCTGCCCACAAGGTGTGCAGGGACAGAGAGCAGAGACTGAGGAAATGGCCAATGACTGGCCCAAATTGAGACCTACCCCATGGGCAAGATCCATTCCCTGATACTATTATTGATACGGCATTATCTTTGCAGACAGAAACCTCACATAATGGTCCTCTAAGACGTTCCACCCAGCATCCAGTGGAAAAGAGATGCAGAGATTCGCACCCAAACATTAGATGCTCAGGATGTCTTAAGAGTTGGGAGAAAGACTAAGGGAGCCAAATAGGACAGGGACTCCACAGGAAGACCAACAGAGTCAACTAACCTAGATCCTTGGGGGCTCCCAGAGATTGAATCACCAAAGAGTAAGCATAGGCTAGACCTAGTTCCCCTGAATATATGCAGATGAACAGCGTGGTCTTCATGCAGGTTCCCCAAACAAATGGAACAGGGGCTGTCCCTGAGCCTGTTGCTTATCTGCCTGTAATTCCTCCACCCCTAAATGGACAACTTTGTCTGGTCTCAGTGGGAGAGGCTGTGCCTAGTCCTGAAGGGACTTGATGTGTGTGTGGGAGGGGAGTATTCACACCCAGAGAAGGGGAAGGGGGAATGGAGAGCTGTGCAAGGGGGTGCTGGGAGGAGAAGGGCTGACACTGGATTGTAAAGGGAATAAATTTAATTTTAAAAGTTTCTTCTGTGATATAAAAAAAAACTTAAAATATCTATTTTCTGTCTGTTAATTCTTGACATATACTATCCTACCTAGATTAAATGAAGAGCTCCTCATACCTACAGCCTCCAGACTCTCATTCTTACTTATTGAGTAATTAAGACTCTCACCTGAAACTTGGTTTACAACTTTACAATATAGTCACAGTGGTTTTCTTTCAGTGTTTCAAACGTATTTGTTCCTCTTACACTTTTTTAAAAAACAGAAACCAAGAATATATGCTCTGTGAGTGTCTAAAGCTTCTTCCAGAAACCATTGGTTATTAAATGAAAGCACCCCACTGCCAGGGGTGGGCTATTGGTCAGAGAAGCTCCCAGTACCTCTAAATTGCTGTTGGCTACCCACCAGAACTAAATGGTGATGCCTTATTGCTGAAGATATATTTTGTTGTTGTTGCAGGATGGAGATCAAGTTTGAACTGAGCTAAAGGCTTACTCCCCATCGTGTGTGTGTGTGTGTGTGTGTGTGTGTGTGTGTGTGTGAGGTGCTATGAATCTTGTGAGAATTTCCATCAAGTTTTACAGATATGGATGCTGCATGCTTCACTACTGACTTCTAGGCAAGATCTGTACACACCGGTTCAACAGTGGCAGAGTTATGGAGGTAACCAGCCCTTATTGGATTTGAGGATTGTTCCACAGGAGGAATTCATGCCTGGTACTGTAAGTGTGGTCAAAAGCCCACAGCTGGAATGGTATATAGGACAGAAGTGACTGTTATTTGTTAAACAGGCATATTGTGCACATCAAATTACCTCCTAAGTATTTTTACATTAATAGGTTAGTGCTGCTGTCAGCTTCAGTCAGAGAAGTTTCTTTTACAATGGGAATCCATTCCTACAGCAATTCCCAACTAGTCACACTGCTGAGTTTGTGATTATTCAATGTTCAGCCCTAAAAGTGACCTGTATTTTACCCCAAACCCATACACACAAAACTCAGGGAATACAGAAGAGGTGGAAAGAAGTGAGAAAGGGATAGAATATTGTCTCTTAGGTATGGCGTGGCCACTGAAGCTTTGAACTTTCAGTGGTAGTGATTACTTGCAAAGGATTGGGTCAGACAACATTCCGTGGATGGAAAATGGGTGCAGGAGGCTCCAGCACTGAGTATCTACAGGCTGTTTAATGGTTGCTAGAGGCAACCCTAAATAAACTCTTTGGCTACATATACATGCATATATGAACATATATACATACACATGACAAGAAAGGAAGGTGGGGCAAGGGAAGAGCAGAATCAGTGGGAAGGAACGAAGAAAGCAATGAGCATGGGTATTATAAAAACATACATGTATAAAACCAAATGAGACCTATTATGTTTTATCATAGACTAATAATTTTTAAAAGAATGTTTTCCCCAACTGAACTATTGCTATTTTCAGATAGTAACTAAACTTCCTATAGGAAGCCTTTTTACACAACCCCAGTTTAACTCCTGGTGCCTTACACCTCAACAGAGCCCTGTTTCATTCTTTCCGGCTATTAACTTGCAAGTGTATTTTTGCTTGTCTCTCCCAATTTCAGATGGCTTCAACTCTCCAGAGCTAAGGTAAGGACTGGTAAGGCAAAGCAAGGATTCACTAGTTTAATGATCACCCTCTGCCATTCCTCAGTTTAACAGCTTTAACAACAGTAATGAAAATAAACAACAGAATACGCAGTCACTTCATTTAGACACTGCAAGCACAAGTAGGTTCTGTATCCAGACACTCCATTTGGTCTCTTTTTAAAAAGATCTTTTTAAAGAGTCTTTATTTCCCAAGAATTCCATACCATGTATTTTGAGTGTATTCACACACTACCCAGGTCCTTCCACAACCATCCTCTCCACCCTTCTAACCATCCCCCCCCTTTTCCCACTGATTCCAGTTTATGTTGCCCAGCTAATCTTAGAAGGACCTGCTCTGGCTTGTGGCTAAACTACCAGGAGTCACATCATTAAAACAAAACAAAACCTTTCCTCTCCTAGCAGTTATCCAATGTCAATAGCTCCTCAGCTAGTGGTGGAATTTTGTGTCCACCTTCTCCACTCCCACCCCATCCTATCCACTGGAATTTTGTATTGCTGGAGCTTCTGCAGATCTGCTGCAAGCTGTCACAATCACTTTGAGTTCATACATCAAACTGTTCCATAGTGCTTGGAAAGCAGTTCCTTGATGCCATCTACTATTTGTGACTCTTAATATCTTTCCATTCTTTTTTCTTGGAAGAACCCTGAGCTGTACCAGGAGGGTATGCCTCAAATTTTTATTGCAAGTACTCATCCTTTATGGGTGGCACATTTCAGTCCAAGATATTTCTCCAAATTCTTAATTTTCAAGATGTCGTGAAGATGTTGCTTTGAGTACTTTTTCTAAACCAAACCTAATTTAAATTATACGCAGACACAAAGGACCAGGAATCCAGGACAAGAGAGATGGTTCAGGGGTTAAGAGCACCCGATGCTCTTCTAGAATACCTAGGTTCAGTTTCAAGCATCCACATAACCTCACAGCCTTTTAACTCCAGCTCCAGGGGATCCAGTGTCATCCTCTGGCCTCCATGAACAATATAAGGACATGATATACAACACACATCAGTCTAACCCAGAGCTTCCACAATACCACTTATATACCTCATCTCTCTCCTTACCCTGGACGTCTAACAAGGTTCTACTCTTCCACAGCACAAAGTGGGGGTTGCATCCCAACAGAAGAACCATTCCTGTAACTAAATTACAATAAAGCAGGTTTCTATACAACATTCAGCAGATGTAGTTCTGCCCTATCACGAGTGACATGCGAGTTTATGACAATAGTAAGGTCAGTCACTCCCTAACTTTTCAAGCACCTTTCTATTGAAACTGCCACAGCCCTTCCACGCCACTAGAGCAATTTCACGCATCATTTCTAAATTTTTCTGTTTGACACTTCCTTAAATGAGACTTTAGGAATAATTATATTTGAACATTAAATGATTTAAAAGTATCACAGAGTTTGATAAATGTACTTTTAAAAATGTGACTTGTACTTTATCTCACTAAGCAATTTCTTCATTAACCCCATATTTTAAATCCCGAAATCTGGGATGCAGTTCAACTGGCAGTGCTTTTTCATAGCAGGCACAAGCACTAAGCTTGATGTCCAGCACTGTCTCCCACTGCTAGAATAGCCAGTCCTACCAAATTCAAGATCAGTCTGGGATACATACAACTATGCCCCCATCCTACTCAAAACTGCTAGGAATCACAATTTTTGGAGTACTGAATGAAAGATTAAATTACACCCCAATAATGCACATTTTAAATATACCATGAATCGGTAAGAGAATGTAAAACTCAATTACTCAAACCACAGTCATACTACATTTATCACATTCAAGTTTTCCCATTTCTGGTTAAATAAACACATCACCATCATGTAATCACCAAGGAGAATAGTCATGATTTTTCAAGAAAATTTCTTCCAAATAAAATATATTATAAAGGTGTTTTAAATTGCTTTTTCTGGAGTTGGAGATACAGCTCAGTAGTGGAGCACTTGCCTACCATGCCCAAGGCCCTGGGTTTCATCTCTAGAAACACTAAAACAGCCTTTTCTTTTGATGACAGAAGAGACAATCAGCCTGACCTACAACAAGTCTATTAGCTAACTTCCTTCCCTCACTATTTCATGCCTGTGTGTATCAGCATGGACTTCAGCAAAAATACATTTTTCTAAAGAAAAGCAGGTTGGAAGATTTAAAATGTTTAAAAATTTAGTAACAAATTTTTATTTGGCAGATCTTTGTGTATTCTTGAAAATAATATGGTTTAGAAATAGAAAGTCCAACCTGGATTTTATCCCTTATTTGAATAAATAATTTGTCATAATGTCAAATAATGTCATAAAATTATTAGGAACTGCAATTCCAAAAACAAGAAAATCTTGGCAACTATATGTTGTGGAAAATATCACTAATAGTGTCATCACTGCATCAGATCTAAGGTACAGAAAAAAACGTGGTTACTATTGTAAAATGAACAAATGAATTTAATGAGTTCCAATGAAATGCAAACAAACTATGTTTTGACTCCTAAAAAGGAGGGGGAGGGGGGTTTGTGGAGGTGAGACCGGGAAGGGGAATAACATTTGAAATGTACACAAATAAAATGATTAATAATAATAAAAAACAACCAAAAAAACCTACATGCCCATACTTTGTGAAAGATCAAATGTAAAATATATCTCTAGGTTCGGGAACTGGTATATGTAAGTAGCTGAGAATATGTCAAAGAAATAATCAGAAGCATGTTCTGCCTGCACTATGAACCCCAAATAAAAATTACTTCGTTCATAATTGAGGGATTAAATTGTTAAAGAAGCCAAAAAAAGTATAAGTTACATAATCCAAATTTTAAACTAGCTTCTCTACAATACACAATTACATGTAATTTTGAAAAAAAAGTCCATTCTTGTAAAGAAATACTCTTGGGTAAAATGGAAACTGACAACATAATTTAAAAATACTCAAAGGACTGGATATCTATTTGTATGCATGTATATGTGTGTGTTTACATATATGTAGCTACAAATTTTAATAATTTTACTAAGCACCATTTTTATTAAGAAATTTTACTAATCCCAGCACTTGGGAGGCAGAGGCAGGCGGATTTCTGAGTTCGAGGCCAGCCTGGTCTACAGAGTGAGTTCCAGGACAGCCAGGGCTACACAGAGAAACCCTGTCTCGAAAAAAACAAAAAAAAAAAAGAAATTTTACTATTTAAAAACTAACGTCTATATAGATCATCGAAGTTTATGCCCTTTGATATGAAGATGTACTTTTAATCCCCAGAATTTGTCACAAGTAAACAGGTCACCATCAGGCTTTTTATAGGTGACAGATGTGTAGCTAATAATGAAACACAGAAGCTATGTAATCCTTGCAATAAAAAATGAACTGTGAAAGAGACATGCTGCGTGTGGGGGAAAGGAGCTCCGTCGGCCAGGGTGGGAAAGGGCCTGTATGGCCGTCGGGTTACTAGGGAACTACTGACCACACTTTCACACAACTTCACCTCCGGACTCCACGGCAGCTGTTCTTAGTCATCACTGGAGGATTTTTATACTTATCACTCAACATAGTAACAACTTTTTGGCCACCAAATGGAAAAAAGAGAGAATTCTGTAGTATATAAGCAGGAGGAACTAAGGAAAAATGGTAACTAAGGTTTGCACATGCGTGGGAAAGGCACTGGGCTGATAATGAATTGGAACCATGAGTGACCTTAAAGGACTTCAAGTGGGAACAGAGAGCAGAGCGTGAAAGAGGAAACACTTGGCTATTTCTTCATTAACAGTGTCAGAAAGTCTCCACTGTGTGTGCATGGTGAATATAAACCTTATGTGTATAAATATAACTGTTATAAGACATACCATAATTTTAAAACATTAACAACTGTTTTTATTAAGACTATTTTATTTTTAAAATTTCAAAATATAAAAATAATAAACATGGATATTTAATAAACATAATTCAACTATAAATAATAGAAGTGTTGACAACCCACATAAACACAGTCACTATAAACATTCTGTGCATACAAGAGTAGTTTTCTAGTTCAAGTTTTACCTTTTTCAGTTCAAGTTTTATCATCACTTGATAAAATAAACAAGGAAGCTGCTACAGCTTAACCAGTTACTTTCGCTCCGCTCACAGAGCAGGGAATCCCCATGCTAACACGCATTCATGAATGGGATCATTACGGGCACAGGTGCTAACCACTGGGACAACCCAGTCTTCAGACAAGAAAAGACTCCTTTGGTGTTTTCAGATTCAACAACAGTCCATAGAAACTGACTTAAAATAAATCACTTATTAAAGGAAATCTTGTGCCAGACAGTATGTTCTGAAGTATTATCACACTCAAAACAGGTTTTGGATTCTGAGAATCAAAGGTAAGCATGTATGAGAATGCTTTGCTGACGCTCCACTGTACCTTACAAACAGCCACTAAGGTGCTGGGATAAAATCTTGGGGCAGAACAACAAATACACATCAATGGAAAACTAGTACAGTGTAATAACTGATTTCTTTATAACTCAGCAAATATTCTGTAAATATCTGTACGAAATACTCTGCCTTTGGTTGAGGAAAGGACAGATGGGAGTTCAAAGCAGAGTAAAATTTCATAATTACTTCAGGACTAGAAAAGGTTTCCACTTCAAATATGAGGGAAAAAACATGCTTGCGTATATCATTTTTAAATGCTTCTCAAATTAATAGCCTCCCTCTTATCAAAATAATCTATTTTCTTTTGGGAGAAGCCGGGCACAAATTAGGAAGGATACAGTCATTCTGCATCATTTTCTTAAATTATTAGGTGTTCTCTAATGGGGCTGCGGTCTTACCCCAACTCAACAAATACCTCTTTATAATTCTGCTGCTAGCTAAAGTGTAAGCGATAATAGACAAAAGCCTAGCAAAGACTGAACAACAGATTCAATGACACTGAAAGGTTTATAGCACCAATGACTGTTTCCTAAGACACTTGAGGGGCCTGTATCACTTTAAAGTATTATCTTGTAAACAAGACCAAAAATATTTAGTTGATCTGTATTTTGAGCATAAATATTTATAAATTCTATTAAAAAAAAAAAAACAACAAATATAGCATGACTAGAGCGACCAATAGTGTAAAATCTAAGTATATTGAAAAATATAAAGATATATAAAAGGCTTCCATAATGCAATCATGCAGAGGTAAACTGCTCCATTCAATTACACAAAAATGATTTTGTACAGTTATGTACACATAGCTCCATGACAAGTCTACTTAAGAAAAAAATTTAAAAGAGAATCTCTAATTAACCAATGTATAAGGACTTAAATGTAATTGACCAACTGAATCTACCAACAATTAAAAAAAAAAAAAAAAAAAAAAGCAATGATCTTAAGGAGAAATCAATATGACCTCTGATTCCCAAGGGGCATATTCCATTTTGTTTTGCTTTGTTTTTAATTCAATAGCAAATGTAAAAAGCAATGGCAAAACTAGTTAAGGTAACGTGTGTAGCATTCACCTCTTCACAAATCAAAGGAGTTACTGGCAGGCATGGTCTCTTCAGACAATGTTCTTTGGCTGTAAATTGAGCAGTTACAACACTACTACTATGAAGTCTTTTTTGAAAATAAAAATATCAACTAGTCTGATTAAACATTTATGAATACTTCATAGCTATTTGCCAATTTGTAAAAAAGAATCACAAAAAAAGTGGGCATGTGGTGGGGCACAACCAAACAAAACGCCTTGCTGGCTATCCAAGTTATTATTTAGATAATAATATCTAAAATACATGCTTTTCTTTTAACCACGCATGTATAATCAATGTGGACCAAGATAGATCATTTGTAATATGACTAAAGAGTTTGTTACATTTTATTGTCCATGAAGACAATCACAACGCATACTCAAGGGGGAAAAAGTGTCTGCAGGTCTCAGCCTTTAGAGGACAGTGGGACTGAGTAGAGCTTAAAGAAAAAAGAAAAAAAAATCAGAATCAATATAATTTGGACTTTTTCAAGTAAGAGGCTGTCACATTAGACTTCTCAAATAAATACCCCTAATAATCTAATCTATGAAGGAATACTCAAAATAACTTAGTGAAAAACTATTTTGGGTATGCTATAAAAAGAATTTTGTTAATATTTAGAATGAGAATTTTAATATTATACTTTTTAAAGTTTAAGCCATATTGCTTATAAATAATTAGTACAAACAATTATGAAGCAGCTGAAAACTATTGCTTAAAAACAAACATGTAACACTATTTCCCCTTGCTTACAGGATTGTCTTTGATGTCTTGATTATAAATGATGAAAACTGTATAAATTAGACAAATTTAATAGATGATTTTCAATTATAGAACCCATAGGTCATCATTTATTATTTGAAAAGAAATAAAATTATGTTCCTTATTTTTGATGAGATAAGAACAGCAAAAAAAAAAAAAAAAAAAATGCACTGGAGTAAATGGCCCTGGCAATTCCATCAAATCAATACACTTACAAGAAATAGACAAACTAATTACACTATGTA
The DNA here is from genome assembly GCA_028551405.1 of Uromys caudimaculatus. Taxonomy (NCBI): domain Eukaryota; kingdom Metazoa; phylum Chordata; class Mammalia; order Rodentia; family Muridae; genus Uromys; species Uromys caudimaculatus. The sequence continues at coordinate 17,767,612 of CM052708.1, read as the reverse complement.
AAAAGCACTTTGCAGTCTGCTCAAAATTTTTACTGGCTATCCTAATTCAATAAATATATCCTAAAAATAAAAAAATTAAAGCCAAACTTATGTTTAACTTTTTAATTCATTTTCTTCATTCTAAACTGTTCAATTAATGCTTTCATGGCTTTATAGATTTCCCAAACATATTTCTCAGTTTGCCTGAGACAATACATCTCATAAGGAAACTAAAAGGTCTTGTTCCTTCTTAAGGTGTTTTACAAATTAAATTGCTATAAAGGGAAGAAAACATTTTTAAATTAGGTCATAAATCTCACAGATGTGATACACGTCTGAACTCAGATGCACTTGTACAGAACTGTAAAGATAAAGTGGTCATCATAGTATATGTAAACACCACGTCTATTCAGACTGATAGAGAGCAAACCAAATGACAGGATGAGATTATTAACAGTCGTCTCCAGACAGGACAAAACAGAGCTTGCTCGTGTAGTCACAAAGCTAAATTCAGGCAGTGATGTTCTCTCTCTGGTGGAAAAAGAAAAGACTTATTAAAAAAATAATTTTTTTTTAAAAAAAAGAATCCTAAATTCAAATCACAGTATCAAACTATCTCTAACCTAATAAAACATTTAAAAAAGTCTACATGAAAATCAAAATCAAAGTTACAGACAAATTTTAATCAAAGATTATCTTTAGGCTAAAGTGATTTTAACAAAACCTCTCAGTATCATGCCTCCTGAAAACATTAAGTGTCAAGATCACAGCACTACAAAACATCAATTATTAAAATTTTTGGGGTGAGAAAATTTACTAACTGGTCGGGTGGTACTTTTTACATAGAAGTGTGAGTAGGCAAAGAAATTTTTTAAAATCATGCAGAAGCCTCAAGTCACTATAAATAAACCAAAACTAAATTTCTTAAGGTGCCCCAATGAGTTTCAAATTAATAACAAGGATTTCTTATTTTCTTAAGCTCCAAACAATGATCATTTAGTTCTTTAATCATCCTATATGACATAAAATTCTACACCAAGCACCAAGTGCCACAACAAAAGTTTAAAAAGGAACACATAATGAGACAGTCAGTGCCTGGCATACAGAAGACTAACTCTAGATAGGCCAGATGAGTGGATGAAATAAAGAAATAGAGGGGAAATTTAGAAAAGATCAAATATAAAGTTGATATGAAAGTAAAAGAAAATACTTTACTTATTAAGTAACAAGCACAAAAAACTAACAGACTACATGAAACTTACTATCATGTTTTATGTTTTTTACTAAGCATGTCTGCTTTCATTAGAAACAGCTGATAGCTGCAATCGTGCCCAGCAATTTTTCCTTTCCTAAGAGAGCTGGGCAGCTATTTAGAAGGTTGTGTTCCACCTAAGTGTATGTATGATAGGAGACAAAAAGTTATACCACTCTTTTCTACAGGACTGGATCCATATTGCTCTTTAGTTCAAGGGATGGACAAAAGTGAGTTTCTACTATCTAGGAGAAGTATATCTTCTTTTTGCCTTATCAGGATTTTATACTATATGTATACTGGTGGTTTAAAATCTATGTTAGGAAATGTCCATTTTTAGTTATTGAATTTTAGAAGAAAAAAAAATAGTCCTGGAAGAAAAAAAAAAAAACAAAGTTTGAGCATTCCAGAAGGTTTAAACTGACTTTTTTTGGGTGTAGGACTTACAGATAGTTATATAAATGCTAAACTAATTAGTTACAGTTCCTTTTCTATAATCAGCCTACATTCAGTGTGTGGGGAGATAATATTTTGATAAAAATCTACACAGTACTGTGATGCAACTACTAATATCTCAACCAACCAAACAGGCAAACGTTTGATTTTTTTGTGTGTGTCATTATACCCAAGGGTTAGTGTTGTGAGTAAAATGGAATACAGTCCTCCCTCTTCCCACTCTCAAGGAAACATTTCTGGTAACAAGATACTTTCTTCAGTGAGGCTTAGCCATACTTGCTACAAGTAACCAGCTAAAACAGTGAAGTCTTATCTTCATAGTAACTACTGGTTTGTTACATTTGACCATATTACAATAAAACAGAACCTATGGAGTACTCTTTTATTTCCTGCAACAAGTATTCATTAAATGTCTGGGTAGCAATTACTTATTTGTTTTAAAAAAGTCACAATTATCCAATAACATTTAAAACATTGTTTAGAGATTAAAAAAAAAAAACCTATGCAATGTGACAACCATCCCTTGAGGTAATCCTAATCAATCTTTTAACCAGAAATACATAATTTCCCCTGTAGATGCCTACATCGCCTTTAGTCTTTCTCCCACTCCCAACTCTACCAGTACAACCAGATAACCATGTGTGTACAATAAAGCAGCAAACTGATCAGAACAGCTGTAGAATTAAAAAAGTTCCTACTTTTAGGTGGCATACTGTGGAAGAGTGGAGATGGAAAAAAAAAAATCTGGATTTGTTGAAAAAAAGGAAATAGATAAATACTTTTTGAAAGCCATGTTTGAAAGCAAAGAGAAAAGCTAGAAATGGGAATAGGAAGGACTTGTAACTACAGACGTTTACTTGCATGTTATAGGCTAAATGCAACTTGTGCTGGCAAATGCAAGCATTTGGAGACATATATACAAAACTTTAGCAAGAGGTAGTGTATGAACTATTGTAATCAAATCTAAGTTGTTAACCGCTGATGAGAAAAACATCAGATAGGAATAACTAGTTTATATATATAATTGTTTTAAAATCAAATACTAATGTATCTTCAGGGACACGAGATATAAAAGAGACTTTAGAGATCATTCAGACCAACTCTTTTAATTTTATGAATAAGGAACAAGTCTGGATTAAGGCAAGAGACTTGTCTAAGGTTACAGAGTTAGACACAGAGATTGAGAACAAAAGCTGAATCTATTAATCCTTGTTCAGTTCTCTATGCTAGGTCACCTATGGACCAATTTAGTGAAATGGTCTAGATTGGTGTTCTCAGCATTTCTAACCAAGTACTCTGATTTAAAAAAAAAAAAAAGAAAGAAAAAAAAAAAAAGATAAATTAACTCTTGGAAATGACTATAGTACTTAGAGGCCTAGACTGGGAAATGTCAGAATTGATTCTAGGTATCTACCTTCATGGCTACTTGTAACCCCTGTGATGAGACACATAACACTAACATTTAATAAAATGGCCCCGGTGACTGAGGAGACTTGGATTTTTAGAAAATTGATAAGAATTAACAAGGGAGGTAATTGTCAACCTCATTACTATAAATGCAAATATCCATTCATTCATTATTTCATCCAACAGACATCTAAGTGCTCACATGAGCCAGGTCTACTATAAGCACTAGAGATAAAAAGATGAATAAGACATGGTCCCCTTCCTAGAGGAGCTTGCAATCTAGTGGGGGAAGACAGACATATAAACCAGATAAATTATATTACAACATTAAATATTATAACAGAGATATGAACAAAGTGCTTTTTAAAAGGGTAAACATGAACTGCCTAAAGACCAAAAAGTCTACTAATTCTGTGCAGTATTTTGAGGTAAAGACTATCATGGTTATCACAATCTCATGGTTGAATCAATAATTAGGAAGGACACAGCAGCAGAGTTCTGTATGTTTTTTCCTTTTTTGTAAAGTTGGTACTGAAATCACAATGCTTCTACTAAGAATACAGTACTTCCACTTACTTTAGGTGAACCACTCCATTTCTAACAGCCTGTTTCTTACGAGAAAAACAAGAACTACCATCTACTTTTAAAAGGTGTCTTAGGTTTTAAATGAGAAAATATGTGTACATAGAGTACTTGTATTTAGAAACACACTCGTGAATTAAAACTCAATAGCAACCCATCACTAATAGAAGCCGATTAATGCTTGTAACAGTACAACTGTGGATCTAGTGACTACTGGGAATATGTAACCCTCATTCTAGAGGACCTAGAGTCGGATTCGGTCCTCTGAGTCATTCAAAGCACCAACTTACAATATTTAAATTCTTAAGTTATTAGGCAATTTCAGGCTAGGGAAATTGATGAGCTATTTATGAGCTTAACTGAATAGAACTGGTAATTTCAGTTATATTTCTAGGGAAATTTATAATAAAATTTGAAACTATCATTAAACCATAAAGCCAAAAATAGAATGGAGATTTAACTGGCCTTGGAAAGATTTACTTTCTTTATAATACCTGTTTGGTGTAAAGAGAAGAAACGTGAGCCTCTGCCAATTTGGCATCTTTCACGACTACTAAAAAGAAAAGAAAACAAACTTACCTAATGAAACAGAATAGCACACAGTAAACATACAAGAAACTACATAAAAAATACCATTGTCTAAATAAACTTAAAGTCATTATTTTAGCAAATGGAATCTGAGCTTGGAATTTTAAATATAAATGTGTACTAACTGCAAATCAAACATTCTTATAAAATAGTATTGGCACAAAAACCACACAACTATAACTCCAAGTATAAGGGGAAAAGACACAAGTTATATTATGGCCAAAGACTGGTACTGGTGAGACTAGGTTTTGGTTGTGTTGGTCCCCAAATGGAAGAAAGTAGTTTTGTTAAAATGTGGTTTAAAAGAAAAAAAAAAAAAAATCACTATAATCTTGAGAAGCAGAAATACTTGAACATAAAGATTTGAAAAGATACAGTAACCTAGCAATCTTCTACCCTCATTCTACAAAGAATATATTTCCTGAAAACAGTTAACTTTCAATAATTATATTCATGTGCTAGAGAAATCCACGTAAAAAAAAAAAATCACAGTATTGTTGCAAATGTGAAAGATTTTTATATAAGTACAGTAAATGCACACTTAAAATATCAGACTGGAACACTTACCAAACAGTGTTTTCCTAAAGTAGTATCTACAGTACATTTCTTTATTCATACATCTTCAAATGGTCAAGTTTTCTTTCACACATCCAAAATGTAATATGAAGTTGTCTTATTCACCAAATGTTAGCGCTACTTGAAGTCTGGTTCCAAACTAATCAGCCTGCTTTTAAATTTTAAGACATCTGTTGAAAATTTGTATGATCAAACCAAACTGAAGTGGTATAAATTTTAAACATTGGATTGCACATCATTGTAGAGGTACGAGTAACCATTATTATTTAGTGATTATAGCTCCTTTGGATAGGTGGGGGAAGGCAGAACACCATCTGGAATGGTCTGTTTCATTTTCTCTCTCTTTTTTTTTTTCTTTTTTCTTTTTTTTTTTTTCTTTTTTCTTTTTTCTTTTTTAAATCAAGGAACATTGTCATGAATTTTTTTTGTCATTGCTTTTTTTTTCTCTTCTTTTTTCTTTAAGAGACCATTCCACTTTATTTTTAGCATCCAGATGCATAAGGACTCATATGTAAAGCAGTCATACACCATTATCATTAACACCCATGTGATAAAATACATACACAAATCCAACAAACGGCTAATACATAGTAAAGCCTAAGCATACTACTATGCGATATTATGAATACATAACTTGGGAGACTTTAGTTAGCGTACTATGTCATCTATTCATTTTTGAAAACATTCATTAAGATTTTAAATGCAAATTCATTCCTTATTTGGAGTAAAACAAAATCCTCTATGTTGTAACAAGTATTGGGTCATAAGTATTCAAATCTATTCATTAATTTACAAATAATCCAAAGAATTCTGTAATGTTCAATAGAAGTATGTAATAAAAACATTGCATATGTCCTATTGTGATGTCTTTAGCAATTGTTTACTGAAATAAAATGCAAACATCAATCTTCAAAATACAAGATCAGAAGGTAGTTTTCTTCTCTTTTATCTATTTGTGAAATCCATCGTCATCATATTTTACCAAAAAATTGTTTTTACAAATATGCAAAAGTACATTAGATAATACTAATGAGAGACAGGTAGAGTTCTAGCATATGCAGATCAATGATCAGTCAAATCATCTTCTCCAAGAACGAGATTCATTGTCCTCTTCTTCTTCGTCATCATCTTGAAGTAATGAGTCATCCACCAAAGACTCTTCCTGAAACTTTAGGTTAAGATGTATTTAGGAATTTACCCAAAAAAAAAAAAGAAAAAGAAAAAGAAAAGAAAGAAAGAAAGAAAAAAAGAAAACAAAAAGAAAAAAAAGAAAAAAACAAAAAGAAAAAAAAAAGAAAAAAGTAACACTTTTAAACACTGTTCTCTTTCAAGAGTCGAACACAAACGGTTATTTCTATGGCTAGAACACTTAAGAGAACAAAGTAAAGCAGCCTTGTCCGTTTCATCTCTCTAGAGTACCTGGTTTACTGCGCACATGAAGTGAGCAATAAATGTCAAAGCGAGGCTCAATACACGCCACTCCTCCTCTCTAACAAATCATGCCACCTGCTGTACTTCAAAACACTGCTCAATGCTTCTTTTAAAAAAGAACACATTTTCTCTGATTTACCGTAACTCTCTAACACTCACCAATTTATAAAAATCCTACAATTTCACTTTTTTTTTTTTTGCTATATATAAGTATCTTTAAAAAAAGAAATTAAAAACAAAAGCAAAAACCTCTGTCTTTTTCCCATTCATTCCCTTCACAAAAGCTTCTCAGGCTGCTTTCCCAAACTTTTCAAAATACCTAATACCAGGAGCTCTCCTGCTTTTCTCCCCATTCAATTCAAACTCATGGAAGGACATAGGTATAATCTAAAATATAAAATGACAAATCATGTACATGAGTTTCAAATACACATTTATTCTTGCATTTGACTATGGATATGCGTAACAGATTTGAAATGCTCTGCAAACAAAATGAAGCAGCATTATGGAAATCTAACAAATGTAAAACAATCTTTTAGTTCCTTTACCTTACCTTTACTTTTTAACTTCTTCTAATTTTTTCTATAACTTTTTTCATGATTAAGCAAAGGAGAATTGTTTACTTTATGCCTTTGTCTCAAGGGCTTTTGAAATGCACTCCCCCTTCTTACCCTGCCATGCCTTTTATCCTACCTAGTAGCTAGTGTTATTTGAAAAACTTGCAGTCTCCCATATTTATCCTGACGCTACAACTCTTCTGAGAAGGCCTTTCACTTTCTTTGCCCAGCACATACGTACAGAACACTATTTTATCATTCAGGGCTCGGCTCTTATTGGTAATAGACCTTTAAGATTATTATGGACAGACACAATCATTCCTTCCTGGGGGCTCCCATAGCATGTTGTTCAAATCTGCATTCGGCACAGCGGTGCGCCTATCACTGTAATTTGTTTCTTCTGATTCTGCCACCACCCTCCTTTCCAGATTATAAGCTCCTTGATGATAGGGACCGTGTCTTATTCATTTTTGTGCCTATCACAAAATCTACCACATAGCAGGTAGTCACTCTAGTGAACTAAAGCAATATGAATTTTAAAAGAAGGCTGAAATGTTGATACAGCAGTTAAGTAAAATAAATACCCTAGAACTTAACATATTATTACAAGATTTCCTGTGGACAAAAATCTAATGAATTATTATCTTCTACAGTAAGTGAAAATCGATATATCACATGTTATTTTGGGGTTAGCAATCCACAATTCTTCTCATTAATCCAGAAAATATAAAGTTGTCTGTATTTATCTGATCTCCCCTGTCTGGAATAAGGTTTAGGAATAAAAGTATTATGTTAAAATCACAGCCATTTTTTAAAAAAAATCACCTTTTATAAATGAACTATGAATAATGATGGGAAAACAAGTGAAAAAACAAACATACTTCCTCTTCATCAGGTTCGGCTTCTTCAGTTTCCACCGTTGACATATTAGTTATTGGTTTATTCCAGGCCAGTTTTAAATCCTGCCCTTTGAAGCGAGCTCCATGAATTGCAGCCTAGAACAATGAAGAAAATGGAAGTAAAGAGCATTAACAATTTCTAGAGAAAAATTAAAATTGTTAATGTCTAATATTTAAAGAACTAAACTCAAAGACAGTTGCTTTTTCACTTGCTATTTGGTCATTTTCAATTTACTGTTATAATTACTGCCTTATAGTTATTTACGTCTTTAAAGTCATAATAGTGATGTACAATGTTTTTACAGTAAACAACAATTTCTCATAATCAGCTATCATTTCACTCCTGGCCAAAATTTGAGTAGAAAAAAAATTATTTATCAATTTACAGTAAATTACAATTTACTGACAACTACTATTTGGATAACAATCCCAATATACATCAAGATTTTGGCTCTAGCTTCTAAATCATTATCTATCTTAAGATCAACAGAGCAAATGAATTTTATATTCTATATAGTAACCATTAACTAGAAACCCTTAACAAAAATAAATTTGCATATAAAATGTCACATTATTTTCAAATTAATGATCAAAATCACTGCAAAATGATGTATAACTAATGCAAAATTATATAAACACATTTACGAAAGGGAAAGGTAACAACTCTGAACTTTTCTACAGAAAAGTACAGTATTTCCTATAAAAACACTTTATAACTGATGACAGTTGAACTCAAAGAATGGTCAAGCCCACATTCTTCCTATAGTCAGTAGCTACTTTAGAAAACACCATATTTACAGTGACATGAATGAACAAAAGTAACGCTTGGTCCCAAAGATATAAAACTCAAAGTACAGAATAATATGAAGTGTTGAAACAATTACATAGTCAATGAAATCTGAACATGAGTTATGTGTGGCATTAATGCTCCCATGTACAAATTTTAAATTGTACATATAAATTTATGACAAATTTAAAAGATTTCATGCCTATTCAAATTCAGCTTAGAGGTTTTTTTTAGTTCATGCTTAATCACAATGCCACACAATTTTAAAACACATATTGAAGCTGAAATCATTATATAAAGTATATTAGATTACTGTTAAGAAATGACAAATGTCACATGCAAAATATTTATAAAACTTTTTTCCTATTTATTCAAAACAGGAAATGTAAAAAGAACAAAACTGTGACCAGCAATATCTACAGTAAATCTGGGTGTGGAGCTGTTTTTGCTCTTAAACTGGGTCTTTGCTGTGTACTCCCTACCTAGACTTTAACTCTCGGCCCTCCTGCTTCTAATGAACTAGTTTTATCCATCTCTATATTCAACACACATTTCAAATTTGTAAGGTGAACTTTTAACTTTATATAGTTTTAATTTTTTTTTTTAAACTGGAGGGAGAATTAAAAGGTCTTGAAAACACTATCAATGTCATAGTTCTTGGTTATTGACAGTAACTCCACCATAAGACTCTATTGCTAAAGATAACTACATACTTTGACTGCAGAACAAAAGCTAATTCCCTGATGGCTAGTAGAATGCTGAAAGATTCCATGCAGGCTGCTGAGGAACAGAAGACACCAATGGTCTTCCTTATCACTGGACTCTGCATGCTAGTTCTGACCTGCCAGGAAAGATATGCCTACTGGTATAATAGTGGGGAGACTACTATGGGGTAGTTACCCACTTTCCAGTTGGATTCCAGGTTGCTCCACAGGTGGGAATCTCATGTCTGGTATTGTAACCTGGACAAAAGTCAATGGCTAGGAAGGTCAGAAGTCCTTGGATAGAGCCTACTGTTAAGTTTGTTCAATGGTCACGCTGTCAAATTGCACCCTAAATATTTTGCTTATATTCACAGACCAGGGTGGCTCTCAACCTTGGTCAGAGAAGCTTCTTTTGGCAATGCTCAGCTGTTAATAACTGGTCAAAGTGCTGAGAATCAAAGACTGAGTGAGTGCTCAGTCTTTAATGGTACATTTTTATCACACACACACACACACACACACCTCCCAGGCTCAGGGAACATGGCATAAGGGTGAAGGCATGTTAATGTTGTAGAATGAGAAGTATGTAAAATGCTGTCTGTCTTCTGGACATGACATAGCTACTGCAACATGACCTCACAGCAGCTATGATTACTGCACAAGATCAAGACAGCCCAAAGATAAAGTATTCTCCAGATCTCACACTGACTGAGATGCTATCCACGACTGACGGTTGCTAGAGAAGTAAGAAGCCCTCTTTACTGAGGATAGTCCACTGCCAGGTTTCTCATTCTTCAGTGGGTAATCTGACACCCATACACATACGAGCAGCAGTAAGTAATAGGACGTAAGCGGGTTCTCAAAAAAAAAAAAAGACATAAAACAGGAGGTAACGATGAGGGACTTGTCAGGGGGATCTAGGAGTTAGAGGACAGAACTGGGAGTAGATATGGTATTTCATACATGTAGAAAAGTCTCAAGATAAAACAATGAAATCTGTTACGGGATGTTTTTTATAGGTGTATTTAATTTTTAATAAATGTTGTTGATTAGAAACTTCTAACAATTCAGGTACATAAATTTGTGATACAATTTTGAATCTTAGATCCCTAAAGCTGAAAGTTATTCAAGAAACCTAAGCTTTTCTGATGTTATAAGAAACATTATTTAAATGTTACAATCATTTTCATTGTAGCAAAACCCAAAGAAATTAGTATGTATTTCAGATAATTTAAATATACAGAATTATTTCTGCAATTCATCTGTTACATATATACATGTATATGTGTATATAATTATTCATATATTTATATATAGTTATATATTTTAATCTATTTATTTATTTTGGTTTTTCCAGACAAGGTTTCTGTTTTTTTATGTTTAATTTGTTTTAGATCTTCAAGAGTTTCTCTGTGTAGGCCGAGCTCTCCTGGACCTTGCTCTATAGACCACGCTGGTCTCAAAATCAGCTCGCTTGCCTCTGCCTCCCTAGTGCTAAGATCAAAGGAGTTCACCACCACATCCAGCTTCATTTTATTTTTTAAAAATTCAATTTTAAGCCACTTATTACTCATGACTATCATTCTCATAAGACTAAGAGAAAAGCATCAGACATAAGACAGAGTACACTAGATGTCAGAGGAATCCCCTGGAGCTGTTGTTACAGGTGCTAGAAATGGCAGATAGGAGTACTGGAAACTGAACTCAGATTCTCTGCAAGAGCATATTTATTTTAACCACCAAGCCTCTCCAGCCCCTTTTTAACTTTTTAATTATATTTTTAGAAAACACCCTTGGATTTTAACAGACAGCATAAATTATGTATTAGAGCTTATCAGCCTGTTCCTCTATAAGTATCATGCTATGACTTAAAAAGCCCTCACTTACATTAGGTGTTATTTTTGAAACATTTTCTAATGTACCTGTTTACTGTGTGTCTGAATACCTGTAAATGTATATGTGAATGTAATCCAGCACTTGACACAGGACGTCCCCAGTCATTCTATATCCCATTTTTTGAGACAAGGTCTCCCATTAAAACTAGAACTCATTAATGTGGCTAGAATGGCCACATTCAGGGATTCAGGGATCTAGCTATCTCTGTCTCTCTCCACTATTCTTCTTTGCTCTCCTATATAGTGACAGGGGGTGAAACTGTGGGAGAAAGAGTGGAAAAAGAACCTACAAAGTAGCAAAGACCAGCTCTTTAACCTCTGTAAAAAGAACGTATAAAATGTTTAATGTGGTATCAAATTTTATATATATTATATCATATTTATATTATATTATATTATATACAGATTTCCTAAGAAAATAAGAATATTTTTGTAGATACAAACTTGCACTTAAAATATTCTACATTCTGTCAAAGTACAGTTAGTCAGTAACCTGAAAAATTATATTAAAACTTAACCAATACTAACCAATTAAATCTGAAGTTTTAACAAATTATTTATATACTTACCGCTTCTGCTTCTGCCCTTGTCTTGAATGTAATTATTGCATGAAGTGAAGAGTCATCAATCTGACAATCCTCAATTTCACCATATTGCTGTAAATTAACAAATTATTTCCTAAAAGTGTTTTGAAACATCTAAAACCCCCAAGTGCATTAGAAGAGTAATAAACATAATCCAGAATTCATAATAACCCATATCATGAGACAAATAATTCGTTACACTTAGTTCTATCTGCCAATCACAACTCTAATCCTATACTTTCCAGAATTAGCAACATTCAACTCTATTTGAATTATAATGAATGAAATAATGGTTAAAGCCTTATTACTCCAACCTTAGGACAAGGTACATTTGTTCTTAAACAGCATACTCAACCATCAGAACAAACTATGAAATTCTAGAATCATTTCCAATAAAAGGAGGAAAAGATCCAGAGAATTTAACCAATTTTTCCAATCAATCAAGCAAATTACCAAAATGAAGATACAGGACTTTTACCTCACAAGTTTAACTTTGACTAAAATGGGCTCACTTACTAAGCATTACCCTATGGCAAACAAAATTTAGAACCCTTAAATAATAAGCATATTGCAGTATGCCTGATTGGAATTTGTTGCTTTTTGTCCCACATAAAGAACGATTTTTGTAAATAGCAATTTTACCACACAAGAATTAATCCTTTATACATTATTAATATTTTTCCTTCTCATTCCATAATAAAACTACAACATACACTAATTAAAACAAAATTTTATGAACAAATTTAAACTTGAACAAGTTATTTAATTTCTTCAAGGTTTTATTTCTTCATTTATAAAATGGGCACACTAAAGGTTATTCTTGGTGTCAATTTGACTACATCTGGGATTAACTAAAAAACCCAATGGCTGGTCACATCAGTGAGGAAATTATTAATTAAATTTCTTTGAAGTGAGAATAACCACTTATTGGTATCTGGATCTTTGAGGTGGGAATATACATCTTTAACCCAGATATTCTGTAGGAAGATATACCTTTAATCTAGACCACACCTTCTACTGGCAGCCTATATAAAGGACATGAAAGAAGGAAGCTGTCTCTCTCTGTCTAGTGGCTATCACTCTCCTTTCCTGACATGAATAGTCTATTTGTTTAGGATTCTGGTGTATTCTGAAGACCAGCTGAGATATCCAGCATTGTGAACTGAACAACTACTAGAATCCTGGACCGTCCATTGGTATAGGCAACCGTTGTTAACCTAGCTAGAACATTCTAATAAATCTCTTTCTTTCCTTCCCCCCCTTTCTCTCCCTCCCTCTCCTCCCCCTCTCTGTCCTAGCTGGACCATTCTCCTTTCCCTTTCTCCTTTTCCCTATCTCTGCCTGTCTGTCCCTCCGTCCGTCCCTCCCTTCGTGCACGCGTGTGTGTGTGTGTGTGTGTGTGTGTGTGTGTGTGTGTGTGTGTGTATGTATACATAAAGTCTTTTGTGTGTGTGTGTATACATAAAGTCAGTATAAATTCTGTTCCCCTAGAGAAGCTTGACCAAATCAGTGTTAATTCAAATTATTCCTAATATCGCCTTTAAGTTTTAGTTGTTTTTATTACTATTATTACTGGTCTCCCTAGACAACAATTTAAAAGCAGTTTGCTAACCACGGTTGTTCTAACCTCCTGTGCTCAGAGATAAAAAGATAAAAAAGCTAAACTCTGCAATGTGCACTTTTGCTTAACACTAGTATTTTTCATGTATAAATTTCAACTACTAACTTTGAGTAGAACTCAAAATTTCCCCTTATGAAACAAGTTCCACCCTAAATTTCTGAATATTTATTTCTCAAGCCTCTTAGTCTCAGGGAAACATGATTACAATGAACTCGCCTTATTTGGATTATTTTCCCAATTGACTGCCACCTCTAAGTAGCTGAGTACCTGCATGCAGGGCACTTAACTGTCTGGATTGCCTTTCCTTTGCAAAAGTGGGAACAGAGCAGGGGAGAGCTGGGCTTTTTCTCCAAGCACCTTCCTAGTTCTCATTCTCTGTCCCTCTGAATCCAACAAGCACAGGACTCCCAGACTACCCACTGGGTAGATATTAATCACTTTAGTTACACTTCAATCACTTCTTTCATAACTTCCTTGTATTCAGATAGAGCATTGATTAGAAGCTGGGCGTGAGTGTCAGACCCTGAAAGTCACCCAATACCACGCACATGTGCACCTTCCCCTCTAGCTCTTCATTTCAGGTTACTGACTGTTGACCCTCACTCACTTACCTTTGTATCACATGCCAGGGATAAACATATTCCTGAGTCCCTGGGCTGTATGCTTAATAAGCTATAGTTTATCTTAACTGATTTGTGTCAAACCAATGTATCTACAAGAAGTGAGAGTAAAGATCTGATGATTCTTCCTGTCTCTGAAGTATTACCAGGATACCCAGGGTAACACGGATGCTCAGTAACTTAAGTCAGGGTAACACAACACACTGAAATAGGTAAGAGGAAAGGGTAGGGTGGGCATCATCTCCACCTGCACACCTGCCTAATAAAGCCTAGAAGTCCAGATAAACAATGGGTGATTAGAGGCTAGAATCTGCTTCTCTTCCAAGCCACTCTATTGCCATTAGATAATGCTCTTAAATTGTATCCTTGGTCTGAATAAGGCAACTTTTATATCATACAACAAAAGTAGATCTTGCTTCAGTCCTATTCAACTCTATCAAGAGTGTAATATTAACAAAACTTCAGTTCCATATTTAAAAATCTAAATGTTTTATATAAAATGCCAATTTTTCCTTAAATTATCAACATAAACCTACTCTTGAGGTCCCTCTCTAAAACAATGAAGTTTAAAACATGAACCTTACAGTATTTAAAGACATATATAGTTTAAGAATTATATAGTTTAAGAATTATGACATTTCAGCCAGTCAGTGAGTTTGAAGCCAGACTGGTCTACCAAAAAAAAAAAAAAAAAAAAAGAATTATAATATTTCTCCCAAACAAACAAAAAGATCGTGTTTCTGTTTTATAACTAAAAATGAAACACTACTATAGATTAAGGAAACCCCATGTATCAGTGAATTTAAATTACGTGTCACTTTCCTAACTTTCTCTTTATTTGCATCTATTAACCTGAGTAACAATTATTAGTATTATTTTGCTAGGTGGTAAGAAAGTACCGCAAAATGAGGAAGAAGATCTTCTCTATCACTCTCTGTAAATGCAGAAATCTCCAATGCTCTGGGTCGGTGATCCACCACAGCATGTCCGGGCACACCTCGGCCTCGGCCTCTACCCCTGCCCCGTCCATGAGCTGCTCCTCGACCTCTTGTATGAATTCCTCTACCTCGACCAGATGAAAGAATTCCTCTTTTAGCAGCCTAGAAGAGAAAAAACACATATGTTACACAATGTGGTAATTAGTCATTGAGACCTCTAATCTGAAATGCCTAACTCTGTTTTTGAGTTTAGACTTTCAAATTTCAAAATGTTTGCACTGACTTTACTTGTTGAGCACATCAAGTTTCAAATTAGGAATACTACAACTGTGCTAACTCAAGCCAGGTGTTTTATCTTGGAAAATGATTCAAACTTTTATGCTGTTTGAGATAGTATTTAGATAATCACATAACATTAAAAGTTCTAAAATAACTAAATGTACTCTTTGAAAGTATTTAAAATATAACAACTTTAACAAAACTCTTTCCAATTCCATTGTATTATTTTGTGTGCCTTTCTACCATATAGGTTCCAGGGGACATATTCAAGTCCTAAGGTCTGTCAGCATGTAACTTACACACTGAGCCAACCTGCCACCTCACCCTTCCGCCCTCTCAAACTAAGCTCATACTCTCAGACATTAAGAACACATGACGAAAAGACTGATAACTCTGGATCTCTTAATAATAAAGAATGCTGGACATCACTTCAAAAGTCAAGTTAATACAGATTACACCAAAACCTACAAAGATAATAAACATATTTTTACACTGAACTATATTCTAGACTTTCAAGTTTTATCTAATTTTCAAATAAATGCTTCTAGTTTATCATTTGTTGACTCAACTGATGTTAAGTTTTCCCAAATGCATTATTTTGATCACACCATAGAAGAAATACAGAATATTAATACTCTGCCACATAATTTCTTTTGTGTAGTGCACCATTCCTTCACTGCACAAACATTCTTTAAACACCTGTGCTAATAATCCTTGACCTCAAGTGCAATTTCAGCTTGTGCAATTGGCACAGTAATTAAAGTGCTCACCATGTAAGCATGAGAACCTATGGTCAACCCCAAACACCTACATACAAAGTCCTAATAAACACCTGTAATCTCAGTAACTAGGGAGACACAGATAGAGAGATCCTGCGCCTTGCTAGCCAGCTACCCAGACTAGCCAAATCAATGAGCTCCAGACTCAGTGAACACTTGCCCTCTCCAAAATGGAGCTTGAGGGATACACCCAACCTTAACTTCTATCCTCTTCTGGCCTCCATGGATGCAATCTATGTATATAGTACACAAATGCACATGCATAATGGCAAGCATTCATTCAAAAATAAAATAAACGGTGGGAATAACTCATCTGAAATTTGGCAATTGGCTGAATGTGAAGGGTAAACAAAGGGTAGAATCACACAAGATTCCTGGCACATTTCTAGTTTGGAAAACTATAGATACAAATTTTAGAAGCAAGTTTAATAAACACAATGAACATGTTGATGAGGGTATATGAAATCCAAGTAAGAACATCAAATCCTAATATTACCAAAAATAAACATAAAATCAAATAATAATGCTAAATGAAATAAGACAAGCACAGAAAGACAAGCACTGTCAAGAGTACATTTCTACACTAATCTAAAACATCAATCTCACAGGAACGGAAGAACGACTAATAGTCAGAACTGTGCTGCTGTGGAAGTGGAGAAATGTTGGTCAAAATGTACCACAGAATAAGCTGTACCACCCGCTGTACAGCATGCTAAGTACAGCTGGCAAAGCATGTGAAGAGAGCAAGAGAAGGAAACTTCTAATGTATTTTCACAAGAACTAAAGTATGTGAGGTGATGAATAGATTACTCTGATAATTCATTTCATCATGTATATACATATACTGAAACATGTTGTATACCATACAGACAATTAAGTTTTTAAATAAACTAAATAATAATTTTTTAAAAAGGTTAACCAGGCGGTGGTAGCGCACCCCTTTGATCTGAGTGCTTGAAAGGCAGAGTCAAGGGATCTGTGTGATTTCAAGGCTAGCTTGGTCTACAGAGCAAGTTCCAGGACAGTCAGGGCCACACAGAGTAGCCCTGTCTTGGGAAAAAAACAAAAACAAAACAACAAAAAGGTGTAAGGGCATAAGATTAAACATGTCACAAGTATGCCCTGGGGAGTATTCATGACAAAACAGAGCCCCTGCAGAGTGAGCCCCAGCAGCCTGTAACTTGGAGTTTAAACTAAAAGCCTCCAAGACATTCTATAGCCAAACAGCACATTCAGCATGACTTTCAAAATCTATTTGATCTTAAAATCTTTGCTCTCTAATCTCTATTAAAAAACAATAAAAAAATTAATGTGATGAGCATATTCTGGCATCTACTGTATTACTGCATATGAGTATTGACTGTAAATCAAATTTGAATTATCATAAAAGATTGGAAAATACTATTCTGTTTTTGGTTGAATTACAACAAGCATAACATGGAACAGTAATTTTTATGTTATATTTTTACTAAATTATATCAAAAATTTTACAGTATTTCAATTTTTATATCATCAATGGCATGGAATATTCATAGCAAGAAACCAATTTTAAAATTAATATAAGCCTAATATTTTGGGTTAAACATATAGGCAAAACAGATCATGTTTCAAGGGAATCCAAGTGCAAGTTTAGGACACCATTTCACAGCTTTTCTAACTCTCAGACAGGATGGAACCTAGGGCATGTTCAGCAGATATTACCAAGAGTTACACCTTGACACTTGAACAGCACTAAACAGACTTCTACTGTATTGGAAAGTGAGAAAAAAACAAAACAAAACAGTGCCAACAAACTTAAAAATATTATACTCACCAGGCATGGTGATCCTAGCCCTCAGGAGGCAGAGGCAGACAGATCTGAGTTCAAGGCCAGCCTAATCTACAGAGAGCGTTCCAGGACAGCCAGGGCTACAGAGAACCCGTGTTCCAATAAATAAATAAATAGATAAATAAATAAATAAATAAATAAATAAATAAGAATACTCAAAGTAAACAAAATAACCTAAAATATTAAAAAATACTAGCTTAAATTATCTCAGTCAATAGTGAATATAGACATTAATATTCTTTCATATTTTATTATATAACATTTTTATTAAATATTAAAAATCCATGGTTTATAACAGAGATCAATTCCACTAGAAGTTTCTCACATAATAACCATATAAGTAAATTATATGTTAGTTTATTTTCTCTTTTAAAAACACCCACAGCACCATCTATAGGCAAAACTTAAATAAGCATGTTTTCAACAGATTTCCAGTGCTGGTGATCTCTGGCAACTCAGCACAACATGCCTGCATGATACATACAAAGACTCTTTCCACACAAATAAAGCCCTTAATTATATTTAACCCCAAGAAAAAAAACAAGAACAAAACCAGGAAGAGTACTAAAATTCAGTAGAAATGGAGGCCCCAGGGTGTTCAAGCCAAGGCAGTGTGTCAGCAAACACCAGTTTCTCAGGCTAGCACAAAGTCTCAGAGGGTCAAAGTTCCAAATTCAATCCAAGACCACACAGTAAAAGAAGAGAACCCATTCCCATGAACTGTCCCTCTGACATTCATAATCATATTAACAAGCAAATAAATTTAAAATTGCTTTTCTGAAAACTATTTTCTCCAGTAATTTAGTCTCTTTCCTCTCTATCCTAACGCACACACATACACACACACACACACACACACACACACACACACACAGACAGAGAGAGAAAGAGAATGAATTATATATATGGTAGACAGTAATTGTTAACTAGAACAAAAACCACATTTTCATGTTAAATAACTGTATCTCCTCCTTTCAAGTGAACCGTGTAGCTGTGAGAAAACGTACTTCCAGCTGTAATTCTGTGTATTTTCTCCTAAGTTCAGTGACTTCTTCTCCAGCCTGCATCTTCTTATATAAATCCAATTCTGTGTCAAGCAATTCTTTCTGCATCTGAAAGTCATTAATGTTTCAAATAACAATTAATACTCTGAGCTTATGTTAACATTTTCCTAAGATATTTTTTCTCATATTTACTCCTGTACCCCCTCCCCCTTTTTTTCCTTTTTTCTTTTCTTTTGGCACAGGCTAGTTATACAGTCAAGATTCTCCTGTGTTAGCTCAAAAAAGCCAGGATTTTAGGTGTGTGTCACCATGCATACCAGTATTTTTTCTATTGCCAGTAACACTACTCTAGTTGTAAGCTCCCTTATTCCTTTTATTCTCATTGGTTTCCCTAAAATTCACTGTCCAAACATAGCCAATGTGCGACTTCATGAATTAATAATGTGATGATTTTGAAAAAAAAAAACAAAAAACCATGGAGCTAATGAGCAATATACAATATGTCTTTATATAGGTAAACTCATATATCTCAGCTATACTGTAGGATAAAACACAAACAAATGGTGGTGGTTCCATACAAGAAGCAGGGTTAGGGACAGTGTATCAGGGGCTTAGGTTTGAGGTGGGAGAGAATCTTATGTATATCTTTTATTACTTTTAAGCCATGTTAATGTGAGTTATTACAAAAAATTAAAAAGTTAAACAAAACAAGTAAGAAATGAGGTCAGGAGAAAGAATACAAAGCTAAAAACTAGATGAAATATATCTAACTTTATCTAATTAGTAATACTTAGAAAACAAAATAAAAGTTAACTGACAGACATCCTAATCTGATTTCATCTTTAATGGAATATAATTAGTTTGTAAGGGATGTAAATAAAGTTTGAATCCAGCTTAAATGTTGGAAACAGTACTGCAACAATTATAGAACTATTCAGAATGGATTGTGAGTCTACTTGAATGAATAAATAGACTTATGAGGCCAAGTTGTCATTATGGAAAGTGGCAGTGGAATATGAATTTTAAAAAAGAATAACTATGTAATTCACATTAAAATTAGAAAAATCAACATGGTTTTATACCTATACACTGATGAAATATAAATACTGTCCCACCTGCATTCTGTCATTCCTATCATCTGAAACTATGGTGGTCATTTGTTTGCATCATCTAGATTAAAACACCTAGATTTCCTCTTTGCAGATAAAATCCATTCTGGACAGTGGTACTAGGTGACTTCCTATCACTCATCTGTTACAGCACTGACTCCAATACATAGTTCTTGGCCATACAGTCAGTAGCCATGTCACTCTGTCCTCAGACCACCTCCTCACACTTACCACAATCATTTCCTAATAGCTGACTTTACACGTCTAAGAACTAGGACAGCTGTGAATAATCAGATTCTTAACAAACTATATATCCTTAAAAAATAACTTTTGATATTTTTATTTTAAAGCTCTCTTTTTAAAAAATGTATTTGTATTTATTATGTATTTTGCCTGCATGTATATCTATCTGCGCACTACGTGTGCTCAGTGCACTTAGGGGCCTAAAGGCGGCATCAGATCCTCTTGAACTGGAGTTACAGACAGATGTTAGCTGCCAAGTGAGGGGGCTGAACCTAGATCCTCCGGAAGAGCAGCAAGTGCACTTAACCACTGTGCCATCTCCCCAAACTCATGCTTGATATCCTTAATAAGTAGTCACGTGAATAAAAACCACAATACCTGAGTCTTTGTTTTTATACTTTTTGGAAGACAGCGTCCAGGAGATGTAGATTTAACCTCATCTTTCAACTTGGTAATATTTTTTGTCAAAATCTCTAATGTTTTCATTATTTCTGCTTTATCTTCAGATTTCATGGTTTTGTTTTTCTCTAGTTTTGAAATTAGCATCTGGCAAATTTTAAAACAGAAGTTTAAGAGACTTAGTCCTACTACTGATAAGAAAATACAGTAAAATAATTAATACAAATAAATATTATGTCTAATTTATATGTTCTCAACAAAGCTGACAGACTTTTAGTATATAAAGGTAGAAAGAACAGACCTGGTAATGCTAACAGCAGCTTAATTACAATTAATTTACTTTCTGAAGAACTTTACTATTATTTTGCTCTCTTAGAACACAAATTCTGGACCAGCAAAGTGGAATGGGAGATCACACAGAATTTTGTTCTCCTAGTTACAACAGTTTCAGCTTTTTACATAAAGTATTGTGGTTTAATAAGGTATATCCAAAATAAGAAACGGTCATATTTTCTATCTTAAAGTAGGTTTTCGAGACATTCTTACTCTGTAGCCTAAGCAGGCCTCAAACTAAGCAATTTGACCGCTTTAGGCTCCCTGGGTACTGAGATTATGGTTAAGGCACCACTGTAAACTAACAAAACATTGTTTCTCTATTTTTACATTTTTCTACCTATCACTCTTTACAAAATACAACTAAGAAATGACTTCTAATTAAATGTCATAAATTAGAACACTCTGCTCCCAAAAATGTCAGCCAAGAAATACCAGCCACATTAAGTTAATACTTATGTGTGTTCCTCTGCTATGGACAAGCAGATGCCCACGGAGGCCGGGAAAGACTGTCTGACCCCTTACAGCTAGAGTTACATGGAGTGGAGAGCCACCTGGGACTGGCTTAGGAACCCTAACAGGCCTCTGGAATGTAAGTATCAAATACTCTTCAATCACTGAGCCTTCTCTCAGCGTTCCCACGAGTTTATTTTAATCAATCACATTAAAAAGATAAAAAAGGAAAAATTAAATTAATTCAGTAATATAGTCTAGTGTACCAAAATGTACATTTCAACAGCGATAAAAAATTACTGAGATTTATTTCTTCATACTACATCTCTGAAATCTGTTGTGTCATTAACATTTTCAGCTCAATGTAGACTATTCTATTGTGTAACACAGGGGTGGAGTCCAAATTAGTGAAGTACATATCAGCAATGAGAAAATGATTTCATTGCACTATGCACTGACCAAAAACTACTGTACAGTAACAGAGCTAAATGACAGCCACTCCAGCTAACTACACCCATCACTTTATATAAAGTTTCTTCATCTCCAATGCTAATGAATTAATACATAATGTTCATGATACACTTAGTAACTTTTTCACTTTTACCACTACTAACTACAGTAAATGTGCTTCTCACTGTGAATTAGAGTAAATTCACTAAAAAAAAAACCACACTGATAATTCTGTCAAATTTAATTTTACTATTTTACCTTCTGTGTTTCAATGTGCTTTTCTAAAATTTCTTGCTTCCTTTTTCTTACATCCTGCTGAAGTTTCAATGCCTCCTAAAAGAATCAAAACTATCATTTGAGTATAACTAAAAATAGATAAAACAATACAAAAGCAAAGCAGTTTTAACTGAAGAAGCATGGTAGCAAACACAGTATACAACATTTGTGTCTGTAAAGCTTAGCCCATATATCCAAGTTTCACAGATACACCAAGGAAACTTCCCTTCACAACAAAGGAGTGTGAAAGAATAATTACTGTGACAGCAAAAAGACAAACCCTCCAGTACGACCTTGCTTGTGATAAGCGCAGACAGACACGGACTACCCAACAGAGAAGGCTTCCTGTGTGCGAGCTGCGTTCCACTACCTGGGCTTACCTGTTTCTTTCTCTGTGCTTCATTATTATCCACTGCAGGGGTGGAAACTAGTAAGGTTTTTTGTGCGGCCTTCAAAGCAGCTGGATTATACACGGTTTTTGTAAGACCAGTAGATGTAGACAACACCTACCAACACAAATTCAATTTCTTAGAAAAAGAATGTTATCAATCATCTCAATAATTTCTTAAGTCTTGCTTTCTAAGAAACTTCAACTTTAAAGCATTTCTGCCTAAAATTAAATGTTGAACTAAATGTATTATATAGTTATAATAACTAAATCACATTTCATGTCTTGAAATGAATGGTATGAATAAGTAATAAGCCGTATAACTAACAAACAAACAAGCTCCTGGTGACTTAATGCCTATAACAAAAAACAAACAAAAAAAAGCAAAGCCAAATATTTAAAACAGGAAATCCAAGGGAAAAAAGGACTGTCATTGTTATATTTATGAATAAAGCACGACAAAAAGCTGAGTGTCCTCCTACAAACATTTTAGCATGATCACTGTAATCTGCAGTTCCAAAATAAATGAGGCGGTCACTCTCCACTCCCTACAAGCCACTCCTCCTCCTTCAAGGGATCTGAATTTCTTAGACCAAGCTCAGATGTAGTACAAGCTAAAGCAGTAATCAAGTTTTCTTTTCTTTCCAATACTTACAGATTTTTATTCCTTCAGCTATAAAAATACCATTGACTCTTTTAGGTGATATTAACTACATAATAAAAAAGTAAATAAATAAACCAAAAAGAACCTGATGTCTTCCTTCCTATCTACACTGCAAGGCCCTAGAAACGAAGATCTAGCCTTCCTCTTCTTTGTGATTGTGAGACTTTGGTTAAAGTAAACTTGAGAGGCACGGTATCCTCAATGTGCTCATCTGTAAGACTGGGACTTCATCTTCAGAGTATCTAAGCCAACTCAGAGCTCTCTCCTGTTCACTTGCTTTATCACTAGGCTGTTAGTATCTAAAATGGTATAATCACACGACAGATAATATTCTTATACTAAAGTAAGCAAATGATTATAGATTGAAGAGAAAAACCCTTTAAAACATAAGGTTTAATAACAACAATAATAAAATAATAATAAAGACAGTGCTGACAGGCTACTTTTTATTTCCGTCACTCAGTTTCATGACATGACTGGTTCTTAGAGAAAACAGTATCAATGGATTCTATAAATCCTAAGGGAGCAACCCTGCACCATGATTCTCCAGAGAAAATATTACTGCTTCTAATATCTTAAGAGTTCCTGAGCTAAATATGATACAGAAAGATGGAAGACTGTAAATAAAAAATATTACCCTATTTTTTTAGCTACTAACATGTTAGCATCTAATGTAGCATAAAAATAGAAATCTGGAGACCACTTTCTGATATTTCACCATGAAATCAGAGGACAAAACAAAAACAAAAACAAAAACAAAACCATGGGCAACTTATTACTCTTAATATTTCTTCTCTGTTTCAGAATCTAAATGAAATAAAAACTATCATTATAGCTTCACAGAACACAACTTATGTAAAGGAAAATAATATTCTACATGTATCAAAATTTCACAGGTCATTTTTTTAAAAATAAAACCTGTCAAATATTACTAATAAACATGAAGTACTAAGAAAATACTTGATTTCATTAGAAATCAAATTACAGATTTAGTTTATAGTCTAACTTCAGTGATTATTCTAGAATAATTCTGGAGAATTTCTTCAATGCTACTTTACTATGTCATAAACTGCTAAACTATGTTAAAAGAAGACAGTCTACTTTTAAGTCTGAGTATACTGTTTCTTCATGAGAATTCCTTAACAAGTTAAAAAGCTATCTACAGAGTAAACAACTTGGCAGTTTGAGTATCACAATGTTATTTTCCAGCACGCATTGTAATAGAGATGACTTGTCTAACCTAGCATTCCCACTTCAGTCGGTAAGGAACACACACCGTTTCAGACCACCTCAGCACAGCACAGCAGACTAAGGAGTGCGGCTGAAGGTGGTAGCTGATGACAACAGAACACTTTCCTCTCTCTGTAAGCTGTCTCATAATCATATCCATAGCCCTATCCAGGGATTTCCTTCTGTAAAAACAGGATATATGATAAAAAGATTCCACGAAGCCTCAATCTCAGGGACTCCTACGTAAAATTAAACAGCTGAGAAACAACAGGAAAGTGCTTACAACTGTACTTCCAACAATGGTGAAATGCAGCCCTGTTGCAAAGGCGCCAACATGCAAAAGTAAAATGTGCTTGAAACTAGTATCTGTAGGATTACAAATATTGCTTTTTATTTGAATCTACTTGGTTCTAGATTTCAATACTAGAATGGTAAAGAATACCCACATTTTTTCAAGATTTAAAATTTACCCAGACGTGCTGGCCTGTGCCTGTAATTGCAGCATGTGGGAGCTGGAAGCAATAGGATGGTACATTAAAAGCCAGCCTTAGCTACATATTAAATTGAAGTACATGGTCAAGGCCCTGGATTTGACCCCCTGCACTGTCAATAAATTAATTAACTAATAAATATATTTAAAGTGAAAACAGCAGAGATATCCAACAGTCAAGATTATACAAATCATAGGACCACAAAGTATGGCCAGAGGCTGTTACAGGCACACCCAGCACGCTTACTTTCCAACTGTGCTCATGGGCTGTGATTTCACACGGTGACACATGTGCTATGATTTCATACGGTGACACAGTATCAGCTGAACCTCTGATGACCTAACTCTACTCATCTACTGTCTCAATTGCTTGCTTGCAAGTTTATTTTTAATTCTCTACATATGTAATAAACATGTCATCCACATATAAACATATTGCTTTCCTTTTTTTTCTAATCTTTATAATGGTTTATTTCATTTTATCATTTTATTGTATTGGTTAGACCCTATGGGAAAAAAACTGAAAGAAAGTAACTAAATGAAGATCTTGTCTCGTTCCTGATATTGACAATAGGTGATATTCATTATATCTCACCATTAAGTTTAATGTTAACTCTGGTGGGAAAGGTACAAACATTCTTCAACAAGGTAGGAAGTTCCTACTTTGCAAAGTGCTAAGTATTTCACCAAATATTTTTCTAACAAGATAGTCATGCAATGTTGTCCTTTTCCCTTCCAATGCTAATGTGGTCAGTTAGACATATTCCTAATGTTTAATTATCTTGAATTTCTGGACTAAATCTTTCCTGGCCACGATGTATTATGCATTTTACATATCACTGGAAATTGCTAATATTTCCCTTGGGGTATTTGTGCCTATGTTTATAACAGGTGTTAGCAGGCAATTTTACTTTTTTGTAGTATCCTTGGCCGGGTTTTGTAGCAAATATAAATCCAGAAGATGAGTTAAAAGGCCCATTATGTGCTATGATTTTATTATTATCTCCTACGACAAAGACAAAAGTCAGTTCTCTAAACTGGTAAGCGGTTATGCTCCAATGATACACTTTTCTTTCTTTTTTTCTTTTAGATTTATTTTATATGTATTAGTGTTTTGCCTGCATGTTATATATATGTACCATGTGCATGCCTAGTGTCCAAAGAGGTCAAAAAGGGGCAGTGAATCTCCTATACCTTCTGAACTTAGGATGGTTGTGACCTACCATGTGGGTTCTCTACCAGAGCCAACAAGTGCTCTCAACTGCTGAGCCATCTCTCCAGTTCCCACATCTTTATTTCTTATGTCAAATTATTACCATCGATAGGAATATCTATTACTAAGTGTAAAAAAAAAAAAGTTTTGCTAAGAATGAAAGTATTCTGTAAAAAAAAAAAAAAAAAAAAAAAAAAATCCTATATAGGATTACTATGAAACTAAAGATTCATTTTTAAAATAACTAGCTCAAACTGAAATTTAATATGATTTAATAATATTAATAGCTCTATTATAAGAGATTAATAATCTAAATATTATTCTAAATAATAATTAAATAATAAAAGTTATTACCTCTAACAGGTATTTAAAACAGAAAAGAGAAACTCATTTTAAGTATCTAAAGAGTTATGTATAAGAAAATTAATATGCTCAATTTTTCGATTAAGTATATATTCAGTAAATCAGAATGTTTATTTACAATATTATTTAGAGCACATAGGTATGCATTTTATAACACTGGCCAAATGGAGAACTCTGGAGAGAATGAGATTTAAAGCTTTATGTATAAAGTATTTCAAAGACTCTTCTTAAGAATAGTAAGTACTTTTTAAAAACATCACTTAACCAATAGTAAAATTTACCTTTGCCACTGTGTGTGTCTGTCTTGTAAAATAGCTAAACTGACCCAGTACTTGGCACTGTCTCCCATTTTGGTTATGAGACCACTTAAAAATCATGATTATTAACTGAGGTAACCATGTACTTTTGCTCTGAAATTATTTTACAACTGTTAGCCATTATCTTCATAACTTCCTCCCCCTGGGTTCCTAGTAACCATCATTTATTCTGTTCCATGAGTTCAACTTTGTAATCTTCCACATATAAGGAATTAACAACTTTACAGAGAAACATTAAACAAATATCAAAGAAAAATTTATAATCTATAATCGATTTTTGCTACAAAGTCTAGTTTCCAGAAAGTGTAGTCAATAGTTTAAATAAGTCAAGTTTTCTTGTAATAAAAAAACACTCAAGAAGGTCTTCAGAGGAGTATGTACTAAAATAAATAAATAAATAAATAAATAAATAAATAAATAAATAAATAAATAAATAAATAAATAAACAACCATTAAAAGGGGGTTAGAAAAGCTTCCCATATTCTCTCAATCTCTGGATTTATATTGCCAAAACTATACATCAGACCAAAATTTAAAATCAAAAGGCTATTAACATCTCTATCTTATAGTCAAAGGAACTTGTTTAATATCATCTCCAATGGCTAAATGAAAACCTGAAGTCTCTAAATGAAATGTAGCTCAATTTTATCATACAATCTCCCATTTAAAAAATGTTCAAATACAAATATTATCATTATGAAAAGAGATGTGTGTGTTTGTGATTTAAAAATACTTTAGCAAATGAACACCCTATGTTAAACTTAGTATCTAAAGCTGTTATGCTAGACAGCAGGACATTTGATTGACAGGGTAAATGCACTCCAAGAGAAGCACCACAGGAAGCTAGAGTTAGATAGAGAGGTTAACATAAAGGGACAAAAAGTGAGCTGAAAAGAAAGTGAGAGAGATCAAGACAGAACCCTTGGGAGAGAGGACAGACACAAGACAATACACAAAAAGGTACTCCTCAAAATAGAAAAAGAACACTGCACAGCAAAAGTAACAGAGCAGCAGCCACTTCAGGAGTGTGGAGGGGAACTAAACAAAGTGTGGACTGTGAACTAAACAAAGTAATTGTAGCCAATAAATACAAATTTTCAAACATTAAAATTGCACTGACAGAATGGCAACAAAATAAAACTTAAGAGGAGAATGACAAGACACCAACTAAGATAAAGCATCAAAAAGCCAGAGAACTGAAGGCAGTAGAGAAAAAGTGGTAGACTGTGAATACATGTACAACACCCTTAAGGCTTCAAGACTATACTACTTAGACAATTACTTCTAGTAGTGTGGTCTAAAAATTAAAATTAACTTCTATATGGAAAATAACTCATTTTTGGCACTAAGATGCCCAGAGGAAAGTCTGATACAGACTGAGTTTTGAATCCAACAATGCCAAAGTTTAACAAAGTAAATAATAAATCAAACAGAACTCTAAAGAACAAATGACAGCAGGTCAGCTAGAGTCTTGATTCACTTTCAACAGTAATTTCCTCTGTAATCTTCAGGCTAGAAACAACAGGGACTAGAACCAAAGAAACACAAATCTTTTGTGTTTTGCTAATATTCTATAGTTTCATATAATTCAAATGAAAAATAAAAGTTACCAGGGTAGTCCCAAATACCTAAGCATGAAAACAGCATACATCTATTCGGAACAAAGATCCACAAACAGCCTCCACAATCTTAATTTAGCTTCTTATTTAAAAAAAATAAGTGTTGTAAAGCCTTACGTGAAAAACTCTCAGCAATAAATTTAAACTGCCAATAATAAAATAATTTATATCATTCTTCCCATTTAGAGACTACATAAGTAAATAAAGCAAAATAAATATTACCATCTACCAGTCTCCCAGTAAGTAAGTAAAAAGATTCAGAAAGATTACGTGCACTGTCCAATCATCATGCAGTTAGTAACGAAGAGCTGGAGATCACATTCATGATACATTCCTAGCTCATGGTCCTTTTTATATTCGACTACCAGAGTTTTCAATCTAAAACGCACTATGTCCATAAAGAAAATAAATGTAACAACAACAACAAAAAGAATGGAGCACACAGAAATAAGAGAAGCCAAGTATTAAAATGTTGATGTAAAAAAGGGGAGCTAGGCTAAGATTGTTCTTTTTCAGCAAACAGGTAGGAGTAAGGAGCTACCAATACTATTAAGAAACAGAAGTTTGGAGCTATGAGAAAAATAAAAAATAAAAAAAATAAAAAAAATGAAGATGCCACCTGGCAAACATTTATAAAAGCCAAGACAAACACATCATGCTATTCTTACCTTTTCAGTTGCTGAAACAGATGGCTTTGATACAAAACCCAACCTGTCCTTCACAGATAACTTAGTTACATTCTAAAAAAATTAAAACGGACATATTCAGTGTTTCCCCAAACATATATTAAGTCTGTTGGGATTTTGAACATCCTGATTCTACTAATATATATTAAGTTTGAGCATAGCAATATTAGCCATAGAAACCTCGGCCTTTAAAAAAAATGGGAGAAACAAGGAGAAAGGAGAGGAAGGGGAAAAGAAAAGAGAGGATAAGCAGGAAATGCGTGTGGAAAAACAGAAAGTCTTTACTATTAACTATAAAAAATTACAGTGTAAAATCCGTTCCCAAAGTCCCTTGCTGTAATTTCATATTAACAAGTAGAAACTGCACATTTTAAAATAGACTTGAATATTTAAAATATAAGCCTGAAAAGGTAAGTATCATTCATTCCTAAAATATGTTTATAAGTAGATACATTGCAATTAGTGATTATTTAGATATGATAATTTAAAAATAACGGTACATCATTTTGCATTCTGAACCTTCATAGAGAATCTCATTATCTTATCCTATTAGTTAGGAATTAATGACCTGAAAAGCTAACATGGCATCCATTATCTAAGTAGGTTACTACACCCTAACCCAAGTGTGCACAGCATACCTTGAAATGTCTAGAGAAAAAAGGAAAGCTAAATTTTTGAGACTGAGAGTATAGAAACAAGACACTACCAATCAAGTATGGAAATGGAAAGAAACAACATATGGAGAAAAGAATCCCCGTCCATAGGAAGTGATGCAAAGTACTGAGCAGGGCAAGTGAGTACTTAAAACAATATATTATCAATCAAGCACGTGTAACCTGATGGCTTAAGTCTTCCCTTCTCAAAAGTTCTCTGTTCACTCTACTGCATAATTATCAGGAGATAGAACTCTAAGTAAAAAAGATAACAGAAAAAAAATAAAATTTAGTGTACTGAACTTCACTCTCAGGCAAATTTGTTTAAATACATCTCCACAAAGAGAAAAGAGGTCTTTCTCACGAGCATTAACTAGGAAAATGAATTTAAGATTAAAAAGACAGTGTTATAAAACTAACTCATAGGTAGAATCAAAAATATAAATACCATATTTCTGTGTAGAACATTCAACATTAACTATAATTCTAGTTACCAAGGAAAAGTAATTGATGGAGAACCTATTTGACAGAGCTGCTGATAAAAGCTGCTCTTTACCTGGGGAAGTTCTGAAGTAGCACTCTGGGCTTCTGCCGGTTCAACAGTACCTGAAGGTACAGGACCCAGCCGCTCTTTGACTGACTGCTTCACAACAGGTAAAATGGGTTGCTGGACTAAAGGCTGTATTACCTCAAAACAAAAGGAAAAATTAAAACAAGCTAATTAATTAGTAAAGGAACATGAAACATAACCAAGATGATGTTATACTACTGTATCAATATAAAGTTTAAAATGCAATTTATAATCAAACTCAAGTGTTTCAGTTTTTCAATGTATTAAATTTTCTTTGCAAGAAATGAATTGTAAAGCAGAAAAAAAATTAAATTCATTACTGTTTAACAATCAAAAACCAGACTACTCTATAATACCTCTCAAAAACAGTATTTTCTCTAGGGAGAAAAGTAAAAGGAAGGAAAAAAGAATGTCTAAGAGGAGTATGTAGTGATAAACTTACGCACTCCGTAGCCACCACTTAGTGAGTGGTTACTTCTCCGTAACACTGTTCTACATACTTTACACATAACATCTTATAATTCCCTTACCTAAGATTAACCTCACAAGCTAATAAAAGAATAGTTAAGAGAAGTAACTTTCTCTAGCCTCTGTGATTAACAGTAGTAAAGCCAAGTGTCACATGACTCAAAAGCCTGTTTTAATACTAGTAAAGGACGCCAAGAAACATTAGACTTCACATAAATTTCCCTCTTACCTTTGGTGAAATAGTTTGTAACTGTTGAGTAGTTCCTTCTCTGTGCCAATAAACCTTAATAAAGCGATTATTTAATACTGCTTCTGTACTTGAGATTGCTTTCTTTGCTTCTTCATAAGTTGCGAATTGGATAAGGGCACCTTCAGGATCACCATTATAGGCAACCTAGGATGTAACATATTGAGAAGTTTACTGTTAAAGGGATGCACAGCTTTACAGTCAATTTCTTAAGATCTCAAGATTTTAGTCCTTCAAGTAAGATTTTGTGATTTGTACAACATGCCAATCTTATCGTTCTCACAGTATTTCCAAAGATCCTGAGAAAGTTCTTTGTTTTTTGCCTGTTTGCTTGTTTGCTTGCTTGTTTAATGAAATAAGGGAAAAGATTATTCTAGGGCCAGATCTGAGTAACCATGCCCTGAAAACACTTATTTAGATTTCAATGTAGAAGCAGTTTCTTGACATTTATTACTTTTACAGAACAAAGAAACACAGGTCAAAGCATGTTATCTGTGCCAGCAGTGTTGATACGTAGTGTGAGTTTTTTAAGAAATGAAGTCTACCGGTAGGTTATGAGATCGTTGAGAACTGCCCTTAAAGTTGTGCAAGGTGGTTTTATGTCAACTTGACACAAACTAAAGTCATCTCAGAGAAAGGAACCTCTATTAGAAAATATCTCCATAAGATCAGGCTGTGTGCAAGCCTATAGGGCATTTTCTTAAGTAGTGGTTCACGGGAAAGGGCCAGCCCACTGTGCATAGTCCCATGCCTGGGTTGGTGGTCCTGAGTTCTATAAGAAATCAGGCTGAGCAAGCCACGCAGAGCAAGCCCACAAGCAGCATCCCTCCATGGCCTCTGCATCAGTTTCTGCTTCCAGGCTCCTGCCCTGCTTGAGTTCCTGTCCTGATTTCCTGTGATGATGAAACCACTGCCTCATGAAGTCATTTTGGTCATGGTATTTCATCACAATAACAACCCTAAATAAGACACAAGTTCTCATGGATTCCTGAGCTCTCATGAGAGAAATCTGTTTAGGAGTCAGTCCGACCACTGAATTCATCTCTGACCCACCAGTAGTCTTTAATCAGAAGCCGAACAAACAGCATCATTTCACTGTTAGTACTCTGTTCTTGTGTAAGTTAACCCTCTTCAGGCATTTCATTATAGTAACAGATACAATGCTAATGCAATGTCCAACTTCTCAATCTTAAAATTTGAACAAATTTTCTATTTTTCTATGAATGCTTTAAGTTCTTTAAATAATTACTGACAATATTATTCCAAAGCTCTTACCTGTAAGTTAACCAAAGTTCCAAATCGACTAAAATGTTCATTGAGTTTGCTGATATTATTTAATTCTGGAGGAACTTTCCTAAGTTCAAGTTTAGTATTTTCATTTCCAAATTGAACCTTCTTCTGGAAACCCGGGCTGTTTGTCCTATTAAAATTTGGTCTGTAAGCAAAAACCACGTTGATCAATATATTTATAAAATTGATCCCAACTACTACAAAGGAATAATGTTTTACATGTAAAATGGATGTCCTTAATTTAATCAACTTCTCCCCAAAACTGGAAGTACTAGTCAATGAAGAAATTTAAAGTTTTCCTTCAAACAACAGTTTCCAAATTCGTAGCGTTAGTATCTTTTATGGAAGTCACCTGAGAAGGTTCACTATATCCCTTTTTTTTCTACACTTTTCATTTTCTGTTATTTTCATCAAAAAAAGGTACTACTATTTGAATTTAGCCAAAATGTACATACAAATCTTGTTCTATTCTGGAAATCAGCTTACTGAAAGGTATTTCATTTTAAGACTTTGGTTAATTTTACTTATTAATTAATATAAAGATGACACCTGAACCTGTTATCAGTTTGGGGATTCTTTTTTGTTTGCTTTTTTTTTTGTTTCTGTTTTTTTCGAGACAGGATTTCTCTGTGTAGCTCTAGCTGTCCTGGAACTCACCATGAAGATCAGGTTGGCCTTGAACTCAGTGATCTACCTGCCTCTGCCTCCCCAGTGCTGGAATTAAAGGTATAAGCCACCACCACCCAGCCAGAGAAATAAAATTATTGAAAATACACGTAATACTTTTGGTACATGAAAAAAATAATACCTGTGATCCAATGAATTCACCCTTTTCCTTTAAATCACAAATTTAGTCACAATGCCAGATGTAGAAACTACTCTTTATAAACTACCCAGAGTAGCCCTAACTTCCCTTCAGACATGAAAATGTATAAATGTACTGTTATAGTCTCTAATATTCTGACTTTCTTCCTTTCTCCAAAGTTCTTCCTGACCAACTCAGTGCCTCTTCAGCCTCCGCAGCTGGGAAGAGCCCTTTGTAGTTCCTAACAGAAAGGGCCTACAAACTAAAGTCTCCCTCCAGCTCTTCTCCATCCTTCACTCCTAATGATGCAGGGCCATAACTATCCTGTGTGCAGCTCCTACTCAGTAACACAGCTAACATGTATAAAGGGCTGCTTCTTTTAGAGGTGAAGTAGAAAGAGGAAAAATTGTGTCCTCCATCACACACTTTTATAAGAAAACAGCTTTGTAGTGCCAAAGCAAACTCATAAATTTCTAGAAAACAACCAAGATTGTAACTGAGAACAGCCTATGGATCAGCATAACTTGTTTTAAGAGATCACAGTCTCTAATATAATAATATAGCAATAATCAATGTACAACAAAATTTTTCAATAGTCCCTGTCAACTTACTTATCAAACCATGTCTTCTTTGTAGAAATTCCAGGTTCCCCAGACCCAATAGTTCTTTTCCTTGATTCTGAATCCACTACTATCCTCATACTGCTTTTATTAGGAGGCTTTTCTGTGTCAAAACAAAGTATACATTAATATTTTGTGTTTATCTCAGCTACTTCTTTAAATTCCTATGAAAATATCTAAGTTTAGTATCAAAATAAACATATCTTATAGGCAAAAATACTAAGTATATATTCAAATACAGTAGTCCAGGGCAATTTTAGTCTTTTTCAGATGCATTTTTTTTAATTTCACACTTAACTCTAAGACTCAATAAATATCTTGTACCAAATTAATATGTGATAATGTAGGCTACTTCTTTACAGGTAAAATCTATGCCACTCCTCCAATCTGCCATCATTCTCACCACAAACAAAAGTATATAAATAGGTTAACTTGAGACAATCAAACTACCACTGCAAATCAGCAAATTGTAAAAGTACGGCTTAAGTAGCAACATAGTAACATAATTGAAACACATTTTAAAAGAAATATTCAAGACTGAAATGTAGTGTCAAAGAATTATAAACATCTACTACTTGCTATTTTACATGCATTCTGCTAAAGCAATCCTAGAACAAGCTTGCCTTACTTTTTATGTAAGCTGTTGTCTTAACTAGGCTTCGACTTCCAGGTTTCTCTGGCCAAAGACAAAGGCTCCAATCTATGTCCCAGAGTCTTCCTGTTTTCTTCCATTTTCTAGCTCTCCTGTGACACTGGAACATCCCAGCAACCCTTAATATTACAGCTCACATTACTCCATATTTACAGAGGAAACCTCAAAAAGTTTTTCCTTTTACTACTCTATTTTCTCTCTACATATCCCATAGCTATTCCCTGAGAGATATCTACTTTTGATTTACCACACCCATTCATCCTCTGAAAATTGGCCCCCATTACACTTAACTTGTTCATGGGAGAAAAATAATTGAGTAAACTATTTGATACTTAAACCTATGAATATTCAGGGATTTTTTTTTTATTTATATGTATGTATACTCTGTCTGCATATATGTATACCACGAATATGCCTAATGCCTGCAGAAGGAGGTGTCAAATGTGAGCTACCATGTGGCTGCTGGGACTGGAATCAAGCCTGTCTTCTGCAAGAGCCTATGAGCTTTTGACATCTTAGTCGCCTGTCCAGTCCTACTTCTCAGTTTTTAACTAGCCTCCAAGAGACATTTGCGGCTGTTTATTACTTCTCCTCTTAGATATTACCAGCTCTGGATTTTCAGGGATCCCTTTTCTTTTGTGGCCTTTGGCTTCATTGTTTTCAGTCACACATGGCTTCTAGCCAGGTGGCTCCCTCGTCTCACTCCATAATCCTTACATCCTTCTTTTATCTACTCTCATTCATCTTTCTCGGGAGTCTGGGGAATATGGGGGTGGGGGTGTTTAACTGAGAATGAACAAGAAAGGCTATTTGTGCCTGTGTTAGTCAACCATGCAGGACTCAGTGTGCTTCATTCTATCATTCTTTACCTCCCTCCGTATTTATGGTTTCAAGTAAGGATAGAATAAGTAATTTCTAGTCAGCTGTCTTCATGGAGCTCAGACTTTAAATTGAAATATTTCTAATCAGATGACTTATACACATAACTACTAAGCTAAAAAATTAAACTTATTTTCTACCAATCTGTTCTTTTTGTAGCAAATGGTATTATCATTTACTAATTACCAACACAGAAGCTTGTTTTTTACTTCAGCCTTTACATTATTTTCTTCTAAGCACCACATTTAATGAACGACATAGTCAAGTCTATTAAATATAAATCTCAGTTCCCATTGCTGCTACCCTAGAGCAGCTCTAGACCTGTTTTAAAACTCTTCAAATGTCTTCATTGTCCTGTGAACTCCTACACCTTTCTTCCTTTTTGAGACAAGAAGTTGAGTTGTTGTATATGCTTTAGCCACCCCCTTTCTCTGGCTGACTGACTTATCCTACACTTCAACAGCACAACAGGAGAAGATGGCACTAGCTTCAGTGACGGTCAGCGTGCAAGCTGTGGGTAGCAGTGCACTCACAGACCAGTTCTCCAACAGGACTTAGTTTGATTCCTGTTACCACACTTAGCTCACTGGCTTTTATGAAGACTCCGAGCTTTCTGTTATCCTTTTCCACTTTAACAAACTTTTGTTATGTGAAAGCTAAGAAACCCAATGAAGTGTTTTCACCCAGCATTTGTTATACCTCTATTTCTCATTCAGATTTACTTGAAAAAAAGTATTAAAAATAAAGTGCTTCATGATAAACAATTACCATCATCTAATAGCTACATGTACCACTCCCCACCAATATTATCCTTTCTATACTGTTTTTCTGAAGAAAATTAACAGCACTGGATAGTTAGTTTCCTTAAGTTATTAAGGAAAGGGAATGCAGGGAGTGAGTGGCACAATGGAGCCAGGAGCATGGTGCAGACTGGAGCACCTGCCACCGTGCTGGGCAGGCAGAAGACTCCAGATGCCTGCCCACTGCATGACCAGCCCGCAACAGGAGCCACTACAATGTACAACTGTGTGGGGGAGAGATGAGAGAGCATGAGAAGCAGAATGGTTTGAGTACTGTGAAGAGAGGCGAAACTGGAGCTGCAAGCTGGAGAGCCTGATGTGAGTAGCCTGCAGTGTCATCTGAGACCATGGTGAAGTCTGGACCCATGCTGCCACTTAGGGCCATGTCTTGGTCCATGTTGGTGGCTTGAGTTTTTATGTTGATGTCCAAGGGCACTGCACCTCACCTAGGCAGCAGAATGGAGCTGACACTGATGGCAGGAACACTGCTGAGCTGGGAAAGTTGGCCACACCGTTCATCTGCTGGACAGTAGCATGGGCAAAGGAGAGACGCCCTCCACCTCCTCGCCCACCTTGCCCACTGCAGCATGAGAGTGGGAGCGCTTGGATGAACTAGCAGGGGCAGTGCTGGAGAGCTCACAATGATGATGTGGGTGCAGGAGAGCTGGCAGGATGATCAGTTCAGGTCACCCAGGTCCAGATCCAGGGCCCTGAGTTGGCCCACCCCAACATCTACCTCATCTATGAACTACCAGAAGTATAAAGAGGCCAGTCATGCATAATCAAAACAGCAGGATCTCCATAACACAGTGACAACAGGATATCTGAAAGAAGTCCTGGTGAGAATCCAGTATTGATAGTGTAACAGGAGTCAGAGGCCTCAAATCAGACCAATGACTCACTGCAGGGAACAAACATTTAGAAGTAAAAATGTATGGACAAAAGGGCAGGACACAATGTGACTCACTACTACATCCATGAAGAAATGGGCTTTTTTTGTTGTTGCTTTTTATTTTATTTTGGGGGGAGGTTGCAAAGGCAAGGGCAGATATGAAGAGACGGGAAGGGAAAGGACCTAAAATGTTTTTATTTAATTATACCATATTAAGATTTAACATATGAAGCATAAAAGTCTAATTATCAAATACTATCCCATGATAAACTAATTCAGGCTGCCAGAAATGTATAATTATATAATTTATATTGTAGCTTTTTATGCATGTCATAATCTAGAACAAGAAATTTGGAACCTAAAAAGGGGAGTGATAAGAACATATAGGGATGAAAAGAAGACTGAAAAGAGACCTGGCATTCGCCTTTTAAGTGGGTTCCTACATCAGCTAACAAACTAAAAGCAAAGTTATTAGGTAAAATGTATGTCTAAAGTAGCACACAAAAAATATACACAATGTATCTAAATGGTATTAAAAAGGCATTCATATTTCTAAATATGTGTACATTTATCTCTCTATAGGAAGCACTTCTTGCAACATTCACAAAGAGCTGAAATTACCATAATGCAAATGGATATATAGTAAAACTTACATACAAAGGATTTGATCTCTCTTCCTTCTCTCAATCATAACTAGAAATCAGTCTGATGCTGGACTGGGTTTAGAAATATTATTACACAGTAGCAGAATACATTTATGCCAATCCAAAAAAGCAAAACATAAGTGAAGTAGAAGTTATCACTAAAAGAAAGGAATACTGATAAGCCTTTTTTTAAAAAGTGTGGTGGACAGGTATCTCAGCTGTTAAGGGGGTAGTAGTACTCTTGTTACAGATTACGAGTTCAGTACCCAGTGCCTACACCAGGCCGCTCACAACTTCCCAATAGCTCTAGCACCAGAGGAACTAATAATAGCCTCTGGATGACTGCCTGGGCACCTCCACTCACACACACACTCACCCACACACAGAAATACATAATTAAAAATATGTATTATTTTTCTAAGCTAAAGTGACCCAAAGAAAGAAAGAAGGTTTTTGTACACTAACCAGTATGGGAGAGAAATTCAGAGAATAAATAGACATTACAAACAACTATAATCATAAGGGGCTACTTTTCCATTATAGGCAATGTGTATGTCTCAC
Organism: Uromys caudimaculatus; assembly: GCA_028551405.1. Lineage (NCBI taxonomy): Eukaryota > Metazoa > Chordata > Mammalia > Rodentia > Muridae > Uromys > Uromys caudimaculatus. The sequence continues at coordinate 17,729,531 of CM052708.1, read as the reverse complement.
ATATAGAAGAAAGTACAAAAGAAAACTTCTTTTTCTGCTTCTACTGATGATAATTATGAGATTACCATAGAGAGAATTTTAAAGTGTACTGAAAAGAATATATATGAAGAGATTCTGTGATACCTCAAATGCTTTTCAAATACACACGGAAGATATTCAGAATCTGACAGATTCCAATAGATAACAATAACAAAACCTCAAATTATAAGTAATCCTACATTTAGTAATCCACAATAAGCACTGTTATTTAAAGTGGACATTTATATGCAACTGAAGAATCTTGATGTTTCTAGTCTCTCTAAATACAGCAGGGGGAAAATTGGGATGCAAGACAGTTTCAAATGGCATGATTAAGAATAAAAGACCTAGCTCTGCCTCCATACTATTTTGTCTAACAATCTTCCATCTCCTTTCATCAAAATCTGTACCTGTAACTGCTACAACGCTGTTTCAAACTGATGGGAACTTTAGCCATAATCTGATGCTAGTTCTGCTGCCCTGGCTCAATCTAAACTTTAGTTTTTAACGATTTAAATAAAAAGTCTGTCTCTCCTAGAATTTAAAAGATGAGTCAATTACTAGCCCCTATCTATTTCATTTTACTTAAAAAAATGTATGTGTCAAATTTTAAGATCTCAAGAGTACAAAAAGTTGCACACAGAGCTTAAGTTTTAGATAAGTTCATCATCCAGACTAGGGCAGGCTTTAGGGTGTCATTACTATCAATCTCATCAGTGGTCTCAGCCTTCCTCACGCCGCGCCCCTTTAATACAGTTCCCTATGTCTCAGCCTTCCTCACACCGCGCCCCTTTAATACAGTTCCCTATGTTCTGCTGATCCCCAGCCATTTAAAATTATTCTGTTGTTATCACGTGACTGTAGGTGTTTTTTACTGTTATGAATTGTAATGTAAATATTTTTGGAGACAGGGGTTTGCCAAAGGGGTCATGACCCACAGGTTGATTACCAGTTTTAGGTGAACTAGTAAGATGACAAATAAAACGTAAGAAATAGACAAGTTACGTAAGATATGCATAACATCAGAATACATAAATATGGTACTCATGACAGACTAAATAACCAAGTGAGCAAGACCCTCACCCTTTCCTAATGCTTTCCTCCTTTTTCTGTTTGTTTGTTTTGATAAAGATCAGCCCAGGACTTTGTGCATATAAGCAAACATTTTACTTTTAAACTACACCCCATCCTGCTTTCGTGAAAATAAGAGAAGATTGATCATAATACCTCTGGGTGGTAAATCCATGTCCCCTGATGTTAGTCCTATCAAGTTAGGCCTTTGTGCATGGACTCTGTGTCTATACATAGGTCTGGAAGTGTTCGTTATGCTTGGGGCTTCAGGATTGTAGCCATCTGTATCATATGTATCTGGTAACACAAAAACTGTAATTAAACAACAATTATAAAAAACCATTTGGTGGCTATCAAACATTGATGATAGAAAAAGCAATATAATTTATTATTAATAAACAACATACAACTAATGTGTTTTAAAAAATATAGTTGTTCTATAAAAACAAAACAAAGCAAACAAACAAAAAAACAAAACCAATAGAAGTCTCCCAAAATATCCTCGTAACTGGATAATTCAGTATTAATTCATCAAGTCCACCTTTCACTGTGTAATTCTAGTGAGAAATTTTGTCCCTTATTTTTAACTCGCTAGGTATTTTTAAAGCTTTGCTCTAAAACTGCATTATGAAATTTAGAGGGGGCCAAAACTGCACCTGCAGTAAAAAGAGAGGGTGGAGCAGGAGGAGGCTGGTGATGAATGCCAGTTGTTACTACAGTAGGAACAGAGCTGGTCGCAGAGTTAGGGGGCGCATCCATGCCAGATGGCTGCAAAGGAGGAAGTGGAGGAGGTGGTCCTGTCAAAACCAAAGAATAAGAAATATCATCTGAAAGCAAACAAATGAAATAAATTATTACACATTCAAACCTGATATTCTTTTATTAAGCTAAAATGTTTTCTACAAGAGCAAGCTCTTAACAAGTAAGTTAGCTTTTTATGGTAAATATTCTTTTAAATCTATTACAAAACAGGTTTGATGTAAACTATGAAGGGCTAAAGGCAGGGGGATTATTATAATGTATATAATTCACAGGCTTTTACAAACCACAGTAACTAGTTTACTAAAGGCTGAATCATGCATGATATTATAAATGAGAGTACACTTGGTTTCTACCAGGCATGTATAGGCCTACTTTACAGACTGTTTAAAAAGACAAGCATGAAATTATTAATTTCACAAAAAGACCATACGTGAATAATGAATAGTAGGAAACAAATCTATCTTCTGACCTGTGACAGGTGGCAGACTGGGTGGTAATGGACCTGGAGGCGGCACAGGGGGTCTAAGGTTCACAGGTGGGGGTGTAAGAATTGGAGGAGGTGGAGGCAGCCCAGGAGGAGGTGGTCCTTCAACAACAGGTGGCTGTGCTGGGAAAGGCAGCATGCCTGGCAAATTCACATCTTCTACAACTACTGGGTCACTTCCATGATCAAAAGGACACATGTCTCCTCTCATACAAAACCCCTTTTCTGTAAGTAAAGTATCATTAGAAATAAATGCAAAAAGCTCTGGAAATATAAACTATCTCTGAGCTAACAAATGATATCAATAATAAGATTATTTTTAGTATTAGGCAAAATTATAACTTACATTTTTACAAGAGCTCTCGTCATTCTTAATAATATAAGCTATTATCAACTAATATTCTTAACATACACAATAAAAAAGAAAATTGAAATATGTATACACAGTAAGTAAAATAACAAATATGCCTTTATATAATAATGCAAATAATGCTTCATTATATAATATACCAATTACTTAACTATCTCATTTAACATTAAAACCATACTGCAGCTATGATTTCAGTATGAAACATAATCTTTTATATTAAATCCTTAAACATCTTTGATTCTCTTTGAAAAAAATCTTACATGTGTTCTAAATATATTTCAATAAGCACTGATTTCTAAAGAACGATTTAATCAAAAATATTTAAGTGAGCAGATTCTTTGAAAAGTTAACTCAGATGTATTGACTCTTTTTTGGTCCAACAATATTATAAATACAACCTAAACTGTTAATAGCAGTGGAAGATGATATTATGGAATTCACAAAGTAATCTCTCCTTTCCAATATCATAGGCAAACTCCTTATGAATAATTACATACTCTAAACAAATACTTTAGGCAGAAACTTGTACAAAACATATATGTACAAAATACATACATACAGAATAAATTAGGCAAAATTACAAGAAAATACATCATAAAACAGTTAAGTGACTTACCATCATAATCTCTACACCGTTTCTTTGGCATTGGTGGCCTTACATAAGAGTTGTGATCTACCTGGTCTTCATGAAATTCAGACCAACTTTCGGTAGTGTTATTACCATGATGAGTAGGAGCAATTACAGTAATGGTGCTGCTCAAAGTAGGTACCGGATAGTGGCCAGATGAAATATTAGATACTGAAGAGACCGGTGTATAATTATTTTCTAACGGATCTGTTCTATCCAGGTCATATTTAGGTTTCACCAGGTCCCTTTCTGCAATAAAATATAAATAACTTGTAAAACTATTTCTTAAAAAAAAAAAAAAATCCCAGATCTTAAAAAATAAGTAGTTTTTGCTAAACATAGAAAATAGTCCAAACTTTGCACAAACATTCTCCTTTTAAAAGCTACTTAGCCGGGCCGTGGTGGCACACGCCTTTAATCCCAGCACTCGGGAGGCAGAGGCAGGTGGATTTCTGAGTTCGAGGCCAGCCTGGTCTACAGAGTGAGTTCCAGGACAGCCAGAGCTACACAGAGAAACTCTGTCTCGAAAAACCAAAAAAAAAAAAAAGTTACTTAACAGCTCACTGATCAAAGTGCAGAAAATAAGTGACGGAAGGTGCTCGGTCCTCCCTGGGACAGTTATATCACAGCCGTGCTCCAAAAGACTCAAGAACATTGGAAGAGGAGGCAGAAAGACTGTAGGAGTCAAAATTCAAGGAGATTATCAAGAGCCAAAAAGAAGGGAAGGCTGATGAAAACTGTCTGCGGGACAGGATAAGTCCACTACACTCATGAAACTCGCAGCCAACAACATTCCCGCACACAGAGCGAAGGACTTGGGAGGAGGCCCTGCGGCTGCTCACTGCTGCAGGAGCAGGGAGTGTTAGTTTACTTGAATAATCTGTCCTATGTTATGTTAGCTGTGCTCCAGTGGATGGTGAGCTACAGTCATGCAGAGATAACTTGGTCTATGCAGTGAATTCCAGGACAACCAGCACTACACAGTGAGACCATGTCTTGAAAATAAATAAATGAATGAATGAATGAATAAATAAATAAATAAATAAAATCTTTAAGAGAAAGCATCCACAGCAGTCTAGAGGAGCATGTCTTTAATCCCAGAGCTCAGGAGGCAAAGCTGTGCAAATCTCTGGATGTTTGAGGATACCCTATATGCCTATAGCTGCATATAGCTAGCTCTAGGACAGCCAGGCTATACATTGAGAACGGGTCTCCAAAAGAAAGGAAAAAAAGGCATTCTCAAAAATAAGAAGAAACATAAAAGACAATACATTCAGCAGCACAGCAGGTTTCCCAGGAAAGAACAGCAGCCGAATCACAAGCGCGTGGGTCACCCACCCCTGCTCCGTGTCCTGCTCCGGCTCCTCGTTCTGCTTCTATCTCTATCCCTGTCCCGGAGCCTCTCCTTACTCCAGCTTCGACTTCGACTCCTGCTGTAACTGCGACTCCTCCCTCGCCTTCGGTTGTAGCGGTCTCTGTAGGAATCTCTTCGAGGAGGGTTCCGATCATAATCTCTTTTTCGAGAACGATCATCTTTTTTCCTCTCATCACGGCTTCTGGAAAATATGTCATAACATTTATGTGAATAATGCTGAAGTAAATGCAAAAGCCCCCAAATATGTAAGTTGTGTTACTATCATAGTAAGAATAAAGACAACTCCAAAGTCTGAAACCTGAGTTTACTTATACTTATTCTAAAAGCTTTTAAAAAGAAACTCAAACCTGTCTTAACTCTTAAGTCTCATGTACAGTATCTATGCAACTATGCATCTACACATACAGACATCTACACACACCTTATATCACAAGTAGTCTATACCTTCAATCACACTTGCATATATCACCTGTATCATACTCTGAACACTTTGAAAGCATAATGGGAAAAATAATTCACTCACACTAAAAGGAAACTTCAACCTCCCCCCCAACAACAACAACAACAACAAACACAAAAGACAAAGGTCCAATGTTTGCTTTGTTGTTAACACATGTTTATTATTATATTGTTATTATTTGGGACAGAGTCTTATTGTATAGCCCAGACTGGCCTACAACTGGCTTTGTAGCCAAGGCTGGCCTTTAACCCAGAGATCCACTGCTTCTGCCTCCTGAGTGCTGGGATTAGAGACAGGTGCCACCATACCCAGCCCGCTTGTTACCATATACTGTGCTTACTTATAAGCATGCGCACATATTTACTCCTCTCTAACTTACTGGAAGTTATTATATTACCCTTTTGACTTGAATATGGACATTCTTCTCTCTCCTCCTCCCCAAAGATCCCTTCTAGGGTCATTATTTGAAGTGGTAACAACTTATATCTCCAACACTTTGTCCTTATATATAAATGACATCCTCTATGATGTAATAAATGTATCTTGATAAGTTATAAAAAGAGAAGCCCAAAATAAAATTTCACACTAAAAGGCACTGTTATCTGAGGTTAGGTAAAGCAATAACAATAGCAATTAATATAAAAAGCACTGTTCTAAACATCACTCCCAGCATATCCATCAGAACTAGATGTTCTTGGTACAAATGGCCTAGCTCTGTTCCCTAGACCAATAGAAGAGCAGCCGAGCTGGGTGCAATGATGGAGTGTGCCTGCAATGTGATCCTCGCACTCAGGGAGCAGACTCAGGATTTGCCTAAGTTGTATGCTACCTAACTGGCAAGGTCCTGTCTCCCCCACCCAACCCCAAAATCCAAAAGGACAAAGCAAACAGAAATATTACTTGTTCCTTTGGAAAATATAGTCAGTCTAAATAATAAAAACTAAAATCTTCAAGAATGGTTCAACCAATCACCTATTGTCTCTGTATCGGGAGCTTGACTGGGGAGGGCTGTGATTCAACCTTCTGGAAAACTTCTTCTCTCGCTCTTCCTCCTTTGTGAGCTAATACATATTTAAAAAAAAAAAAAAAAAAAAAAAAAGGACAACTTTACCAACAGCAATTCTCTGTTATGTTACTATTTCAGTTAGTATTAAGCTTAATTTATAATAGACACAAAATTATCATCTCAAATATTCAAGCAAAACTAATTTCTCTACCAAATACAACCCTGTAGCTGAAACTGGTGAACTTAAACTAAATAATAAAGTCATAAATCCTCACTTTAGATAATAGTGACAAAATAGTGACAAGAAGATATTTTAAGTAAATGTCTGTTTTTACATATAAAAACCAATTTTATTCCTTGTTTCAAAAGTCTAATATATAGTCATGCTTTCTGTTTTCTGGATTTGGTCTCACATCATTGAACAGAAAACATATAAGTACTAATCAAGTGATTAAAAGAAAGAATATACACAAAAAATATACAAAACCAAACAGTCCTCTGTCTTTTTAGAGCATCATATCGGCTATATACTATTTCCTGGAGGCCTCTATTCATGTTTTATAGCTACTAGAAAGCAACTACAAGAATATGCCTTTAGTCATTGTTACACTATCCAAATTATATTTTCCACAATACTGATTCCATAGGACATAAATATGTCTTTAGAAATAATTTAGAAGTTAAACAAATTCAAGATATTGTTAACAGATTCTGTAAATATGCCAGAGCTTTGAAGATTGTGTATTTTAGGTAAGAACAAAGAAATTCTGATGCAGAAAATCTATAAGTACACATATCCAAGTTTATGTCAGCCTTTCTTCCCAGCTACCTACAAAAAAAAAACAAAAAACAACAAAAAAAAAAACCCACAGCTATGAAATATACACCATATGAATTAATGAAGTAGAAACCTATGAAAAGCCTAACTGGGAGAAATGCTTTTTTCAACAATTTGTACAATCCCTCTCCCCATCAATTGTTTTTCTCTTCATACCCACTTCAAATTCTCTCGTTAATCTATAGAAAAACCTAGTACTAACAAAATCTATCTGATGTGGTTTTATTTAGGACTTGGACTTAAGTCCCTGAAACTTAAAACCCTTCTACCTCAGCTTCGAGGGCTGGTATTATAAGCCTTAGGATATCCAGATCTCCGGGTGCATCCCCCCTTCTATTTACCACAATGTATTCTTTCCAGCAAACATGTTGTTAACAGTCCATCCTACAAACACACACAGCAACATATTAGATACACACACAGAGCACCATTCCCTAATACATGCCCAGATAGAAACTTTTAGTACTTCCACACCGTGAGACACTTTGATAATTCTAAAAGCTCATTACAAAAACCTTCCACAACTTGTCAAAACTATAATAAAGGATTACTTTAGCAAGAGACAGGATACTAAGCCTTTGTGGTCATCACCATGCACTGGAACAGGGTCCAGAGGTGACCCAAGAGTTTTTGAGGATTAAAATATAAAGTTAGATATAGTTACATGCCTATACTTTTAAGTTATTCCAGAAGCTGACATAGGACCTCAAAGTGCTGCCTGACCACACCCTCACATATAGACTCTCTTTCCATATGTATGTGTATATGTAAATATTTATAAGTATTAATTTTAGTAAATGCAGACACATAAATTAACTGCAAGCAACAAACTTCTACCAATAGGCAAAATTTTAATCATCTTATGCCTTCTCCCAAAAAAAAAAAAAAACAAGACTCATTTAAATTAAAACTATATGAAAAAAAAAAAAAAATCCTATAGTGTGAAGCCCAGCAATTGTCTTCCCTGGCACAACTGTCCTCAGTCACCTTGATTTTTAACAAACTGAGAAAAATCTAAATTATTAATGTTATTGAGCAATTGTAAATACAGATTATAAAATACAATTTAAAACTTCCAGCCGGACGGTGGTAGCGCATGCCTTTAATCCCAGCACTCGGGAGGCAGAGGCAGGCGGATTTCTGAGTTCGAGGCCAGCCTGGTCTACAGAGTGAGTTCCAAGACAGCCCGGGCTACACAGAGAAACCCTGTCTCGAAAAACCAAAAAAAAAAAAAAAAAAAAAAAAAACCTTCCAAACATTCGTAAGTAGAGTCATTTCTACTACATTGTGAACATCCCTGTGTTGGACTACCTTAAAAATATTGTCTGACTAGACATGTAACAAACAGATACAAATAAATTTACTGTCCACAGGCAACATACAAAACAGTTAAAGCGAAGCCTTAGAGGGGCCTACTTACAAGATTGGTCCTCAGCTACCTTCTGAAAACCTTGGTATCTATAGTGTCCCCATTTTCCAATTAGAATAGCTCACTGAACTTGTTTGTTTGTGAAAACATTTTGGCTTATGCCAATACTTGCTTTTTTGGGAGTCTGGAATTCTGTTTTATATTAGGTAGAAGATGTCTGCTCCAAATAAAATCTGAGCACTGCTGCTCTTGCAGAGGTCTCCAGTTCAATTCCCAGCACCTACACGATGGTGCACAGCCATCTGTAACTGCAGTTCCAGGCAATCTGAGACTCTCTTTTAGCTTGTGTGTACTAGGCACCCAAATGGTGCATAAATACCCAGGCAAAACACTCGTAAATAGAATGAAATAATCTTTATTTTTAGTACAAAAGAAGGGAGCACCAACTGTCATGAGCCATCAGGAAGAAGCTAAAAACTAGCAGGTAATCTTCCTGAGATGGGTCTGCCTTAGATTAAAATCTATAATGGATTTGCTCCTGTAGGCAAGGCCCGGGAGAATTTCATTTTAGCAAAGATTCCTGCTATTAATATGCTTTTCCTATTATTATTAAATACATATAACAATCACTAGGTATTAAGCACACCCTTTTGAGCAGATCTCTGCAGAACAATGAAGATGTACTTTCTGGTAGTGATGCTAAATAGACAAATAGATGACCTAATTCTTGATGATTCTATAAGAATTCCTAAAATTAAGTTAGTAATTATTAAGCTCTTTTATAGTGGGACTGCTATTAAGTTCTCTCATCAAAACTGCAGTGAGAGCTCTGCCAGTCTTCAAGTGTTATGAGTTAATCGCTTCTGGGATAGTAAGCAGGCATTCTGCAACTTAGAGCACATTCCAAGAGGTTGTACAACCATGAACCAAAGATCATAAAAGGGAAGTAACAATTTACTAGAGGTACAAAGACAGAAGATAAAATATTGACTGGGTTTATCTATACAAAACTTGACTAATACCTTAGTCACAAAAGTTATGGTTTTGACTCTCCATGAACCTGTAGACGCTGGTGAGATGATGGATGTTTACCAGATAATTACTCCTAATGTAAACATTCTCTGTTGTAAACTTCTTACTCCATTTATGGTTTGAATTTATGTATAAACTTGTGGTGAACTTTTCACCATGTGATCGTGTATTCTGAAAAAGGTCTCAGTGCTGAGGACAAACAGAGGAGACACCCCTTCATTCCCTTTTTCCTTAAACAACCCTGATTCCATTTTACTTAATCACATGCAGTTCTATGAAGAGATGATAAACAGTTTCCTGCCTCAGAAGAACTCTGAAGACAGGTCAGCTACTGAAGCAAAGTGACTTAGACTTTACATAGGTAAACTTTTTATTATTATACAGTGACCTCAAATATCTTGTAGGAACAAGTCTTACCCCCGCCAATGCTCTTCCCCCTCCGCTGCCTCAAGAAGAACCAAACAAGATAGAACTGCCAGGGCTGGCCCCCAGCAACCAAGTCTCTAACTTCTTCCTTAAAATACACATTGCTGCTATAGCTCATTTCAGGGGGATTAAGCACATTCCATGTGACCCCACTGAATCTAGACATTTGCACTTGTTTTCCACCAGACTTCCTCTCTTAAACCATTTTTCTTTGTTAACTTTTAATTCTTCTGCATTAATAAATCATAGCCATGATTATAACTAAATTCTGAGTTCAATAAGTACTCCTAGAAAAGTCCCTGAACTTATATACAGGTATTTAGGACAGCCAATAGAAAAAAAAAATCAGAAAAGAAAACTCAACTGATTATTTCTTCTGTGAACTTAAGGAACCAACACAGTTATGACAAATTCTCACCTCTTCTTTTTTTATATCTTTTTCTTGGTGCTGAAGAAAGTCTACCTTCAGGCTTCCTGATGATGGCTGCTCTGGAGGAGGTAGATAACTCTTTGTATTCACAGCATCAAAAAGTTTTTCAACGAATATTTGTGTCTCTAAAAATAAAACCAAAAGATCCACAGATCAAAAGATATTTCATAAGCTCTTATTTCCCCAGTTCCACCCATCAAGCTTCTTACCACCCTGGCCAATAGCTTGCCAAGCAGCATATAATAGTGCAAGTTCCATGATAATCATTCACTCAAGTTTCAAGAGCAGAATGACAAAAGCCTGTCAGCCAGCTGCTTCCATCCAAGACATACAGCACATGCAATATATAGGCACAAATACTAGCCATTATCTATGTGGGAAAAGTACAGCAAACAAAAGTTGAAAACATGTCCTATATAACATTCTAAGAAGTTTCTTTAGCACTGTCTTAAATAGCTGGTCACTTTCTTAGTATATAAATCTATGTAACAAAATGAGCACATATTGAGGAAGCAAGCCATCTATATAATTAGGAATATGTGTACTCAACTTTGTTATAGCTAAAAGCTTTGTTACAACTAGAGGTTTAATTCTCTTAATAGTCTGTACATAACTTACTCAAATAATATTTTAAAACCAAAGGTATTACCTTTCTGAAGAAATACATCAAGCTGATCAATACATAACGCCTTTAATTCTTTTTCACTTTTGTCTTTCTTTACCAGAGCCAAAACATATTTTGCTAGGGCTGATGGATCGGCATCACAGCTAAAGAAAAAAAATAAATAATGCTAAGTGAACATTCAGATTCATAAACATCTTATTAAATATGATACTAAAGCCATGAACCTACTACAGAAAATCACTGGCAGTAGAGAAAAATGAGAGACGGGAAAGAGTAATACCGCTGTATAAAAGCACAACCTTCAGAATGAAAAGAATCAAGAAAAGTAGTACTAAAAGCTCAACAGCTACAACCCTGGCCCTCAACCTTCCTGATGCTGCCTCCCTTTGATACAGTTCCTGATGCTATGGCGACCTCCAACCATAGAACTATTTTCACTGCTACTTCATAACTGTAATTTTGCTGTTATGAATCTTGATGTAAAAATCTGATATGCAGAATATCTGATATGTGACCCCTGTGAAAGGGTCATTCAACCCCCAGAGGGATCGCAACCCACATGTTGAAAACTCCTAGCACTAAGTTTCTATAACTAAGACCAACTCTGTAACCGAGGCAGTGGGTTAGGGAGGAATGTCCATTTAAAGAGAACTAGAGACATTAATTATATTAACTGAACATATGGGAAGAACAGAAAACAAGGTACTCAAAAAAGAATATACTTAGAAAAAGCAACTTTTTACATTTAAAAAGCAAGGTATAGTAAGGAAGAGATTATATACATGGATTGTTACAAATAAACCATACATATATATAAGTATAACCTAATAATTATAGTAACTTGGGTGAGGAAATGATAGCAGGACCCAAGTAAATGAGAGACCCGGTAAGAAAGGGATATCTGAATCATGTTCATCCAATTTAAAAAAAAAAAAAAAAAGCAAAGAATCCTTAAACTAAATAAAACATGTTATTTAATTAAGGATCACTTTACAAATTTTACAACAAAATAATAGCAATAGTTAACTTTACTAAATCCATTCTGTGCCAAAAGAGGCTAGCTCCACATGCTATTATTTGAAATGCTATTCTTACTGAAGAAACTAAGCAAAAAACAAACAAAAAAGCTAAGTAGGTTTCCCAAGACAGTTAAACAATAAATGAGCCAATATTTAAGACTAAAACATTCTACTCTAAAGCTCACCTTCTGGTCAATGTGTAATTCCCTATTTGTGAGGCAGTGGACCATGGCACCAGAAAGAACTGGTAAAATAGTAGCAAGTTCAGAACCCCAGTAATTGAGAACCACAGGAGTTCAAACTAGCTCCTGACCAGGTTCCTGTCCTGGAGCACATGACCACAACAGCCCACTAAGAGGACCATGACAATCAGTCACGTAGCATAGAATCTGGAGTTCTCCACGCTAATAAGGTATCTAGATAGGCCCCAAGTGTTTAGCCAATGAGCTTCCCTTCCTGGGCATGCCTTCCTACAAAAGGTATTTAATCCCTGGTTCACCCTGACTGAGACAAATGCATCTTCATCCACCATGAATAAAACAGTTTGGACAAGCAAGTACAGTCCCCTTCATCAAGGACAGAAGTGGGAGGAGGCCTCCATCTAAGTCTCCTGTAGAAGGCCCCTCCTAGAAGGTTCCTCTGTACTCCTAACACTCACTCAGAGCTAAGCTGGACCCCACCCCCCAAACTCCCTTCCCAACTTCTCATGGTCCCCTGGATACACAGAAGTTTGAGAAGCACACAGCCTCTGTCAGAACCCTTCTTCCTCCCCCCCCCCCCCCCCCCGTGCTGTTTGTCACCAGAGAAACATGGGCTGGGACCCCTATCCTAGACTGTGTTTTAGCTCCCCCCAGTGGCGCACATGAGTGGCTTTCAGACACCCCGGAGGTGAGACTGATACTCAGAAGGATACCCCTTTGCAATGAAATGCCCAGAAACCGGATAATCAACTCATTTCCATAAAAGCCTAGTGTTACAACCACAAATTCCTATCCATCTCCCAGATTATTTTCTGTAAAAGCCCTTTGTAGCTTTACCTCTGGATAGCCTTAGCTGCAACCCAAGGCAGTTCTCTTAGCTCATATCCTACACTCTACCCTTCCCAGCTTATTTCACAAAGCCCCTAAATTCCTCAGACTCCCACACCCATGCCTTTGCTTTCAGGATCCTTTTAACATCCACTCACTGAAATACTGAGAAACAGTCAGACACCTAGCTTAAATTTAATGTGAAGGCTTGGTACAAAAATAACTACTTAATTCATAGAAAGACCATCTTTAAAGATTCTGACAATACAAAAGTTTAACAGTAACTTTTAAATATATATGATAGTAAGGGATCAAAGTAACAAGGAGATTAGCTAGGCATGGTGGTGCACCCCTTTAATCCCAGCACTCAGGAGGCAAAGGCAGGTGGATCTCTGAATTCAAGGTCATCCTGGGAGATATATATATAGATATATAGATATATAGATATATTTTTCCCCCCCAGAACAGACAAAACTACCTAGAGAGAACTCTGTCTCAAAACAAACCAAAATTACAAAGTGCCTGCTGCACAAGCATGAAGACCTGATTTCAGATATCTAGTACCCACACAATAAATAGAGTGAAAGGAAAAGCAAAACAAAACAAAACGCTGGGATGAAAAGGGCATTGTGGCATCCCTTTTCTTAGTCACCTTTTTGGTGAAATCACATGCAATGCCAAGTGGCACTCAAGCAGTATCATGGAGAATATCCCAGGGCAATTAAATGAGGCTGCAAGGCAGTGGCTAGCAAGGAACTACTGATTCTTCAGACTTGCAAACAGTACATGTTTGCCTCCAAGCAAACCCTGAAGTGCCAAGAGAACCTACATTTTATCTCCAACCAAGGGCCTGATCACAATCCAACGAGAAGTCAGAAATATCCAACTAACCTAATCCTAAATACCTGACCTATAAAACTGAGATCATAAATGCCTGCTTTGTTGCTAAGTTCCTGGATAACTTGCTACTCAATTACAATAAATCAATGTTTCTCATAAAACTACTTCCATTTTTAACAAAGACTTTAATTTAGTTGTAATCTAAATGTGGGGGTGGGGCATTTTAATGGTACACGAGAAACTTAATGAAAACTTCCTTTCAAAACTTACTTTGGGCTAGAGATATGAGTCGGTGGTTAGGAGCACTGGCCATTGTGGTTAAGAGCACTGGCCATTTTTCCAGAGGGTCACAGATTGATTCCTATTACCCACATGGTGGCTGACCTCTTGCAAGGCTCAGAACTGAGTGCAAGCATAGTTCATGACTATATGGGGAAAAGATAGCCCAAGCCAGGAGAGTCCAACAGAAAAAGCCCAAGGTGGGAAAATAGAAAGATTCCAGTGAAATAGAGCAGAATGAACATAAAATCTAAATTTCTCATGAGATTAATAGCTTCCGTGACTATTGACAAATTATCCAGATTAATATAGTCATTCACAAAATACTTAAAAGCCTAAAAATAAAACTTTATCAATATCTGAATATGCCTTAATACAACTAATAATGTTTTTATTTTTAATAATAGTTCAGTTAGAAAGGCCCACAGGTTCTGTGTGTAAAGGTAACTCAGCCGTACTCTGAGTACCACACACACATAATGGCAAATGTTTCCATACGCATATACACAAAAAAATAAACATTTTGAAAAATGTAAAAAGAAAGCATAGGGGTAGCTATGAAGAGCAGTAATCTCTTCTAGATAGGTAAGGAGAAAACCGTATACATCAAGTGAGAGAATTAAAAGAAATGGAGAAATTTAATAAAATTCTTTAACGTCTTAATAATTTCAACTTGAATCAGACTGAGCTGCAAGCAATCCTCTAAAATGCTTATAATATTTGTATTTTAACTTATAATGTAGGATTTTCAAAATGGTATGACAGCACAGAAAACTTTGTTCCACTACAAAATTTTTAAAGATACTTGTCTGTTCAGCTATCCTGACCCATTTAGAATTTCAGTGGAAGATAGTTCATGGAGGAATTTAACCCAAGCTTCCATTTTCAATAATCTTCAAAGAGAGAAGCTGGAGGTTACCTAGATTAGGAATTAAAACTTAAATATAGTAACTCAATAGCTTTAGAACATAGATATAAGACCACATCTATTCTGACCAACTTTTTGTTTTATATTCGTGAAAAATATTTACTTTGCATCTAGTCATAATTCTATATTCTATACTTACTCTTTCAAAATAGAAATTTCATTGCAAAAGACATAATACATGGACTATGAAATTTAATTAATATAGTTTATACCTCTTTATTCAATTAAAAAAGCAAAAATATTTGTATAATTAAGTTATAATAAAGGCTATTAATAATTATGAAGCACCTGCATTACAAAATTATAAAGCATAGTCTAGGTAACCATCAAACCCCACATTTTTAGCTATATTAATTGCAGATTTCACTAGTTGCCTAATGTATAATTTGAGCATATTTACTCCACTTCCCTCCCTCCTCCCTCTTCCCATATATTGCCCTCCTACTTTCACGTTTGGTTTTTAAATGTGGATTCTGAATAATATGGAAAGGTTGTAATAATTTCTTCCAGGGTCCAGTTTACTTCACTTAACACATGTTCTTCAGCTTCACCCATCTTCTAGCAAATGATTTAATTTTGTTCATTCTATTGCTAAATAACTTCGTATTTGTATAAATACCAAATGTATCCACTCGTCTGCTGATGAGCACACAGGCTGATCCTCTAATTAACTACAGTAATTAGTTCCAATATAACAGGGGCATTGCAGTATCACTATTGATTTTGAATGTATACCCAGGTGTTATGCAGAAAGATCATATGGTAGTAGTATTTTAGATTTTTGAGGATCTTCCACACAAGGCTAATAAATAATTTACTTCTCCGCCAACAGTATTTAATGGACCCCTTCTTCGCCCTACCCCAATCGTCATAGCCAGCATTTCTTTTTGTGTTGTTCAAATTTGCATAAAAGTGTGGGTATGTGGAAGCCAGGAGTCCATATCAGGTGTGAAGTGGAAACTTAAGGGTTCTCTGGAGAGCCAGCTGTGTTGGAAGGTGTTTTGCTGGGGCAAACATGTGAAGGAAAACAGTCCTTCACGTAAAGTGGACACAGGTGAAAGACTAAGGCCGACTTGTGAAGGAACATTTCAGTGAAGCAGACACAGGAGAGAGGATGGTCTGCTAAAGCAAACACGTGCGGAAGGATTCTTTCCTAACCACTCCCATGTACTGTGTAGTTAAGCTCCATTTGTCGGGATTCCTCAAACTCGGCCTGATTGGATGCACGTGCTAAGGCACGTGGAGGACACGTGATGTTTAGTGTGTATACACAGGACTCCACGGAGTGACGGACGGAGACAGAGCTTGGCTTACTGGTACAGCTAGCTGTGCAGTGCTTGTGGGTCTCTGGTCTTCACTGATCTTCACTTCCCTGAGAGGCACAGCTGAGAACAACTCCTGGTGTTCCTGCTGGTCTCTCCTGCTGACTTGAGCCCAGGCTGGTGGCCTGGCTGTCTCTGCTAGGTCATGTCACTGCTGTTGCTAACAGGACTCTACCCAACTGGACCACTGGTACATCTGTTTGCGAGGTGATGGAGCCGCTGCTGCCTGCTAACCTATGAACTGAAGTGCTGATTTTCAGACAACACAGACAGGAGTTGCTCCAAAGAACCTTTCTAAACAGGTCCACTTCCCTGACCCATCCTTTCTTCCCACTACCTCTGGTGGGTGGTGGGCAAGGGAGGTTAAAGCATTTAAGAACCATCATTTAAAATAGGATTTGAAAAAAAATTCTGCACACACATGGTACAAAGACATACATGCAGGAAAATAGCTGTATGCATAAAGTAATAGTGTTTGAATTTACTTTAAAAAAAACATAGGTATTTTTCAGCTCAAAAAAATCTCAAGATTAAGGATATTAATCCTTAATTTCTTTTAAGAAAACAGATGTTCTGCAAAATTAGAATTACAATCCAAATTACAATAAGGCATCTGATAAACTTGTTGAGCACAGTAAAAAAAAAATTTAGGAATTACTAAAGAATGAAAGAGCTATGGTAAAAATATATTCATCCCCTAAGACAATGCTTTAGTTAAAAAGAAAAATCTGTTTGCTGTCTTTTAAATACTATATCCTCTTTCCAGCCCATTTAGTACTAAACTAAATTGCTGACCTTTCCTTGAAACAGTCTAGTTGGGGGAGGAGGGGGTGAAGGAGGAAGAGGAGGAGGAAGAAAAGAGAAACAGCAGCAGCAGTATAAACTCCAAAACAACTGGGATTTTAAGGTTCCTTGTCTGATGTTATTTCTACTTTACTCACACGTAATGTACTACTCCTTGGTTGGCATCTTACTTCTCTAGGCACCAAGCCTTCACAGGAGCCTTCAGAGATATTCCAGATCCAAACTCTGGCAGAGTTGGGCAGTGTCTGTCTGCACCTGCCCCTCTCCCTTCCTCTGTTTCTCTCTCTCCTCCTTATTCCCCAGAACCCAAACTTTGGAACCCACTATGTTAACCAGGCTGGCCCCTCTCTGCACCAGTCCTGTCATGCCTTCTCCCCAACCCAGACTGCTGAGGTTAAAGATGTGAGCCACCAAGGGCAGCACACTTACAACTTTTCTCAGAGTGTATTTTACTACATTTAGAAGAACGAATTATCTGCTGAACTGCATTTATACACTTGTGAGATTTTTAAACACCCATTTTTCCATTTGTAATGAACGACTCCACTTAAAATTTAGGAATTTTCATATCAATTTGTTGAAGAAAATAACTGGAAAACAGCAGGGGGAGAGAGTACAGGAATAGGAGGATGCAGAAACTTTTGAAAACTCAAGCACAGGCTATAATTTATACTGATACAGTAACACCTGTCACTTCTTATAAAAAAATATGAGAAAATAGGAGAACTTACTGGCCATGATAAAATGAGTAACATCATAAAACAACTTTACCTGAACTGCTGCACTTAAAGAACCATGAATGTGCGTGGCCCAGCCTTCAAGCATCTAGGTGCTAATAAAGTTTTCAGCACCAACATTACTCTACCAATTCCTAATAAAAATAAAATATGTACCCACATAGAAACTACATTGGAAAAAATGTTCATTGCAGAATTACTTATATAATCAATATATAAAAAAAACAACCCAATGGTAAAAGCAAAATAGTGACATAAGCATGAGATGGCCCACACAGCAAACTGAATTTTGATCATTTTAAAAGGTGGAAAAATTACGTCAATCCTGGAAGTGCAAAGATGAAATATCATTCCAAAGCATTCAACAAGGAAGTTCCAATTCTTACTACACAGTGACTAACTTAAGAAATTGAAGAATCTAATTTTTCTTAAATATTATTGACCATAGATATCTGTGACTTAGGTATCTCTACTGAATGTGGAAATGTAATCCTCACTGTGAGGTATTATGAGGTGCAACCAGGTAGGCCTTTGAGAAGTAATTAGGATTAGGTGAGCACATTAAGGTGGGGCCCACAGAACTGAATAGGAGGCTCTCTGTACTACTGCAGGGTAACACATCAAGTGAAGGGTACAGGGTGAAACAAAACTGCTGCCCGCTTCCTTTATGGCTGAGAAGTGAATGAGAAAGAAAAGGACCTGAGTTCCCTCCCACTCTCTCCTTCAAGTTCACACCTATAGTGACCTAAAGACCTCCCACTAAGATGCAGTTTTCACCAATCTGAATCAGGCCAAATGTTTCAGAAAATAGATCAATATATAAATATCAATTATATTTCTAAATACTAATAACAGTTACATATTGAAATTTTTAAGTGGTAGTTATAAGAAATGGGGGGGCATCTAAACTTTGTAAGACCTCACCAGAGAAAAGTATAAAAAATTGCTTGTATGTAAGCAAAATATCTCAGAAAAGTTCAATAAGAAATCTCTAACCTATTCCACTGCTTACAAACAGAAATCAAATTTTAAATAAGCTTTTTCTTGGTCCAGAAATGATCGCTTACTTGTACACTGTCCTTTTTAATGTAAACTTGACACAAGTAGATCTGGGTGCAAGCAAGCAAGCAAGCAAGCCTGTAGAGCATTTTCTTAATTAGTGATTAATGAGAGGGGCCCAAAGCACTGTGGGCTGGGCCCCCAGGCTGACGGTCCTGGGTTCTACCAGAGAGTAGGCAGATCAAGCCAGGAAGCACTCCTACACAGCCTGGGCACCCTCCTGCCAACAGGCTCCCCCACCCAGCTGGAGTTCCTGCCTTGGCTTCCCTCAATGGACTCCAATTCAGCCAAATCAACCCTTTCCTCCCTAACTTGTGTTTTGGTCATGGTGTTTCATCCCAGTATCAGTAACCCTAACTAAGGTATACACTAAAAACAATTTTTTTTCCTCACAGAAAGAAGGTAGCGAGAGGATAATAAATGTGGTGAGAAAGGCTTATCGTTTCCCACGTCATCTCATTTATTCTCTCTGGAACAAAAGGGAGAAGAAAAAAAACTTGGGAAATTTGTTCAAGCTTAACCTAGCCATTTTCAACATGCATACACCAGACAAGGCAACAATCATCGATTTTGCTCCCAATACTATTCCTATCTTGTAGTTTATGGGTGAAATAATTTTATTTGAGAAGCACCATAATCCAGCCAAAATGCTAAAACAATTTTTAAAAAATACCAACAACAACAAAACAAACAAGCAAACAAAAACCCTGCTAAATTTAGTAACTCAGAATTCAAATGGAAACTTCAAATAGGATTGCAATGATAAAATGTGGTCGAGAGGTGTTTATCAAGTAAAGAACATAAAAAAGTATTGAGCCAATAATTAATTACATAATATTCTTTCACCAACTAAATTAATCAAATGAGAATCTTTCTCTTGTCCAGCTCCATGAACAGAGCTGACTTGCACACAGAAACACATAACATTTTCTTAAGTAAGCATAAACTCTTCCATGCTCACCCTCAAAGAAATTACTAAACTATTTTAATTAAATTTAAGCTTTAAATTTCTAATCTTAGCCTGGCACAGAGGCCAATATATGCAAATTCCAACACTTTGAAAGACTGAGGCCAGCCCGCAAGGCTACAAAGTGAAACTTTGTTTCAAAACAAAAAAAAAAACCAACCTGCTAGGATACAAAGGGAAACTTTGTCTCAAAACAAAAAAGTTCTAATTCTGAAGGCGCTATGAAATAGCCATCTAGTGTGATGAGTAGACAGCTAAGTGTTTGCCGCACAGTTGGAGCACCTGAGTTCAATGCCCAGAACCCACACAGAGGTAAAGAATCTACTCCTACAAGTTGTCCTCTAACCACCATGTGCCAGTGCCTGAGCACACACACAAGCAGATGTTTTAAAATACTGCAATAAGCTCAAAGGTGGTGGCACATGCCTTTAATGGTAGCACCTGAGTGGCAGAGACAGGCAAATCTCTGAGCTCAAGGCCAGCTTTGTCTACAGAATGAGTTCCAAGGCTACACAGAAAAACTCTTCCCCCAAAAATAAAATAAATAAATAAACAAACAAACAGTATTAAGTAAGAGAAACAAGCCCAACGAATCTATTTTTAGTGGTCCATGTCAGCTACTCTGAAAATTAAGGTAGCATAGTGTGGGTTTTAGTTTTATCCAAATGAGCTCCCCAACCTACTTAGATTTTCAGTCAACAAAGTAGAAATTTCAACTAATACATTTAATACTGAGGTCTGTGTCACACACATTGTATGTACTAGTGTGTCACACACATTGTATGTACTAGGTGCTACATAGAACAGGAAAACAGTTAAACTCTAAGAGACAAAGCCTACTTTCAACTGCCAGAGAATCCAGCAGGGCTAACACATGTATTTTGCCTGTGATGTGTGTCATAAGTTACATAAGAGTAATTAATGAGTTATGTAGGAAAGAGTCACTACCCCAACTAGATAGATCACAGGTAAGTTTCTGGGAGAAATGGACCATGTCAGATCTATATTTTAGTACTGACATAACACTTATACATATAAAAGATATGCATATAAAAGTCAGGAAGCACCACCATACACACAAGTCTTCAGAATCAAATGTCTCTGGAGTCTGTCACCATCATTTACTGGCTATATTGATATAAGATTGCAGCAACAGAATATGGTCTTGAGAGCCATTTATCAAAAGTTATAAAATAATGAAAGTATATTCATAGCCAGTAAGGTGTGCTACTAAATGGTCCTAAGAGTCTATTTTGTCTTTAACAGAACTTAGTTCACATTCAATAAAGTCTCAATAATCAGCACAGAATAAGCTGTCAGTTAATTTTCACTTCTTAAAATTGGAGGAAGGGGGCCAATATAAACAGTATGGTAGAGAATCACAAAGAAAGTTTAGCTTAGTGTAAATTAAGATGAACATAAAAAGCAATAGGATATAAGTGGAAACTACCAAGAATGCAGATGTAAGAAAAGTATGGGTATAGTTTTTGCTTTTTGCTACTTCTGTTTAGTCTCTATTCAGGGTGGCAAACTGACTTACTATGCCAAAGCAGCTACTTAGCAGCAAGAGAAAATTCAAATCAAGGTTCCGGGTAAAAAGATCACTGTGCAAGCATGAGCACGTGCACACACACCAATTTTCCATAATTCACAATAAAAAATAAATTTTAATGAAGTTTAAAAAAAAATACTTGTTAGTAGCAAATATAAACAAAGAAAAAAGTACTACAAAAACTCCAAGAGAGTACACTTCAAACTGAGTATAATGCTTTTAGAACCTTGTTCCTTTTCAAAAGGGTTACTGCAAATGAAAGTCTAATAGTTTAAAAAGAAATGTATACCATAATGAAAACAATATACTATCCACAATACAATGTAATAGCGTATTAAAAACATGCATAACTCTGGAGCAGTGGTTCTCAACCTTCCTTATGGCACAACCTTTTAATAAAGTTATTCATGTTGTGGTGATCCCCAACCATTAAATTATTTTCATTGGTACTTCTTAACTCTAATTTTCCTACTATTATGAATTGTAAATATATGTGCTTTCCAATGGTCTTAGGCAACCCCTGTGAAAGGTCTCAACCCACAAGTTGAATACTACTGCTCTAGTGTATAATAAATAAGGCTTGAGTTTAATTAACCGTGAGGTAGTATCTTAACTTCACACTTCAGTGCCTCACTGTCACCAACCCCCAGCAACAGAGATACCACTCATCAAGTAAAAGGGAGTAGAAAACACCAGCGATGCGGGCAAATGTTAGTGGTAGCAGTAGTAGTCAAGTGAGCTATTAATGAAGCAGTATTTAAGGGAGGGACAACTGTAGACAACTGAATGTCTCATTCTCTTCTAACTATACAAGGAAACAAACAATTCTCACTATGAGAAAAAGTTTGCTTTCATTCCTCTATGTAACCTACCTTCACAGCAATGCATACATAGCTGCAGAAGCAAAACTAAAACATTCCCAGCTTTACAATTAAACTCCAGTCTCAGCATAGTCTGACTCAGACTCAGAATAAGAAACTCTTCTGTTTTCTCTCATTGGCAGAACCCAAGTGCAAATGTGTTCTGTGCATATGAGAGACAAAGACCAACTGACCATGTAAGAGAGACCTTACAGAGGAGAAATGATAAAAGCAGAGAATAATGAAACACATGGCATGAACACAGAAGGGAAGACTATTGAGAGGAGGAAAAGAGAAAGCAATGTGGGAAGAGTGAGGTCAAGGCCACCATCAGTGAGAGGGGCAAATAAAAATAAAGTATAATGACATAAATATATGGAAAGGCCATAATAAAACCCATGACTTTATACGCTAACAAACAAAATTTAAGGTTGAATCACTATGACAAAAATACTGGGGTTTTTTTGTTTGGTTGGTTTTTGGTTTTTTGGTTAGGATTTCACATTACCAAAAAGGAATAGTAAAAGACTGACTAAGCAAACAGGTGAAATCAAAAGACATCAATGCTAAGTATTGAGAGAAAATTTCAGTACCTAAAATGTTTAATGATTTGTGAAAAAAAGAACAGAATTCTGCTACAACTACAGAACTTATAATTGAATAAACAGATACACATATTTGTCCTTAGGGCTGAAAATACAACCAATCTTTCCCTTCCTACCTCACTCTCCATCACTCTCAAAACTCAGCTACCCTAAACCCTTTGCTGGCTTCTACAAAACTTGACTCAAAGTCCTGTGTAATCTCCAGCGACTCTGGCGTCCCTAACCATTGCTAGTCTTCCTCTGCTCTTTCAATTTCTTTTAGTTTCTCCAATGTTCTCCCATCTCATTTTTAGGACACTTATAAAATATGTTCTCCAAAATCTCGAAAGCTGCTCTCCATCCTTCCAAGCTGAGATCTACTGTTGCTATTTCAAAGCAGCCTTTCTTAACTCCACATAATGTATTTCCAAAGCATACTAGAATTCTTTAACACAAACAATTTTACAATTACTTGTTCAGCATCTGTCTTCCCTAACAAATGAAAAATTATTTCATCCCTTGCCAAATACTATTTCCCACACTGATTAACACAGCATAAGTGAAGTACTCAAAAGTTTGCTAATACATTCAAAGTTCAGATTAGTCAAAAAAATAAAAATACACTAAGTATTTATGTTTTAGGTTACTGAAAAGAACATGAAATGGTAATTCAGTTGATCTGAAACGTGCTAATTATACACTGGGTAGTATTCTAGGAAGATACATGTATGTATGTATGTATGTACAGTCCTTTTTTCCCCACTTGACAGACGGAAGCACAAGCACTAAGTGTCTTTTCGATATTCTGTAACTTGTAGATGAGTGTTGTAGCACAATTCAAAGCTAGTCATTAGCCCTGGGGTTCTCCCTCTCACCTGTTACATATGTTACCACTGACCTTCAGATTCAAGGAAAGAAAATGTCTTTTTTGTTTACTTGGAAGTGGAAGATACTGAAGATTTCATCTGGGCCTTGAATGCCTCATATGCCACCACCATTAGACTATACCCTCCAGATCTCTAAAAGAGATCTCTACTCCATTCTAGTCAACTACTTTGCTAAGACCACCAATGGCTGGCCACTTTGCCAAATCTAAGAGCTTTGAACTTATTGCATACAACAGTCTGCAGAATCCCATCAGGTTAATAAGCCCCTGCTTTTGCCACACCTCCTACCTCAATACTGTCTATTCCTTATTTACACATTGTTCCCAGGAAACCTCCTACAATTTCATGGCTTCAAATCCTATTAGCATGACGTTATATGTCTCTAGTCCTGGCACAAGTTCTAGACTCCAGCATCCAACTTTACCTAAGATGAGAAACTAGTACCACACCTCATCACAACAGCAACCCCTTCCCCACCTGGACTGCCCTCAGTCTACATCAGCCATCCAGCTGTTAAAACTAACCTTGAGGCTTCATACTTGGTTTTTCTCTTTCCATTCTTCCACATCACTCTATCAGGAAGTTCTATCAGGCCTACTTGTGAAGTCCATGTGGTCCCACCTCCACCCTATCCAGTACACTATCACAGTCTCAGCCTACAGTAACTTCAAGGGAGACTCCCTTCATTTAACTCTTACCACCTCAAGTCTCCACAGAACACCCTCATCTGAAGTCAAATCAGTCCTGGCCTGCTTTAAATAATCTATTTTTCTAGTGTGTGTTAAGTAAGATCTTAATTCCTGACCTCGACCTAAAAGCTCCCATATGGACCCTGTCTACCAATTCCATGTCTTTCCTCTCTCTTCCCTATTCTTTCTCTTTTTTGGTCATGTCCTCCGCTAGGCCTTTCATCTACTCTTCTCTCTGCAAACACGTATTTCCTCAGGCACAGAGTCCTTTTCTCCTCTCTAAGTCTCACTATTACTTGCTCAGAGAGCTTCACCGAGCAACAACACTGAAGCAGCAGCCCCTATCCAAACCACATTTCCATGGTCCTCTACTATAATCATCGTCATAACTGGGCATAGCTGAAAGTCTATATTATGGCAGCTTATTAACCTGAGAGAATTTTAAAGTCCTGTCCCAAAGCTTCCCACAGTACTCGGTAAAAACTTAATGCATGTAAGTGAAATATCTGCCACTGCATTTCAAGTTGCTATTGTAAATCAATGATGCAAAAAAGCATTTATCTATGATTTATTTTGCATTAAATAAATACGTAAAATATTCCTAAAATTTCTCAACATTTCAACAGTGGCACAAACTACTAAATCCCTCCTTAAACTGCTAAATAGTCCATACGGATAGAGATTTGGGGTGTTTTTTTTTTTACTTCTTCAAATTAGTAGGGTGTAAGTGGAAAGGGGGTTGGGGTTACTAGGTTTAGCACCTGTTACACCTTCAATCAGTTAAGAGAGGTGCGTATGAGGCAGACACCACATGGAAGACGTGGCCTTTCTTTAAGGGACTGTAAGTGAAACCTCAGGTTTAAACTCGAACTTCCCTAACCTCTAGTAAAAAGCCATGCACTTCGTTTAAAGAAACCCTGTAAAATAATCTACGGCCAGGAGGATAAAAGCTAGCACTTGTGAAAAGCAAAGAATCCGATGTGGAGGGTCTCAGAAAACACAGGTGTATGGGGAAGTTTAGTATCAGCCTACATGTAACGGGAAAAAAGCAGGACACACCGGTTCAAAGATCAGCTCAACGATTAAAATAAAGCACGGTTCCAGCTCTGGCTACCTTCAACCTGCACTCGAAGGTGGGTGAAGAGAGAACACAGGACCCCTTTCTTCGCTTCGGCCTCCACCGCAGGCATTCTGAGTAAACTGCACCGATCTGTGCGCCCGCCTAGCCACCACCGCCATCCCTGAAAGAACAGCTCCCCGGGGTACTCACATGGGCTCGAGGGTCTTGCTGAGCCAGGACTTGAGTGCCTCGAAGTTTTCAATGATCATCTTAGAAACCATCCACCGCGGCCCCGAGGCCGGTCACACTCCTGCTCTCGCCCAGGTCGCCGCCGCCGCCGCCCCCTCCTCCGCGCGCCGTCCGCGTGGGCCGCGGTGGGAGGTGCCGGTGGCAGGTTCCCGCGAGCCGCGGTCGGCGAGCACCTCGGCGGGGCCGCCGCAGGCCAGGCGCCCACCGGGTACCGGGAGCTTCCCCTCTGCGGACCCCGGCCCAGGCTGAGGCAGCAACCGTTTGCCGGGCCCTCCCCCCTGCCCCGCTCCCCAATGAATCTTCCCGAAGAAGAGCCGAACGCGCTCAGACCCGGGCTTTTTCTCTCAGCTTTGGGATTAGGTGCTTGTTGGCAACGCGGCAGAGCAGAAGTGAAGAAAGCGAAAACGAAGGGCAGCTCAATGGGAACGGTTCGGGGGTCTTCCCGGCTTCCAGCACCCCCAAGAAGATGGCTGCCGATAAATCTCGCGAGCATTAATTGAAGTCTCGCGGTGCGTCCCAGAGCATGCTGGGAAGAAACGCAAGTTCGGCGGAGTGTACGCAGGGCAAATCCGGTAGTTTGTTTTGTACTTGCGAGGGTTGAGGCCTTAGTCCCTTCTCTCCATCGGCCTTCGTGGTGAATAACCACAGACGCCGTCTTATTTCACAAGGATGGAACGGCCGCTGACTCCCGGATCTTGTCCTCTAAGAGGAATGTGCTTGTCAGCACGAGCGAGCTTGCAAGATGGAAGCTCCTTGAGAAGCCGGCCAGCAGTTTGCAGGTGTCCTGCACTGTGCAACCCGCCTTAGTTGTCTCAGCACCCTCCAGTACAATATTCTGTGTGTGCTGCCCCGTGCACACGATGGATAAACACAGACTGGTCTAATCTAACCCACTGAGACCTCCAGAGGATTAGTGTCCTTAGCCCAAAATACATGACTTTTTGGCAAAGGTCTAACGACCTATGGATGTTCCCCAAACCAGAGTAACCTTAATGATTTCCAACCTAGCTAAAAAACAGTTATGTTACATTTTAAATTCTGTTCATTTAGAAAAGATTCAACTTTTGTCCAAGAAATTACAATGTACCAAAGCAGAGCATTCAAACCAGCATCCTATGTATCATGGGTGGTCCACAAGTTTGATTCTATTATATAATATTAGGAGACTACACATGGAATGGAAAATAGTTCACAAGTCTAAAGACACGGTCGGTGAACCATAAAGAAATTCTTGATGAGACAGAATTTACAATATGCTGGAGTGGGGTGTCCTTTAAGCATTAACTAAAAAGATTATAAAACACAAAGCTAAACATTTGCTCAAAAATACAGTATGTTGAGTCAGACGTTAATTAGATTCAAGCTAATGAATAATCAGGGTATTAGCTAACTGAAATACGGCAGATATGAAAAGATAAATGTTTAGAATTCCATTTATAGAGGTTGTTACAGTCCCGGGAGTGACAGAATGCAGAATGATGGTTGTCAGGAGGCAGAGAGAGGGATCTTGAGAATTATGTCTCAGTGATACAGAGTTTCAGTTTGGAATGATTAAGTTCTGAGATGGATGGTGTTGGTGGCTGAGCAGTTTCACTACACATCTAATGCCATGAAGTTGTACATATGCAATTATTAAGATGGTAAACATTAGGTTACATATAGTGTATAATATATTACTGAGAATTGTGTGTTTGTTTAAAGGCACCATACCCAATATTGTTGATGAATCAATTTTAAACTCGTGTTCACTAGCACTGTAACACATGTTTGAACAAAACCCATATATTCATGTATTTTTCTCTGCAAAATACATCACGGCCTTGTTATATCTTGGGACCACAGAAAGCACTTCACTGTTGCATACGGAGAACAGGGACATTTTAAACAGTAAAATCGCCAAGTAAAAAAAATCTCATAAATGAAAAAAATAAAACATGACACCAAATGCCACAAAATGGGTACTTGTTTCCATTGTGAGAACTGAAAAAAGAATGCCGATATCCCCTGTTCAACTTCAGCTGAGAAGATACACAGCATAGGACTTGAATTTTTAACCACTCGGCATATGGCCACAGTGGACTGTAAAATCACCACAAGTATTGAGTTTAGGGGTTACAGATATTCTAAAGAGTGAGAAAACTCATGACTAGAGAATCCATAAGTAGTAAGGATTAGCTGTATTCTGAAAGACACAATGAAGCCTTCCAGGAAGTGTTCTTCCCCCTTCCACTGCGCAGGGCTTGTTGTTACCAGTCTGCAGTTACTCTCTGCCGCTCCCAAGCTTTTCTTCCTTAGCAGGTTATTCAATCTGGACCACTCCATTGCTTCATTTTCTCTAGACGTTTCTTCAGAGATAAAATGTAACTACTGCAGTCATGAGTACTACTCGGAGAAGACTACCGCCAGCACGAACATTGGGCATGTTGTCATTTCACATTTCCCAACATGTATCGGTCTTTCAAGACCCTGTTACCATTAATGCTCCTCCTTTTGCACAGAATAACATTCCTCACTGCGCACACTCCATTTCCTCACTGACAGCCTACACAACCGCTTTGCTAGTCTTTGGGTTTCTAAATGTAGACTAGAAGTTAAGTTTTTCTTTTAGTTTTCTAATCGTACTCATCTCCAAATATACTGGGTTAACCTCATCCCTTTTATGATCCTTGACTTAGCATAATATCTGAAACAATAAAACCAAGTGTTAAAGGCTATTTGCCCATTTTAACTAGGAAACACTCGTAAGGAAGAGAAACTGTTTCAGCTGGCCCTGATAATGATACAATTTCTACAGACTTGTATCTTTTTGCTCCTTCTTGTCTTGCATGGCGAGGTCATTGCCCTGCCCCCCGGGAGCATTCTCCCTGCTGTGTTTCCTTTAGTTCTCCCTCGTAGTTGATGAGTATAGGCGTAGCACTCTCAGTAGTGGTTTCAGAGCAATCAGCCTCCCTTTGCTCTCTAGCTGCTGAATTAGTTTTTCTCCACCCCGCCCCTCAGAAGCCTAGCATTTCCACGGTGTGAGATATTATTACCATACATTTTATTCCCATTTATACATAATCGGGTTATGACCTCTGTTTCAGTGGGCCTGTTAGCCTATGACTACACCAGTACTGTGTTGATTTATTTACTGTTGTGTTAATACCTCTTCTCTATGCTGCGTTTTCAAATTAAACCTGGCTAAGTGAGAACCTTTGACCTCCCAGACATTTAGACATCAGGCTTTCTGAAGCACAATAGAGAATCTACATGACGGCAGTGCAGACAAGAAGACGCAAACATGGCTTCTTTAAGGGCCTAATTTTTTTATATGACTGGGAAAAGTGAATAGTAACAAAAATTAGCCATGTGAAACAAATACAGACCAGAACATTTCAGGCTTCTAGGATAACTTTCAGAATGTTCCTGATACAAATTAAAGGCAAGATCTTTAAAAGCGTGTAGGAAGTGGGAAAATGTGAGGTCGAGCGGAGGAGGAGAATGCCTGTGGTCAGGCTGGAGGTTGAAAGGGATCACGTACACTTTCCTTGGACTAGGATATGGTGAGACACTATTGAAGGCTTTTCAGGACTGCAGGGCAAATTACAGTCGTGAGGCCACCTGTGCCTACTTCTCAGCGCTTGCATTTAAGAATTCCAAAACAAAACCAGAAAACGGGCAAAGTGTTCTTTGGCATAAGAATACCAGATTTTTATATAACTAGAAATAATATCAAGGGTACATTAATAAAGAGAATATTTTTCTTTTTCTTCTCATTTTATTTGCTTTTTGATATTATAATTTAATTGATTCATTTCCCTTCCCTTTCATTCCTCCACACCCTTTATATACCCCACCCTGCCTCCTTCAAATCCATGGCTGACTATTTTTATTAATTGCCATTGTGTGTGTATGTGTGTGTGTGTGTGTGTGTGTGTGTGTGTGTGTGTGTGTAAGTAAATATATTTTCTTAACCATACTAAGGGCTGCTAGCAAAGACAAAGAATGTTTCCTGTGACAAGCATAGGTAATGCAGAAGAAAGTACTTCACCACTTGCTGACAGCATAAACTGGGATCAGAAGGCAGACTGCTATTTCCCCCTCAAAGCTCTGAGCTGCCTTGCTTGGGTACTGGGAACCTAACTCTGGCCCTCTGAAAAGCGGGGAGCACTCCTAACCATTGAGCCATCTCTCCAGCACCCCACTGTGTGTCTTAAATACTTCAGCCCAGCATGGTGGGTGGTTCATGCCTATGACCACAGCACATGGGAGGTCTTGATTGCTAGAGCAGTTCCAAACTAATAGTGAGCCTGTTTTTGGGGAAAAAAAAAGAAAAAAGAAAAAGAAAAAAAAAAAAAAAAAAAAAACTCAAAAAAGACAAAAGCTTTATTCCCAAAACCAAACCAAACACAAACTTCTACTTTGGAGATGCCAGAACAAGTAGCCATTTGCAGACTGGCACAAGTCCCTGTCAAGTTGTTAGGGAGTCTGTCACATCCTTTCTTTCCTCTTCATCAGTGAGTAATTATGGTGCAGTGTCTCCATGCTCTAAGCCAAAAACAGTCTAAATAAGTAAATAAATATGCCGGGCAGTGGTGGCACATGCCTTTAATCCCAGCACTTGGGAGGCAGAGGCAGGCGGATTTCTGAGCTAGAGGCCAGCCTGGTCTACAGAGTGAGTTCCAGGAGAGCCAGGGCTACACAGATAACCCCTGTCTCGGGGGAAAAAAAAAAAAAGTAAATAAATAAATAAATGAAAATGTGTCTTTTACCCTGTCCTCCCTTTCCCTTCCTTCCTTTCTAATTCGAATGGGGGGAATAATTAAATATTCTTTTGAAGTCAGTCCACCTCCACAGGCTATTTGTGGTTCCCATTAGCCTTAGGGCAGAACTGTCAGCTACAAAGGTAATGATGTAGAACCAAATTAAGGCTTTGGAAATTCAAGGCCATTATTTTGAAGACCAGATCCTGAAGAGGAAAAAAAAAAAAAAAACAATAGCAATGAGATAACCCATGTTGGCCTCCTCCAATGTGCTCATGAGACAACGTCCATACTATCATAGCTATCAACAATGTATGGCCACCGAGCACTTGTAATGTGGTGACATAGTATCAGCTGTGGTAAACAGTAACTTTGAAATACAGCGCGCTCTCCAAAGTTCACCTGTATGGACCTGTGTATGCATAGACATCTCACAAAACAACCTTAGAGTAGAATCAGATGATTAAAGCTTACATAGCATCCTGAATTACAGAAAGAAATGGAGTTCTGGGGCTCCTGGTGGTGGCGGCATCAGAAGTTACATAAGGACAAAAAAGAAAACTATGGAGAACTAGGAGAATAAAAGATGTCTTGTTAGACAGGTGAAAGGTCACTTAGGTCATACAAATTCTTCCTCAATAACCTTTGGAAGAATAAGTGGCTATGGGATCAACCTCTAATCCAGGTTCTCAACCTGTGAGTAAGAGAACCCCTGGGGAGTGTTAAAGGACCCTTTCTTTCCCAGGGACCCCATATCAGATCTCCTGCATATCATATATCCACATTATGATTCATAATTAGCAAAATTACCATTAGGAAGTAGCAACAAAAACAACTCTATGATTGGGGGCGTAACCGTGGCATGAGGTGAACCTCCTGTGACCCAAGTTTATTTTCACCAGCAGATGAGACTTCTGGTAGGAGGAGCCATTACAGTTATATTCCTTTTGAAGGATCCACCCTTAAGCACTTAAGGGAAGCTCACAGATAGCTTCTGCCTGAATCTATTGTTCCCAAAGATGTCTCAATTCCAAGTGTCACCTTCCAATTTATCCTCTGATAATTTCATGCCTGTGTACAATGGAAAATGATCATGTTTGTCTAGGTCATTGTTCAGTTGCCGTGAAAAGACACCGTGACTGAGACAACTCTTACAAGAGAAAGCATTTAGTTGAAACTGCTTATAGTTTCAGAGGGTTAGTCCATGAACACCAAGACAGGAAGTGAGGGTGACAGGCAAGCCAGCATGACACTGAGAGCTCTCATCTGATCAGCAAGTTGCAGGCAGAAAGAGAGAGACGGGGCCTGGTGTAGACTTTCGAAACCTCAAAGCCCATCCCCAGCGACACACCTGCTCGAACAAGGCCACAATCCTAATCTTTCCCACTGTTAGTTTTACTAACTGGTACCAAGCATTCAAACATATGAGTCTATGGGGACCAACCATTCTCCCTCAACAGTGTCTACCTTTCACTACCTCCCTAACCCCCATTCCATCTGGAATGCCATCCAACACATGCCTTAATCACAGCCTGTTCTTATTTTTTTAATAACCCAAGTTCAATTAGTGATGACCATATGTTCATGATGTGGGGCTATCCACTGAAGCATGGAAAGCCTACCAGTGGTCACCCCCACCCCCAAACTAATAGTTCTTCCTCCTCTAGCAGCTGTCAACTGTTAAAAGCTCCTGTGTTTGACATAAGGTTTCATGAGCTCATCCATGCTAGAACTTCAGTTGCCGTGATCTTGTGCAGGTCTTATGCAGGTAACCAGTGCTGCTATGAGTTCATCAGTATGGTGGCCATGTCATTTCCAGAAGACTCCCATCCACCCCCAGCTCTCCTCACACTCATTCTGCCTCCTCTTCTGTAAAGTTCCTTGAGCCTTGGATTGGCCAGGGTAGGAGATGGGATAGGAGTAAGAGGTATTCCATTACTGGGTGAGACTCCCAGTCACTTAGTCTCAACATGGTGGACAGTTGGCTGCTGCCTCCTGAAAAGAGGGGGGGGGAGAGGGAGGCATCTCTGACAAAGGGTGAGAGCAGCCCGGCTCTAAGGGTATATTCATAAGATAATTAGAAAATATGACTGTTTATCAAAATAATAATAAGAGATTCCACTTTAGCACCTATGAATTTCCCAGCATTGGGGACATTGCCATTCATTCCTTGCTATGGAGCAGACCTCAAATCCAGCTAGAAAGCAGATTGCTATCCCCATAACAGCCATGACGCTATTCTACAAGTCGGTACATCTTGCCAGACAAGTTGATATCAATAATATGCAGGGTTCAGTGATGGGCAAGACCACTGATATCTTTTATCCCCCAGGAGCCTGAATAGTACTTTCTAGCACTATGAAAACTAGCCAGCAAGGAGGGGGTCAAATGGACTTTCCCATGTCCTGAAGCTAAGGTGTGCAGTGCCTTCAGCAATTGGACCTAACCATGTAGTTACGGTTGGTAACCAAGAGCAATGGCAGTCGTCTGCACTGTTTGGGAGACCGAGAAAGCCCTCCTACATGTGTCATATTTGGGAGAGTTCCTGAACTCCTTCAACTGGTTCTTTTCTGTGATTTTTAGTGTCAGTCAACTTGACTATCAGTAAGATGATGGAAATCTAAGTCCCGGGTAGGTGAGTTACAGCAAGCAGGGAGCTCTGCTAATGGCCTCAGATATTGTGGTGGTTCAAGTAGGTATAGCCCCTATAGACTCTGTGTTTGAATGCCTAGCCCAGAGGGAGTGGCACTAATAGGAGGTGTGGCCTTGTTGGAGGAAATGTCGCTATGGAGGTGGGCTTTGAGATCTCCTATGCTCAAGCTATGTTCAGTGTGGCACACACTTTCCTGCTGTCTGTGGATCAACTTGTAGAACTCTCAGCTTCTTCTCCAGCACCAAGTCTTCCTGCATGCTGTCATGCTTCCCTCCATGATGATAATGGACTGAACCTCTGAAACTGTAAGCCAACCCCAATTAGATGTTGTTCTTTATAAGAGTTGCCATGATCATGATGTCTCTTCACAGCAATAAAACCCTAAGACAGACTATCTAATGACAGTCTTAGCCTTTGGTTTGGTTGAATCTGGTAGTCTAAGCTAATATCATCTAAAAGGTTTCATCTAATAGCCATGAGGATATTGGGGCAGACACAGAGATAGACAAGGAATGCCTATTAAGAGGCTAAGGGAGCCCAAGATCAATTGCAATTGGGCTCTGGACATGCGTATTCCAACCTCTAGACAATCTTTGAAATGTTTTTTAACTTCTTTTATTCTTCTCTCATAGCTTTCACTCCAACCACAGTTTCTCCTCCTTCTCCCACCTCCAGCAGGCTCCCCCCACTCCACTCCTCCCACACTTACCCTCTCCCCTCAGAAAAAAAAGCAGGCCTTCCAGAGACACTAACCAAACATCACAGTAAGACCAGGCTCTGTACTATCACCTCAAGATTGGACAAGGCAACTCAGTACAAGGAAAAGGGACCCACAAGTAGGCAAAAGAGCCAGACTTAGTCTAGCAACTGATGAGACCAGATACAGAGCAAAGACTTTTTAATGAATCTGTTTTACACATATACCAGAGAATCATGCAATGTTGCCTACATTGGATGCAATCTTGGGCCACAAGTGTGCACACCAGACCTGTGATAGCAGAAACATTTCATCTCGCCTTTATTGTTTACTGTGACCCCTGAAGTATTTTCAAAATAAAGAAACACCCCAGCTTTTTCCTCAATGTGACTTTCTTTTTTCTTAGTTCTGGTTTGCCTTCCCCCCATCCTCAGTCAGAGTTTCTCTGAGTAGCCCTGACTGCTCTGGAACTCACTCTGTAGGTAGCCCTCAAAGGCCTGTGCCACCATCACCCAGCTTGGTTTGACTTCCTTAACTCTGGCCATCACCATGATGCCCACCTAGGATCAGGACGTCTGCTCAGCCATGCTTTGATTCCCTTCACAGAAATGATTACAAATCTTTGGCTCCTGTATTATCAGCACAGTTGATCACAGCTTTTCCTGGGAGACACAGGGAAATCCAGAATTTCGCTCCAGAAGACCCACCACATCCTCATTTCTATATCTTGAGCATCTGGAGTCACAAAGGAAATAAGTATAGGGGACTCTGGGATATGAACTGGAGACCCCGCTCACTCCAATCTTTGAAATTCTAGTCAGTTAATCCTGAAGGTTCAATGTCATGTGCAACTTCTCTCCAGAAACTTTCATTCACAATACTCAGGGTTCTAGGAGCCAGTGGTTAACTATACAAACATATATCCGTCTTTGCTCCCATATACATACACATTGATGTATTTAGTCAATGAATCATCAATGTATGGATACAACATATAGGCTTTCTGGTTCCTGAAATTTGAATGTCACAATAAATTAAAAAACTAAAAATCTCTCATATATATTGTATACATGTAGAGAAATTTTCTATTAAAAAAACATTTAAGTGATACTACTTTGGGGGAAGTACCAGATCATTCAATAATAATTAAAACATCAACATTTAGAATGAAATGTCAATGTTTGTATCAGTTGTATAACAATTTAGCATGAGATTATGAAAATCGCATAAAATTGTTTTTTTATATTAGCAGAGTGAATTCATGGCATAAACCATGTGCCTGTTTACACACACACACACACACACAAATGTACATTTGGTTATGCTACTATAAATCCAGTAGAGGGAGCCCACACGTTTTTGTTAAGGTAGTAAGGAAAATTTTCTCCTTTATAAAGCTATTGAACTTAGAATGTCATTATTATTGATACAATAAAAATACAGTAGTAAACCAAAAAATCATTCTGTTGGTTATAATAAAAATTGTTGAAGTGCAAAAAATATATTAATGTTACTTATTTTTATTTAGAAGTGATTTTAAAATTACATTCTTTCAATTTATTTTCCATATATACATATACACATATTTACATACATAATATATATGTATATATATGTATATATTCATGTATATATGTAATATAATATATGCTGAGATTACTAATTTTACAGAGTGGTTAAAAAGAAATTTCCAGCTACAAGCATAAAGCATGCTAGGTAATATATAATAAATAAGTCAACTTAAATTTAAATCTTACACATGAAATTAATCACATTCACTTAAACATTTCTTACTGACTTCATAATTTTTCCAAGATAAATATAGCACTTAGAGTGCTAAATATAGGATATTAGTCTCTTCATATTAGTTTCTTTTGCTGAGCAATATGCATTTAAGGGTCAAGAGTATTGATGAAGTTCTTTGTACATGTAGCTTTTATTCTCCTGATGTAATTGCTGTCTGGGAGGCTTACTGCCTCCGTCTGCTACCCTAGGCCTAGTCTTGGGAGCTTCTAGCTTCCATGCAATCTTATTTAGGACTAGTAGGTTTTCAGCCTATGAGACTTACTGCTGAATAAGCTCACCCTTTCTAGCTCTCTCTGAACTCTGGCTGGCTGGTTCAACTCAGCTGCTGTGTCCTAAAGTCCTCTCCAAACTGAGTGACTCAATCTGGCTTCTCTCAACTTTTCTTGAATTGCTCTGCTTGGCCTCAAACTAACTCTAGCAATCTTTTCTAGTCTTCTGGCTCCTTCTCATTCTCTTGTTCATTCTGTCTCTGCCTGTATCTACGTTGTTCTCTCTTCAATCTGTTTCTGTAAAACTCTCCCAGTAAAACTACCTCCCTCTCCCTCTGTCCCTTTCAACTGGACTGTCCTGCTCTCCATGAACTCTACTGTTCTCTGTCTTTCCTTAAGTAGCTCCCCTTTCTTCTCTTCTTGTGAGAGTTGGGCATATCCTATTCTGTCAAATCTTTCTCTCATTCATCACTTTTTCTGCCACTCAACTAGATATCACTTTCAGACATGGGTGCTTACTTCCACAAACTAACTTTACCTTCATTGTTTGGGATTAAAGGTGAGTACTAAGGGCGTGTCTGTATTCCAGCCAGAGGGATTAAAGGTATGTGCTAAGGGCTAAGCCACACCTGAACTGGAAACAGGTTCAAATATCCTGTAACAGTTCTTTCCTGTCATTCTGAGACCCCGTATCTTATGCCCACCACCAATAAAAAACAAAACATGGGAACATTAAAGTCCCTCTGTGTCTTTTCAAGACTCCATAGCTCATTTCTTCATAAATTACTCCTTATCTCTTACTATTATTTTCCTTCAAGAGTTGACTGCTGTATTAATTACTTGTCTCTAGCAATGATAAAACACCATGACTAAGACAACTCATAGAAGAATGGGTTTATTTTGGTTTGCTGGTCCAGAGGGTTAGAGTCCGTAATGGCAGAACAGGAGGTAGCAGGTACACATAGAGACTGGAGCAGAATGCTGAAACACACATCTTATATGGCAAACACCAAGAAGAATGAGAGACAGACAGACAGAAACAGACAGACAGACCTAGAGAAGAAGTGAGGATATGGAAGAGGAAGGGAGAAGGAAGAAAGAAAGAGAGAGCATGCTTAGAATGACACCAGGTTTTCAAACCTCAGCATCCAAACCCCAGTGTCAGATTTCCTCAGGCAAAATCACACCTCTTAGCTTTCCCCAAAGGCTACCGCCAAGTGGGGACCAAGTGTTCAAATACAGGAGACTACAGGGGCCACTCTCATTCCCACCATCGCAACTTTTATGCAGATTTTGATTACTCTCTAGTTAATTTAGGTAGCTGTTGTTGTTCTTTTAATCCTGAGTATATAAATGATGACAATGCAGAGATCTGTATTGAATGAACCCAAAACAGGATGCGTGAAGCTCCAAGCAGTAGACTGATCATAGCCTAAAAATGGAGCATGATAGTAAAAATAAAATGAAGGCAAAAAGCTAACAGTACCTATACACTCACATTGGCAAAGCCTCGTGAGTCTCAACTACTGCAGTTGATCCGTTCAGAATGTTCTCCTGTGTGGGGAAGGGGAGAGAGGAGTTGAGGTAGTAGAAGCCCCCAGTATTGGTTACTCTTCACACAAAATTCAGAAATGAGGCACAAATGAAGAGAACACAGGTGATTTGTTTGTCATGAATGCTACCTTCTAAGCAAACCTACGCCTGCCCTTTGCTCTCTGTAGTGCATCCACACAAAATAAATCCAGATATTTTCATTTCCTGTTGCCGTGATAAACTATCCCAGCAAAAGCATCATACCGGAGAAAGGGTTTATTTGGCTCACAATTCCAGATCACAGTCCATCATGGCAATGACGTCACAGCTGCAGGAACTGGAGAGAACTGGTAACATTACATCCATAGTTGAGAAAAAGAGATGAATTAATGCGTGTGTACTAGTGATTGTCTTGCTTTCTCTTCTTTTTCAAAAATATCATTTATTTTTCCATCATTTCATATACATATATAACGTATTTCAATTATATAGATGCACCACTACCCACATCCAAGTTTCCCTAGTGACTCACACTCTATCTTTCACCCAATTCTGCGTTCTTATTTTTTGTTGCTATTAGCAACCCTGATTCCAGTTAGTGCCGCCCACTTGCATATGGGTTGGTGCCTTCTACTGGAGCACGTGATCCTGATTCCCTCCTTCATCCATCACATGACAGTAGCTCCTCCTGTAAGTATAAGGCCTCAGAGTGTGTTCCTGTCCATGCTGGGATTTGGGCTGGCTTGATACTGTGCAGCTAACTACAGATGCTGTAAGTCACTGTGTGCGACAGCCATGACAGGTCCAGAAGTCACTTAAGCACGTATAGTTACTTAGACGACATTTTGCCAAATGAGGATATCTGAACTAGCCACTACTTACTGGAAAAAGGAGCTACTCTGACCAAAGTTGGCAGCAACACAAATCAATTGATATAAGCACAAATATGTAGAAGTCATCAGACATTAGTAGTAGGTCCTTTCCTATGGTGGGCAAACACAAAGTCACTAAGCCTGTCGTTCTGGCTAGTTTTACGTCAACTCGACCCAGGTTAGAGTGATTTGAAAAGACGGAACCTTCATCTGAGCCAAAACGCCTGGACTAGATTGGCCTGTGGGCAAACCTGAGGTGCATTTTCTTCATTAAGTGATTGAAGTGGAAAGATAGGTGAGTAGGCGGACCTGGGTTCTGTAAGAATCAGGCTGAGCATCCACGGGGAACAAATCAGTGAGAAGTACTCCTCCTCTCGACCATTCTGCTGCCAGGTTCCCGCCCGACATCCCGCACTGACTTCCCTCAGCGATACAATGCGACCTGAGAGTTGCAAGCTGAAACAAACCCTTTCATCGCCAAGGTGCTGGTTTTGTTGTTTGTTTGTTGGTTTTTTATTGTGATGTTTTATCAAAGGAATAGAAAGCTAACTAAGATACCTGTGTCCCTTTTTGTGCTTCTGGTGGCATCTCTTGACTTGTAAGGAAGTATCTGGTACATGGCAATGAGATTTTCAGTTATTAACCTGTGCTTTTTGGAAGCAGCATTGTCTGCCCACTCAAGTACTTTTGGTCAAATACCTTAAAGATGTGTGTGTGTGTTTTGTGCATGTGTTTATGTATGTATGTGTATGTATGTGTGTGTGTGCATGTGAGTGTGTGTGTTTATGTGTATGTATGTGTGTGTGCGTGTGTGTTGTGCATGTGTTTATGTGTATGTATGTGTGTGCGCATGTGTGAGTGTGTGTGTGTGTGAACATGCGTTTTGAGACAGGGTCTCACTATGTACACAGCTCTGCCTGGAATTCACTATGGAGACCAGGCTGCCCTTGAAGTCATAGAGCTCTGCCGACCTTTGCTTGCAGAATGCTAGGATTAAAAGTGAGCACCACCATGTCCATCCAGCCACAGCAAATTTCTTTTTTATTATAATTTCAAATTTTTATATTACAATATAATCACATAATTTCCCTGTTCCCTTTCCTCTCTCCAACCCTTCTTATGAACTCATTCGCTTTCATTCAAATTCAGTTTCTTTTCTTTTTTTAAAAAAAATCATTGTTAAGCATGCACGTGTGTGTGTGTGTGTGTGTGTGTGTGTGTGTGTGTGTGTGTGTGTGTGTTTCTAAATATAGAAATTAAACCTGCTCAGTTTGTACGATGTTACCTGCCACCTGATTTATATTTTAGGGCTGAGAATTTGGTATTAGTACCTGGGTTCCAGCTTCAGTCATTAGAATGATGGCCATCATGTGTGCATGCCAAGCAAAAACAAACAGGGAGGCAGGAAGCAGATGGGCTCATAGAAGCCCTCCATTAAAACGAACTTGTAGCTAGTGGTGATGGCGTACACTTTTAGTTCCAGCACCTGGAAGGCACAGGCAGATGGATCTCTGTGAGTTTGAGGTCAGCCTGGTCTACATAGTGAGGTCCTGGACAGTAAAGTCTACATAGAGACACTCTATTTCAAAAAGTAAATAAATAAAAATTCAAACATCTGAGGAAACCCATCTTACCACCTTTGCTTATACCCC
Organism: Uromys caudimaculatus; assembly: GCA_028551405.1. Taxonomy (NCBI): domain Eukaryota; kingdom Metazoa; phylum Chordata; class Mammalia; order Rodentia; family Muridae; genus Uromys; species Uromys caudimaculatus. The sequence goes on along the minus strand of CM052708.1, from coordinate 17,689,609 downwards.
TTTTTGGTCAGTTGTGTACATGCCTATGCATACAGAAAGATGAGAAGAGCATAGTTTAAGCTGGGAGCATTGGTCCTTGAATAAATTGAATAAATAAAAATATGTTAAATAGAATGAAGATAAAAATAGACCTAAAATAAGTAGCCAGCTGTCTGCCAGGTACACCAAATGACTTATAGCCTTCTCAGCCAATTTAAGAAGGAAAAAAAGTGGTGTGTAGGTGGAAGGGGGAAAGATGAAAGAGGAAGAAAAGTAAATCTGTGGCCCACACCCCTAAACGTCAGGTATGTCTTTGCAGCCACACTCAGTTGTGGTAGTTAAGCTGTTATTTGGAACCTGCCTTTTCTCTCTGTTCTTCTGTCTGTCTGGGATGGAAATACACTTTAAAATGTTCTCTTCTCTGAGTAGCAAGATAATTGTAGGAAACCACTCTTCCTTTCTCCTGGGTTAGCAATCCCAGTGGAAAGAGCCCCTAGTCATGTTCCTGTGACAGGCACGGTTGGTGGTTAGTATTAGACACCCGTTCCTGAGCCAATCACTGTAGACATGGCATGTCTTATTTACTTCATGGACCCCATCCTGGAAGGCAGCTCCACCCAAGTCCTAGGAGTTAAGCTGAGGGTGGCAGTTCCCAGAAGGAAAGTCGTTCAATGGTGCCAAAGAATAACAGATGCCAGGCAGACAAAGGCAGTGTCTGATAGAAGGGGGGAAAGCTTAAATGGAGAAAAAAGGTATTTCCAGCCTAGAAATGTAAGGGGAAAATACCGAAGAGTCAATGAACCCCTTTCATAATATCTCATTTTCCTTAGTAATATTTATTGACGCTGTGTCCACAGAGAGGAAACACACAGTGGCCCAATTCTGGGCCTGCTTTGAGTTTCATGAGAAGCATGTGCAGCTCTAAAACTGCAAGCAAAATACCAAGAGGGGGATTTGCAGGAGAGTGCTATTTATAAGGATGCTTATTTGAGGTAACTTCCTTAAAGCCTAAATCACAGAGAGTCGAAGACAAGCATGCTCACACCCTTTTAACGCTGCAGCACAAGCTCTGTGGGGTCAATAGTGAGGAGAATAGGACACAACTAATGTGTCCCCTGCCCTGTCCAAGGTCATGAATGAGTGACCAAGCAAAGCTGCTGACTCCCAAAACCCATGACTCATCCTTGTTTCCATTTGCATAGCTTATTTTTAGCTTATTGCAACGACTGGTCTATTTTGTCGTATTTTTGTAAGTGATTGGCAGAAAGTGAAAATCGCCATATGTTTAAAAATGAGCATCATCTGCCCTAGGGAAATAACACACTAAGGAGAAGAAGAACACAAATTCTGAGATGAAAAAGTGGGACACAAAGGAAAAAACCTATATAGAAAATTTACCAGTAGCTAAAAAACAATGGTGGAGTGTAAGTTTGAGTGTGAGAATGAGGCTCTGGCATGACAGTGAGGACACTGAAGACAAAGCACCACGTTTTCACTTTTAACACAAGTTTGCATTTATGAAACATTTCAAGGCCAAGAAAAAGAATTCAGAATAGCTTCTTCCAAATTCCCAATAGTAACTTTTGTACATTTGTAGTCTTCTTTCTCTTTCTCCCATTCATTTTCTTGTTTCTCTCTGTGTGTACCTGTATACACACCCACACACACACTTACATACACGTGTGTGTGTGTGTGTGTGTGTGTGTGTGTGTGCGCGCACGTGCGCACATTTAAGAACCATTTAAGAGTAAATGGTAGACATGATGCTTTTTATTGCTACTTGGCTCCGTGTACATTCACTAAAACCAAGGATAGCTTCTTACATAACTCCATCGCTATGATAAAAACGTTGTGGTCAACGCTGATACAGTACTACCACATATGTACAGCCTTTTTGCGGATTTCACTGATGTTTCTGATGGTTGTAAGTACAGCACAAGTCAAGGTCATGTACAGCCATCTTTCAAAGCTGCTAGCTTTCTTACATTAAGGAGAGTCAAAAACTTTATCGTAGTTTGTAAAGCTGTCATTGAAGAGTATAGGACAATTATTTTAAAGATGTGACCCTCAAATTTAGGTTTTCCTACTTGCTTCTGATCAGATTCCAGTTACAAACTGTGGGCACAGCTTCGGGTATACCATGGGAGTAATGTTATGTTCTCTGTGCACTTTATTTGGAGGACGTGCTGTTAATTTGCCCCATTATTAGTGACGTTAACCTTGATCACTTGCTAAAGATGGTGTCCGTCATGCCTTCCAGTTTTAAGTGTCTATTTGCTATAGTTAAGACTCTCTGAGAAGACAGTTTGTGACTAAAAAACTGCTTCACTAGCCTGCCAGCATTTATTTACACATCAGCTTTAACATCCATGATGACTCTTGCTTAACTCCATTCATTAAAGGTGTTTCTCAAAGGTCGTGTAAAGCTGTATGGACATAGTCACAAGACTGGTAGGGTATTCCCCATAACCTCAGGAAATCTTTAAACGCATGGATATAGAGGTGGAATACCATTTTTATATCCCTAACAGTGATACCCATGAGGGATTCTTAAGGGGGAGTAGAAAGTGACTTATGGTGATAGTTGGTAGCATTCGATGCAATATTAAAAATTACTGAATTTTATATGAGAAATGGCAAATTTTATGACATATGAAGTAGGGGACCTTGTTAAAGGTAATTGATTGGTCGCAGACCCTTGGACAAGGGACTGAGGTACATATTTTATATATCAGCTCCCAGCATCCCTCAGTCCCTCACGGGCATATCCTGCCCCCAAACCTGAACTGTCCAGCCCGAGGCTAGGCTGCTCTTCTCCCAAAAGACTCTTCCCTATATAATCCAGACATTTAGGTTTCTCTTCTCTCCTTCTCTATTTCTTCTCTCTTTGCGAGCCCTTTCTCTATTTCTTCCCCTTTTCCCTCTTCTCCCCATGGTGACTGCCCTGGCCTCTGTCCTTGGGGCCAGTGAATTTGCCCAAGAGCAGTTTCCTAATAAATCTGCCTTTAATATATTCTAATCTGACTTAAATTGGCTCATTTCACCAGTGGAGAAATAGCCTATCAGAAATAAAAGTATAAAAAACAATTTATGGAAATAATATGACCTAAGTAATTGTACAAAAATGAGCAGAAATCAAGATTACATAAATAACAAGCATTTGCACCTAAACCAGGGTTCTTAACATTTTTACCAACTGGGCACACATAGCAGAATGATAAAGCAGTATGATCCTCATTAAGAGTAATGCCTGGGCCAGGCCTGATGGCACATGCTTTTAATCCCAGCACTGGATAGGCAGAGGCAGGCAGATATCTCTGAGTTCAAGGCCAGCCTGCTGTATAGTTCCAGGACAGCCAGAGCTATATAGTAACACCGTGTCTCAAAACAAAACAAACAAAAATAAAAAAGGAAACAATATACCCTGGATATAATAATACATGAGACTTTAAACTATCCTAAATGACAGTAGATTTAAATCTATGTCAAAACTTTGCGCAGTGGCAGTATCGTAGCCAATGAGGTTTATCCGAGGCACAATTATTGCTAATTGAAAACTTTTCCTAAATCTATGTCAAGTTAATACAAAAGCTTATTTTTTTGCAATTTATCTATATGAAGGCTGTCATCATTTAGCAGTGACAAGAACAATACACTTTGACAGGGCTGTGTACATCATGTAAGATTTTTGCTTATCGGGATTGGTAATCTATATTCTTAGTTTATTTAATTATTTATTTACATCCCAAATGCTGCCCCTCCTCCCGGAGTCCATCCTCCATTCCCCAGTCCCTTCTTCTCTGAGAGGGCGGGCCCTCTTTGTGAGCCCCTCCCACTCTGGCCCGTCAAGTCTTCATAGGGTTAGACACATCCCTGCCATCCCCCTTCCCACCCCCTCTCCCACCCGAACCCTTCCTCCATTTGCCTCCTAGAACTATTTTATTCCCCCTTCTAAGTGAGATTCAAGCATCCTTGCTTAGGCCTTCCTTCTTGTGTAACTTCTTTGGGTCTGTGGGGTGTATCATGCGTATCTTGTACTTTATGGCTAACACCCACTTATCAGTGAGTACTCACCATGCATGTCCTTTGGGGTTTAGGTTACTTAACCCAGGACGATATTTTCTAGTTCCACCCATTTCCCTGCACAATTCATGATGTCCTTGTTCTAAATAGCTGCATAGTATTCCATTGTGGACCACAATTTCTATATCCATTCTTCAGTTGAGGGACATGTGATTTTTTTCTTTTAGTTTGTTGATGTAGTGGATTACATTGATGGATTTTCATATATTGAACCATCCCTGCATCCCTAAGATGAAGCCTACTTGATCATGGTGAATGATGTTTTTGATGTGTTCTTGGATTCAGTTTGTAATTTTATTGAGTATTTTTGCATCCATGTTCATAAATGAAATTGGTCTGAAGTTCTCTTTCTTTGTTGAGTCTTTATATGGTTTAGTTATCAGAGTAATTGTGGCCTCATGGAATGAATTAGGTAGTGTTCCTTCTGTTTCGATTTTGTGGAATAGTTTGAAGAGTATTGGTATTAGGTCTTCTTTGAAGATCTGATAGAATTCTGCACTGAAGCCATCTGGCTCAGGGTTTTTTGGTTGGGTGACTTTTAATGACTGCTTCTATTTCCTTAGGGGTTATAGAACTGTTTAGTTTACCTGGTCTAGATTTAACTTTTGTAAGTGGTCTCTGTCTAGAAAAATCATCCATTTTGTTTAGATTTTCTGATTTTGTGAAGTACAGGCTTTTGAAGTACAATCTGATGATTTTTTTTTTTTGAATTTCCTCAGTTTCTGTTGTTATGTCTCCCTTTTCATTTCTGATTTTTCAAATTCAGATCCTGTCTTTGTTCCTTTTAGTTAGTTTGGCTAAGGATTTGTCTATCTTACTGATTTCCTCAAAGAACCAGCTCTTGTTTTTGTTGGTTCTTTGTATTGTTCTATTGCTTCTAATTGATTGATTTCAGCCCAGAGTTTGATCATTTGCTGCCATCTACTCCTCTTGAGTGTGCTTGCTTCTTTTTGTTCTAGAGCTTTCAGCTGTGCTGTTAACTTAATGCTATGAACTTTCCTCTTAGCACTGCTTTCATGGTGTCCCATAAGTTTGGGTAAATTGTACCTTCATTTTCATTGAATTTTAGAAAGTCTTTCTTTTCTGTTTTTTAAGGTTTATTGTATTTGAGTACACTGTAGTTGTCCTAGGACACACCAGAAAAGGGTATTGGATCCCATTATAGAAGGTTGTAAGCTACCATGTGCTTGCTGGGAATTGAACTCAAGACATCTGGAAGAGCAGCAATCAGTGCTCCTACCTGCTGAGCCATCTCTCTAGTCCTAATCCCTTTATTTCTTCCCTGACCAAATGATCATTGAGTAGAGAGTTGTTCAGTTTCCATGGGTATGTTGGCTTTTGGTTGTTTCTGTTTTGAAAGTCCAGCCTTAATCCATGGTGATCTGATGATATGCACAGAGTTATTTTAACCTTCTTGTATCTGTTAAGGCTTGCTTTGTGCCTGATTATATGGTCAGTTTTGGAGAAAGTTCCATGTGGTGCTGAGAAGGTATATTCTTTTGTTTGGGGGTGCAAGGTTCTGTAGATATCTGTTAGATCCATTTGGTTCATTACATGTTAGTTTCATTGTTTTTCTATTTAGTTTCTGTTTTGATGACCTGTCCATTGGTAAGAGTGGCATTCTTACCCACTATATTGTATGGGGTTCGATGTGTGATTTGAGCTTTAGTAATGTTTCTTTTACGAATGTAGGTGCCCTTGCATTTGGGACATAAATGTTCAGAATTGAGACGTCATCTTCGTGGATTTCTTTCCTTTGAGTATGAAGTGTCCTTCCTCACCTCTTTAGATTACTTTCAGTTGAAAGTCTATTTTGTTAAATATTAGAGTGGCTATTCTAGCTTGTTTCTTGGGTCTGTTTGCTTACCTTTTGCCAGCCCTTTACTCTGAGACAATATCTATCCTTGTTGCTGATATGTGTTTCTTATATGTAGCAGAATGATGGATCCTGTTTATGTATCCAGTCTGTTAGCCTATGTCATTTTATTGGGAATTGAGTCCATTGAGAGATTCTTTAATATTGAGAGATATTAATGACCAATGATTGTTAGTTCCTGTTATTTTGGTGTTGGTGATGATAATATGTAAGGTATATTTTCTTCTTTTGAGATGATTATTTTCTTGTGCTTTCTTGGGTATAGAATAATCTTGTGTTGGAGTTTTCCTTCTAGTATCCTTTGTAGGACTGGATTAGTGGAAAGATATGTTTAGATTTGGTTTTGTCATAGAATATCTTGGTTTCTTCATCTATAGTGATTGAAAATTTTGCTGGCTATAGTAGTCTGAGCTGGCATCTGAGGTCTTTAAGGATCTGAAAGACCTCTGTCTAGGATCTTCTGGCTTGTAGAGTCTCTGTTGGGATGTCAGGTGTAATTCTGATAGGTTTGCCTTTATGCTTCTCGGCCATTTCCCCTTGGGTTTTAATATTCTTTCTTTGTTCTGTACATTTAGTGTTTTGATTATTATGTGGGAGAAGAATTTGCTTTTTCTGGTCCAGTCTATCTGGTGCTCTGTAAGCTTCTTGTGTGTTTATAGACATCTCTTTCTTTAGGTTAGGTGAGGAATGTTTTCTTCTATGATTTTTGTCAAAGATATTTTCTGATCCTTTGAACTGGAAATATTCACCCTCTTCTATCCCTATTTTTCTTAGGTTTGGTCTTTTCATAGTGTCCTGAATTTCCTGATGTTTTGAGTTAGAAATGTTTTACATTTGGTGTTTTCTTTGTATTAATATCTTCAATGGTATCTTCTACCCCTGAGGTTCTCTCTTCCATCTCTTATATTCTGTTAGTTATGCTTGCATCTGTAGCTCATGTTCTTGTTCCTAGGTTTGGTGATGCTTGCATTTGTAGCTCCTCTTGTTCCTAGGTTTTCCATCTCCAGGGTTGCCTCCATATTTGTTTTTTAAAATTGTTTCTATTTTCATTTTTTAAGTCTTGGACTGTTTTATTCATTTCCTTCACTTGTTTAATTGTATTTTCCTGTATTTCTTTAAAGGATTTGGTTCTTCTTTAAGGGTTTCTACCTGTTTGATTGTGTTTTCCTGTGTTTAAGGGATTTATTTATATCCTCTTTAAAGGTCCCTGCCATCTTCATGAGATGAGATTTAAGGTCATAGTTTTGCTCTTCAGACATGTTAGGGAATCCAGGGCTTTCTGTAGTAGGAAAGCTAGGTTCTGATGTTGCCATATCACACTGGCTTCTGTTGACTATGTTCTTGCACTAGCCTTTTGCCAAAAGGTTGTTTCCAGTGTTGGCATGGTAGTCCCAGGGAGTATTAAGTCTCTGGGACTGGTTGTCCTAGATAGCTCCAGGTCTCTGTAAGGCAGGCAGAGCTATGGGCTGGGATATGGGATGCAGATCCTTGATTGCAGGTAGAGGCGTAGGCTGGAAGGAAGATGAAGCTCTGGTAGGGTGGGGCAGAGCTCATGACTGCTGGTCTTGCTGGGGTCCCAGCATGTGGGGAGAAGGGGTTGGGGCAGGATGTCTCATGAGTGTCTCCCAGTTTAGAGTGGGTATCCTCTTAAACATATATTATCATAGATGTAATTAAAGTTTGTATAAGAAAAGGATAAATTCAAAGAATACCGTTTAGTTAGTTTGGGAAGCCATAAGAAATTAACCTATGCTAAGTGTTTAAAACTAACTGCATTTCCCACAGTTCTAGAGGCTGGAACTTCAAGATCAGGATGACAAATGGCCAAGTTGTCATAGTAAGATTCCTCTATCATACATTTCCAATATGTCTATGTATGTGCATATTGTAGGGCGAGAATGAAGAAGAAAACTCATTTAGAAACGATGTGCGTGTGTGTGTGTGTGTGTGTGTGTGTGTGTGTGTGTGTGTGTGTATGCAGGTGTGCAGAGTTCAGAGGCCAACTTGTGGGAGTCAGTTCTTCTCCCACTGTGGATTCTGGGGACCAAATTCAGGTCATCAGTCATGCATGGTGTCTTAGTCACTGTTGTATTATTGTAGAGACACCAAGACGAAGGCAATGCTTATGAAAGAAAGCATTTAATTGGAGGCTTACATATAGTTTCAGAGCCTTACTCCATTATCATCATAGTAGGGCGTAGGCAGTAAGCAGGGTGCTGAATCCATAGCTGAGAAAAAGGAGGTAGGGGGAGAGGAAGGGGATGGGGGTACTGGCCTGAGCTTTTGAACCTCAAAGCCCACCTCCACTGAGTCACTTTCTCCAACAAGTAGTGCCACTCCCTGGTAACTAAGCATTCAAATATATGAGCTATGAGGACCATTCTACCTGTGCCATCTTGCTTGGCCCTCTAACATCCTCACTTCAGGAAGCAGAATTTCAGCCTAGGAACTGAGTGGCAAGAGATGTAAATATCCAAATCTCCCAAACTGTTTGAGTTAAAATTATGAGGTTATACAGAATGACCGTTTGGTGGCCGTTTTCCCCTTTGGTTAGCCAGCTACAGTGTCTAAGTGAGTCTATAAAGAGGAGGGTGAGATTAAATGACAAGAGTAAATAATATTTTGAGATATCTCCAACACATTCACCGTGATATTAAAATATCTGTGATTTCTATGGTGGCAAAGTCAAAGAGACTAGGATATTTGCCAATATTTATACTGAAAGGAGTATCTGAATTTCAGTCAAATATTACTGAAAACAATTATGTAATGTTTTTTATCCAATAAAGTTCCAAGATCCTCTGAATTAAGAAGTAAGAGCTTCTTAAAGTAAACAGAATTTACCACCGGCACATTCTGTTCCTGATACAACTACAGAAGCCTTATGACAGAATAAATATACATGGAAAGCAATCGAAGGGAAATTCCTGGTTTGATATGTCAACTCAAATGCTGTGAAAATAGAATCACAGTTTTGTGTCCTTCAGGATTCTTCCCTGTAAATGTGGTGTTTATATTTAATGCTGTACCAACAAATGGTGGTAAGACAGCTCTTTCAGCTCTCTTGTTTCTGGGCATCTTTCCAGCCTGGGGTTTCCTGCCTCATCATTTATAATAGGAAGAAATTGATGTCTCACTTCTCATTCGTTGTTTCTAGTTTAAAGCCTTTCTTCTTGGTTTGCATTCTCATCTACATTTTGGTATTTCTTCTGAAATTCACTGCAAGATGAATCCATCTGGTTACCCATTTTTGAGTAGATGATTCTTTTCTAATATAATTCTTGGACCCAAAACATGTTATCAGGTTTTTCTCTTTTGAGATAGGGGAGGGCATGGAGACTGGCGAGAAGGTTTCTGCCCTTATACACTAGCTAAAAGCTAAGTGTCTGGAAGCCAATAGGAATTAATAAAACATAATAAAGTTGTACTTTCTGGATGTCACAACTATGATTCAGTTCAAATTATGGCAAATTAGCTTCTGCTACCACTGTATCCAAACCCTATGTGGAAAGTGAATGGCGATTTCTTATGTTATCTGTAGGCTGCTTCATGCTTCTCAAAGCTCAGTTGCTCATGACTGTCTAACACAGGCATCCAGGGAAACTGTGGGCATTGTTGGTGCCCTGTCTCCCTGGCATGGCAAGTTTGGCCATCCCATAGCTGGTTGGGAACTTTGTTGTAGGAAAGGTATTTGCCACCAAGCCTGATTGCCAAAATTCAATCTCTTGGACCCACATGGTAAAAGAATGAGCAAATTTCACACTACCCACAAGGTTACACTGTCACCATCCCTCTCCACTGTTACACTCTCTCACACACTCTCTCACACATACTCTCACACTCTCACACACACTCACACATTTTCACACACACTCACACATTCTCACACACACATTCTCACATACACTCACATTCTCACATTCACTCACACTCTCACACACTCTCACACACTCACACATACACACTCTTACACATTCACACATACACAGTCTCACACACTCACACACGCACTCGCACACACGCACTCGCACACACGCACACTCACACACACTCTCACACTCACACACTCACGCTCTCACACTCAGACGCTCTCACACTCACACGCTCTCACACACGCTCTCACACTCACACACGCTCTCACACTCACACACGCTCTCACACTCACACACGCTCTCACACTCACACACGTGCTCTCACACACACACGCTCTCTCTCACACACACACGCTCTCACACTCTCACACTCTAACACACTCTCACACACTCTCTCACACACTCTCACACACTCTCTCATACACTCTCTCACACACACTCTTGCACACACATACACTCTCACGCACACTCTCACGCACACTCTCACGCACACTCTCACACACACTCTCACACACTCTCACACACTCACACACTCTCACACACTCTCTCACACACTCTCACACATACTCTCTCTCACACACACTCTCACACACACACACACTCTCACACACACACACTCACACTTTTTAGAAAGGTGTTCTTATTCTATAGACATTGCTTGCTTGCTCAAAATATAACAGAAAACCAAAGCAGCCACACCTTTGAGAGGTACAACTGCTCTCTGATAACTGGTTTCACCCTTTCTCCAATGGAAAGCAATTGTCTGTTAAGCACTACTGAATACAGTAACCCACGAGACTGTACTCTCTCTAAGTGTTCCGTTTTCTTCTTCCTCCTCCTGAGAGCATACCCTCAGCGATTAATCATTATGCAAGAACGCTACCTCAGTCTTTCCGCCAAACTTCAACATGTCAGCGGATAAGTACTACCTCTCTTCCTTTCTGAAAAACTATTTATTTATTTATTTATTTATTTATTTATTTATTTATTTATTTATTTATTTATATGTGCATGGGTGTTTTGCCTGCATGAATGTAAATAATGTAAATGTGCTATGTCCATGACTGGTGCCTGTGGAAGTCAGAAGAGGGTATCAGATCCTCTGGAACTAGATTTATGAATCTTAGTTATAGGGTGATTAAAGCCTTGCTTGCCTGCAGAAGCTTTGTAAAAACAAATAATAATAAAAATAAAACAACAACAACAAACCCAAAGTTCATGTCAGATGTAGTAGTGCACTTCTTTAATCCTAGCACTAGGGAGGCAGAGGCAGGCATCTCTATAAGTTCAAGGCCAGCCTGGTCTACAGAATTAGGAAGGCTGAATATTGTATTTATAATAAGCAGAAGTGGATATAGACCTATATTTTCATTTATCCTTTATTAGACAGAAAACAAATTTGAGTTTTCACCTTGTATGTCTAAAATAGATTCACAGTGTCTGCTTGAAGTATATTCAAGAGGTAAATGTTCACTTTCAGAGAACGTATTAATGGAAACTAATTTTTCTAGCTCAACTGCACTGGAGCCATGAGAGATGCAGAGGAAACGTTTTGAAACTGATTCTACATTTAACTGGAATGTCCCAATAATTCCCCAACAGGTGATCTTTAACCACTGCAAATTTATAACCTGAAGTCAGGGAACTGTTGTCTCAAGGTCAATGGAGAGCAGAATGATAAACCGAAGGAGCTAACATCCTGTCTGGGACACGTCAGACTGTCACTGTTTCACAAACCAAGATTCTTTTTAAACTTATAATTGTTCTGGGGAGTAAAGTCAGAACATTTCTCTCTCCATTAAAAAGTTTTAGAAGCTGAACAGGTTTTTTTTCCACTTAAAAAATATCCAGGCAATTATTTAACTGAAGAAATGTTAATAAGGCAGAGGTTCACCTGCTCTTTGTAGGTCTGATACAATCTGTATAATGTGTTCCTACCCACTTATCTGCATTACTCATTTCTGTTACTGAATAATTGAAAGTTAGCCTCACATTTGAGCACTTACTACATTGTCTTCTCATACATTCTTAATATGATATCACTATGAAGTTGATAATGTACCACCCTTAAGTTAGAAATAAATAATTAACCTGAGGTGCTGCTGAAGGCTGGTAATATGCGACATCACTCTCTTCCCTCCCTAAACACCGAGTTCCTGGCTCTGATCACTCCGGCCTGTGGGTGGAGTTAGCTTATCCTCTGATGAACACTCAATAAGCGTTTCGATAAGGCTCCTTCTGGAAATGAATTGATTTTTATCACAAAGGAACAAGGGCAGATTTACAGACGTATTTGTAGTACTTATTAAAAAAAAATTCCCAAGATATAGTTGTTATTGAAAACTATGGGATGCCTTTTCAGGAAGTTTATACATCACGGGGTTCATATCACAGTCGTTAATTGTATGTCTCACTTATCCAGCCAGTCCACAAGATTTACTGAACACACACTCACTGTGAGGCCTTACTTACTGGGCTCAGAGAGGTGGTTCAGTGGTTAAGAGCACTTGTGGCTCCTGCAGAGGACAGGAGCTGGGTTCCTAGCATCCACACCGGCTCATAGCCATTCACAAATCTCGACCTCCTGATTCTCCCACCTCTACCTCTCCTGTGTATCACCACACCAGGCCTAAATTTGAGTATTCTAACAAATGAAACAAATACTTAAATGTCTGTCTTCTCCATAGTGTCGAGCATACTTTAGGTGGTTTTTAATCCTCCTTGAAGATAAAGCTAAAAACTCCCTGTATTCTATTGTGATGGTTGCCATAACAAAGCAAAGGTCATTTTTTCATGGCTACCCCTTGTCTTCTTTGTACCCACATGTCTGTTTTCAAATTCCCTTACTATGAGAATCCAAGTCATATTTAATTAGAATTCCCCCATATCTTAATTACTGTTTAAAGGCCTTATCTCAGGGGTAAAAGAGATGGCACAATAAGGCATATACATGTAATATCAGCAGTTGGATTCTGAGTAGGCTGGGCCAGATATTGGAATTCTTCTATCTAAAAGAAAGTGACACCCATGCTACTTCCACACTCAGACACTAAGATACTAAGGATCAGGACTTCAAACATCAGAATTTTCAGAGTGGTCAAAATAGAGTCAATATTAATCCTCTATATCGTTCTTATAATTTTGACTCTTATTAAGTTTATATTATAAAAGCAAAAGAAAATTACTTAAATCATTTAAAATAAGAGATAAGAAATAAAAGCATTCTTTTTCTTGTTATTCATTTGGAAAATTTTGTGTGGTGTGGCAATTTAGTCATTGCTGTGCACGTTATTAAGAGAGGCTGGTGAGATAAACTGAGCCACCATCTCCCAAACATTCTACATAAATACATGTAGAATTCTTTGATTGAAATAAATGTTTTTCACTAACACCCCATTTAATAAAGGAAACACAAGTCTAAAATCCACAGGGAGGGGAATGAGCTGATCAGTTGTTGGCCCAGCTAGGTGTCTCAGTATGCCGAGGAATTCTGTGTTTCCAAGAGATTGCAGTTGTTTCTTTAAACATTGGGAGTAATTCTCTTGTGAAATATTCTGTGCCTAGCTTTTTGTTCCCCCAGAAAATTTTAAGCTGTCAATCCAATTTCTTTGGTTGTACAAATATTCAGACTGCCTATTTCAATTTAAATGGGTTTTAGTAGCATGTGGTTTTCAAAGAATTCATGTTTACAAAAGAGTTACTAGGTGTGTGCACCTAGGGTTGTTTCTAACACGCACTTATGAGCTTCACTTGTCTGTGGGGTTGGTAGTATTGGATTTCCCCTTCATCGCTTTTATTTTCCTTTGCTTTGGTTTGTTGGTTTTGCTTCTGAGACAAGGTCTCCAACAGCAGAAACTATCCCTGAATTCCCGATCTTCCTGCTTCTGCCTCTCAGGTGTTATAGTATGAGCCCTCCACTTCAGTTTCCCTCTTGGGTTTCTGATGTTGATACTTTGTGTTCTTCTCTATTCTTTTTCCATTCTTGCTGGGGGTGGTTGATTGAGTTTACTTCTTTTTCCAAAGGATTGCCTTTTTATTTCATCCACTCTCACTGTTACTTGGTTTCAAAACTTCATTTCTGCTCTAATCTCTATTTCCTTCCTTCTTCTTGCTCTGGGTTTACTTTCTTCTTCCCTAGCTTGTTCCTAAATTGGAAGCTAATATTATTGATTTGAGATATTTCTTCCTTGACAGCATAAATATTTAATGCTGTAAATATCCCAGGAAGTAACTTCTTTAACTTTAAAAGTTTGTTTCTTGGGCTTTCAGACCGTGTTTCACACATCATTAGTACATGCACTCCTAGTGTGGAAGTACACTTTTCACTTTGCTGGTGGTGTGGGGCTTCTTGATTGTGAAAAATAGTTTTTATAACATCAAACTCATTATTTTATTACTGCCCCTAGATTTTGGAGACATAATTGTAACTCCTTCACAATATCAAGTTTAAAGATTTCACCAATATTTTATTCTAAGATCCATAGTCAACTTGAAAGTTATTTTTGTGTATGATATAAGATGGAAATGTAAGTCTATTTTTTTCCAAATAGCTACTTAGTTGTCTCAGCCCATTTATTAAACATCATCTGTATTTTATTACACTTATTTATTTATTTGCGCGTGTGTGTGTGTGTGTGTGTGTGTGTGTGTGTGTGTGTGTGTGTGTGTATTAGAGGACAACTTTTGGGATTCTGTTCTCTTTCCATCCTAAAAGTTCCAGGTTCAAACTCAGGTCATGGCTTGAAAGCAAGTGCTTTAACCCACTGAGCCGCATCATTGTTGACCCTAAAAACTCCTTTATATATATAAATGTATATACTGTATGTGAGTACCTGCACAAACTTAGGAAAACCACATGTCTAGTACCTTCAGAGGCCACAGAAGGTTTCTGGGTCCTATGAAACCAGTTACAGGCAGTCATCATGTGGCTGCTAAGAACTAAAACTGGGTCCTCTGAAAGAGTATAAAGTACTCTTAACTGCTGAGACATCTCTCTAGACTCTAAAAATTCATCTTTAATTCAGTATTTTAAGATGTTGGGTTTACCACATCTTTAAGTAGTTATTTGGATGTGTTCTGGACATTATCTTCTGTTCCATTTCTCTATTCTTGTGTCTGTTCCATGCAGTTTTAATTACAGAGGATCTGCAGGTACTGGTCTGACGTCTGGTAGGCCTAACTCCTCCTGTCAGTTTTTTCTTTCTCAGTGTCTTCCTTGCTATTCTTATTTTTTGTTTTTCCCTCATGCGTCAATACCAGCCTGTCTAGTTATAATAGCTTATTGGTATATGTACCCATTCCATATTAAACTCTATCTTGCTAAGTTGAGTCCCTAACTTAAAAGTTTAATAGATATATTAACACCTTGTTTTTCAATTTATTTGTGTCTCTTATGAATCTAAGTAAGCTATAGATTTGAATAATGCCCTCAATATATCATGAGGGCTGTTGATTTAAGTCAGTGAAGAATTGCTTGGCTACTGTGTATAAGGACTTGGATTCGGTTCCTAGTGTTCCCTCCCCAGAAAGCAAAAACAAAGCAAAACAAAACAATTAGCCATATAATTTATCAGCATGTAATACATTAGAAGGCTGAAGGGACTTCTGCATCAATAAACTGGGCGTGTTTCTCCAGGCAACACTGACCTATGAGCATGCTGGAAATGGACGTTTAACTATTCTCTAGTCCAAGCCCCATTCAAATTATGGTTCCCTGTGCGTAGCATGTAGTGTTTTTTTTTTTTTTTTTAAATCCACACTAAATCCAGCTAGGCCCCTGCAATGGTGGTCTCGCTAACCCCCATGGCCAGTTGGCTGCTAAGTCGCTCACACTTCCCAGGCCATCTACCCCCTGTGGCTAGCCAGCAGAAAGCCAGCTACCAACTGCTCAGATTCCCTAAGCCCCATAAAATGATCACACTAGAGACTTGTAACATTCCAACCAGGTTTATAACGGTAAATCTCCAACCCCAAATGCCCATGCAAAGAACACAAAACCCACTTGATATAAAGACAAAATGCACACCTAGATTGGGCAAATGTGCCCTCCATTACTCTATCGCCCATTTATGAAGTCCTGAGCTACCCGCAGCTCCCTCAGGCCACGTGGCCCCAGCTCATCTTCTTCTCCTTCTTTTATCTTCTTCCGTCCTCCGTCTTTCTTTTTACCCTTTCCTCTTTCTCTAAAACTTTCAGCTCTGCCTTTTCCTTCCACTGCCCAATCACAGGCCTTATCTGACCAATTAAGATTTCACCCGAGTACATGCACTCCTCTTGAGGGAGCAGAAAATACAAACAGCACTCCACAACAGATCCTACATGGTTCATAATCCTGTCATGAGCTACTTGTTTAAACATTATGTACTCCAAATGCAAACATCAAATCCTCTTTTTTTAAAAAAAAATAAAATATGAAATCTGGGGCTGGGAGAGATGGCTCAGAGGTTAAGAACACTGACTGTTCTTCCTGAGGTCCTGAGTTCAATTCCCAGCAACCACATGGTGGCTTACAACCATCTGTAATGGGATCTGATGCCCTCTTCTGGCATGCAGGTGTAGATGAAGATAGAGTACTGATATAAATAAATAAACCTTTTTAAAAAATGAAATCAAAGGTATGGTAGTGGCTGACCTAGTTAAATAGTACATAGTGTCCATAGTATCAGTTATTTTGTGTGTGTGTGTGTGTGTGTGTGTGTGTGTGTGTGTGTGTGTGTGTTGAAGATATAAGATTCTGTCTTACAGAACATAGTATATGCTCAATGGACTTGGGGGGGGAGAATACCCTTTTCCCCATTACATCTATTACATCTATTAGTAGTAATCAAGGAATACATTTGGGAGTGTATTTTTTTTTTAATATTTAGCCTAATAATTCACTTGCAGAGATTCTGCCTCCTGTCCCATAAATTCTAGTTTTTGCTCATGTTAAGATCTGACTCTCAGAGGAAATGCTTCCAGAAGATCAAACAATGCTTCTATTGAAATAAAATCTAAGTTTGCCACACATCTATGTCTTGAAATCAGTTCAAAAGGGAGAACAAAAATAATCATTCAATAGGCTGGTACGCTATTGTGATTAGCCAATTGACATATGAGTAAGGAGAAATATGGGTAGCTTCTACATGTGGAAGAAAGACTCTGGAACTCCTCAGAGCCACTGCCCTGCCCCTTAGTAAAGCCGTGTGCTACAGTTTATGAAGAACACAGCAACAACAACGGGTAGAGAATTTAAAAAAAAAAAATAGAAAAACAAGATGAATAAGAGTTAAGATACTCCATTAATTGCCATTTCATTTTGCCAAGAGAAAGACTCAGGCAGCTCATATCTTCCACCAAATAACGGAAACATGAAAAGTCATTTATAGCCTCATGGCCAATTACAGAAACAAAGGCAGCAGTAATCTTGCTTATTTTGTATATACACCTATTTGCATATGTTAATTTTTTTCTCCATTTATTATCATCTATACAAGTTTTAAAATGTAAGGTCAGCTTAGATGTAGGGTTCTGATTAAACTGTGTGTCTTTTCATCTTGGGAACTGAAGGAGACCTTAATTGGAATGACGGTTGCGTGTCTTGGGAGGAAACTCGAGTAGTGCTGCTGTTTAGTGGAAGACTGTTTAGTGTAGAGAAAGGTGTGGGTGGAAGCTGAGAGGTCAAAGGTTGGGAACTCCATTTGTTGTTTGTCTCTGACTCTTAAACACTGCTTTCTTTGCAGGCATTTTGATATACCCCTGAATTCTCAAGAAGTTCCCAGGGCTCCATTGGGAAACGTCGCTTTGGTTAACTGATGTGACTCTGTGTAGTAGTGCCCAATGAAAATACTTAATTTGATCCTGGCAGAGGAGCGTTCTTCACTATCCGCACAAATGTTCTGGGTTCTCGAATGAAATACACACCGCCTTTCTATTTTGTTATGTCTAAAGCAGTTCAGTGGCTGGGATACTTCCTAACCTCCATGTGGCTAATCTACCTCCCTCTGATATTCCCAAGTTTTTACTTACTATAATCTGTAGTCCAATTTGTACAATCTGTAGTCTTTTGCTGCTCTGGACACAGTCGGGCAGCCCTCTTGGGGCCACTCTACCCTGGCTCCTACGTGGCAGCTATGTTCTCTGTCCTGCACCTTCTCAGGCATCGAGTCTTTCCTCTGCTTTTCCCAGCATGGTGGATCTCCTTCTTTCTTCTCCTTCCTCTCTGTCCCTAGCGTCTGCTCTGCCCAGCCATTGGCTGCTGATGACTTTATTTACCAATTAGAACCAATTGGGGGCAAGGTCCCTCAGTGTCTTATGTGCAGACATGCACATTCTCTCCCAAATAATTTATATAATTTTATAATAATACTATAAGCAGCATTAGGCCCAAACCCACTACAACCCTGAAAGGCAAAGGCAGCAAGAAGTTATTTTGCATCCCTTAGGAACCACTACCCAGTCATCAGCCAGCTCTGCAGTGTGCTCAAGGCCATGGTCTCACTATCAGAAGGGACTTAACACTCCTGGCCTGTCCACCTTCTGCAAAGGTGGGCCACCTGCACAACCTGATGCCAACCTAGGCTCTGCCAATCACATTCCCCACGGTTTGTGGTGGATACTCTATTGGCTGCTTTTGTCTCGAGTTAGGCACCAGCCCTCTACAGATAACCAGTTCCTTCCATCTTAGCCAGTCTGTTTCCATACAGTGGAGCAGGAGGCGGCACGGCTGTTTTACATCGGATGCAGTCTGGTTGTTTTTAAATAGGATCTCTCTATTAGGTAGCCCTGGCTGTCCTGGAACTGCCTATGTAGACCAGCAGGCCCCGAACTCACAGAGAGTCCCCTGCCTTTGTTTCCTGAGTACTGGGTGTGTGCTACCATGCCTGACTTACAAATGACACGTTTGGATTCCTCTAGAAATCCAGCTCCTCCATGTTGACGAGGGCAACTTTCTCCTGGCAAACAATTTCTCATACTGAACGTTTTCTGTTCAAATGATTGGCAAGGTTCTGTTATACCACTGAATCCTGATGCATAAATTCTGTCTTAGTCCTCTGCATTGCTTTCATAAGCCCAAGAATGATTAATGTATAGACAATAGAAGCTTGTGTTTCACAGATCAGAAAGTTAGGACACCCAAGACCAGGGCAGTAGTAGTATTGGTGTCTGGCGAGAGTCCTTTCCTCATAGACTGGACTGTCTAGCTGTCCACACATGGTGGCTGGGCAAGGTGACACAGAGGCAAAGGACTCCCTTATACCTCTTCTATGGGGCTAACTCCCATTAACCAACCCCCCCAAGACTCTCCCTTTAATATATTGGACACTGAACTTTAAAATACACGTTTTTAGAGATCACATTCTGATCAGAGCACCCTGTAAAAAGGAAGCCATATTCTTATCAAGCAGGTTGCCTTCTGCTCACGGAATGTGTTAGGACAGGATCAGGTCACATTTCAGTTTGCAATGTGCTTCCTGTTCTCTTAGCTCCTGCGCTCAAGGAGAGAGGACATGCTGGGGAGCCCAATCTCTCCCATCATGAAATATACAACAGGAACCTTCATAGCTGAATTTGTGAGGTGGTTTTGAGAAGCACTGCTGTACGTGACAGTCTTAAGATGTGATGTACTGGCTGGAGTGAACACTGATAATGGGGGGATACATGAATCGACGGCAGGCTCACAAGGTTTCTCTTTTACGACTTACATTTAGAGCTATAAAAGTTGGTTGTAATTCTCTCCCTTCTAGGCTGTTCTCACGCATTATTACTACTTCTTTTGTGATATCAGTTACTTATTGCTATGGCCCAATACCTTAGAACAAACGTATGGAAGGATGTACCTTGATCTTTGGTTTGAGGGCAGACAGATCATCCTGGTGGGAGAGGTATGGCAGAATTTACAGCATTGGGAGTCTGGGGCTGAGACTCGTCACAGCTTGACGGACTAGGACACAGAATAGGAAGAGAGACCTGGCTCTAAACCTCAAGGCCTGGCCCCACGTCAACTAGGCCCCACCATTTTCTGCTGTCAGTTTAGGTAATTCACTTTCTACTATTTCGGAAATGTGACACACTCTTTTCTTTTTGCTGTAACATACCTTAGTATGTGCTTCAATTCCTGCAGTCATGATAGGCTTTCATTCCAGTGCTTCAGCTGGTTAATGTCTGCCCCCTTCATTCACCATTCCTTTGAGTTACTCAGACACACTAACTACTGCCAGTAATGAGTGGTAAAACTGTATGATTTGGACTTGTGAGTTCAGGGGATCTCATTTCTTAAAGCTGATTTATGTGATGCATACACACACACACACACACACACACACACACATACACACACACACACACACACTGGTGTCTTGCCTGCATGTATGACTGTGAAGGTACCAGATTCTCTGGAATTGGAGTTCCAGACAATTGTAGGCTCCCAGGTCCTTTGGGAGAGTAGCCAGTGCTCTTAAGTGCCGAGTCAATGCTCCCGCCCACTGTATTATATTTAATTATAACAGTTTTGAACTATAACAATAAAATGAAAAGAGAAACAGACATACTATAATTGAGATTATTTATTTTTCAATTACTTACCACTGCAGTCATACAGATTGTGTGCTTCAGCTTCTCATGCATTGGCATTCTTCTCATTCCAGAGAGAGAACCATAGTAGAGCAATGAATAAACAGATCGACATACACAGGACCCTTAGGGTTGCAGTTCTTCCCATTACTCTAGACAATTGCTGATAACATTATTGGGGAAATATTATATTCACTGTCTCATAGGATATAAGATCCTCTTGCTCTGTTTGTTTTTTTCCCCAAATGGAAAAATAATTCTGGTTGGGAAATAGAACAAAGAGATGCATAACAAATTTATTGATTTTTTTAAAAGACACAATTATAGCACGTGTTCAAATTAAAAAAAAAAAGTCTATGAGAGAAGTTGCGAAATATACTGAGGCTAGCCTAACAGTTCAAAGACTTCTGGTAATAGAGCTGATCATTCAGGACAGAATTCCTTCCAAAATCTATAAAAGAGCAAGCACTAAGCAAGGAGGAAACAGGAAAGCCAACACACCTTATTTCTCTGCCTTCTCAAAATGTAAAACAAAGGAAATGCCGATGATGTAAATGTAGCAATCTAATTTCTGAAGCCAAGAAACGGTGGAGCCAGAAAATTAGATGGCAAATTAAATCTGCCTGAATTTTTTGTTATTGGGAGGAAAATCATCTTCTGTTAGAAATGATTCTCTAGCTGATTAGAGTATATGATGATTATTGTAAAACTATCCATATACTAAATTATTTGACTTTTTAAAATGTTGTTCTTTAGACAAGAGAACCATGAAGGCATGTTATCCTTCATGGGTTAGATAGACTGTAATAAGGACAGTCTATCTTCTTCCCGAAGATTTTACAAAGTGTGTTAGCTTTCTGGAGGTATTGCCGTTTCTGATTTCAAGCTGCATTACAGAGCAATAGTAATTAAAAACTACATGGTGTTGGCATAAAAACAGATAGGTTGACCAATGGAGTCAAATTGAACACCCAGAAATAAATCCACCTATGGACACTTGATTTTTGACAAAGAAGCCAAAACTATACAGTGTACAAAAGAAAGCATCTTCAACAAATGGTGCTGGTCTTACTGGATGTCTACATGTAAAAGAATGCGAATACACCCATATCTATCACCCTGCACAAAATGCAAGTCCAAGTGGATCAAAGGCCTCAACATAAAACTGGATGGACTAGAAGAGAAAGTGAGGGATGGTCTTGAATGTGTTGGCACAGGAGACAGCTTCATGAACAGAACATCACCAGCTCAGGTACTAAGATCAACAATTAATAAAGGGGACTACATGAAATTGAAAGGCTCTTTAAAGCAAAGCACACCATTGATAAGACAAAATGGCAGCCTAGCATAATTGTCATGTGAGAGGCTTTACCCAGCAGCTGATGGAAACAGATGCAGAGACCCCCAGCCAAACTTTAGGTAGAGCTCTGGGAATCTTGTGGAAGAAGGGGAGGAAGGATTGAAGAAGCTAGAGAGGTGAAGGACACCACAAGAAAACCTCCAGAATCAACTAACCTGGGCCCATAAGGGCTTCACTGAGATTGAGCCACCAACCAGAGAGTGCATGGGATGAACCTAGGCCTTCTGCACAGATGTAACAGTTGTGCAGCTTGATCTTCATGTGGGATCTCTAACAGCAGGAGCAGGGGCTGTCTCTGACTTTGCTGGCTGCCTTTGGGACCTTTCTCCTAACTGGGCTGCCTTGTCTAGCCTCAATAGAAGAAGATGGGCCTAGTCCTACAGCAACTTGATTTTCCAAGGCAGGTGATATCCGCAGGAGGCATCCCCCACTCTGAGGAGAATGGGAGGTGGGGTCGAGGGGAGGGAAGGTCAGAGGGAAGGACTGGGAGGAGAGGAGCTAGGGGAAGCTGCCTGCGATCAGGATGTAGAGTAAATAAATTAATATAAAAAGAAAAGCTAATTATATTACATACTTCATAAAGTAGTAGAGAAGTATAAGGGTTAAATAAGATAATATTCAGGAAGTATTTCAGAGATTAGAATATAGTAAGCACTGACAAAATTTGCAGTTGCTACTAATCTAAAAAATATTCATGATTACTAATATTCCCAATTAACAGTTGTATTGGCTAATATTGACATTTAGTAACTATTAATAATAAGAAAGACCTTGAGGGTGAGTGGCCAAGATCTCAGAGCCACTATAGTCTTCTTAGGCCCCTGCTTCTGCGGTCTTTACTGTGCCATTGTTGACTGTTACTTTCAAGGCTTCTTATGGTTCTGCAGAGTGCTGCTGGTGTCCAGACAGCATGCTAGAGCTCCAGACAGGAAGCAAAGGAAAGGAAAAGAAAGACTCATGCAAGGTGGTTGTTCTCTTGTCTAGTCTTTTAAATGGCTGCTCCACTTGAGAGGAGGCTGTGAAAACTGCCTGTTAGCTGTCACGTGTACCTTCGATAAAAGCCAGAGCTCCTGTTTCCTAAGAAGAATCAGGACTTGAACATTGCGTTATAATGCAGGCCTGAGTTGATCAAAGCTTCACTCCCAAATCATTTTCACCCTGTGGTAATGGTACACCTGAACCAAAGGAATGTAGGTCTCCTTGAAGTTTGTTTATATGGCTGTAATTTACTTGAAGCTACATAACTAAGATTTTTGAGTTCAGAGAATAAGATAGGTTGCTAGCCATTTGTGTTTGGCGGTGAGGACACAAGCATACAGACATATACTTTGTCATTTTATACATTTTATTCATGGATCATAGATATATCTCCAAATCGGTATTTTAGGAAGTCAGCTTATATGTAAGGATCAACTCTTTTCTTTGCCCGATGAGTTTTAAAACTATAACACTAATAGCCTAAAATATAATTTTATATTTATGTAATTTGACCTGCTCTTCTTATTCTCATAAGAATAATGTTCTAAGAGCTAAGCTGTGACGTGACATGACAAACGTATCTTGGTAAGGTCTCCCCATTTATGTAAGACAGAAAATTTAAATGTTGGGGGCAGTTTTTTTTTTCCTAATGGAAATATAATCAATCTCCTGGGAGAATTCAAGCTTCACAATGAACACCAGGATATCCCAGGCTTGAAGGACTCCATCCAGGTCAAGTTGAGAGTCACACTGGAAACACTGATTCCACAGCCAGGTGGATGCCTCAGGGGAGGGGAGAGGAGCTGCTAGCTGTGACCTAATCTGTGTTGTTCGTGGCTGTTATGAGTGTGTGTTTGTGGTCCTTTTGGGCTAACAGTGAGTCATGCTTGCAAAGAGAATAACTATTAATAAACAAAGATGACCTGTATAGTAAGTTCCCAACTTCACTAAAAGCATTACATCACAGTCCTTCTGATTTGCTCGAGTTCTCATGACATAGAGCTTGCCAGATCAAATATATGGTCAGATAAATTTACATTTCAAATGATTAAGAAACTGAGTTTATGTTTCCCACATCGAATAAAGCATATTTATTTTTAAAATGTATCTGTTACCTTTTCAAGTTTAGTTTTATGTGGGCAGGCTTTCGTGAAGGAAGGAACACCATTGTGCCCAGTGGCGTCCAGCTGACTGCAGTGACCTAACCCAGTGGCTCTCACCTATCTCCCACCAGCCAGTACCCCTGTTCCCAACCACCACTACCATTGCTCCCTAGCACTTGTGACTTTTCTGAGGACTTAGCTTCTCACTACCAGATTCACTGAGAAAAGGGGAAAAGCCCGGCAAGGAAACCTAGACTTCCTGACCGTATCCCCACCCCTTCGGCCAGTATTATTTTTTTAAGCGCTTTGTTCCTGTTGAAGGCTTTTCCCTGAGTGAGCAGCATTATCCCAGTTCCTGGGAAGTTTACTCGCAAGTCATCTAGTCTCTGTCTTCACTTCACACTGGCCATTGAGTTTTTCACTTTGGCGTCTTGATTACCTTGGAACCATTAAGACACTCTGACGTTTAATCAAAGGCTTTTCCTTGGCTTTCTAAGTGTCACCCCTCTTTGTTTTTTGACGGTCAAGCTCTTCGATACTGAGTGTGGGATGATGGGCCCCAAATTTGACTAGTCATTAACATTTTTTCTCCCCCCACCCACCCAAGATAGGGTCTCACTATGTATCCCTGGCTTGTCTCAACTCCTGAGTGGTTGGGTCACCACACCTGGTTTGATATGAGAATTTTTATTTAAACGTTTGCGTTTGAGAACTTTCTCCAGACACACTGCATCCTCAGGCTGGCCACTGATAGACTCGGCCACGTCTTTCCTCAGTGCCGCCCCAGCCTTGCTCTCGGTCTCTGTCTCTCAGTGTCCGCAGGGATAAAGTCGAGCTCTCTAGCTGCTCTATGTGTCTCTACTCTCCTGCAGAACTATACCAGCCTCAGACTGCTGTAAATTCATATTTTAGACGTATTCAATGAATCTCCTTGCTTTCAGGACAAAATCCAAAACTTTAGCATGCCAAATGGAGCTCTTACTTGTATGCCCTCTACTAACCAGGCTGACAATTGGTTCATCACTCTTTCCTGGAAGAATGCTTGCCACCTGGAATTCCTCTGGGCGTGGGTGTGGTTCGTGGACGTGGCTCATTCTTGTTTTCGGGGTTTTATTTGTGCAGCTCTGAAGCTCTGCTCCTTGGAACACCTGTAGCTGTTCACCTCATTTAAAAGGAAGGGATTTTAGAGGTAGCTTTCAGTTTTAGCTATTGATATGAGGTCCCTAAAGGGTGGGGATCGGATTAATTTTTGTGGCCCTCACTGTATACCACAGGCCCATAGTAGGTTGTTACTGGTGCTCTCTTTCCTTTTTAAGTGAAAATATTTTTCATACAGTCTATTCTGATCATGGTTCACCTACCCCGACTCCTCCCAGACACTCCTCATCTCCCCATCCACCCAAGTCCACACCTTTTTGTTCTTTTTCTCTTTAGAAAAAAAAGCAAATGTACCAGACTAAAATAGGCAAACTCATCAAAAAGAAAGAAAAAACACAAATACAAATACACACTGACACACACACATACATACACATACACATGCACACACACCATAAAAACACAAAATTGGAAACCATAATATACAATTATAAAAATGTTCTCCAAAGTCTACAGAGATGCCATTGGAGTTCATTTTGTCTGTATAAATCACTGAGTGACTGAAGTAAGAATATTAAGTGAACATGGTTTATCCTGGAAAGAAGTATTAGAACACAAATTAACATTTCAAAGGGTCACTTTTAGGTTTAATATTCTAATTTTCAACTGTCCTCTCCACCCCTCCCCCCTTGCTAAGACAAGGTTTCTCTGTGTAGCCTTGCCTGTCCTGGAACTCGCTCTGTAGATCAGCCTAGCCTCTAACTCAGAGATCCACCTCCTGTTCCTACGCTGTGTTAAAAGGCGAGTGCCTGAGTCCCCATGCCTGGCTCAACTGAACTGTGAAGAGTGAGCAAAAATTTTAGAGTTCATAGAGTCCATTTTACAAATGTCTGGTGATTAAAAAAATTACAATATAGAATGTGACTCAGATTTGTGTCTACACTCCACCAAACCAACTGATCTATGTTCAGCTGCTTCTCTGTTTTCTTTTGCTTTTGTGCGGTTTTGTACATTGGCTCTCTGGACTTTCGTTTCTCTTCCCTCCAAGGGCTACTGATTTCCTGATGCATCTTGTAAATCCAACCAGCAGTCTCCACTCGAATGCTCGCATGTCCTGTCTGGTCATGCTCGTTTTTTGAACCTCTGTGCAAAGTCCGTCAAAAGTTGCGGAACCCATTGTTCGCCCCTTACTTCTTACCGCGAAGAGAGAGTTTTAATTGAGTGAATCCACTTATTCCTTCCCACCTCTGCTGACATTTATCATTGACCTTTTATGTTCTTATAATCATTTTAACTATTAGTCAGCATCCCCACATGAACTAGAAATTATAAAAGTCTTTCTGCAGCAATTAGGTGGAAACTTGTTCTTCCAGGTATGCTGGAATCAGTTCTATGTTCACGCTGGATTTACCAACCAAGGAACTAAATTCTTTGTCTCACTCTGTAAGTATGTTTGCTTTCTGTTGCAAATAGGATGGATAAAGGTAATTTAAAAAAATGTTTTTGTACTATTGTAGCAAAACATGCATAACAAAATATACCATGTGAAGGATTTTAAGTCACGACCATCATCTGTCCTTCTCCAGAGTGTGCCATCTTGCAAAGCTCAAGTCCTGTCTCATAAGATGGTAAACTCCTTCCGCAGCTCCTTGCAAATCCTGGCAGCCTTCGTCCTACTGTGTTTCTAGGATTTGATTATTCTGTCTCATGCAAATGCAATGTATAGTACTCATTTTGTGATTACCTGATTTCCCTCAGGGTTTACACACATTGTAACCGAATTTCTCACCTTTTAAGGCTGCATATTATCCCACCATATACGTGTGTGTGTGTGTGTGTGTGTGTGTGTGTGTGAGAGAGAGAGAGAGAGAGAGAGAATATATTTAAATTATGCTGTATTGAATATAGGTGTGGAAAGATGCTTTTAGTTTTTTTCATTTATATTTGGCATATACCCAGAAATGAAGTTGCTGGGTCATTGGACAATGCTGTTTCTAATTTCTGAAGCAATGCTTCCCATGCTCTGCAGTAGTGTGCACTGTCCGGTCTCAGCAGCAGAGCACACAACGTTTCATTTTTCTAAAGCCTTGAAACATTTAGTTAGTTTTCCCTCCTTTTTTGTTATGTTTCTATGGAAGCCATACTAATGAGTACCTTTATTTATTTTGTTTTCTCATTATAATTATTCAACTTATTACTTAAAGCTATATAAATACTGTTGTTAGTAGTGATGGTTTTTGAGCTTGTTTGTAAAGAATTTTTGGGGGGAGGTGTTAGCAAAGAAAACATAAAACATTGATCTTTTATTGATCTATGGCAGTGGTTCTCAACCAGTGGGTCGGGACCCCTTTCATTTTTTTAAAATAATGACTCATACATTACAGTAACAAAATTACAGTTATGAAGTAGCAACAAAAATAATTTTCTGGGTGGGGTTCACCAGAACATGAGCAACTCTATTAAAGTGTCACAGTATTAGGAAGGTTGAGAACCACTGACCTATGGTACCTCTCATAGCAGTGGATCAGTGACCTTAAATTGATAACATTTTTACATTTTCTGGTGTTACGATATACATGAGAGTAAGAACTTCTGTTGGGGCTTAATTTTAAGCTATGATAACAGATATGTTCTGATATGTTAAAAAGAATTCTTACAGTGGTACATATGTCTTTGTTGAGGGTCCTATCGAGTAGGTGGTGCAGACAACAGAAGTAGCTTTCTCACAGTGCTGAAGGCTGGAAGCTCTGGCATGGCTTGCATACTGCTTAGGGCATTCTTCATACACAGTGTTGTACAGGAAATATTTCCCTCAGGAAAACAAGCAAATAAAATTATAAGATTATTACATAAATGAAAAATTGAGGATTATATTCTATTGTATTGCTTGACTTCAAATTATTGAACTTGAAACTGAAAATGCATTATAGATACAGTATCTCTAAACAATTAAGTCAGAGGCTGGGAAGACCACTCAGTAGGTAAAGTATTTGCTATGTAGTCAAGGGGTTTGGGTGCCCAGAACCAACCCATGTAAATTCTGGAAGAAAGAGCAGGCCCGCTTGTAATTTCAGCCTTAGAGGTGGAGGAAGAGGGTGAGGCTCTGAGCAAGCTAGTGAGGGAGACCAGTCATCACCAAACTCTGAGATTTAAAGGGGAGACATATCACAGAGAATCAGATAGAAGAGCAATCAAGGAAGTCCCTCAGACTTCACAGGCATGTACACACGTTTATCAACACATACACACACACACACTCACTCTCTCTCCTCTCTCTCTCTCTACACACATACACACACACACACACACACACACACACTCCTCTCTCTCCCCTCTCTCTCTCTCTCTCTCTCCCCACACACATACATACTCTCCACATACTCTCTCCACACACATACACACACACAAATTTTTACCCACAAGTGTGAGCATGTACCCACACATGCACTCACACCATACTGACATATACTGTATATATACATACTAAATATCCATATCTATCTGTAGAATTCAATCTATATTTAAATATAGATATAGATTCAGTATGACTATAGATATATCCCTATCTTGATATAGATATCTATATATTCATATTGAATATCTGTATCTCAATCTGCCAAGAACGCCCTAACAAAATGTCCCAGACTGAGTAGCTTAAGCCACAAGATGTACTTTCTCATGGCTCCAGGCTAGGAGTCCAGGCAGAAGGGGTGAGTGCTGATGCTCGAGGAAACTTCTCTGCTGGCCTGTGATGCTCTCTTTTCAGCATCCCAATGGGACTTTTCTTCTGTGCAGAGAGGAGAGAGGGAGAGTCTCTGGTTTCTCTTCCTCTTATAAAAGATTCTAAGTTTCTGAGATTAGGACTACTCATGATCTGAGCTTCAGAGCTCTCCATTAGAGATACTGCCTTCAAATAAAGTCACATGGCAATTTGGGCCTCGGCATATGGAGGGCCACAGTTCAGGCCTAAGCAGCAATGTTATAGATTTTAAATGCAATTACTTCTTATATATATCTCATCTTAACATTTCAGTCTTTAGAATACCATACCTAGGTTTTTAAGTTATTAATAAAAGGGACACCACTGCAAGTATTTTAAATATATCATCATATTTAACTCTGATATCAGCTTCATCAGGTAGCTAAGAACTTTGCATTTTCAGTTAAAATTCTGAATAGAGAAAGCAACTTCTTGATATTCTGCTATCATCTAGTGTTGGGAAGTCTGGGATCTAAACCAATAAATATGTGCAAGTTTATTCTTAATTACTTTGCCATCATTACCTCTCTTGAAATAACTTGCTTACAGGAGATTTAAAATAAAATTATTAAATCATAAAGCATGTTCACAAAATTTCTCATCACTTTTTAAAAAGATGTTGTGTATGGTACTGCTTTCCAACGCTAGTTAAAAAAAGAGAGGAAGACTGAGACTAGAGATGGGAATGGGGGCTCAGACCTTTAATCCCAGCTCTTGAGAGCGAGGCAGAGGCAATACAATGATTGACAGTTGAGGCAAGCCTGGGCTACACCAACCCAACCCCAACCCCAACCCCAACCCCAACCCCAACCCAAACCCAAACCCAAACCCAAACCCAAACCAAACCAAACAAATATAGAAAATTACTAGGCTTAGTCTTCCCCAAAAACTATGTTGGGGGGGAGGCCAAAATTTAATCTTTTGTCTTCCATTTTGGAAATTTAATTTTTTTAATCAGAAAATGTTTATTATACAACTCTAGCTATTAAAATAATAAAGCATACTTAAAGGTTCTCTATGGTTTATATAAGTATTTTACAAGGGGCAACTTTAAAAAAAAAACTTTATAAAATCCACTCAAAGTATTTCCTAGGTGACTGGTAAAGATGGCTCCGTGGGTTAAGTGCTCTCCGCATAAGCGTGGGAACCCGGGTTCGAGTTTGAAATAAAATCTACACAAAATGTAGGTGTGGTGGTATGCGTCTGTTACCCCAGTGCTGCAGGAGGGGGGTGATGGAGAGTGGGGGGGCAGGCAGAGACAGACAGATCTCACAGCTCATTGGCCAGTTAGTAGAGCTGAACCGAGGACTCCAGGAGTTGTGAGAATTTTCACAAAATAAGGGAAGGGCCAGGAAGATGGCTCAGCAAGATGGCCGCCAAGCCTGATCACTCAAATTCCATCCCAAGAAGCTCCAAGGTTGATGGGGAGAACGGACTTCCACAGCTGTCCTCTGACCTCCACACCCATACTGTGACGCATAGGTAGAGCCTCTGCCCCTAATAAAGAAAAGAAAAAAAAAAAAAAAAAAAAAAAAGAAAAAAGCTGGGAAGTAATAAAGTTACCCAAAGCTGACCTCTGACCTTTGGCTACCACACCCACAGAAGTGTGGATAGACACACATCTTTTAAAAATAATTTAAATCAGGAATTTTTCTGAAAAGTTTCATCACTGTTCACTGTGGGAATTAGTTTATCTTCAGCTGATTCTGAAGATGTTTTCTATATAAGTTACTGAGTCCATTTTCCTTAAGGGTATGATTTTACTTTTCTGAGAAACAAAATTGATGCTGCTTAAACCAGACTTTGGATTGACATTTTTAACCTCTCTGAGGTTGGCGAATAGATTGTGGGCGGAAGACAAAGTACATGTTTCACAAATTATCCTTGTCCCCCCTTCATTGATTTTAGCATACTGTACAAGCTAAGAGTATCTTGGGGAGGAGCCATATATATTTGATCTAAGATGACTTTTCATAAAACAAGATACGTATTGCATACATCAGTCTGGATGCCTTCTCAGATGTATGGTGCAAAGTTAATTATCTGCTATCAACGTGAACTGCACCTAGCTGCCAGTTGAGAGATACCCAACTATTTGACAGGCTCTAGATACACTAGATAGTTTGTTTTCTTATTAAATCTTCACTCTACTACAGAGAGGTAGTAGGTATGTTCATTTTTTATTTTTAATTAGAAAATTAAGATATAAAGAAAATAGTCAACTTAGCTAACATCAGCTGATATCTAGTGAAATAGCCAGCTTTAAACTTCAGTTTGCCTTGGACTGTAGTAAGAGACTAAATTAAAATATCTCGAGTGGAAACAGCCTAATATCCATTAAAATAATTATATAAATAAAATTGTAGTTTATTGTACAATAAAATATTATTTAGCCAAATAAACAGCCCTAACACATGCTGTCAACATGGATAAAATTCTGACATTAATTGGAATATGGTTTGGAGACATTGTTTACAGAAGTGTGTATGCTGTGTGTGTGTGTGTGTGTGTGTGTGTGTGTGTGTGTCACACAGAGTCCGTTCTCTCCCTCCGTCATGTTGATTCCAGCAATGGAACTTAAGTTGTTGGGCTTGATAGCAGGTCATTATCCAATGAGCCAGCTTACCAACCCAACATGGGTGAATGTTGAAGACTTTATGGTAATTGAAATAAGTCAAAGAAAAAAACCAAATCTGTAATTTCACAAAGATGAAGTACTTTTATAGAGAGAATGGCAGAGGCAGGAAGGTGACCAAGTTCAAGAGATGAGGAGGAAGCAACATAGTTAGTCTTCAATAGACACAGTTAGAATGGGCTTCCTCTTCCATCACCGAGTGACATTCTCCTGGCTGATTTTGATATCAGGATGACACAAGCTAGGGCCATCTGGGAAGACAGAGCTTTAAGTGAGAGAATGCCTTTATGAGATTTGCCTGTACTGATTTTCTTGATTGGTGATTGATGTAGGAAGGCCCAGCTCATTGTGGGTACCGACATCCCTATGCAGGTGGTCCTGGATGGTATGAGAAAGCAGGCCGAGCAAGCCACGAGGAACAGCCTAATAAGCAGCACTCCTCCACGGCCTCTGCATCAGTTCCTGCCTAAAGTCCTGCACTGACTTCCCTCAGTGATGAACTGTTATCTGAAAGAGTATTACTCTCACTCTCTAAGACGCTTTTTGTCATGGTGTTTCCTCATAGCTATAGACACTCTAATTAAAGCAGGTATATTTAAGACACTAGAGAACAATGTAGAAAAGGAGAAAAATCAACCATGTGTCTACCTCTTGAAGCTTACCTTCTAAGACCAAGAAGAAT
Source organism: Uromys caudimaculatus (assembly GCA_028551405.1). Lineage (NCBI taxonomy): Eukaryota > Metazoa > Chordata > Mammalia > Rodentia > Muridae > Uromys > Uromys caudimaculatus. The sequence goes on along the minus strand of CM052708.1, from coordinate 17,657,632 downwards.
GAAAATGGAATCTATGTCTTTCGCTAACTCCAAAGGTATATCTATCAAAGGACCCTTTTCAAATGATGGCAAATCCAAAATGAAAAGAAAATCAATGTTATAAACAGGAGACAAATGACCAGCTTAGATAAAATGATCAAGGCACATCTACATGAATTCAAATTTATTATCACTAAAGAGAAGCAAGACTAAAAAATTGACTAAAATTAAATTAAAAAAAAATGCCGGGCAGTGGTGGTGCACGCCTTTAATCCCAGCACTTGGGAGGCAGAGGCAGGCGGATATCTGAGTTCGAGGCCAGCCTGGTCTACAGAGTGAGTTCCAGGACAGCCAGGGCTACACAGAGAAACCCTGTCTCGAAAAACCAACCAACCAAACAAACAAACAAAAACAAAAAAAAAACCTTGTATGTATGGGTGGTTTGCCTGTATGTATATCTGTGTACTTCTTGCCAGAAGAGAGTGTTGGAGTCCCTGGGACTAGAGTTACAGATGGCTGGGAGCTACCATGTGGGTGCTGGGAATGAACTGAGGACTTCTGGAAGAGCAGCCAGTACTCATAACTGCTGAGCCATCTCTTCAGCCCCTGAATGTTAAAACCTAAGGAAAAAAACCCCTAAATTTTGGAAAGCTGTGGATCTATTTTAATTCACATATACTGATTAGGAGAGAAAATAAAATCTTATAATCATTTTGGAAAACAATTTTGCATCATCAGTGTACTGGCTAGTTTTGTGTGTCAACTTGACACAGCTGGAATTATCACAGAGAAAGGAGTTTCAGTTGAGAAAATGCCTCCATGAGATCCAGTGGTAAGGCATTTTCTCAATTAGTGATCAAGGGGGAAGGGCCCCTTGTGAGTGGTACCATCTGTGGGCTGGTAGTCTTGGGTTCTATAAGAAAGCAGGCTGAGCAAGCCAGGGGAAGCAAGCAAGCCAGTAAACAGCATTCCTCCATGGCCTCTGCATCAGCTCCTGCTCCTTGACCTGCTTGAGTTCCAGTCCTGACTTCCTTTCATGATGAACAGCAGCATGGAAGTGTAAGCTCAATAAACCTTTTCCTCCCCAACTTGCTTCTTGGTCATGATGTTTGTGCAGGAATAGAAACCGTGACTAAGACAATCAGCTAAATCTGAAATACACATATAAGCATAGAAACATACATTTATTTATACAAACATTTATTATACACATACTTACAATCCAGCATATGTACTTGCAGGGATATACATCTAAAAACATGAATATCTCTATTCATCAAAATATGTATGAGAAGGCTTTAGCAGTATAGTTCCCAATGTCTCTCTTAGGGTTTGATTTTTTTTTTTGTTTGCATCTCTTACATTTCTGTGTTAAAAGTTCCGGCTTGTGAACTTGTATTCATCAGGAAACAGTGTTGCTGTAGATAGGGAGGATGAAGTCAGGCAGCACTTTGGACCCTAATCCACTCTCGTGAAACCATGTAGAACGGAAACTTTGGTCCATGCAGGCACGTGGGGAATACCATGAGGCGGTGAAGACAGAGTGAGTCATACATATGCACACCACTGAACACAGAAGGTGGCAAGTAAACTGGGGGCAGGGCGCGGCACGGAGCTGACTCTCCCTCACGGACATCTGAAGGAAGCGGCCTCCTGACACCTCATCTTGGACTTCTAACCTATGAAATAATACATTTTTCTTTCTTTCTTTTCTTTCTTCTTTTTTTAAAATTTACTTACTAATTTTACAAATGTAAAAGTAGATATATGGGTCTATGTAGAAGCACCAAAACTTGATTTCTATGTATTGAAAGTTAATAAAGAGAAAGGTATCAGCCCAGTATTATCTGGATTGGTGGCTTGCTAACCAACTTTAGTTGTGAAAAAAAATTATTTACTTAATTTTTGTATATGAGTACACTGTAGCTATCTTCAGACACACCAGAAAAGGGAATCAGATCCCATTACAGATGGTTGTGAGCCACCATGTGGTTGCTGGGAATTGAACTCAGGACCTCTGGAAGAGCAGCCAGTGCTCTTAACCACTGAGCCATCTCTCCAGCCCCATTTCTGTTTCTTAAGCCACACAATTTATGGCACTTTCCAGTGGCAGTCCCAGGAAAGAAATATGAACCATAATTACTCAATAAAGCATGTAAGTAATAAATGAATGCTACATTCACCAATAGAGTGATAAAATAGATATACAACCACACTTAACAATATGAATAAATTTGAACAATATAAGGTTAAACAAATGAAACAATACATTTAACATGAATTTTTAAAAAGTTAAAACCAATTTTTAGTGCTAAAAGTCAAAATAATAATTATTCCTTGCACAAGGCAAAAGATAGGGTACAAGTCTCTGTAGTATTTTGGGTGTTCTGGAAATATTTCTATAGATATAGAATTATTAATTAATTCAGATTCTGACTACAATGTGTTACGTAGGTTATAAAAATCATCTAGATATAGAATTCAGAGTTGTATACTTTGTTACATGTGATTACACTGAAATAAAATATTGTTAAAGTAAATTTATAATGTATTACATACCTCTTTCCTAGCTTGCTCATATCTTTTGGTACATTTCTTCAGGCTGTAAGTTTTCTTCTATGTGAAAAACTAGCAACAATAATGCTCACTCCATGTGTTTACTTTGAGAACACAGTGAGACAGTGTGCATGAAACGCTCAGCAAGGCTGCTAGCAACATTATTCAGGAACCATTACACGTTATTACCACAATTATGATGAGCAATATGCCACGTCATAATTTTACGACTGAATAAAGCACTTCAGACATATTTTCTATGGTTACACACAGTGAAGTCTATTATTTTATGATGACTTGGTATGTACAGTGGAAGCCCGGTCATACTAGAAAAACACGTGACGTGGTAAAGCTGGAAGACCTAATTCACATCAGTGTCACACAGAGATAATTTAAGTGCACACGTTTTAGAGCTTTTTTTCCCCCTGACAGCCACTGGAACATTAATGACAGGGTCTCCTGGAGCTCGTCCTTTGTATTTGTAGGTTACCTGGAGCTTCACAACAATCTGAGAAACAGAGAAGGAATTATGATTTACAGATGTGCAAACCAGCTCAGCCGGTTGATTTACCCAGGCGCTCCATCATTAGGACATGGCGAAAGCTGAGAACAAGGTCATTACAAACTTAGTTGGCTCATTCAGGAAGGAAGGTGGGGATAGTTTAGGATGCATAAGAGAATGTTTAGTGAGCATAATGTACAGTGGACTTCTCTGGGATGTAACTGTTCTATTTCTATGGTGATCAGTATGGCAGCCACTAGGCCTACCTGTGGCAACTGAATATTTCAAATGTGTCTTGGGTGAGCAAAAAAAAAAATTTTTGTAGTATTATTGAGTTTATATGTAAATGAGCATATGTGACTAGGGCCTATCATATTGGACAGTGTAGTTGTATCGTCTTAGGAAACTTCAAAACGGCCATGGCTGTAGAGTGGAGACTTAGTCAGAGAGAGTCTATTGCTTTATCTCTCTCTGCATCTAGGTGTTCTTACATCCTCACCTCTATGCAAATGAAAGGATTGTTTGCGTTTGAGCCTGGGTATGTGCAATTGAGGCTACCTAATGTATCTGCAAAGAGATGATTCGTGGGGAAAAGATTTCACTGAATTTGCCTTATATTTCCCAAAGCATAAGCCTGAAGAGAATTCATGCCAATTTACACTTCCTTTTTTAGTTTTTGGCAATGCATTTAGCTGTCTTGTCTCTTCAAAAAGAATTTGATACACTGAGTTCATGACTGCAGGAGTTCTACCTTGTTGATTCCCAATAGTAGTTGTGTTTTAGAGGACTATTTCTAGTTGGATGAGGTGGGAAAAGTATTTTGGATTATTATCTTTTTTTTTTTAAGTTTCAACAATCAAGCAAAGCTGGGAGGAAAGTAGGAGTTGACTGCAGGTATATCCTAGATGTCTGCACTTTCTGCTCTCAGCTTCAGTGTGTACACGTGTACAAGTGTGCGTGTGTGAGGGAGTGTGTGTGTACAAGTATGTGTGTGCATGAGTGTGTTTGTGTGAGTGTGTGCGCGTCCATGTTTGGCAGGTGAACATGTGGCATGAGGCAGAGAACACCATGGGTGTTACTCCTCAGACACTGTCTACTTAGCTGTTTGCTTTAGGCAGGGTCCCTCCCTGACCTGGAGCTCCCCCAAACAGATCTGGATGGCTGGCCACTGAGCTCCAGGGATCGAGCTGTGTCTGTCTCGACAAGCATGTGCCACTATGCCTGCCTTTTAAGCTTGGACTCTGGGGATCAAACTTTACAGACTAAACTGTCTCCCTGGCACCTAGAACCTCCGTTTTTTCTTTTTTTTCTTTTTTTTAATGCAGGAATTGGCTTGGGTACTCTTGTAGTTTTGGGTGTGAGTACTCGGAGTTTTAAGGTTCTATCTTCTAGACCATTGGGGTCTAGTCAAGTGCCATTGTTATTCATATCATCCGCTCCATTCGAAGTAATAAAAAACTTTGGTTTTCCACTCTACGTGCTGAGTATGTATGTGCACACGTGTGTCTGGATCATTTGTGTTAAAGGGTGCCTGTAGAAAGACAGGTAAACTCGATATCTTTGATTTAGAGGAACTCATGGCCAAAATTTACTTGTTTGTTTATTTACTTTGAGAAAAGGGTCTCATTATGTAGCTCTGGCTAGCCTGGAATTTGCTATGTAGACCAGGCAGACCTTGAAGTCACAGATAACTGCCTCTTCCCAAGAGCTCGGATTACATGTGTGTGCCACCATGCCTGGCTTGGCATATCTTAGCTACCGGAGTTTATAGGTAAGGAGACGTTACATATTAGTGACGGTGAAGTGAGATGTCAAAGGAATGTTCCTTTGTTTCCTACATTTCTTTGGCCCTGTGAGCCCACCAGCTTTGTCCCTACTTGGAAGTTAAGGATAGGAAACAGGTTTGATTTGCTTCTTGCTTTGGAAAAAGCAGTACTTGGGAAGGATTTGGCCTGATTATTATCTCTACTTACCCCTTTTGAATGTCAGATATCCTTTATTTTCAGGACTGAAAATAAGGCAGCCTCATAGGGTGACATTATTATTGATGCGTGACACTATTAGCGGTGAGACAGTGACTTGACATCAGACCACACTTCATAAGGAGACTCAGATTCACTATGGAGGAAAGAGAGCCGGTGCTCACTAACATGTTAGTACCGGTGCTCACTGAGGGCTGATACGCAGTAGACAGCTCTTTTCCTAGTATTTTCCACCAGCATATTCATTTTCTTACAGAGAAGACATATTAATCAGTTAAAGGAAACCCATAACAACAGGCAGTAAAGCCCAGGGTCACACCTGCTTTCTTACAATGACAGGGATTGCCTTGCAGAGCAAAAACAAAAACAAAAACAAAAACAAAACAAAAAACAAACAAACAAAAAACCCAACATAGCCATCACATAAAGCTCTGCTTTAGTATGCCCGAAGAACCGAAAGTATTCAGGGCGCAGCAGAGATTATTTTATTTATTTATGTGTTGCTCAGACTCAAGTTTGAATTCCCTAAGGCAAAGTGTCTGTTGATTTGTCTGTCTTTGTTGTCCATGACCAAACAATAGGGAAAAATGAGAATGCTAATTTTATTGTGGGGACTGAAAGACACCTAATCCTACTGCTAAGACCTCCGTGCATAGCTACACCTGAGTACTTTATATGAGATCAGTCTGACAGAAAACAAATATACAAAATTATTTTAATCTCTAACCTACCTCGTTTGTACCTTTCCTTTATTTCTCTTCTTTCTCTTCATGCTTTATCTGGATTCCACAGAAACCATTTTAGCTTATGTTTAGCAAGTTTGGCACATCAATATGGCTACTAATCATTCAAAGTAGCATTGCTGGGACGGCATTTTAAAGTCCGACTGAAGTTCACAATCAGTTGACTCTAAGTGAAGGTTATCCTCGAGAATCTGAATGGGCCTGATTTGATCATTTAAGTGTAATTAAGAGCAGAACGTGTCTTCCCTACGATTTTTCTGCCTAAGACAGAACCTTTAGCTCCTGCCAGGGTGGCTCTTCAGTTGCCTCGCCAGCACTCACAGCTATACACTAGTCCATGCAAAACAAAACCACACATAACACCCTCAAAGCAAACAAAGGAAAAAACCCAACGACAAAAAACCCAAAGCCAGTCTTAATATATAATTTCCTTCTATTTCTGTTCCTGTCGTGGAAGTCTGATACATGGAAGACTAGCTTCACTTTAGATTTTCCCTTTCTACTGGAAGAGAGTAAGGAGAAAGCAAGAATCATGTGCCTCACTGTCAAATTGCTTGCTTTACATTTTCTCTCTAAAATTGTAGAGCTGAACAGATGACAGAAATCCCATAACCAGCTAAATATGGAACATGGTCTGATGCTAAATCGAGGTTCAAGCCTATAACTGCTTTAAGGACAAATAGACACAGCAATACTAAAAATTTTTGGATTGATAAATGTATTTATTTTCATTTACTAAAATGAATAGCAGACTTTCTTTCTTTGTTCAGAAATACATTTGATTTTAGTTAGCTATAGATAGATGTCTTCAGGAGATGGTAATTTATTTCTTTTCAGGCACTCGGCAGATAAATGTACAATGCCACATACAGTCCGTCACTTAATTGTCAGGATTTGAGTCCCACTACCCACCAAACACTAGAATCTACTTTGGGGCTAACATATTTACATGTGATATAGTGTGAAGAGAGCAGCACGAACTAACATTCTCCAGGAGATCTTGGATCTCTTGCCAACGTGTGACTTAGACTGTGGTTCTCTGTGGGCAACAGCATCTCTTTCTCTCTCGATCTTAAACTTAGGAGACTCTTAATGAAGAATTTGGTATCTATATGTGCAGCTCAACAACCCTATTAGGAGAGACGATGGTGAATAAAGCTAGTTTACTCCTGGAGGGAATGGCTTGCTCTGCCTCTGGGGAGATGGGAGTAGTTCCCACTGAAAAGCCCAGAGACAAAGAGTTAGCTATGACCTCATGTTCTGTTCTATAGAACAACATCAAAGTTACCCTTAATGTGAAGGTTGAAGACACATTGTGTCTATATGAGAAAATGCTATGTAAAGTACTGAAAGTTACCATGGGCTTGAAAAACTAACAACCCAAAGTGATAGCTGTGGCCATTTTAACACAATTTGAATAGTATCAATAATATCCTATTACTTTGTATCTTGGTACTAACCTTGGCCGGCTTTTCCAGAAAGCAGATGCTGACAAAATTAAGAGTGTGAGAGATTCACTGAGGAGTAGCAATGTCTGAAGGGAAAAGGGGTTGGGCAGGGAGAGCAGCCACGATACAAAGCAGATTTGACAAGTACCTGCTCAACAGTTTGGTGAGTTTGGCTTAAAGAGGTCTGGTGTTACAAAAGAACAGATTAAGTATTGTCCAGCTGCGTCGCTCAGCCAATGGCTGGACGCTGTTCAGAGAAGAGCATCATTGCAGGCCTGCTGCTTCAAAGCCCACAGCTGGAAGGTACTGGTCACCCACATTCCTTACAGATGAGCAACTGAACTTTCCTGAAAGAGAATCTGGGGCAGATGTTCTACCCAGTGTGGCAGTGTGGCACTTGTAAACATTTGGGTGGCTGAATTTGGTGATGGAATTTGATTGGGTTAGCAAGAAGTGTTAGTTAACTGCAGTGAATTTCTACAGTTCTACTTGAGGTGGCTTAGGACAGTGTATCACCATCAGTTGTTTTCTTTAAAGGTAAGTAGAGTGTTGAAAATATTATCAGGTACTGTTTAAGACCTCTAGAGAATATTGTCATTTCTTGACTCAGTTCTCTCAAGAGGATTTCTTTTTCATCTTCAAGGGATGGCTTCCAGGGGTCATGTGAGCATCTTGCTTTGTTAAGGTTAGTGAACAGGACGCCTCTTCTGCAATGGTGAGAGAGCATCATGATTTCAAATGGATGAAAAAGGTGGGACTGAAGAGAGTCAGACTGGCTACTTAAGATGAATCATTCCTTTATCTCTTCTTCACAGTGCCACAGTACAGATGGCCAGGAAGGGGAAAGGAGACAGGGACTTGCCCTTTGTTAGGGTGCAATGTTCAGCACGGTGCCTAACACTGGAGACCCAAGTGTCTATCAGCACTCACTGGTGACTTTAGCATTGGAAAAGTTGCTGCTCTCTCTGCCCCTTAGTTTCTGTCACTGTTAAGCATTGACTACAGTCATGCCTATCTACATTAACTACAGAGTTGTGTGGACGCTAAAAGAACACAGACACAGGGAACTAGATTCAGACCTCATTGTCCCATTGTTCTTTCAAACGTCCTCACTGAAAATGTATTGTGTCATCGAATCGTGTCATCTGTTCTGTGAGAGTAGAAACATTCAGAGAAACTGGGTGTGGACAAAATGAAAGCGTTGATATACCAACAGGATTCAGAGTGTCAACTTTGAGTCAGGTCTCTGATTTTCAATGGCCTTTTTCCTTAGAAGTAATAAAATTTAGAGACACATGAACCTAAGTAGCTAATGAAAATAAAAGAACACAGAAATTCAATTATAAATTACCTTTATAGATAACAAGTCTTATAGGAATCTAATTTTTCTTTGCTAACACTGGGTGTTTAGCTCATGAAAGGTAATTCTCTTTAGGACCTCATGAAAGGTAATTCTCTTCAGGATGATACTGTAAGGAGTTAGTACTTATGCTAATAATGTCTATGAAATGACAGGGTTATTATCTTAGGATCTAAAATATATTACGCTAGAACATATGAAGAAAATTTAAGAAAATTAGGTATGACAATACCCATTGGTTTTTAATCATTGCTGGACTGGCAATGCTAATATTAGATATTTTAAGATGATCCTAATAGAGATCTGAAAAGTCATTTGAGAATTAAAAATATCGGAAAGACTTAACCTTTTTAGCTAATATCTTTATCCAAAGTTTATTGAACTTTGTTGTATCTGGCTAGTTGAACCAGTCTCATCTGGCTTCCTTTCTTTCTGAAATCTCCTCTGTACATGTATGAAGCAAAGTGCGATGTTCTCCAGGTCTCCCTTCCCCACCCCCTAGAGGATCTCCACAGTGGGAAAATCTTTGGAGAAAGGGCTTGATTAGCTTAAAGAAGACAGTCGGGCCAGATCAGGTGGGACCATAGAACTCAGGGTACAATAAGCAGATGTTTGGGTTAAAAGGTACCTTTTGCTGGTCCACCATAGTCTTCTACTTGTTAGAGAAACATGCTCTGTGCAGAGGGGGTGGGGGGAGAGGGAGGAGGCACATACATAGTAGGTCATGTGTGGCTAGTCACAGGGTATTATGATGCGCTACAAAAAGTGATTCTTTACCATTATCTTAGGAATATCTGAGTATTAACACAAAAAAACCTACCTCATTTCATTATTTTCTTCTATCCTTCCCATTTCCTGTTTCTAAAGGCTTCTTTCTCTGTAAGGCATCGGAATATGTCTGAAGAGTCAGTCGTAAATCTAGAAACAAGGGGACAAAAGAAAGAGGAGGGTAAAGCCCTATACAGGATTTTCAGAGTAATGAAACTGTTCGGTATAATTTATAATAGTGCATAGTTAGGGCATATTTGTCAGAACTCCTACAACATACAGTGTTCAAAATGAACTCCAATGCAAACTATGGACTCTAGGTGATTGATAATGGTATGTTGTCGGGGGTTTAACATTTGTAACAAATGCGCTGTTCCTCCAAGGAAGGCTCTGCGTGCTCAGAAGCAAGACTGTGTTTTTTTTTTTCCTTCCTTGAAATTTTACTGTGACTTCAAAGCTGATTTTATACATGTATATGTGGTTTATATATGTATTATGTGTCTAATATTTGGTAATTCATTACCTCATTAATGATTTCGAATGAGTGTTTTTAAGGACTGCCCTGAAATGGATCTCTGTGAGATGCTCTAGGCTGGGGACTAGTAAAAGGGCGACCTGTCCTCAGGTGATCTAGGAATGCGACGCCTCCACTCTCCTTGAACATTGGTCTCCGCAGTGACGATGCATTTGTTCTCCCCACAGTGAAACCTGCCCTCACGGGAAAAATCCAATCAAGTGGGGCGATTTTTCTTTTCCGCTTCTGTTGCCACCGCCCAGTCCCGACTGGGTGACAACCTAGAGGGCTCCCCGGGACTTGCCTGACTGTTCCATCTCCTCCCACCTAGGCACACTTTCGGAGCTGGGCCGCGGATGGGACGCCGGCGGAGCCAGAGAGCATGCGCGTCCGCCCCGAGCATGCTCAGTAGCTCTCGTGGCTCCCCGGAGCTCCGGCGCCGATCGGCGAGCGACGCGGAGGTCTCCGCCGGAGCCGAAGGAGCGACAGGAAGTGAAGCGGCCCCGCCGGGCGACCGCGGCGGCAGAACCCGAGGAGGCGGAAGGGGCTCTGCGGCGACAACGTCGTCGACCGGGGAGGCCGAGGGAGCTGAGCGCCGAGGGGACACGCCCGCTCGGAAGCCGGACCCCGAGGCGGGCAGGATGGATCACCACCAGCTGGGGACTGGCCGCTACCAGGTGGTGAGTGCGCGGGCCCCGGGGAGGACGGTCACCTCGCGGGGCCCCTGCGGGCCCCTTCCCGCCCGGCCCGCCTCTCCTCCAGTCCCCGGCCGCAGCCGACGGCCTGCGCCCCGCCAAGCGCCCTCCCCAACTTGCCCCGGTTTTTCCCCTCCCGTCGTTACCTTTTTCCCTGACTCAGACACCCGTGAGCCATGAGTGGTGTCCCCCGGACTGGGTGCACGTACCTGTCAGGGAGGCGACCTGCGTCCTGAATTACGTGAGGTTGGGCTACACACTGTAGTGTGGGGTGCAGCGGGCTTAAAACCGGCTTGAGGGGCTGTGGGCCAGTAGAGAAGAGCTCTGATGGGGGACTTGCCTCTCTTCTAGTTAACCTTGTCATTTTGCCCTTTTCCATTGTGTTAGTATTACAGTGATCGTTTATTTAAAAAAAAAAAAAATCGGTGTCTACTTTGCCTGTGTACGTGTGTGCCTGTGTGGGTTTTGGTGGGAGGTGCAGCGCTTTTTTAGAAAAAAAAAAAAAATAGAATTTTGTTTGAAAAATATTAGTTTTCATTTAATACAGAATTTTACCTGTCAAGTGCATAAACTACTAGCGATATATATATATATGTGTGTGTATATATATATATATATATATATATATATATATATATATATATATATATATATATATATATATTTGGTTTTTCGAGACACCACTAGCTAGATTTAAATGAGTGAAATGCACCCTGTATTTTCTTTGTCAGAATTTCTGTATCCCCCCCCCCCGTGTATTCTAGTGATGTCATTGGAGATCACTATTGTAGATATCATTGTCAGCAATATTTACTTTGTTGCGTTTTCACTTATAAACTTTTAGATAATTTAGTGGGATATATTTACTAGGGGAGAGAAGAAAAGCATTTGTGTATATTGTTTCTATTGCATGTAAGATTGTACAGTTAGTCCTATAAGTCACCTTTCCTGTCTAGCTGTATGTTTGTTATGCCTTTTATCAAATCTGAAGGATTGTGGAAGAGACTTCATTTTTCATTTTTTCTTTGGTAAGAGTTCTGCAACATTTGGCGTTTATTTGCTATAACATGGCCAGGTGATTCAGATTATGAATGTTTTGAAAATTATCAACATTTTCAGATGGCTTAGGAAAAAAAATCTTGCCAGTTTATTGAAGGTGCCTTTCAAGTTGTCAGTTTTGGATGACTTTATATTTTTAAAGACATCTTTCCCTTTCTAAGTGTTTGCAAAAATAAAATGCCACAGTTATATCTTGGATAATTTTATCATTGATACTTGTTTTATATCTCAAATCTTTCCCATTTCTATTTGTCTCTAGGTGATATAATTTGATTTGAATTCTTTCTTTGGGTTGCTTGTCCTTATTGGGCTCAACCATGGACATAGTTTTAATAGTAAATAATTTATTATATTGTCTCTTTTGCTTTTGCTAGATGTAACTAGTTGACACTATTTTTTCTTTCAGTTGGAGTTTACTTTTGTCTAAACTTTCAAAGTAGGTATAAAATACTACATTTTTTCCGCCTTCAAAACGAGGCTGTGTCCTATAGACTTTGAGTGGGTGGAGCCACTCTGTAAGGGCAGAGGGCAAAAATCAGTCGTTCTAAATAAATAATTTCTTGTAGATAGAATATTATGTTTCTTTATAGGAAGAAGCCTTGGAGAATTTTATTACAGTCTAAGTTTGTATTTTCATTCTTTGACTTTTGTGTTCATGTGTCCAGGATGATAACCTCTTGGTTTGTTGACAGTGGCTTTGTCTGGGAACATGGCAGATAAACAACTGAATCACAGTTTTGAGTAGACTCTGTAGCTGGTGTGCAGTCTGGAAGCCTAGCTTATGTAATAATGGGCATGCCTATTTTATGGCTGCCTTTAGCTCAGGCCTTATTTTGAAACTCTAGAATGACTGATAAGATAAACTGGAGCAGTAAACAACTTTGTTAGAGATGGTGAGGTCAGGAGGCAGGGAACTATACGTAGGGGTGAGAAATGCTGTGCTGTATGGATTTACTCTTATTTAAGGAGCTAAAACTCAGCTCTGCATATAGGTGATGCCTGCTGATCAGAATGGCTGACTGTCTTTAACCCATGGATACAATTTATCCAAGACCTTTTTTTTCTTTAGGTCATCCAAAGGATTTGTTTTTTTAATTATTGCTAACATATTAAGTACTGAATTTTATAAGTCCTTTTTATACTTTTGTGTCCTACCTATACATATATATGTATGTATAAATTTAAATCTACATTTCCTCTTAAGATAGAAAACATGTCTTTTTCTCTCTGAATCTGGCCTATTTCACTTAACATATTGCATCCCCCTAGTTCCATCTGTTTTCCTGTTTCCTGAGATTGTTGTAGTTTCATTCTTTTCAGCTGAATAAAAGTCCTTACGCATAGATACATTTTCTTTGTCCATGTATCTGTTGATGGGCCTCCAGGCTGGTTCCACATCTTGATTACTATTAGTTTTTGCCAGATAGGCCTTTGTACACTCTGGATAAGCATTCATTCACTGAGTAGCCAAGGAACTCATGATCCTCCTGCCTCAGCTTCCTACTAGGGTAACAGCTACACATCACCATTCTTGGCTATAATAATTGTCCCCCCCCCCCCATTTTCTGTCCATTATTAAAGAGATCCATAACAATAGATAAAATGTACAGCTACAATGTCTTGGTAATTTTCTAATTTCAGGAAAAAAAAAAAAAGATGAGGCATGATGGTTATTTTCACTGTGTTTTGGGAAGTTGAATTGTGCTTAATAGGAAAAGAGCAATGTGCCAAACTGGTAAGTAGTTAGCTTGTCTTGCAGCTGCCATTCCAGCTTACATCCTGGCTTTGCTGTTCTCTATTTTGAAGGCTCATGTATCTGCAACAAGGTGATTACTAAGATTTAAAAGGTATTCTTTGAACAATTAAATTGGCAGTGATAATTGTAGCAGCAGTTTCCTGAACTATATACTAGAATGCCAACAATAGGAATTCTTGGACTATGTCTAACATAATAACATAGTGAGAAATTCTTTAGTAAAGAGAGTTGCTTAGCTTAGTTTACTGTAGTTATTTCTGATATTTAACTGCAAAGTGTTTTTGCTTCCTTTACATTTTAAGATAATATTAACAATTCTACAATGTAAGTTTTCTATGAAACAAAATCTTGAAGTACTTGTGCTGTAGAGTTCTGAGTTCTTTATTTCTGAATCTGGAGAAATAAAGTTGTACCTGATAAATCAGCTAAGGAAGGAGGTTTGAACTGCTAAAATCAAGTTAGGGAGGGGTGTAGCCCAGGTTCTTAGCCTAGTGTGTTTACACTCAAGGCTCTGGTTCCATCTCCAGCATGACAAACAACAAAACAAAAGAGGCATTAGTGTCCTTTAGTCTTGTATTTAGGTTCTGTTTGCAATGAAAAAGAAAGCCTTTTTCTTGTCTTGTCTTGTCTTGTCTGTCTTTCTTTTTTTATTATATGTGTATGTCATGCATTTGCTGCTGCTGCCCAAGGAAGCCAGAAAATCCCCTGGAGCTTTAGTTTCAGATGGTTGTAAGCCATCTGATGGTGTGAGTGCTAGGAACTGAACTGTGGTCATATGAAGAACATCAAATACTCTTAACCACTAAGCCATCCTGTTTGCCTTCTGTTTGCAAGTTTTCAAACATTAGATGAGTTACTTCATCTCTTAAGGCATCATTTCCTCATATTAGTACAATCTCATAGTTATTATTATGAGAATTAAAATACCATAATACAGGTAAAACGTAGAGCATTGGTTCTCAACCTGTGGGTCGTGACCCCTCTGGGGTCAAATGACCATTTCCCTGAAGCCACATAATCAGATATCTTTCATATTTACATTATGATTGATAACAGTAGTAAAATTGCAGTTTTGAAGTAGTCACAAGAACAATTTTATGTTTCGGGGTTTGGGGGTCACCAAAACATACAAGAACTGTATTAAAAGTTTGCAGCTTTCAGAAGGTTGAGAATCACTGATGTAGAATCTGTCACATGGAAATAACTACTGTTTTCATAAGCTAATGAATTAGTCTGTTAGTGTTTTATGGTTGTTGGCAGAAAACAGAAGACTCGTAAGTCAGAACAAATGGCATTACTCATAGTACACCAAGCAACAGGGACACAGCATGTTTGAGTAGTTTTCCTTGCTCCAAAGTCCTGTGGGGTTAATGAGTGTTTGGAGAGACACAGCAATGAATTTGCCACACCTCTGAGGCAACCAGAGTCAGGACCTAGCTCTTTATATTTATCTATTTTGTAGGAAGCAGCTTACTTTGTAGCAAACAATGCTGGTTTACTTGCCTTTGAAGACCGCCTCTGTGCTTGCTTTAGTTCTGTCTGTTGTCTGTGTAACTTATTCCAAGGAAGGTTCAGTCATCAGGAACCTGACAGCTGTGCCTAGGATGTGCCCTAAGGAGAATGCTGAGGTACTTTCAGGCCCACAGCCTCACCTAGCAGACCATTCTAGGTGTCTAGTAGAAGGTGAATTTTAGGTGTCGTTGCTTGCTTTCATTTTCCATTTTAAAGAAACACCATGGTCTTACTTTATGTGGTTTTCTAGTTATCTTTTTTGGTCTCTTTTGATTTCCATGACCTTCATTTGTTTCTTTTGACCTTATCAATATACATTATCTGTCTTGTATTACCACTTTTTACATTCTCAAGCTTGCCCAGTTGCATAATCTGATACCTCTAGGCTCTTGTCTTATCATATTGAGATTGAATTTTGTCCTCAAAACTACCTTTTTGATTCCTTATGCTGAGAAACTCTCCTTTGACATCTTTGTCTTTTATTATTATGTGCATTCTCCCGGTTCCTCGAGGGCCCCTGCTCTCCGTGCTCTGAAAGAACTACTTTCTCCTGTTGCTGGCTGCCCTTTCGTTTATTGTTTGCATGGCATGATCACGTTCTTTTTCAATATAAATTAGATTCCTTCTTTCTTTTCCCTCAAAAACCTTCAGTGGTTTCCTTTCAAAACCCCATTCCATCATTCAGTGGTATTTATTATTAATACTTTCAAATATGTAGAAATACATAGAAAACTAGAAGGATAGTTTTTAACAGTTGTTATTCATGCTATTGTATGTCTTCAATGTCATTTTAAAATTGGGATATTTTTTATTCTGTGAGCATTTCATAGTGCATACAGTCAGTGCATTTTGGTCATACTCATCCCTATCCCCCCCCCCCCCCCGTAATCCATTTCCTGATCTACTCACCAGATTTCCTCCTGACTTTAGTGCCCTCTTTGTAATCTCTCTTTCTTTCATTCTTTCTTTTTTTTTTTTTTCTTACTTTTGTTTTTTCAAGACAGGGACTCACGCTGTAGACCAGGCTGGCTTGGAACTTGGAGATCCACCTGCCTCTGCCTCCCGAGTGTTCAGATTAAAGATGTGTATCTGGCCCCTCTTTTTAATTTTTAAATTTTGAGACAAAGTCTCATTCTGCAGCACTGAGAAACACAAATACCCAGTCTGTCCATTGTCATTTACAGATACAACTCACTGCCATCATACAGAATATTGCTTAATTCCAGAAGGTTTTCCTATAGCCGTTGCCGTCAGTTCCTATCCCCCAGATGACTTTTCCACTTTAAATAGTGTAGCATAGAGAATATACAGCTTCTTTCATGCAGCAAAAAGGTTTGATATAGACCTAGGTTATTATAAATGTCAGTGGATCATCTCTTTGCAATTGAATCATTTTACTTGATATAAGTTGTGTGAATGTACTTTTTTAGATATTGTTTTGTTGGTGGACAGTTGGTATGTTTTAACTTTGGGGTATTATAAATGAAACTTATGAATATTCTAGTATCAATCTTCCTATGGACATGCACTTCTTTTGGTAAGAATTACTGGGTAGGAGCATGGATGTATAGTTATATAAGAAACCACCAAACCTAGACTTTTTCCCCCTGAAATAGTTGTCTAGTTTTTTTTTTTTTTTTTTTCTACTTCCCTCACCAATAAATTTTTGATCTTTAAAGTTTGGACCATTTCAGTCTTTAATTTTTTTCTACTCTAATGAATTCTTTTAATGTTTGAAGTGTGTAATTCTTAGCATACAAGTTCCTAGCATGGGCCTTTCACACCTGTATAGACTCCTATCTCAGCAACCTTCTGTCTTTAATTTTACGTAACAATTGCTGATATCTAGCAGGACATCTTTCTTGTTAATTCTTCAACCATAGTCTATTCTGTCCCACTTCCTGATGTTATATAAAGTCATAATTTGGTTTATTTGCCTCATAAAATCTTATTTTGTTTTATGTGCATTGGTGTTTTGCCTATATATATGTCTGTGTGAGGGGATCAGCTCCTGGAGTTACAGACAGTTATGGGCTGCCGTGTGGTTGTTGGGAATTGATCCTGGGTCTCTGGAAGAGCAGCCAGTGCTCTTAACCATTGAACCATCTGTCTCTCCAGCCACTAAAATCTTATTCTTAAATATAGGTATCCCTTTAAATCTATAATTAAAAGAGTTTTTGGAGCTACCATTTATACGAGGGACAAGTTGGGAATCTCAGTATTAGAAAAGTTATTGTCTTGAAATACATGCTTGATTGTCTTTGTACCATGGAGTCTAGTGCTTTCCCTAAAGACACTTCCGGGGTTCTGTGAAGGACTGATTTTTTTTTTTTTTTTAATCTTTAAAATAGACCTTTAACATTTAGAAAATCTGGTCCTGGGAAAGTGTACATTCAAGTCTTTTGTGTACCAAGTCATTTGCTAAGGTGTACAGCAGCACTCTGAGGTGTTGTCCTCAGTTCCTTTGTGTTGCAAGGGCAGATTGTTTTCCAGTGCATCTTGAGGCGCTCTTGCTGCTTTGTGCATATCATACGAATTGTAGCTGTGCGTTTGGCTTGAAGGTATTCATTGAAACATCTATGTGCGCGAGTCAATTACCACAGCGTTCATGAGCAATGCTGACGCAAGTGCAGACCCTATTAGGTAGATTTGAGCTGTACGTATTGTAGTACTAGTGTAGTATATATGCAGTAATAGTTATATGGTTTATATTATGGAAATACTGTGATACGGACAGTCCATAAGCTGACCATCCATGGAGGCTGAAGAGGTGGCTTGGGGGACCCGAGTTCAATCCCCAGCATCCATGTGGGTGGTGTTTACCTACAAGGTCACCTGCTCACGTGTGCATACACCCCACACAGACATACATAATTAAAAATAATAAAAATCTTCTAAAGAAAATGTGAAGTATGTTGACAGGAACACCCCAATTCTCTGTGTGCTTTCTTATGTTTCTTAACATTGCCTTCTCAATATGGCCTTGGCTTCTGACAGCATAAGAGGAGGAAGCTGCTGCTATTTTTTGTGAGATCTAGGCTTGAAAATTTAGAATTCAATTTCTCTTGATTTTTTTTTTTTTTTTTTTTTTTTTGGTCGAAGCAATGGTAAGACCAGTCCAGATCGGAAAGGAAAGGGAATAAACGTCCCTACCTCAGTGTGACATGTGTTTTGAGACAGAGTCACTCACTGTAGCTCAGGCTGGACTTTGAACTCTCAGCCTTTACCCTGCCTCTGCCTCTGAAGTTCTGCAGTTACAGGCATGAGCCACCACACTGGTTCAGCTCCCATCTTCTAATGGTGTAGAGGACACAGCTATGTTGAGGGAAGACATTGTTGTTCATCTTTGAATTCACATTTTGACCCCTCAGTAATAAATACCAGGGCATTGGGACCCCATGCACTATGAAGGTGTACTAGTCAGACTCGAGTTCCACGGAAATAGGACGGTCAAACGATTGACAGTACAGGTATGGCACAGCATGAATTTGCTGGTTTAAGACATAGAAAGCCATGAGGCTTCTGTGAGGTGGGGTAGGCATGGGCCAAAATTCAGAATAATTTGGTTCTGAATTTTATAGGAAAATGGAGCTCCATTGGTAACTCTAGTTTCTAGTTTTTATTTCATGAAAGCAGCCAGGTTTGGGTAAGTAACAAGACACAGAGTCAAATAAAAACGTGAAACTGGCCTAAAGTGAAAACAAATCAGCTCATCCCTCTGTAGTCTGTTGCTTCAGCTCACGGCAGGCAGAGCTGAGGTCCAAGGGTTTGCCATCCCCATGCTAGGACAGGTCATTACCTGAATTAGCAGTAGTGTAGCGGCTCTGCTGGCTGCTTAAAGTCCGAAGGTGATGCCAGCCTACAGTACATGGCTACTATCTGTGCATCTGTATGAAGCTGGGAGACAAACTGAGTGAGAAGGTGAGGATTCAGCTCTTGCAGGAAAGGTAAACTGAGCTGAGATCACAAGTCCCCAGCAGTGCTCCATGGCAGTCTTACTGGACAACACATACAAAATTTAGATTCAAAGATACGATTGTTAAGAATTTCAAGACAGTGACCACAAATTATATTTAAATTATATATATATGTCCATGTCTATGTGTGGATTTACATACAGAAGTGCAGTGTTAGTGGAGGCTCGAGTTAAGGCATTGTGAGCTACAGGATATGAGTGTTGACAGCTGATTTTACATCCTCTGCAAGAGAGCTAAATGCTCTTAAACCCTGAGCCATCTCTAGCTTGTCATCACTTGTTGTATAGTGATTAGTTAGCAGTTATATTCTCTGTTCTTTTTTTGGTATCCAATTTACATTTTTAAATATTGCCTAGTTGTTTATGTATTGGTAACATATTATCTTGGAATTCTGTGTGAATTCTATATAGATAGCCTTGACATGCATTTAAATAAGGAATATAGTCTGCTGACATTTGTTAGTGTGAGTTTACTGATGTGGTCATTGTAATCAAGGCTAACCCTATCTTCCATGTGATTTTAAGTCATCATTATTGTCTGTGTTTTCTGGCCACGTTGTTATGGTTTCATTTAGAAGTTTGATTACTTAGCTGGAATTAAGGTGTGGGTAAAATTCTTGTTAAAGACATGCCAAGTGCAAGTTGGGAAATGTTGCAGTAGTTTAAGATTTACTATCAGATTGTTTGACTGTTTTGACTTGCTTACTTTTAAGATGTGTTTGAACATGAACAACTTAATAATTTTAAGTTTAGGAATGTGCTGGGTTTCATTCATCTGTGATGTCTCTCCAGAATAATCCCTAAAATTATGTATGGAAATCGTGCCACTTGGACAGCAGATTTGAGAATACGAAAATAAACTAGAATTTATTTTATAAAAGTGTCTTTTAGTGTGACACTGTTAACCTCTTTACTAATAGACATGTAGAATGTCTATTGAAATGAAGTCTTAATGGCAGTTTTTAAAGGTCGTTTGTTTTTACCTCAGGAGAGCTTTTATTGAAGTCAGATGACATTTTGTGTAATTTCCTCCAAGAGACAAGGTTATTGAGATAAAACTTGAGACTTCAGCTTAGCTCATCTCTGGTAGTTATTGCATTGGTATACTCTCAGCCATAGCTGACATTGGTATACTCTCAGCCATAGCTGACACTGGTATACTCTCAGCCATAGCTGACATTGGTATACTCTCAGCCATAGCTGACATTGGTATACTCTCAGCCATAGCTGACACTGGTATGCTCTCAGCCATAGCTGACATTCTTAATTCTCTTGCTCTCTCTCCTCTGTAATCACCAAGCTGGTCTTGGCCTTCTAATGTTTAAATATACTGTTTTCCCTTCTCTGTCTTCCTTCTCAAGACTTATTTCTAATTTGATTTGTGTGTGCATTTCCATGTTCTTTTCTCTGGAGTGTGCTCGTTCACTTTCTGCCTCCCATTGCCCTTTTTCATGTTACACTTCCAAGTTATGCATGCCCTTTAACACTGTGTACTTATGTTTGTTTTGCTCTTATTTTGTTGTATATTTGCTCACTGGAATAAATCTATAGCAAGGAAGAACTAAATTTGCCTTGATTATAATAGTATATTATAGGCTATTACATTTTGTTGTGGGCCTCCTTATTATAAGGATAAAATAAATAACTTCTGGAAGAAATGTGAGCTAGATGTGGTGATGCACACCTACAGTCACAGAAGTTGCGAAGCTAAGGCAGGAGGATCATGGGTTGAGGCTTGTCTGGATTACATGTCATGATACTATCTCCAAAAATCAGAGCAGGCAATATACACGAGAGAAAATGAAAATAAATAGCTGAATGTTTTTTTTTTCTGAGTAGTTGGAAGTGTAAATAAAGATATATGAATGTATTATACAGTTCTGTACTAGAAAAATAAAGTATGCTGTACAACCTATGTCATATTAACGTCATTAATACTCAACATTAGGATAGTGTTGTGTTTATATACTGCTATTTAATTCTGATATTTCACCTACTGTTTTTCTGTTTAGCAGCTTACATTGGTAAGATAGTAACATGGGTAGCGTGTTCTAGTCGTGAAAGGAGAACAGTAAGATAGTAACATGGGTAGCGTGTTCTAGTCGTGAAAGGAGAGTAGCCGTTCGTAGGTATTTTGTAAGTGGAGAGTACTCATTCATTTCTTCAACCGTCCCACTTGATGGAAGTCCATCTGCAGGAGCTTCTGTTTGAGGCTTACAGTAAAACCTGGAGGACAAATTTCATTACTTGTTATGAACTGTAGTACGAGAATTACACCAAAACAGAAGGGCAGGGAGGGGGGATGCATAAATAATTCTAAGGGTGTTGGAAAACAGCATAGGGAATCATTTCATATTTGCCTAAAATTGCACATAATACACATTTGAAGGGTATATGCATATGTCTGTGCATGTGTAGTACATACCTTAAATGAAGCTATTTCACTTGATATAATAATACTTCCCCCAGGAGTCATAGAACATCTAACAAAAACTCTAGTACCATGCATGAGAAACTCCCTTTTAAGCTTTTGGTCTGGGGTGTCCGAGAAACTCCCTAAACAATATAGGCTGTTGCTGTTGCTGAAGACACACTCACTTGTGATACAGGATTGGGAGGGTTTGAGCTGGAACTCATCTGAAAGTCTCCTCTGAGTAGTACCCTTCACCATACTAAAGGTGTTAGGTAAGCTGCCAAGAGCCAGCAGTGACACCGACGAACTATAGCGACCAGCATGGGAAAATAGTGACAGTCATTTCTTGGTGGTAACTAGCAGTTGTTTAGTTGAACCTAAAGTCTACTTTAACAGGAGAACAGTCATGCCTGACACCATAAACCTAGTTAGTCTATGGTGACTGAGGTCATGGATCTTAGAAGAGAATCTACTATTGTCACTTTACTAAGCCAGATTCCCAACTGCATTCAAACTACTTATCTCATAAAAAAAAAAAAAAAAAAAAAAGAAAGCTTCCTGTTGGGGCTAGAGAGATGGCTCAGAGGTTGAGAGCACTGACTGTTCTTCCAGAGGTCCTGAGTTAAATTCCCAGCAACCACGTGGTGGCTCACAACCATCTGTAATGGGATCCGATGCCGCCTTCTGGAGGGTCTGAAGACAGCTACAGTGTACTTTTATAAATAAAATATTTAAAAAAAAAATACTTAAAAAAAAGCTTCCTGTTGCGGCAGATGGAGATTGCATTACCAAGAGCCATGGCTAGCCAAGAGAACTTCTGACCTTGGAGTACCCCAATTGGTACATCTGCAGTACACCCTCTACTCCTAAGCCTCAGGGAACGTCAAGAAAGAGGGAGTGGAAAGATTGTAGGAACTCTACAGCAAGGTTGTGTCTTCTAGAGAGGACAAGGAAGCCATACCCTGAAATCTCAACAATATGGCTGCCTGAACAAGATCTGAACAATGATAACTCAAATCGACATGCTCCAAGGTGATCAGGGAAATCTCAACCGGCCTCCAACCTAGATGAGCACCGCCAGCGATTAAGAACTGCTCCAAGTGGGAAACTTAGTTTTCCTTAGGAATGAGTCCTTCAGCTGGCTATCCAATGCCAAATAGTCACTCCTGCTGCATACAAGCCACACTAAACAGACTGTGCAGGATGTAACCCCCCCCATGTGTGTTCCTTTATATTTCAGAACATTTTCTTTAATATTGAGAACTGTCTAGAGATTTGTTGTTTCTAATAGTTTTTCCTGAGTTTGTACTTAGAGTAAGCAACAGTACATCTTGCAGTGGGACGGTTGGCCTGTAGGTGGCCACTACCATGTTGAAAAAACAGGTTTTGTAGATTTTTCACTCCTATTAAACTTTCTTCTTTGTTTTGTTTTTCTTTAACATTGGAGGTCTTAGACTTTATTTGCTTTTTGCTCCTAAGTTCCTATTCATACTCCTGTAAGCTGAGTTTCTGTTCTTTGCTTGTAGTTCTGTGGTTTCAGAGTTGTGTCATTTCTTGATGAGCCAGCCTTTTAACTTGGGGACTCCAGAGCCAGTGTCTGCCATTTAGGAAGCTCCGGCAGTAGCTTTCCTTGGCGAGGAAAGAGTTTACGTTGAGTGTACAAGAGGAGTTGAGCATAGTGAGACCTCTGTCTGATGCTGTGAGGAAGGATCGAGGGCCTTAGACATTTGTCATCAGCCACAAAATTAACAGCAAGGCTGAACTTTAGGTGGTAGTGATGTGTGTCATGGTGGACCATCAGTTTTGACAAGTGCACCAGTTTGGTGGGGATAAGGATAATGAGGAGAGGCCTTGTGTCTCTGGGGCAGGGTATGCGGGAGGTTGCTACACTTGAGACTGCCGTTTGCTGTGAGCTTAAATCTAAAAGCTTACCAAGGCTTATTATATGGCGAGTAAGTTTCGGGATATATTATTGCTAACTTGGATAGAGAAGGGAAGGGGATTCAGTGTATATGTTTACACAGGTGTTTGTCTTCTAATAATCTAGAGTTACTCAGTTTATGTGCTTATACCTTGACAACGTTTGAAAGGTTTTGGTTTTGGATGTAACACTTGGAAGAACTGGCCTTTAATAGTGTCTGTAGTGGTGTCTTGGCACTCGCTACTTCCCGAGTGCATCAGCAGCAACAGCACGCCTTAGGAACTTATGTCACTGTGCCTAGTTGTGCTTGCGGATTCTATTCTTGGCCTCTTTCCATTTGTAAAGGGAAGAATAAAGCTTTCTATGAAGAACTTGGTATTTTGGCCTGGTCCTTAGTAGTCTCTGTTCACTGTTTGTTGCCTAGGGTTACATACAATCAGTCTCCTTCATTCTCCTGCCGCAGCACCAGTTCTACTTCATCATGGCCGTTCCCTAGAGCTCCTTAGTCATTAGAACCTACAGGTTCTGGGCATCAGTGGGACTGAGTCTAATGACTGTGCCCAGTATTATACTAGGATCGTATTAGGTTTAGTAAGTATTGGTTGTAAAACTAACTAATGACTGGTTGGCTGAATAAATAAAGCTATATGAATCACAGAAATAAAGTGAAGCTTAGTAATGCAATCAAGCTTATTTAGCTGATAGGATATCTGTATCCTAAGTTTAGATCTCCCAACACCAAAGTATGTTTTCTTTTAGTTTATTTAGTTGGCAACTACCCTATCTTCTACAACAGTGCTTCTTAGCTTGTTAGTCTCCATCCCTTTGGGGTCAAATGACCTTTTCACAGGGGCCACCTAAGATCATCGGAAAACACAGATAATTACGTTATGCTTTATAACAGCAAAATTACAGTTATGAAGTAGCAGTGAAAATAATTTTATGGTTGGGTCATCATAGCATGAGGAACTGTATTAAATGGTGTCAGCATTAGGAAGGTTGAGTACCACTGCAGCACATGAGATAGGAGAGTGCATCATGCTGACTTTTAAAATGTCAGATGAATACTTGTGACAGTACATTGACAGTAACTCTCCAACTCTTAGGTATGAGACAGTATCTATTGCTCAGGGTTCAGTTTTAGCTAAGAGTCTTTGTTTCAGCTACTTTTCTATTGCTGTGATGAAACACCATGGCCAAGGCCCTTGTAGAAGGGAGAGTTTATATAGGGTTTATGGATCCAGAAATAGGAGTATATCACCACTGTGGTGTCTTGTTGAGGATAATGGCATCAAGCTGGCACTGAAGCAACAGCTGAGACCTGCCATCCACATCCACAAACAGGAAGTAAAATGCACACGGAGAATGGTAGAGCGTCAGCCTGCCCTCAGTGACACACCTCCACCACCAATAGCACACCTCCTAATCCTTTCAAACAATTCTTCCATCTGGGGACCAGGTATTCAAATATATGGGCCTAGGGGGGCCATTCTCATTCAAACCACCACAATCTGTAAAGGAAAGTATCTGTAAAGGAAGTCCCTCAAAAACTGAATGGATGGCCAGTGAGGAGAAGAAGGGAGTGATTGGAGTTAGTGCCTTCAGTGTGTTGAAAAGTATTGAAGAACTTTGTGAGACTGATGGCTGGAAATAAATTTCACATTTAACAATCAGAAGCCATCATTCTTAGCAAGAGATGTTTGAGTGAAAGACCATAGTAATGGTCTGGGGAAGAAATGAAAATTGGAATCACAGAGAATGAAATTTGACATCTTTTTAGTTTATTTTTTTCTTTTTCAGGATGTTTGTGTATGAAGGGACGAGACAGTTCAAAAGGCAGGAAAAGAGTAATTTTAAGCAGAGCAGGTTTCTGTGTGCTGTTGTTTGTTAGTATGATGTAAATAAAATACATGTGGGTGATGTAGGTAGGCAGCAGTAAGTCAGAGGAATAATTTAACTAAAGAGAAACTGCTGGGAGACAGGATCCTCTTAGTGTATTTGTCTGTTATTTGGGAGTGATGAGTATGAGAGAGGATAGTGCCATAAGACGAGGTTTAGAGATGCAGGGGTGGGGGGAGAAGTTTAGAGATGCAGGGGTGCGGGAGAGAAGTTTAGAGATGCAGGGGTGGGGGAGAGAAGTTTAGAGATGCAGGGGTGGGGGAGAGAAGTTTAGAGATGCAGGGGTG